>OX244029.2:25638008-26238008 GCA_945859785.2 Tridacna gigas
CTTAATATTAACAAAGTATTATGATACAGTTTCATCCTAGTTCCATTTGTTAAAATTGACAAAAAATCCCAAATCATCCCCAGAGGACGTCCAAAGTAGGAGTGGTCCTTATCTTAACATGCTGAGTAACCCAACAACAGTAAAAATGACATTATTTAATTCTGAATATGAATGATAAAAGATGTCAAGAACAGCCTTAAACTTGTGAAAAAAAAAAAAAAACACACACACACACTAAAGTGAACCTAACTGAATCTAAAATCAACTTATACCTAAAATGTTTCAATTAATGAAGCTTAACTTAAGCTTCCAAAATTTAGGGAAAAAAAAAAAAAAAAAAGGCGATCAAGATGTATCACTAGCTGAAACTTCGAAAATTCAAAACTGGAGTCCCAGAATTCGCCGGAACACCGCCTTAAACACTACGGGTTCCAGTAATTTTTCTGGTTGGATATCCGTATTAGTGACAGGGCTACCCCGTATAGAGCGCCCTGCGCGATTCAATTATTATCAAGGAGCAATTTGGGGGTATTCTTTCTATAGGTTACGGTATCGTTCATGGCTCTCGAAAATAAAGAAGAGGATGTTGATCTCTGATCTCCGATCAGACATTAGGAGCCGAGAGAGATCGAAACATATCGAAATCAAAAGAAGTGCTGATTGAGCGAGATCTAAAAAAATGTCCACTGAAAGACGGAGTCCCTTACAGGGCTTGCGCTTAAATCGCAATACTAGTATAACCTATTGCAATTTTTTTTCCCCCTTGAAGCACAAAATGCAAATGAGATGACGTCATACATCACGTGATAAGGGTATAAAAGCAAGGAAGAAATCTGCTTTTCGACAGTATGCCTATTGGAGGTGTAGTGGGAGGACTACGTGCTGCAGGTCAAGTCTTTGGTGGTATAGGATCTTTGGCTGCTGGTTTACGTTATGCGCATTCGCGCGCTTATCCTACAATTCATCATACAGCTAGGAAGGAAGCTTGCTGCTGCTTTGCCTCAATACAGACGGAGAGGAAATAATCGTCGCCAGAGAGTAAAAAATATTGCAAGAATCTCCAGAGCATTAATATGCAGCATTTTTTCTGATTCTGTCCATCTGCTCCCAAATGTTTGATTTTCAAGGACTACACCATATCCTGCTATCTGTCTGAATTGTCAGATCAGGACTAGAGTTTCGAATTCTACGTTTTTGAGAATGGACATTATCAATCCACCACTATAATTCATTTTCCATAGTTTTGGAAATGACCATTTTAGCGTCAAAATTTCCTTTGTTCAATTGATAGCTCAATATTTTTCCTTTTTCCAGATCGCGGCAAAGCATTTTACCATATTCAACAGCTGAAAAAGCGGACTCTATAAGACCAATAACTTGTGAGAGTTGTCTGATAGTAACCCTACGATGTGACAGAAGTTCTTGACAGGCTCTTTTGATTGTATCTGTCTTTTCTACTGGTAAATATACTATCATTTGTACAGAATCTATGACATTTCCAAGATAAACACTGACTTTGGAAGGGACAATAACACTTGTCCGCAACAAATAGAAACAAAAATATATTTTGTTTTTGCTTTTCTGCCAAAGGAATAGATTAGTATGCCTTCGATATATCAATCGATGCAAAATACATGTTTTGAGATACTAAATTTAAAGCATTTTCAAAATGATCCATCTTGAAATGTTCATAATGTAGAAACTGGTTTAACTTTTTCCAATTCAGAATCATACGGAAATCTTCGTTCGTTTTTGCTCTAAGAAAAGTAGGTGATAGAAACAATGTATTGTCATAATCAACATGTGTGATGACCTTACCAGATCATCCTCGTTAACCCAGGTATGAAATATTACCATTCATCACCCCTGGGACATTCTGTTGCGAAAGCGTCGTTTCTATGAATATTCATAACATTGCGTATTACACCCAATAGCCAGTCGAATTGTCGATAACATAACGATACTCTCTTGTAGTGGAGGATAATCATATTTCTTTCCGTTACTATGAATAAACCGGATAAAACCCAAATCATTATCAACGAATACGGCGGCCGCCGGTGGGCCTTCCTTCTGTGGCATTTGCCTAACGACAATCCAGGGCAGACATTACAAATCCTTGTATACGAAGGCAAATATCCAGAAATACAGCGGGCTGTTGCAGTCCTTAGGGGTATGTAGCAGGGGGAAGGTCTACTATATATGTGCGAATAAACTGAACAAAATCGTGAATTTGAAAACTGACATCCCGTAAAACAACAAAAATGTGAACATAATGTGCAGGTTATTTATAGTGAACTGCAAAAAATGCCAGGTGCAAATTCAACGTCGTCTACACCAACGACTAAACAAATTTGAATAGACCAAAAACACCAAAGACTCCAACCGTGACCCCCAAAAGCAAAAAATCTGTTTTTCACACCACCCAAAGTGGAATTATACAGCAGAAATCCAACAGTGTCATTGACAGAAGACCCTTCAGCCAGCGCAGGAACACAAACTCAGTCAGGTGTGGAAGAATTCCATATTCCAGTCCCACTGTTAGCATAGGAACACAAACAGGTTGAGTGAAGAGGAATACGATGTGAAAGTAAGAAACTTTATGTATGCATGCTAAAATATGGATGGCAGTTTTAGGTACCCCTCAAATTTTCACAAAATAAAAATATATGAGCCGTGCTTTTTGAAAAGGGAGTTTGATGTATTTGCGAAAAGTATCAATCCATGTCAGCCTGCACAGTCAGCGCAGGCTGACATGAGCTGAAACTTTTTTTCTATCTTTAACTTACTGCATGTCAAAAGATAATTCTACCTCATGAATCTGTCAGTTGTTTGACAAAATGGATCTTACGGATCCATAAATTGGTGATGTCTTGCTTAGTATAATGCATCAGGGAGATGCATTAAGCTACCTTTTCCCAGAGCATGGCTCTTTGTCTTAAACAAACTTAATTTTTGGTCTTTCTGTAATATTGAAATGATCAATAATTATATTTTAGGAGAAATCATTGAAAATGCTTACCACAATTTTTTTTAACTCTTTACCACACTATCGAGAGTTTAAACAACCCTGAGAAAGAAAGCTTTTGAAAACACTGTGGGAAAAGGAGAAAATGCCGGTATCCCAGAGTGTTTTCTATCCAAAAAGAAGTTTTTGAGTCAAATTTATTTTTTCATCTGTTTTCAATTTGGGCGACTCCATAATTCTGTTGTTTGGTAAAGAGTTAGGGTTGTTAAAATTTGAAAATGTTAGGAAATGGGTTGGTAAATCAGGGTTTGATTGAATGAGAGAGATTGAATGTACCATCTCCCATCTTGAATTATTTTTTTTAACAATGACACTGCAGCAATACAAACAAATAGCTCCCTGCACATATTCAGTATACAACTTTCTTGAACTGATACACATTAGATATTAATCCCTTCAAGATTGTCTTAGAAATGCCAGTGTCACATACAAACCTGTCTTATATAGAATTGAAAGTTATATTTAAATTTTAGCCTATAACTTCAAAAGTTTTTTTTTTTTTTCTATCATCAATACATATCTGGTAAGTTTATTATGCAAGCTCAAATTTTATCCTTTTAAATGAAAACTAAGCAAGAAAACAACAATTGCTGGTAACCACCATTTCCTCCTTTTCCCAGAATGTTTTCTACCTATTGAAGGAAAAACTAATTGGAAAGCATTTGGACTTTCAGTAAATTCATTCAATAACGATGTGTCAAAAATTTTGGCATTTAGTGAAGGGTTAACAAACTGTCACAAGTTTTGACCATCCTGATATAGAAAACTTTCAAGAAACATTGTTGCAAAAAGAGAAAATGATGTTAAATCATCATTTTCTGCTTCTCCAAAAATGAGTCCCTACCGTTTCTAAAATAAAGTAAATCATGTTTGTTATCTGCAAATGTTTATTATTTGGACAAGTCCAAAATTTTGTTTTAAGTTACAAAGCTTATCTTTGGTGTGTAGGTACATGTACCTTTCATTGATACACATCTGCTGAGGAAAAGGTGAAATTCAAATATTAAGACCACCTTTCTCTAAAAAATGGCCGTTACAGAGGAATGGTTGGCGTGTTTGTGTGATTTTTGTGGGGGGGGGGGGGGGATTAAGGTGTTTTACAAAAAATTTCAAGGTATACAATGCTGAGAAAAAAAGTTTGTGAAAACACTGCTGTATTTTTTCAATTTCCCAAAATGTTTTTACCAATGAAAGACAGATTTCATGTTCAAAGTAACTTTGAATTTGTCGTCTGCAAATACTTCCAATTTACACCAGTCTGAAAACTTGTCATCTGGTAAAGAGTAAATCCATTCTCAAATAGATTCTCAGAATTTAGGAAAGGGGTTTTTGTTCATAACTAAAGTTTTCTTTTTATTGTTTCAGGTGAGTGTAAAGTATAATGGACAGGAGCGCAGTAGAATAATAACTGAGATTTGTGAAAAAAAAACATTGTAAAGTGTATTCTTAATAAAAGTGGTGCATTGTCAATTGTAAAAAACCTTAAGAATTCTCAATTTAAAAATGAAATTTTAAAGGCAGTAATAAAGTAAAGAAGGGCAGAGCTTGTGAAAAGAAGAAATGATGATTTAAAACTACTTGATGTAAATGATATGCTTAGTTTTAATCAAAAGACAGTTGAAGAAAAGTTACAACAAAAAATGCCAGTGTTATATAAGCTGTTGAACAGTATTATGCTAGACAAAAAGAAAAAGTCCATGTATATTCTGACATCATTTGCTGTTCTTCTGTATAAGAGATCCCAAAGAATCAACCTAATACATTTCATCCTTGGACTAGTTCTGCAGAAATGTGGACTCTCTAAGCAGGTCAGTTTATGTACAATATTTTTGGACACTATTTTAGGTTTTGAATATAGACAATATATGAGCCATGCTGTGGCAAAAGAGGGCTTACTGCATCTCTGTGTTACATTACACCAAGTATGATATCACCTAATAATGGATCTATAAAATTCATTTTGTTCAACCACCGACTAATCATTATGTAGAATTTTCCTTTGACAAGCTGAAAATTTAAAGATAGCGAAAATTTTCGACCCATGTCAGCCTGCGCAATGGTATTAAGCCCCCATTTCACCTAGCATGACTTATATACAAGAAGTATTCATTGTGCTTCAAACTGTCCCAGGCTTTTACAAGTATTTCATATATGACATGAACCATTACTCTGGGTATCATTACTACTGAATAATATTGTCCTTTTTAATGCCCTCATGACAAAAGATAAGGGGCATATTGTTTTACCATTGTCCATCTATTCTTTACATCTGTCCATCTGTCTGTCTGTCTCTTAATATTTAAAGTTAATATTTGCCTCTAACTTCAAATGAGCTACAATGCTTATATTTGGTATGAGGTACCTTTCATCAATATGTTTCTGATGTTGTCATGTGTTCAAGGTCAAAGTCAAACTTTTAACTCTTAACATGAAAACTGAACATTTGCCTCTAACTTCAGAAATGTTCAATTTACAATACTCATATTTTCCCACAATGTTTTCAGAAGGCTTTTTTCTCAAGGGCATCAAAAGTCATCATTGTATGGTAAAGGGTTGACATAGCGTTTCACAGTTTGATACATGCCAAATGTGGTGAATATTTGGGGTTCTCATTTGGCAATACACTTTACAGCCCTAGTCTTTCAATGGGGGACTAGGAAACTCAGGAATAAGTAAATTTTCAAAGCACTAATAGTATGACTGGAAAAAGTGTTAAAAACAAAATTTAACGCCAAACATGCAAATAGATTTATATATGTATCTGCACAACAGTATAAACTGCACAACAGTGTAATGCACAGGGTTTGAGTTTATGTTTTCAAGGAGTAGAAATTATGCATGACATGGGTTTGAGCGTATCCTACTCCAGCCTGCGAAACAAAAGGAAACATCTTGTTTCAGAACAAGAAAACAAGATTAAGGACATGGTAACATCTTTTAAAGAAGCAAGAATAGCAGGCCAAAACAATACAACAATAGAAGTATTAGGTGATAATGTGGATGTTACAGTCAGTCCAACAAAAATGACCATTGACAACCAAAGGAAGAGCCTTCACTGGTTTCTTGTGATCAAACAAAGACGAGTAACATACGAAGACATGCATGCTTCAGATCAGATAGTCCAAAGACCATTAGAAGAAGCAACAACAGCTGATTGGATCCCATCTAATGATCTAATAGGGAGCCTAGAGTCAGACTTTCGGTACCATATCAGCAGAGTTCTTCTGAAGTACATAGACTTTATAAACATAAATATTAAAAATTATCCCGAGTACTTGCGGTACCATTATATCCATTTGACTGAAAAGAAGTCAAATGTTCTGAACTGTGACTTGATTGATGAGTCAGAAAGCTCTAGCGAAGGCATGATAAACATCTTGCAGAAGGTGCATCAGCTGGCTGTCCCACACATAGACAGATAAGTGGTGCAGAAAATTGTTTTTGGAGGAGATGTGCTGACTAACGAACGTGCATTCTCAGCCCAAGAAGCAATGCAAAACAACAGTTCAGAATTGGAAAATTTACTTGGAATCACTCATAGGCCAGAAGGCCTTCACAGGGAAATTTATTTCTTGATGGTATACTATGTTAATGTACAGAACTGTTCAGTTTGTTCCAGTTCTTCTGGTTTTTAAGTTGAAATGTGAATTCTTTGTTATATTTCTTTTAATTACCATATTTATTCTATTAAATGCACCCAGATTAGAAAGCATCATTTCCCTTCATAGCGGAAAAAATAGTAATGTCTGCAAAATATAAAAAGCACATTACATGTGATTAGCATTTTTGTTAAAAAATATGGTTTAGTTTATTACCTGTTGATATAATTTTCAGCTTGCCCAAACTGAAAGCATTTGCAGAGATAGCATTTACAGAGATAGGTATGACTCTAAGTATGAAATCAGTCCCGGGAAAGTTGAAAGAAAATTTTCTCCATTTACCATAATGTTTCCAAAGGTTTGGGGTTGTTAAAACTAAGGATTGTTTGTTGAAAGTCTTTTGACAATTGTTTGTTCTTTTAGAGCTATGGTTTCATAGTTACAAGAATGCTTTTATGACTTTTTAAATCTCTAACTGGCCAGTAAGATACCCGTCTTTTAGACTAAGTAGTAAAATATGTCATTATTCCAATTTATAAAAGTATTTTGGAATCCTCTACTTCTCATTACAGTTCTCATCTACAGTAGTTTGGGTACAATATGCTGGTTAAATGCAAAACGATTGTAACTCCTATTTTTATCAAAAATGTTTTTTTTTTTTACATTTCTGTAATCTAGGTCTATTAACACTTTACCACACAATGACGACTTTCGACGCCTTTGAGGTAAAAGAATTTTAAAACATTGCGGGAAAAGGAGAAAATGCTGGTAACCAGCATTTTCTTTTCCCACAATGTTTTCTATCCTATCAAAGAAAAATTGCACCATTTGAGCCACATTCAAGTTGTCGTTTGCAAATGCTTTCAGTTTGGATAAGGCTTAAATTTTGTGGTCTGGTAAAGGGTTAAGACATAATCCAAAAAACTATTTCATGAAAAATCCAGCTAGAACCCGAAAAAATGCAAAGGTTGTATCTCAAATGAAAACTGCCTTTCATTAAAAATTATGAGTTTTTGCCTTCTCCATTAAAATAATGAAAAAGTGAATTGCATCCATTTTGCAACGAACCCCCCGTTATTGTTATTTTTTTATTTTTTTATTATTATTTCTGGTATCAGCTTTTTTTCTTCTCAAGTAAAATAATGGAAAAGTGAGTTACATGTACAACTGTTTTGCAAATATTATTTGGTCTTTTTTATTGACTTAGGTTTTAGGATCTGTGTCTAAACCCTTGTCCTGCTGTGAACAACTCGTGGGCAAGACGTTTCAGAGCCCTAGCCTTGTAATGGTGAAACATGCGAGCTGTCGCCATGATATAACTGAAATAATATTGAAAGCAGTGTAAGAAACTATTCAATCAATCAATCAATCAATGGCCATTTAAGGGTATCTTTTTTTTTTTTTTTTTTCATTTCAAGGGTATTTACCAGCTGTTTTACAAGGAAGTAAGTTCAATGGACAAAGGATCTTTGTATCAGTTGAGAAACTTGGTCATCGGGAGAGACGTTACTGGTATTCCAAAAGATGTTACAAGTAAATTTAGGTATATAATTACTTTTTTTTTTATGTTACCTCCCCCCCTCCCACTCCATAACATAGGTGAACTTAATGATTTTAGGACAGAATGTTTCAATATAATTTGAGAGGGCAGTTAATATTTTATTTTGAACTGCGAGACTGATATAATGTAGTTGTTCCAAAGATTGACCCTTTTCCAAAAAATCCCATGAGATTTGTTGACCCAAAGAAAGATAATACTGTATATAATACAATATTTTTTTTTTTTCTATCTTTTCTCCGACATTGTCTGAGCCATATTTGTAAATATAGCCAATGCAAAAAGCACATAAAAAACTTAAACTTCTCAAAATTTAACCAAAAGCGTTCATGCAAAAAAGTTGTTGTATTTGAGGCACATGGGAGATACTTAATGAGGCGTATCAAGTATCAGATCCAAATAATAAAAGTCTGTGTTAAAAAAAAAAGTTATCTAAATGTTGTCAGCTCGTAGATAATAAACACGATTTTCAATATACATGTACTTGTAGATAAATTTAAACATATCATGTTGATCTTTTATTTTAAAACCAAATCAAAGGAAACGCACCTAAAAAGTTTACAAGGTGAGCAAGGTCATTTGGATAAGTTTTGTTTATCATCCACCTGCAATGATAGATTTGAGGGCATCAGGGCATATTATTTTAATGTTTTTCATCTGTCTGTACATCTATCTGTTTGCCAAAGCTTAACTGTAATTTCAAAGGTATTTCAAGTGACACACGTCTATTTGGTACAGGTTGCTTTCATCATAAGGTATCTGCTACTGACAATGTCATGGTCAAATATCAAGGTTACATTTCTAAAAATTGCCTGCTATGGGGTCATTAATGTTTCACAAGCAGTTCTTTGTTTTTTTAAAGCGCATGCACTGATCTCAACAGTAACTCACAAGAGAAGTATTACATGGAACCTAGATTAACGAAGATTGACCACTTATGATGGCTTTCAAAGTACTTGTAGAGTATTTATTTTATCATCCATATGTGTACCAATTTGGATTATAGAAGTTTTCAGACGTGTATCAGACATAGTTTTTCTTTCAGACCACACCATCAGTTCATCGAGGATGTATGTGATGCCTATGTAGTTGCTACCTTCTTAGACATCTTTGGAATGGAATCGGAAGACAGTACCCCAACCAGTATGCCAGTGTTTTCTCCCATGAATGACCAGCAAAAAGAATTATGGCCAATAGTATTTCTGAAAGTGTAATTCAAAGCTTAGGACTTCACTTTTCTGGTTTTGATGAACTGCGCAGTGACCTACAGGCATTTGATGATGATGATCACCAACTTGAAGCTATGAAACAAAACGGTTCATGAAAATTTCATGACACAGAGCATGATGAGTGTACACCTGGAAATGCAGTTAAAAGCTTTTTGCTCATGTCATTTTTGTCTAGAGATACATGTGAAACTTTCCAGACTGGAGATGGGGACCGACTTGTAAGAAATTGTTACTCTGAATGGTTGTATGCAGCTTCTATCAAACATACAAAATACAAAATATGGCTTTGGCGGTTGATTACATATGTTAAGAATTTTAGATCCAGCGCAGAGTTTTGAATACAAATGGAATATGACAGTTAATTTGCAAGGTGGACATAAAGGCAATATTCCAAATGACAACTGTGTTGAATTACAAGTAAATAACATTAAAAAACTAATCGAACGCCAAGGGGCAATAAATCATTTGAAGTTGCACGACAGGCATGTATGCTTACACAAGTTCTTGAAAGTATTCAAGGTCATTTAATGAAGTCTACAAAAACTGTAAAACCTGGAGGAAAAAGGCCATCAGTGCACAAAGCAAAAGACATTAATTGTATGGGTAACTGTTTGCGAGACCACGGTCAGGTGAATAATATTCAGTGGGGAAGTTTTTCTACCTTTATTGACCCACTGAAGTTTATACCTGGGCTGAACTGCATTCTTGGTTTAATGGACAACGGAAAATTGCTGCACTGTTTTGAAATAAGTCACAATGATATCAAAATTACTGTTGCAATTTTGTCATTTGGGGATATTGCCTTTCAGTCCAAATTTAACCCTTATCCTGCTAAACAAATTGAGTAAAACTTTCAAGTGGAGAGTAAAAACCCAAATAATGCTATTTAAAACCTATTTTGCGGAGAAAAATATCTCCTTATCACACAGTTTAGATCCAAGATCAGACTGATTGCTCTGTGCAGTCTGATCTTGATCTACACTGTCTGCAAAAGATCAGTGAGTCCCGCTTAGCAGCTAAAGGGTTAACACACATTCATAATGCATGTACAATATCAATACGGTTTGACTGATGGAATCTGTTGTAGACGGGATAGAAAACATTTTGATTACAGGAGAAAATGCTGGTCACCAGCATTTTCTTTCTTTCCCCCTATGTTTTCAAAAGCTTCCACAGATATTAATAATATGGATTGTCTGGTTAAAGGGGTTAAATACTTTCTGTAAGGTGTAATAGTCTACATTATATTGTAATATTGAGCAAGACTTCTTTTCAAGTAAGTAAGGCTGACAAGCTGAAGTTTGTGCTGACTGAAAGCATCTTAAAATATACTGCCAAACCCTGTCACAGTTTGAATCTTTACAAGAATGACTTTGATGGTAATTTTGTTTAAGAATAGTGAAATGGTTTTGTCCAGCCCCATTTTTAGTGAGTGAGACATAGTAGTCACAATGTCGGTCCAGTGTGTGTGTGCATGCTTAAGTGTGTGCGTCCATCCAGATTTGTCACATCCTCGTTGACCCAGTTCTGATGTATTCTGTAAACTACATTCATCGCCCCTGGGTTATCTCACGTATGTTTTCTCGTTCTCATGAATTATTCATGAGGCATTTTGATTGGTAATCTCAGTTTTTTAGTGAGAGAATTTAATGTATTTTTACCAACCATATGTCATCAAATCAAGCTTGGTGATACTTTAAATATGGCTGAGGCCGTGAACATCATCGACAAAAGTTCACAAAAACATTCGGCGTCACCCCGAAAGAGTTCCAGCTTAGTATACAAGGATTTGTAATGTCTGCCCTGGATTATCGTAAGGCAAATGCCACAGAAGGAAAGCCCACCGGCGGCCACCATATTCGTTGATAATGATGTGGGTGTTACCTGATTTATTAACAGTAATGGAAGAAATGTGATTATCCTCCACTACAAGAGAGTATCATTATGACATCGACAATTCGATTGCCTATTGGGTGTAATTCGCAATCTTCTGAATATTAAATAGAAACGACGGTTTCGCAGTAGAATGTCTCAGGGGTGATGAATGGTAATACTTCACAACTGGGTAAACGAGGGTGGATTTGTCAGTGAGTGGGTTAACTTATTTTGCTAGTGCAGCTATTAAGGTTCTTTACTAATTGCCCGATGGCGGGCTCATGTTGCCACCGGGCAACCTCATAGTATTTGACCATGGTATTTGTTATACTAACCATCCCCCTTCAAACTTTACATATAAGCTATGCTCTGGCGAAAACGGGGCAAAATGCATCTCCAGGATTTACCAAGCATGTCTTCACATATTTATGGATCCATAAAATCCATTTTGTTAGCTCTACTGGCTGTAAGCCAGCAGAGTTTATGTCATGGCGTTGTTTCCGTCGTCCGTCCGTCTGTCCGTCCGTCCGTCCGTTTTTCTTGTTTAGCGATAAATTCTTCATTTATGATCGGATTTTCGTGAAACTTGCACAGTTTGTTTATCTCATCAATAGCTTGAACCTATTGATTTTGAGAAAAAAATCTGACAATCAGTGTGGGAAAAGTAGCCATTTAAATTTCAAAATTTCATTTTCTTGTTTACGCAATAAAGTCTGCATTTGTGGTCGGATTTTCGTGATACTTGCACAGTTTATTAATCTCATCAATATCTTGAATCCTATTGATTTTGAAAAAAATCTGACAATCAGTGTGGGAAAAGTAGCCATTTAAATTTCAAAATTTCAGTATCTTGTTTACGCGATAAAGTCTTCATTTGTTTTCAGATTTTCGTGAAACTTGCACAGTTTGTTTATCTCATCAATAGTTTGAACCCTATTGATTTTGGAAAAAATATGAAAATCAGTGTTGGAAAAGTAGCCATTTAAAGTTCAAAGTTTCAGTTTCTTGTTTATGCGATGAAGTCTGCATTTGTGGTCTGGTTTCTGTGAAACTCACACAGTTTGTTTATCTCATTGATAGCTTGAACCCTATTGATTTTGAAAAAATCTGACAATCAGTATGGGAAAAGTAGCTATTTAAAGGTCAAAATTTCCTTTTTCTTCTTTACGCAATTAAAGTCTGTATTTGTGGTTGGATTTTCATGAAACTTGTTGTTGCTTTGTATCATCAACAGCTTTAACCATATCGATTTTGAAAAAAAATTGACAATTAGTATGGGAAAAGTAGTCATTTAAATTTGAAAATTTATAATTCCAGTTTATGCGATAATGTCGGCATTTGTGGTTGGATTTTCATGAAACTTGCATAGTTGCTTTATATTATCAATAGCTTGAACCCTTTGGGTTTAAAAAGAAAAAAACAAAACATTTGAAAATCAGTTTGGGAAAAGGAACCATTTAAAATTGAAAATTGACATTTCTTGTTTATGCAATTAAGTCACATTTTTTATTCGATCTTTTGGAACTTGCAAAGATTATCTGTAACAACAATGGATTGAACTCTACTAAGCATGAAAAAAAATCTAGCGATCGGTTTAGGAAAAGCAGCCATTTGATGACTTAGTATTGTTTACTCAACACAGTCCATATTATTAGTCACATTTCTTTGACACTTGCAGGGATTGTTTAAAACAGTGAGTACTGAAACTCTATCAAATTTGACTGGATTCCAAACAATTGGCTTTGGGAAATTGTACTTCAGTTTTTTTTTTTTTTTTTTACTATTAATTTTGTTAAATTCACCAAGCGTACTTGTGCTATCTTAGTGGGTTCAAGCCCAGTTGCAACAACCCTTTCCCCCATTTTTTTTGTGTGTTTGCTTTTCCTTTTCGCTTCATGAATTTATGGCGTATGCTATAAAAAACAGCACAATCATGCCAGTGGAGCGATTCAGGCCCTCAAGGGCCTCTAGTTTGACAATTGACATGGAGATGGTCCTTCATATGTATAATTAACAAATAGCAAAAGGTTTTGGCCAATGTCAGACTATGCTGACTGCGCAGGCTGACATTGGTAGATATTTTTTGCAGATGCATGAAACCTCCTTTTCACAGAGCCTGGCTCAAGTATTCAGGGTCTATAACTCAGCAAAATTTTAGACTGTCTAACTTGAGAGCATTTTGGGATGACAAATTGCATGTAAATGAAACAGCTGCATTTTTCTCTGAAATGTAAGAAAACATTGGAGGAAAAGGTTACCAGCATTTTCTCCCTTCCCCACAATGTTTTCGAAAGATTTCTTTCTCTGGCTCATTAAAAGTCAGGACTGTGTGGTTAGAATTAAGATTGTATGCCTACAACTCTGACAGAATTATACCCCTTTTTCAATGTAAATATCTGATTTCACACAAAGATAGTCAAGCATGACGTCCACTCACAGCTTCTGTTTATCACTGTCCAGAGAAATTAACCCTTTACCAAACAATCTCGACTTTTAACGACCCTGAGGAAGAAGGCTTTTGAAAACATTGTGGGAAAAGAAGAAAATGTTGGTTTTCTATCCTTTCAAAAACAAACTTTATGTTTTGAGAAACATTTATTTTGTCCTCTGCAAATGTTTTCAATTTGGGCAGGTCTAAAATTTTGTCGTATGGTAAAGAGTTAAGACATTATATACTTCTGATGAAATAAACCCCATTTCATGCAAGTCCTCTAATCAACAGCAGATTGATTAAAGAAGAAGAGTCAGACCTTTCTTCTCTGAAACATGTGAAAATAAAGTCAGTGCTGCTGTTTTGCATGGTGCTGAAAGAGATAAATAATAAGACTTTTTGTTCTTTTACCTTTACTTCACACTTTGATTACTCTCTACCCTTTCAACAGGCATTACATCTAAATCACAATATAAAACAATCAGGAGATCATGACAACTATCATTGATACCCAGTGTGCGTCTTCATTGAGCTCTAAATAAAAAGTATCTGTTAAAATTTTCTGCACCAGAATATGTCTAAAATACATATGAAACAGCAGAAATAAATGAAAAAATTCAGTTCAAAAGAAAGAAAACAGACACATTTGAAGGCATATATATATATTTTATTCTTTCTTCAAAAAAAAAAAAACTTTCTGTTAAGAATCCTTTACTGAACAACCCCTGGTTTCAACAACCTAGAGAAAGAAAGCTTTTGAAAACATTGTTAGAAAAGAAGAAAATGGTGGTCAACATAATTTTCTGCTTTTCCCACAATGCTATCTACCTTTTCCTTATCATGTTCCATCATTTGAGCTAAACAATTTATGTTGTCTGACACAGTCATCAGCAAATGCTTTTTTTTTTTTTTTGGACAGGTTTTGCCCGCTATTGTGACTTACTAAGGACATTTTTTTTTTTACAGTTTTATGAAAATTTAATCCTGTCATAGAATTTTCTAATTTTTGGGTCTAATGGGTAAAATTTCATGACAAATTCAAAAATAAAAAGAAAAATATATGTTGAGTTGGTTTGTTTGTAAAATGGCGGTTTCCATTGTAACCATTTATGTTAACCCTTAAAGCGCTGAATTAAGAAAAAGGGCCTTTCAGTCAGGAAAAATATCCGACATATTGTCAATTTAAGGTTGTTTTGGCCAGAACATGTAACAAAGAAGCGGACAATGTAGATCCAAAATCAGATTGCACATTCTGTGCAGTCTGATCTTGATCTACACTGTCTGCAAAAACAACTTAAGTTGGTTCTAGCGCTTTACCAGAAAGCTTAATATACACAACAAACATGAGTTTACACATAAAATACTTAATCTTTCGTTGCTGTATGACAAAAAATAATAATCTGAACATTTTTCTTTTAAAACTAGTTTTTCACATTTCTTCACTTGCCAAAAAAATGATAAAAAATAAACGTCTATTCTACAATAATAATGAAAAATATTGAAAAAAATCCATTTATGGAATTTTCCAGTTTTTATTAATTTTTTATGGTAAAATTTAATTGTGAATTCAAAATTAAAAAAAAAAAAAAAAAAAATATACGTGTCGTCAAGTTACATTACTTTTTTCGTAAAATGGTAGTTTCCATGGTAATCATTTCATTTATAATTCAAAAAGTGGTGAAATTCATCAAAATATGAAATATTTTGAACCATTCAGTATAAATAACCAGGTTTAGTTCAGTTTATATTACTAAACAGTTTGACATTCAACATATTTCAGAAATACATGGTTTCACTAATAATACAAATAGTAGTGAAACTCATCAAGAAATGAAACATGTTCAAACAGGATTATTAACCTAAACACTTTGTCCCATTTTGGTGTTTAACATTTTTCACTAATGTCCTCCTTGGCAAGACGATATGTGAAACAAATGTTGCACATCCCCATTTTTAACTCTTTACCAAACAACAAAACTTTGGACAAGACCAAACTGAAAGCGTTTGAAGACAACAAAGTAAATTTTACTCAAATGCTTGAATTGGTCTTTGATAGGATAGAAATCATCATGAAAAAAGGGAAAAATGCTGATTTGCAGCATTTTCTCCTTTTCACACAGTGTTTTCAAAAGGCTTCTTCCTAAGGCTCATTAAAACCCAGGATTGTTTGGCAAAGGTCACAGACAAACGTCAAATATTCCTTTTTAAAGCATCAACTTCACTAAATTATCCTGAAAGTGATATGTTCTGTTTGGATTTTAGCTTACCATTGAAGTACAGTATGTGCTTCATCCACGACAAATACCTTGAACATCGTCGAACTGAAAAGCATGCCTCTCCATCTGGAAAAAAAAAAAAAAAATAATAATGACATTTCTTCTTACCTCTTTACCAGATGACACAATTCTAGACTGGTCAAATTTGAAAGAGTTTGCATACAACAAATTAAATAGAACCTTACATGTAGACTTTTTTCAATACGCTGATAAACCGTGAGAAAATGGTGGTTACCATTTTCTTCCTTTACCACAATTTTTGAAGACTTCTTTCTGAGGGTCTTTTGGATTGTTTGATAAAGGTTTAATGTAATGCCACATCTAGAGTTGTGTAAATACATATTGTAATGTACTGAATTTATTATGTTTTTCAAAAGGTAATGCTTAATATGACTTAATCCATTTGTGCCGATTCAATCCTACTTTGAACCAGTGTCATGGAATGATACATTGAATACAATAATAAATGCAGAGCAAAATATCCTTTGAAACTTATTTTTACTGTGCAACTGTGCTATCAGGGAGTGTTTACAAGACATTCCAGGTAGAGAATATTGATTTTCTACAAAAATCTGAATGGAGATAGCTGACCGCTCTGAACCCATTGGGGAAATTTAACTGAGTGTAAATGTTAACTCCTATCCTATAATTTGCCGAGCAAATTGTAGCTCAGTCAGTAGCATGCAGTACCTGAGAACAGGAGGTCGCTGGTTCGATCCCTACCTCAGCCAATTTCGTTGCGAGGATTGATGATAGTCATTGCGACAGAATTCATTCCTCTCTCACCGCTGACCATTTTTTAGACGATGGTCAAATGGGAAAGCAGCCACTGGCTTGGAAAAAAATATTGTGCAGAGAACTGGTAAAAGAAACTCCAGGAAAGCATGGATAGGTGCACTAGCTGCCACAATATAACTGAAATAATGTTGAAAACGGCCTTAATCACCATTCAACCAACCTATCATATAGTTGTTCTCATCAATGAACAAAGGAAAGGTAGATATTCTTGCGAGACTGACAGTTTGTGACCTAGAAAGAGAATTCCATCTGCATAAAGGTGAGAAATAAAGGGAAAGCATAGGTAAATACACCACCCTAAACGATGAAAACTTAAAAAAAAAAAAAAACATGAGAGGCTCAAAATGCAATTTATCATTTACTGAAATGGTTGAGTATACAAAGGGTAGGACAAAAGTTTTAGCGGAAATCTGACCAACCTCAGAAGATGTTGAATTACCTTTCAACAGACAGAAGCTTCTCTGGGGAAGAGAATACAAAGTCCATACTTCCAGACAAAATAGCCGCATCTTCCTCCTCTGATCTACCAATATATGAGGCTTTGTATCCTTTGCCAGCTAAATACTGGCTCTGTTCTCTCATTATTGAAAGAAGCGGCGTCACAACCAACACCGCACAACGTGTGCTTCTGTCCAGCTCACTCCAAACAGACGGGAAAGCATGGTAACAGAGACTTTTCCCGCCGCCTGTTCTTGTTAACAGAAACACATCCTGTTCTCCGACCAAAGCTGCTAGGGCTTGAAGCCGGAACTCTTTCGGGGTGACGCAGAATGTGTTTTGTAAATTTTTGTCAATGATGTTCACGGCCTCAGCCATACTGAAAGTGCCGCCAAGCTTGATTTGAAACAAGCAATTTGATTGGTTGTAGACGAGGTAAAAATATAAATGATGGCATATGGTTGATAAAAATAAATTAAATGTTCTCACTGAAAAACTGAGATTACCAATCAAAATGCCTCATGAATAATTCATGAGAACGAGAAAACATACGCGAGATAACCCAGGGGCGATGAATGTAGTTTACGGAATACATCGGAACTGGGTCAACGAGGATGTTATCAGGTAAGAGTTTTTTCAACTTCTAAGTCAATTATCTTAAGTTCAGATTCATTGAATGACTTTTGAGAATAATTTTCTTGACATGGAAAAGCAATATTGAAATTAAAAGTACAATTTTCAACAATTTGAAGTATAGAGGGGTCATTTGTAATCAATTTCCATTTTTCTATGAATTTTTTCAATCTACCTCCTTCAAACAAAATATTTTTATCAGTACTCACAGTTTTTAGTTCTTGAATATTTCACGGGCTCCCCTTCGTGAGAAGTTTTTTGATGGCATATGAGAGTGATAGCCATATCCTGTATCACTGGCCCTTCTAACGGGACCACGGCCTCTGAACGGCCTGCCCCGAAAGGGAATTCCACGACCACGCCCCATGTGATCTACGTAAGCACGGCCATGCTGTATCTTATTGCCAATCTTGGCACATTCGTCAATTTCTTTTATAGTTTGTGACAAATCATCTCCAAACAACTGGGATGTGATAGGAACACTTGGATTGCACAAATATTTGTACTTTTTTAATATCTGGCTTTAGAACTTCTCTACGTCCCAGGTTTATAAACCGATTTTAATGTCCAAAAAGAGACAAAGCATTTTTAGATTTTTCTATCAGTGGGGTGACTCTCTCGCTGTCTTGTGAAGATGACTCCAGCTTAACTAGATCATCAGCCAATCGGGATATAATAACAGATCCCTTTATCAATGCAGTCTCTGCATTCTGGAAACGTTTGTCAATGAACGTAGTGTTTGTACTGATAATATCTCAGACAACACGATTTACTTTTACTGTAGAGAAAGCTTCACAATTGTTTGGATGGGAAATATTGTCGTCCTTGGCCATGAACTGATATTGGTCTTCATCCATGCCCTCTCTAAATAACACATTCAAATTTTGAGCTAGGCAAGGTTCAATATCTACACCGGTAACCTCAAGGCCCGTTGCCCGTTTTGCTATACTTGTACTTTTTGTGTGTATGCATCATTAAACACTTTCCTACAATCAATCGTACACTTTAATACAAAAAATGAAAAGCACGGGTATTTTGTGATTCTTTTATTATGCAATCCCCAAATAAGCTTTGAATTTTAAAGAAACATGTACATTGCATTCACAATATCAAACTTAGGTTTTAGTGGAGATATTCGCTTTCATTACCCTCTTAAAGATGAATCGTGGTGTACGGCATCAATTAGCAGTAACTCAGGTCGAATGTGCGGTTCAGATGATTGAAAAAAGATACATTAACGTAACGTGGGGTGGCGGCAGTTTTGGACGTTTCTTGTAGCGTTGTTTCTAGGTTGTTTAGCCGTTATCTAGACACTGGAGAATTCACTAGGCGATCTGGTCAGAGCCGTCACCGCAACCCAACACACGTTAGGACCGCTATTTGAGAAATCTTGCCCTCAGAAATCGTCAGAGCACTACTACTGGGCTTAAAACCGTCTTCCGACAAGCAACAAGATTTTTTGTTTCTACTCAGACTGTCCGTTATCGTCCTAATGAAGATGGTTTGAGAGCTAGAATACCTTCAAGTCCTATTATGGCCGCAGCACACGGGAGAGCTCGTTTAGAACTTGCTCGGGATCATGTCACTTGGCAACTCACACACTGGCGTTTCGTGCTTTTCACAAGCGAGAGCCGCTACCACATTTAGTAACGTCACGTATGACAGGTTTGGTGGTGGCTCCTTTATGATATGGGCAGGCATATTTATTGAAGGACGCACAGATCCAATTGTGATTCCAGGAGAATCACCAGACTATGGCCTCCCAAAAGGTTGTAGGATCTCGTGCCGATACCCCAGTGCTGTTAACGTTTCTCCTGGAATCACAATGGGATCTGTGCGCCCTTCAATAAATATGCCCAGGAAGCCACCACCAAACCTGTCATAGGTGACAACGTTACACTCCGCATCTCCTCGTTGTCTTCACACCTTCACACGTCTGTCACAAGTGTAAACGTGGTAGCGACTCTCGCTTGTGAAAAGCACGAAACGCCAGTGTCTGAGTTGCCAAGTGACATGATCCCGAGCAAGTTCTAACGAGCTCTCCGGTGTGCTGCGGCCATAACAGGACTTGAAGGTATTCTAGCTCTCAAACCATCTTCATTAGGACGATTAGAGACAGTCTGAGTAGAAACAAAAAATCTTGTTGCTTGTCGGAAGACGGTTTTAAGCCCAGTAGTAGTGCTCTGACGATTTCTGAGGGCAAGATTTCTCAAATCGCGATCCTAACGTTGTGTTGGGTTGCGGTGACGGCCCTGACCGGATCGCCTAGTGAATTCACCAGTGTCTAGATAACGGCTCAACAACCTAGAAACAACGCTACAAGAAACGTCCAAAACTGCCGCCACCCCACGTTGCGTTAATGTATCTTTTTTCAATCATCTGAACCGCACATTCGACCTGAGTTGCTGCTTATTGATACCGTACACCACGACTCATCTTTAAGAGAGTAATGAAAGCAAATATCTCCATTAAAACCTAAGTTTGATATTGTGAATGCAATGTACATGTTTTTTAAAGTTCAAAGCTTATTTGGGAATTGCATAATAAAAGAATCACAAAATACCCGTGCTTTCATTTTTGTATTAAAGTGTACGATTGATTGTAGGAAAGTGTTTAATGATGCATACACACAAAAAGTACACAGTATATAATTGGTATGGTTGACATAACGCTAGGATGCATCTAGAAATTGGCAATATGGGGGCATTTGCCCCCCATAATTTTTGAAATGGGGGGACAATAAAAATAAATTGGGAGGATGAATATCAAGAGAGTTTCAGATGCTTTGAGGTTGTTTATACTATATTCATTTAAACTCAATGTATAAATGTTACTTTTCTAGAATTTATATATCCAATATTGATTGTTCCTGGTCAGAGTTGAATCTAGAATTGAAAAACAATGGGCCAACTCCACCCTTTCAAAAATGTGGACTAATTTGAAATTTAAAGTTGGCAATTTAAAACCAAATATTGTAATACATGAATAGCAGAGAAAAGCACGTATGTTTTGCCACACAAAGGATTCTTACAAGCACAAACATCACCTTAGTTCATAGAGAAGCTTATCAAGATTTAAGTAAGTAGATACCCATCTCAACTGGAGAGTTGGTGGCACTAGACAGTTCAAGAACAATCTTTTGCTTTGGATGCAGTTCAACAGCAGTGATAAACGCCTCATTAATTTCTTTTGCTTTCTTTGATTACATTTGTTTCTGTGCTCTCATGCTGCAAGAAGACCCCTTTCCATTCTTGTTGGTTGTCCGATAATTTTGATTTCATAAATATCACCAAAGTCTTTTTTCTTGTGATGACATTGAAAATTTAGATATTATATCATACAGTTCAGTTGTTATGTATGTAAATCTGTTAACAATAACTATTTAAAAAAAAAAAAAAAAAAACACTTAAAAAACAGCTATAAGTGTCTATGAGCAGGCAATGTCAAATTGACGTTTTCTGTGTCATGGGTTTTCGTGTTTTACATCGATCTGTTTTTCGTGTAATTCATCTTTAAAAAAAGGGTATTTCTGAGTAATTTCATAAACATTATGAAGAACGCAACCAACATTTTGTTTTGGTGTGCATTTACAAAATTAAAACATTGGATTCCGACTTAAATCAGATATCTCTCCTGAATCGTCAAAATTTTCGGTAAATTTTGCAACCACCTGCATATGAGGATCTAATCATGTAGTTTTCCGTGTAATCAGACCACGCTACAGAATCCATACCTGAATTGGTTTTCGCCAACCATGGATGTATTTGAAGCCATTTTTTGGCTGACAAATACAACGTGAAAATTCATTTTTTATCCGAACTCCCACTTGAAAAATGGTATTATCCACTTACAGTACTTTCTGGAAGTAATAAAATGTCCAAAAATTCCGATTGACATCGCTTTGGATTATTCTTTTTGAGAAAACACGGGGAACAGACACACTCAAATGACCACTCGTCAAAACCCGGCCGATTCCGTACCTACATCTAACCTCGTCCGTATAAAGGATGCTTCCATTTTGAACTACCAATCATATGATCTTAAATGGGGCGCCCCTGTAAATCACATAGCAACGACATGAACAACCACGGTGAAGTTATTTACATCCATCGATCTGTCGATGAAAGCTCCCAACGGAATTGATAAACCACGCTAAAGTTGAATGAACAAACTGCTTGCCGACTGAAATATTCTTAGAAAGACCGATAGAAAATTGTGACTCATGTTTTCTTTTTTAAAAGGAGCCTTACAATTTCAATAACGGTAAAAAGGTGTGCTTCCGGCGGCATACAAATGTACCGTGTAGGTGCATATCAAGCTACGTGATACAGCCGAGGGATATTATCACCGTATCACTTGAGGTATGCCGAATGTCAAATGACGTCACACGCAGGAATAACATTGGAATGTAGAGGGAGAGCTTTTATTTTTATTTTCTTTTTTTTTCGCGGGCTTTCTGTAGTAACCATCGCCAAATTTGAAATGAGTTACGGCGGAAGATGAAGAATGTATATGTAGCTTGTATGCCGGTATTGATTGGAAGATACACCAAGGAGGAACAAAACTGGGATGAGACCAGTTTATACATTGAGCTCTGACCGTTCAATATGCAAAATACAGTGAGTCTAACGGGTATCGGGTTCTGGTTAAATCTGGCGTTCTCTGCTTTGGGCAGGTCATCTCATGTTCCAACAAGCTTAATAATCAAGTTAGTTTTCGCCCAGTGTTTGGCGAGATTTTCGACATGATAAAACATTCGTTCCACATGAATGAACTGTACTAGCTCCTCCCACATGAATATATCTTGCTTGAGGCAATGCGCGCGAAATTGTTCCCGTGCCGTGCATAAAGCTAAAAATTATGATACGCAAGCTTCTTTGGAACTATTTTCGCACTTTAAGTACATACCTGTCAGAGAAGCAAATAGGCCTCATGTAAAATTCAGTATATATGTACATGTACGCATGTTTTAACACATGAAATATAATTTTGGAGATACATTTATGTGATTAAAAAAATCTGATTTTTTTTTTTGGTTTTTCAGGTAACTCGTCAAAGGCTCAGTTAAGAAATTATTATTTGCTCTACAGGTACTAGCCAAAGGACAGCAGAGCTTATGTCTGTATGCCGTCCTTTAGTCTCTTCATTGTTTACGGCTTAAAGCCTCTATATGTGGTTGGGCTTTCGTGAAAAATGCAGTTTCTATATGCCGTCGACAACTTGATGCCATTGATTTTAAAGGAAACTGACAATTAGTAAGAAAAAAGTAGGCATTTAAAGCTGAAAATTTATATTTCTTGTTTACGTGATAAAGTCCGCATTTGTCGTTGGATTTTCATGATACTTGCAAAGTTTTCTTATGTGACCAATAGCTTCAGTCCTGATGATTTTGAAACAAATCTAACTATAAGTAAGGGAAGTGTAACCATTTAAAGTTGAAAAATTACATTTCTTGTTTACACGACTATTCAGCTTTTGTGACCTTCACAGAAACAGCACCATGTGCAGGGGCATGTAATAAAACCTTTTATTGATGTGTCTCTGATATCAGAGTGATTTATTAATATTCTCTGCCCTAGGCGAAAGACGGATTTGTTTGTCAGTATTTGTTACGGTAGTTAAAACTTGACAGATTGTTCTGACCTGATTATCGCTAATTTTCTCCTCTTATTTTAACTCCAAAACATTGTCGGTATTTCAAAGTAAGTGGTATGTATAAATTTTATATCATAGAGATTATGTTCAATGGTCTTGCCTCAATTAAAGAAGTTCGACGTTAGTCAATATTATAAAGGGACATTAAACTAAATTTTGTTTCGCAAGATTTTGAAAATATTTTAACAAAGACTGGCAACTTCCATTCGCGTACAAATATGGTTTAAAATCAAAAGAAAGATAGAAAAAACATTCAGAAAACACGAGGAATTACGTAGTTTTTTTTGTAAAATTTCCTATTCCTTTAGTAACGGTTTAGTCGTTAGCGCATACCAAGGGATAAATACATCTTTCATAACTAAATGTCGGATAGCTTCATGGCTCGGTGACAGAGTCGCCGACTATGGTTTTGAAGGTTTTTGGATCGAGTCTCACGGGAGGTGATTTTTTAAAGTTTTTTTTTTTTTATTATTATTTTCAACATTTTCCCCAAACTTAGGGTAGAGTCATATCCTACAATCTTTCCTTACAAAATATCAACTTCCCTCCTCCCAAATAAATAAATAAATACATAAATAAATAGATAAATATACATGGTTTAATGCCCATTCAAAGCGCATTTTCCGTTACAACTAAAGATTTGTTGGCGATAGCTTAGAATAAAGTAGGGAATGGCGTTGGTACAAGATATAAAATGCACTTCCTACGAGGTCTGGGCCTGATTTACCCGATCTTCTCTTGCCCTTGGAGTGACTAGTGTGACTACGCATGCTATTTTAGATATATCGCTAACAAGTGCGTGGATGGTCCCAAATTATGTAGACTTTTACGTAACTCGACTATTCATGAAAATTTAACTACCAAACCTTGGCGAGGTATCAATGGATGCATCGTTGATACATGCTACAAATTTCATCATATTTCTTTTATCTGTTAAACATGAATGTATTACTGTAGTTTTTTTTTTTTACAAATAAACTTGAAAATTTCGTAATAAATTATACACCGAAATTCCAAATCTGCGGAAGGCGAAACTGACACTCGCCAACTAACACTCAGGAGAAATAGCTGTATTAAATGCTTGTTACAAGCAACTGCTCATTTTATAACAAAGTTCTGAAACAAGATCTCGTCTGCAGGGCCATGAAATCGTATTTGTATGATTGTTGGTTGAGATGATTAAATCTCTTCGATGATGTAAAAATACCATTTTGGCTCCCGAAAAATCTTCGATTTCGTAGATACGTGTACACATCCGTCATAAATGTCTGACTTTTTGGCAGTTAGTTGCAGAAAAGGAATCAAGAATTATGCTATCTGATTATGGAAAACGGGAATTCTGAAACAGGGTTTTACTCTTTACCAGGCGACAAAATTTTTGGACTAAGTCTTGTGAAAGATTTTTTAGACGACTAATCAAAGTTGACTCAAATGAAGAATTTTGACTTTGAAAGGGCAGAAAATATTGTTTGAAAATGAGAGATGCTGGTACCAGCCTTTTCTCCATTTGGCATATTGTTTTCAAATGCCTTATTCCTCAGGGTTGTAAAAATCGGGCTTGTGTGATAGAAATTTAAAGGAACATTAAACCAGATTTCGTGTGGAGGGTTTTTTAAAGAAAATCTTCACATAGACTGGTAATTTGTATTCGCGGGAAAAGATGAATTTTAAATTTAAGACTAGTTGCATGACTTTAGTTACCTCACATCGCAACCCATACAGAGGAGTGCATTTTTTCTTTTTTTTTTTTCAAAGGCCCGGAATGATCGGATATGATTTCCTACCCTTCCGGTCTCCTGACAATGGATAGTGCACACAGTTCTGTATCTAATGACCTCCTGTAAAGCCCGCTATGTTCAAACATAAACCCGTACAAAGAACTTTTCTGAAAATGCTTTATATTTTTCTAAAAGTGTAAGGATGCTTTTGAACTATGGGAGTCATTCCAAAGGTGCTAGCCAATTGGTTTCGATGCTGTCGTCTAGGACTTGTTACGTACTTTTTTCTTTTACTATTTTGTTTTGAAACGTTTTTTTCACTATGTAAATTTTTACAAGCCACTGTATGATATTTTTTTTTTTTTTTTTTTTTCTGAATTCCAGATCGAAACTGTGCGTACGAGTTCCTATTCAGCATAGACACAGACTTTACCAAACTCCCGTTTCCTAAGTCACACATAGGGCCTAGGTCACAGGTTCGAAACCCTGGCCTGTAGCCACTGTATAGGAAGAAAGTTCTAACCCAAACACTAACCCATGTTCCCTGTATAGGAGTCTTTTTTATAGGAAAAGTCCATGGTATGGGGTGGTATAGTTCTGGATTAGGGTTTGGGTTACCGGAAAACCTTTACAGAGGCTCAAATTACTCTTTCATTTGTAATATGATGCCTATAAAACTGGATCAGGTCACAAAGAAATGCATCTTTAAATGTACTTTGGTAATTTGAAAGGGTAATTACTTCTGAGAAAGAATTAAAGCCTATTTCAGTTCCTTATACTCCATGTAATGCAAAATGGTGTATGGATCAAGGGTTTATCCTAATCTTTTGGAAATTGTCAAGTTTTAAATGTTGAGAGAAATAGTGCAGGAGATGTAGCCAATAATCGAATTGCTAAATAGCCACTGTATAGGAAGAAAATGTCCGGGGTATAGAAGTGCGGGCCATTGCATTGAATGTTTGCGGTAATGTTACGACAAAAGGCCTTGGTATAGGAACTATCAACTATTTAGGGTAGAGGTCAGAGGTCAAAAAGATTTTTCCGATACAGGGGACCTCACATCAGATCTCTACCCCAAATGGGTTACAGTCATGTACTCCCATACAGAGGACTTGACCTCTGACCTCCACCCCAACTCTTTCAAAATCCCATAAAGAGAAAATATGTGTACCCCAAGCTATATAAGCCTATACGTAGGCCTGTCGAATCAATTTTCAAGTTCCTATACAAAAGAATTGACCTTCGACCTCTAACCCAAATGGGTTAGAGTCCTGTACACCTTAACAAAGGACTTGACCCCTGACCTCTACCCCAACGAGAAGTCCTACACAAAGCAAGAAGTCTTATACGTAGGCCGGTCCTTGTCAAATATTACAAAGTTGTACTCTGAACTAAAAACTTCCTATACGTTGGCCCGCTTTTATTTGAGTATCGATTCACAGATAGATAGACAGATAGATAGATAGATAATCATACAGGCAAGCAAATAGATATATAGATAAACAGATAGACAGAAATAAATACTAACTTAGACAGAGAGACTGACAGAAAGACAGCAAAAAGACAGAAATTCAGCCAGTGTCTTGACAAGAATACCGTTTGTAGTACTTCTCAAATGACACTCCGTGAAAGTATAGACAGGTGCACTGACCGCCGCGATAATACGGAAAAAGTGTTGAAAACAGCCTTTAACACCATACAATCAATTAAATCTTACAAAATTATTGAGATTATGACTAAAATATTCTTAATAATAATTGGTGATTATGGACCAAGGCATACTGAAATGAAGACATTGCAAAAGATGGAAATGCACTAATTTTCCACTACCTGTAAAACATTCAAGGTAAATTTTCAATGCGCTGTCAAAGTGGCCTAAACATGTCATGCGCCGATTGGCAGTAAGTGATGTTTTTTTAAATCATTTTTTTGTTTTTTTACACAATCGTTGTAATTTAATGAAAACTGTAGCATGTATTAATGACAAATCTCATAGTATGGCCACAAATTTTGGTATAATTAAACTGTTAAGAGTCGAATTATGGGAACACTTTATATACTTTTGGGACAGCCCTGGTACATGCACAACAGATTTTGCAAATACTTGTCTGCATCAAACGTATCACATGGTTAATTGTTGTTTGTCCGAACAGCGAATAATGATTCCCGTGACATCGGTTCTCTACGGAAGGCAAGAGATGTGGCATTCATTATAACCGTATCTGGATCTGATCCACAATAAGGGCATACAAACGAGGCTTCACGGTCGACATCTTGAGCAGATCTACAAAAGCATGCCAAGCAAACTTAATGTCCTTGTACGAGGGTTGATCAGAAAGAACGTGGAGCATCTCGTTATTCTGAAAACTACATCACGTAGAATTACAAGAAAATTGCACAGATGAGCATTAATTATCTGGTAACTGACTCAAGCTTTCAAATGTCGTCATATTCAAGTAGGTAAGGTGTGACGTCATTTTAATGACGTCATATACTGCTTTAGTGGTCCAAAATGTGGAACGACGCTTTATTTGAGCCGAGCGTGATCATAAAGTTTTTCGTCAAACTCGGAAAGTATTCGTAGGAAATCAAAGCCGCTCTAGAAAAAAATTAAAGAGACCCTTTACTCAAGAAATCGGATATTCGTAAATGTATCGGACCGGATTAGACAAGGGTGCGATACTGTCAAAGAAAACCCTATCTTTGGCCGTCCATCAACATCACTCACAGACAAAATCATCATGGATGTAGAGAAGCATGTGGAACAAGATCGTCGGGATAATGTCAGAAAAAAATAACGGTCACATTTAACATTTCATATAGAAGTGCCCAGGAGATTTTGACTGATAATCTTGGAATGCCGCGTGTTTGCACAATGTGGGTAGATCTTCTTACCTCGACTATTGACGCCCGAGCAAATTGCGGTTATGGTCAAAATCTGTATAAAAATTCAGAACGCATTAGGATAGAGGGGTCAAACTTTACTGATCGTATTGTAACATGCGATGAAACATAGGTACACTTTAACGAGCCTGAATCTAAACAACAAAGCAATTTGTGGGAACATCCAACATCGCCTTCAGCTATCAAAATCAACCTTTCTAGGTCACTTGGTAAAGTTATACTACAGTCAATGCTGCATTCTATGGCCACATTATTAAAATAAATTTCACAGACCCCATACATAAAAAAAAACAACCAAAAGTTCCGCGGAGTGACGTCACTGTACACCACAATAACGCCCTAGTAGGCCAGTCAACCTACCCGAAAACAGCACCAAACTTGGAACTAATTGCAAAAGAAATAATTTTGTCATTTTCATTTCGTGTGATACCTCAGTAAGCACAAGAAAAAAGTTGCAGTCTGATTTATGTGGGGAAGTTGTCAAAAAATGCCCTCGAATAGGCCCACAATAGTTTTTCCAACGTCATCTACTTTTTCAACAAAGTGCCATTTTATGCAAGATACTCAATGGAAAATGATGTTATTTCGCCTTATTTGTGAAACTGTTATTGCAGGAAAGATTATGAAATTGGTTTTTTTGTTTTTGTTAGTTAATGAATTGCAATACATCAAATCCATTTGATACACGAATCTGTTTATAGCAAAACAATGTTATGGCAAAACATCATCATTATGTGCATATGCAATGCATATGGGGGGGGGGGGGACCCCCTATAGATGTGAATAGCGCATCTGAGGCTTTGTGAGAACCAAAATACATTTATGTTATATAAATGATTGCAAGAAAGCAAATTAAGCAGAATTTTTACAGTACTCAAACTGCTAATTCTCGCAAGATTTCCCTTTGTAATTTCACTTTTTA
The DNA here is from genome assembly GCA_945859785.2 of Tridacna gigas. Classification (NCBI taxonomy): domain Eukaryota; kingdom Metazoa; phylum Mollusca; class Bivalvia; order Cardiida; family Cardiidae; genus Tridacna; species Tridacna gigas. The sequence goes on from OX244029.2 coordinate 25,667,070, forward strand.
ACCGTTTATGATCGATTCCATGTTTTACGTCCATGACATTTAAATGCGTTTTGAAAACATTTTAGAGAAGCAGAAAATTTTGGGACCAACTTCTCTTACTTCCATAGTATTTTCATAGATCAGATTAAAAAAAAGAACATTTGTAACATGTTTACTCTGTCATCTGCAGATGCATTTAACTCGATTGATTTGTTGTATGGTGTTTTTCAACATTATTTCAGTTATATCGCCGCGACCAGTGCACCAATCCAATTCAGAAAAAATCTGTAATTTTGTCATTGGTTAATAGGTAAAGGGTTTACGTCTTTATCAGGAACACTGGAACAGCAAGTGTTAAAGCTTAGCAAGAAAACGTTTTAGTTCCCATTTAGGTACGACGCTGTCAATAATCGAAACTAAGCACTGAAAACCCTGAGATACTGGTACTCAAATTCTTGTCTGAACAATTTTTTCGTCTCCAACAAGATGCTTATAGTCTTAATTTCTCAAATTTTCTGCCCTCCATGTGATATCGAATTAAGAGAGCAGCGCATCCCGTTTGCCAATTTATTTCGCTTAAGAGATTGCATTCTTGAGTTGTATCATTTCTGCATGATGCTTGCATATTTAACTTTCAGTATTGCCTTAAATAAATGGGCCAAGGATAGACATAAAAGCACGAAATAAAAATTATGACACTTAACCCTTTACCGCACAGTCCAAAGTTTTAACGACATTAGTTAAAGAGAAGGTTTCCAAAAGCATTTTCTCCTTTTCTGACAATGTTTTCTGACCTTTCTCTCACAAATTCTGTCAATTGAGGCACATTTAACTTGTGGTCTACAAGTGTTTAGAAATTGGACAAACCCATATTTTCCTCGTCTGGTAAAGCTAAAAGTATTACTCGTAATTATTTTATTTCTTTCTCTCCAACATAGGACTAAGGATGACCAATCTGCAGCAGACAACGGTAGATAACACATTGGAAAAGAGTGACATCGCCAGTAACGGGCAATTTCACTTTTCTCAACATTTTCTATTCATGTCATCCTTACAAAGTCCGAATTTTCATCTACAGATTCCTTCAAGTTTGGTCTAGTCTTAGATGTTACCAGGGAATGGTTTCACAAATAGAGAGAGAATATATATTAGTGCATTTATATGACAACAACTCATTTTTTGATCTACCAATCAGATGTCTATCAGTAGTGACTGTTCTTTTCTAATCAGTTTTACAAGTCTTAATTTATGCATCAATGATAATATGTCCAATAGCCAACTGGGCGAATTTCAGTTGCAGAAAAACGAAACATTAATTAGATGTTGATCAAAAGCGGGAAAAACTACCCTTTCATTAGCGCACGTACATTTAACAGTTCAGTATTTAAAAAACGCAATATCGCAAATTAGCAAGTGTCACGTTAAAATCTTATCAAAGGAATAGTAGTTTTTTCATGTAGCAAGAACCTGAAATGTTTTTGTTCTGCAACAGACCGTTTTATTGTTGGAGTATTTAAGTGCTGTCAAAAGTTCTTACAAAAGTTGTGCGGTATCCATGGTCTAAAGAATTAACATTACAAACCGCTTCTGTTCACCTTACTCTGCTTCAAGACACAAACTACATACAAAAGCGTGTGAAATACTATCATTTACGTATGTGAGGACCACGATTTGAAGCTAGAACAAGCTACTGTACATGTTAACTTCATAAAGGTAATGCATAATGTCATTAAGGAAACCTTCACCATGACGCTCCTACAATGCTGTAGATTTTATCTTAGCCAAGCTTGGTGTCGAAAAATTAAAGGTCTTGGACTATGTAGCCAGTACAAGTAAAGATCTAGCAAGGTAATCTAGTATGGATGTTTAACACTGACTGGCTCACGGAAGAGGTAATCATGTTTCTAAAATTTGCGCGAACCATATATAAATTATTTCCGCAAATGAAAGAAACAAATTCCGCAAACGGTATACCGTTTTGCGCAAATGAAAATCTCCGAGCGACCTAAACAATTTAAACCACGTTTTTCGCAATTTTACATTTTTTGTATCACAGTTTGTTTTAAACGGACTATGTTCAATATATTCATAATCTACGGCAGGGGAAGGCGAGTTTTTATTGGAAAGAATATTCAATTTCTTTGTTCCTAGACCCATTCTTCTGCAATAAAAGTTGTGTTGGCTATTTAGCATTGTATCTGAAAGTGCACACGAAGGGAAAAAAATTCTGAACATTGCAGCTGAAGTAGGTGATAATGACTGACTTTGTACAAATGTAAACCTTCTCATAAGCTAATTTCTAAAATCACTAGATGTTGAGGGTGTCTGAAAATCGCCACCAAAAAGGAATATTAAAGGCTTTTAACTAATGTGATTGTGTCCTGCTCTCATTTATTGGCTATAAAACAGGGTAACCATCCATCACCCATTTCAAATTTATTTTTACGTCTTTTCCACAGAACATATTTGTTTTTTAAAGTCAAATGAATAAAAAGATCTGGTTAAAAGAGACATGTTTTGAGTTTCATTGTTGGTGCTGCTCTGATATCGTCAAATTATTTGTTCATGCAAATAGCACAGTGTTGCGACTTGATCCGCAATAAAGAAGGTGGTAACATTTTTTTTTTTTTTTTTTTTAAACTTAGGTTGCAGTCTTAGTTAGATTCCTCAACTACATTCCCTTATGAAGTACACAGTAGAAAAACAAACACATCTTCAGTTCATATCATTTTCAGAATTTTTCACGCAATACCAGTCAACAGATTAATTGCTGCATAAAATACTAGCTTTGGAATGAGTAAGGCATTTGTCTTTTCAACGGTAAATGCTTTTTCATTGGTAATATTTTCATTGTTTAATTCTGATGAAACAAAAGTCGCCATTTGACTTATGATTTCCCCAGTCATAAGCTAAAAATCTCAGAATTTTTCTATTCATTAGTTTTACCAATAGTAATGGAATGGCCAGTAAAATTCTCCATGTGAATGTCAGGTTCATGTTCCGAAAATAAAGGGAGAAACACACCATATTTGTATGAACTAAATCTTTTGATTATCATTAGTTATGTACATGTAGTGCTCATCTTATTTTGTGTTTCTTGTTTACTGGGAATGACGGAAGAAAAAGATTACAATTTTTAAGAAAACAAAAACAAGAAAACAAACAAACATGTTTTTGTTCTACATTTATAATTAGTCTAACTTTTTGCACTAACATGAGACCATCTGTGGTTCATTGCTTACGAGTTAGATTTATAATCCAGGGGACCTGGAATGAAATCCCACTGGCACCATTGGTCACAAGGGAGTGTCTTCTTGCAAGGCAGCTAAGTATTGGTGAAACCCATGAACTACATGAACAAGTGAAGTTCGCTTTGATGTCAGTGAAACATAGAGTTACGCCAGTGAATCATTCAACTAACACTGAATAAAAGTTTAAGCATGCTTTCACTTCTGTTGTAAAAATGATATGAATTAGTTTATCGTTCAACTTGTTAAATCTGTACTTAACTACTTGAGTTTCAAATTAATTTATTCACTCAATCTTTCTTAAGCGTCAATAATATTCAACCATCTGAAAGAGACGAATCAAGTAGAGATAAACTGAAAAGTATGATGAAACATAATATTAAAGTGACAACAACAACAAAACATATAAAAGAAATTATATCGTGTAATTACTACCGATACGGTGAAATCGAGGCGCTACGGTGCTTCCGTACTTTTTTGCAACCATATCGCTCGTCGTGACGTCATCAAACTTTATTGGTCCTTAGATTTACTCCACACTTAACATACACACAACAGTTGGCACGGATTTTATCTCATTATCTATTAAAAAGATACTTCGCCGATTTATAAAGCTGATACACAATCACAGAAATGGGTATTTTTATGACCTGACACTTGTCAGATGATCATCGACGCCCGTGAAATGATGGACGAACAAACAGAGAACTTAGAAGACTGTTTTCGAATTCAAACGACCATCTGAAATGAAAGATATCGGTAAGTGAAAGAGGAATTCTTTTTAAGTAATCATCGAAGTTTCGATGATACATTGGTAGTTTAAATTTCTTTCCCGAAGTACATTTTGCTGGTCATCATCCTCTGTGTTTACATTTGACTCGTAGAATGGCGCGTGATAACTTTGACGTAGGTTGGATAGAGTATTCAATACGGCGGTTAATCGGGCCATCATCGGGTTCGCATTTTTTCCCCGAAATTTGCACATTTTAGTTACAAATATCTTTTTTCGGGCGATGAATTTTCGGTGCAACTTTTTTCTGGGGATTAATATGTTCATTTTCTGACGTGGAATGCAAAAATAAAAACTGTTGCAATTAGTTCCAACCCATCTGATACGTTGACTGGACTATAGCTCACAAAGCCACACTTGTACCGAAAACTTTGCGAAAACAAAAATAAAAAACACTAGCCAACCCTTCTAATAATTCAGTCCTAACCTTTGTGACATCTGACTAGCTTCTGTTTTTGAAAGATTCTTTTAGTGGAACGCACTACGAGAGCAGACAGAAGCTAACCTTCGCTATGACCGAGTGCTTTAGAGTAATGTCACGTGACGCGCTCGCACACGTGTTTCGCGCGCGAGAATCAAGAATGAATAAGTATATAGAATTCAAAGGATGTTACTTCCTTCCAAGCTCTTTTTATAACAACACTCCGATACAGGCACTGGTCACCGTTCTTTCTGATCACCCCTCGTGTGTCATCAGCTCTTCAAAGTTCTGGTATCCTGCATCTAAATATATTTTGCGAAGGACCTGGTATCTAAATATATTTTGCGAAGGACGTAGTACTCTTTGAAATTGTTGACCTATGGCAAAAAGAATTATGAAATAAAAGGGCTGTGAAAACCCTAACTCTAATTCACTTCACCTGATATTTAATTTTCGTATGACTATGAGAAGTTTTAACTATGGAAGAAACTATTTTTGAGAGCTATGTCAAAATTTGAACACACTACATGACGATTTCAATGATTAAATGTACCAAGTATCAAAGTTTTATAGCCATATCTAACATTTTGGAAGACACTTTTTCATTTGTTTTCCCCTAGTATTTCTTTGCAAAAAGTCTGACGTACTAGGTGCTTAAGCCAGACCTGGTACTCTGTAAAAGTTGTTGACCTATGGCAAAGACAATTGATCATGAAAAGAAAATGAAAAGGCTGTGAAAACCCTCATCCTAATTTATTCCATCTGATATTCAATGTTTGTATGGCTTTGAGAAGTTTTAACTCTGGAAGAAGCTATTTTTGAGAACAAGGTCAAAATTTGAACACACAACATGACGAGTATTTCAATGATTAAATGTACAAAGTTTTATAGAAGTATCTAACATTTGGGATGACTCTTTTTTCGCATATTTCCCCGTAGTATTTCTCTACAAAAAATCTGACGTACTAGAAACTCCCGTTGCTTGAGCAAGTGTTAGAAATAAGAACAACCTTTGTGGAAGTCTCTCAGATAACACTTCATACAATATATGTTAGAAAGCAGACGTTCACATGGAAACGAACTTGTGCAAATTCTAGTTATATAGTCGTGGTACCTAGGAATGCATTAATAAGTGCACTAGTTTCCTCGATATGAATGAAACAGGGTTGGTATCAGCGCTAAACACCGAAAATCAATGCACTGGCTGCCTTCATATGAATGAAATATGGTTGTAATCAGTGTTAAATACCAAAAACATGCAAACAGAGCCAAAGAAATCCCCACCTCCCCAGAAATCCATTCGGTAAAAAAAATTATCTGCTGTAACAGAAACAAACTTAATCTTCTGTTAATTGAACATTACAACAAATTTCTGCAAGCCTCCAAAGTTTTTTTTTTTCTAGCGTGAGATTCATGGTACTTGTATTGCTTCAGAACTTTTTTTTACAATAATATGCATGGGTTTTGTCGAAAGAAATGGAATCTTCGTCAGAGAAAAGCACGTTTGCTGGTAAGCATTTTTCCCTATTTTCCTTTTTTCTGTTCTTCTTGATAAACATAGTAGAGAGGTGTGTGGGAGTTACATCAAGTAGATGCGCCGATATCCCTTACAAAGAGAGATACAATACTATAAACTTTCACATTGAATAACAAAATCATCCACAGGGTAAGGAAAATTAATACAATGCTAAAAACAATCTTTAAATTGTCGTCTTTGGCGAAAATTCTTATGATGAATAATAGATCTAACATTTGAATTACATGGTAGTATTATTTAAACATGTATCATTAAATTTACTTAAATAATTATAGCTTGAAATTTCAATCAATGAAAAACTTACTGAACAGTAACCGATTTTTACATATGCAATGTTCTCTATTGACGGAAACATTCAAACTAAAGATGAGTAAACAAAAACTTAACGTTAATACGTAATGTCATCGCGCGGTAACGTGACCATAACGTGCTTAGCATAACGTGTTTCACGTTAATTTTGTAAAACGCGGCAATAAATAGACGTGAATTTAAAATTTTTACAAAAAGATGACATAGAGTCTTTTACAGTCCTCACTTATGAAATGCATTATCAAGCCGTAAGTAGTCTGCGAAATTCTCATTTACATAAATAGCATGAAATGGTTCTAAAAACATATCATTTACAAATTGAACTTTCTAGTACACAAAGTTTCGTCGTTGGTATAACTAACTGTCCTAACGGGGTTCTTATCATACCACTTCTAATCAAACCGTCTCTACGATAGTTGACATCAACGACTCTAGGCAATGTCCACTGTCCTCTGGGGGTGTTGTCTAAAGCGACGAGAACCATGTCACCCTTTTTAACGCTATCTTGCGTTTCCATTTCTGACGTTTTTGTAATAAGGGTAAATATACTCTTAACCGTCGTCTCAAGAACACATCGGCAAGGTACAGAATGTATTTCCACCAACATTTAGCGTACAATCGTCCTTATTGATTTGATTTCATTAAGAGCAACATGTTTGGGGTTAACGCTAATGGGTGTCTTGGGTCACTACTCACGGGTGTCAAAGGTCTGTCATTAAGAATCTTTATCTTCAGCCATGAAGGTAAGTAATTGCTCGCCATTTAGTAGCTGTTCCGTCATGAGAGATCTCAGAATTACTCTCGTTTAGCGAATCAAACGCTCCCATACTCTACCCATATGGCCACCTTGAGGTGGATTGAAATGCCACTCAGTTTCAATCTGCGTGAGGTGTCTACTGATTTTGGACTGGTTCCATTTATATATTAACTTACGAAGCTCGTATTCACCGCCAACAAGGCTGGTCCCATTATCGCTATAAACTTTCCGTGGACGTCCAGGTCTAATTAATGGTTTTTTGCTTAACTTCACCTTGAACCTTACTTCATCTCTGGCTATATCCCACCTTCACCTACCAGACTATTCATGAAGTCCTTGCGACCGGATCGTACTTCGAGCGGAATATGAGCCTCTGGTATGTCGGTCCCTATCAAAAACATCACAGACCTGGCATCAATCTCGGAAATCTTGATGTCCGACAAATACGGTACGTTTCGGAGATCGAAATTCTTCGCAGTGTATTTAATAGAAATAGGCTGTGTTTTAACCGACCAAACTGTAAAAAAGAATGACGTCAGAGGATTTCTATTACAGCAGCTACTGGCTTTTGATCGTACTGATGATGTATGACGATGAGCACAAACAAATAATGAAACTGAGCAAAATGATGACTGGCCATACTGGTATTGTATAAACTATTTCGATAAAATAAATGAATACTTAGCTCTTCCAAACAGAAACAGTCTTGGGCCAGCCGGTTAGCTCAGTGATAAGCGTATCCGACTCGTGACCCGGTGGTTGTAAGTTCGATACCTGGTAGAGGAAAACTTTTTCGACAATTTTTCGCCTCGCACCTCTAAAGTATTGAGAAAATTCTAGAGTCCGCATTTAGTCAGTGACATGGAAAGAAATTTGTGTCAATACGTTCGAGAAAGCAAACACATGCATAGGTGCACTGGTCGCCATGATATGACCTAAACTATTAAAATGGCGTTAAACTCCAATCAAACAAAGAAAAGCTCGTTCACTCGCAACAACTCATGCATACAGAATAACTAGAAAAACTCTTTCATTTGCAACACAGCATACATACGAAACAACTATCACCCATTACATCTTCCTCCGTTGAACCCACGCTCACTTGATGATACCACCTTTTAACCACCTCTTACAATTATCACACTCAATCAGTGTATCATTCTCACCGCTCACACTCTCGGGCAACACAGAATCATACACTCTGCATGCATCTACATTGTCTGACACTGGAATTTTAAAGGTTTTTTTTTTTTTTTTTTTTGCTTTTTTAGACTTTTTTGACATTTTCAGCCTTTGGCTGCTTCCTCTTTACCCTCTCTGTCTTTCTGCTTTCTGTAAGTCTTTTTCTATCCGCTTCTTTTCTTTTTTCTTAGAGTTTCAGAAGTTATTATTCATGCCTGCAAATTTAGAAGTACTCAAATGCATATACATGTATATTGTAAATTGTAGGTGCACAGGTAGATTTTTCATTTCATGCTTTGACAAGTACATGTATATTCAATATATTCCTTTCATGTATTGTTATTCAAATCGTAATAGATATAATTGCATTAAAAACAAATACAACACAGCATATTAATATTACTTAATACCAGTAAGTATTTGAAATTTCCACAACAGAAGTACTATGGTAATATAATAAAGGCAAATCGAAATAGATCTATTAATACCCAAAACAAGTTTGTTTTTTTTTTTCCTTGTATTTAAGGCTTTGCTGGAACAGATGGGAATACATGTGACAAAGATTTTGGAATCAACCTTTTCTTTACAAGATGATTGACTCCAAAAAAGTGCCACATGCAGAACAAGTTGTTCCTTGTTTTCCAACGGACGTATCGCTTAATAATGCCTTCTGTGCAGTTGCAGTGTCTTCTTTAGGTGAGTGATGGAGTAAGTTGTGATTTATCAATCGCGTCTCTGTTGACTGGATATAACACACACTTCCTACAAGAACATGAACACCGTTAATAAATTTACTTTTGATGACTGCAGGGGTACACACTTGGTCAAGTGTAGCGGAAACTTGGCCTTGCTGATGAACTCCAACCTTGCTGCCATCACTGAAGACTTTCATTTCAGTGGACCATTTACGGCTACATCAAGTGGCTGTAAAATGTGGGTTGTATGTGCTGACAGGCCTAGCAGCTCAACAGCATTTGCTCTGGCTAACTTGACAATCTGATAGGAAAAGCGAAAAGGCAAAATCGTGTTTTTCACAATACTTTGGTTCTGGACGTTACAAAGCAATTACACTTATTTGGAAAAGGAGAAAAGGAGTTTTTAAGTATTCCATTTTTTTTTTTTTTTTTTTTTTGAAGGGCAATGAACAACATTAAGATTTGTGGTTTTGAAAATGTCTGGCAAAATTTAAACTTTTAAACAAATCAACAGACAGTTTAGTTTAACAGTTTTTAACAATCATTTCTAGTGTGTATGGATGGTATTTATCATTATCTCTAAATATGACTATCGTGATTATCAATACCAAGCAAAACTGGTTTTTCTTTGCCGCAGTGTTGAAGAAATAGGTCTTTAAACCAAATTTGGAACAGTCCGGTATCCATAACCACTTTCACTGCTTGCATACATTCACTGACCTGTGAAGACATAAAAGATTTGTCAGAATTATGACAGGATCTTAGACTGTAATGAATTGCAACTCAGTCCTCTAACCAGTAATTAAAGGTAATTTTTAATACAGCTAGTATACGGTAAACATATTTGATTGAAATGTGCAGTGTTGTAATATTGAGTTGCTGCCTATGAATAGTTGCTCAGCTTTTGTAGTAAGAACCGAAGTATTTCCCAGAGCAGTAAATGATGATAGAAGTAATGTTCAACGAATGAGATGATAGTACCTGGCACATCATCTTTGAAAGAAGGGTATGGTAAGGACTTTTTTTTAAAATTGTAAAAGTGGGCAAAATTCTTCCATCAGGCGAGATGCATAAATGTGTTGTGATGTGGTCAGGTGAAGTTATTGCTGGCAGGTATGTGTGAATGACCTTTTTGCATATCACTTCTTGATACCCTCTTTTTTTACCACTTCAACCAGTCTCGTCAGCATTGAAAATTAGGTGAGGCTGGTCTCTTAGGTTTAACCTAAATTAAACACCGACAAATTATATCTGTCACGTATTTGTTCCAGAAATGTAAAATGTTTGAATGATAGGAGCCATGCTCTGTAAAAAGGAGCTTAGTGCATCTGAGAAAAGTATCGATGCAGGTCATCCTAGGCAGGCTGACCTGGGCCGAAACTGTTCCCTATTGGTCAATTTTCCGTATGTCAAAGAACCAGTCTATCTCATGATTCAGTCGGTTGTAGGACAAAATTGACTTTATGGATCCATACTCATGTGATGATTTGCTTGGTATTGTGCATCACGGAGATGCATGAAGATCCCTTTTGCCAGAGCATGGCTCAAATATTTCTTTCTCTTATGTATATTTAATTTTCTTTTTTTTTTTTTTTTTTTGTGCTGTACCACTCGCCCTGTTCTTATTCCTTTCTTGATTGTGTGTAGCTGAAAATTGAATTTTATTAATACCCCCCCCCCCCCGTCCGATTAGTTTTTTTACTCAGTTAATTGATTTTGAAAGACATGAAATGGAAATAAATATCATGTTTAGAATAACTCTTAAAAATAATCACAGTTTTAATAGCCATAAAGAAGTTGGAACTTGAAACACTGTGGGAAAAGGAGAAAATGATGGTATGAGGCATTTCCCTCTTTTCCTGCAATGTTTTCTGCCCTTTCAGGAGGTAAATTCCCTTTTTGAGCCTCACATTTAATTTTGGCTTGTAAGCTTTTCTAGTATAAACAAGACTAAAATTCTATTGTCTGATTCAATTGGCTGTCTATATTTGCTTAGAACTGTTGCTATGTGTAAAACCCTTTCCACTGTCTCCTAAAGTAGATCAAAATACTTGTTCATGACATTTGCGTTTGCATTCTTGATCTTAATCTGTCGTACTTCTCGGTACTTTCTCTGTTAGACTTTGATGCCAGCAAAGAAAGACTTGTACCGTTTGTCAAGTGGCCCAGAGCACATGTTAACCAAGGATTTCCGCTTTTTCTCTCTCACAAGTTCCATGATATGCACCCGATTCATTGCTCTAGTCATTGGAAAATCTTGTCTAGCCATATACTCTCGGTATTTGACTATAGCTACTTCTCCCTAATCACTCAGCATTCGTGCTGGGCCAAACTGATGCTTTTTACAAACCCCTCGGACATGACTGTCAATTGTTTTTCTTTTGCCGCTTGGCTCACAGACATTCGCCAACGATTGTTTTCAGTTTTCCTTCTGAATCCGCTTTGTTGAAAGAAAGTATTGGGGTATAGATATGCTCATATAGATACGTAATAGCTTGCATTATTTCATCATTACGTGTACCGGAATGGTTTTGTCTAGTTACACACCATACATCCATAAACACCATACAACGCTAATCAATCAAAGGGAAATTTCGCCACGCATGTTTGACTATATATGGATACGTCTTCGCCTCTTTTGCTATATATGGATACGTCTTAGAGTCGGTCTAGTCACCCGAAGACACTCCACGATACCGCAATAAAATAAAATACACGTATTAATTTTTTCCCATAAAAGGTTCTGAAACATATTGTTACGCTGGCCGTTGCGAAACATTGGGAGAGAAAGAGTTTGTGAGAGAGAGAGAGAGAGACTGAGGAAAATCAGGCACTAGTCTGTATGTATTGAAACAAGAGTTAATAATTTTTTAGCTAAGATTTATTTATACCTCGATCATTTTTTTACAACAGTTCAGTAGTTCAGCACAATCAGTTTTCTAAAATCGTTTAATCGTTTTTTTTTTTTTTTTTTTATCCGTGAGCCGTTCTAAAGAAGAACATCAGTAAGAATCTCTCTTTTAACTGGGCTGAGCCCGGTTTATATACTGACCGGGAAGGAGGTTCCGAAGAATATCACGTTCGAAAACGGTCATTGTTTCAGCCAATCAAAGCCGAGTATTGGTAAACAACTACAACCCGGTAAAAATATGCATGGAGAATTGCGAATATTGAAGAACGTGATTAAGAAGAATGACTTTATGACATAAATACGATCCTGTTGACCTCATGCCCGGTACAGACTAATTGTTCAACATACAAGCTAAGTATTTGAGTGACGGTTAAGTTGCTTCGTTCGACGACAAGACGTACAGACTAAAATGAAGTGCAAGTTGGTGAATCGAGGACAAATTCAGATTGGCCATTGGTACATTACCTCGCGGCTTCTGAGAATTGGACCCCAGTTCTAAATGTTCTACAAAAAGTTTCCATACTGGAGGTACTGTTTACATAATTTAGCTTGAAGTTGAACAATCATTTGTTGTTGTTGTTGTTGTTTTTTGTTTTTTTTTAATCAATAATTTTTTTTTCCTATTTAGTGATATGAAAATGGCACACTTTCACTTTAAACAATCATTGTCAAAGTTAAAAAAAAAAAAATATATATATATATATATATGACTTAATCGTCAGTAATTGTCACATGTTAATGCTTAAATGATTAAATTAAAGTTCCACTATGAATTTCAAGTGTACATTAATATGTAAGTACAATAATGATTTTTAGAAATATTTAGGAAATGAATTTAACATATTAACCTACTTGATGAAAACAGAAATGCATTAAATTCTCACGTACACTATGTTACTCACAAAGAAATGAAACGTTTTTTTTTTTTTTTTTTACTTTGAATAAGTATAATATGTAAATATCAATAGTTTTATATAGATACTGTGTTCTTTTTAACTTCAGGTTTACTTCGGACATCCTTCATTGGTGGTATGGACCATGGACTTCGCTTCTTTGGTTATGGGACCGTTGGTTTTAGGTGACATCGGTTTTATGAGTATGGTTGGTTTCCCTCTTCTAGTATGATAAGCAGTTTTCCCTTTAAAACTCTAAACTTAAGGCTTAAACAAATTAATAACATAGAAACATTTCTGTAGTATGATGAGGTCTTCGTAATCTTAATTTCAAAACTATTCAACTTTCATCAAAATTAACTTTAACTTAAACAAGTTTAAACTTCTTTATTACTGTGGTTGTCTCATAAACGTAATCACCATCCATCACCATGACTGTTTTCTCCTCCTCCCTTACAAGCTTCCGTTTTCTATTTATGACCCTATTCACCTTTTCCTTAATCTCCATTAGTTCTTCTTCGTCTTGATTTTTCTCAGTCATTCTCATATTCTTCTCTTCGTCTATATTCATTCCAATTTCCTTTTCCTTTTCTCCTTTTTTTTTTTTTTTTTTTTCCTTTATTCTCCAGTATCATCTTTCCTTCATTTTCCTGATTCTTCTTCGATTTTGTCTGTCCCTCGGTCTTCTTTTTGTTTTCGGTCTTCTCCTTATTTTTCTTTTCTGATGCCTTATTCTTCTCCTCCTCATTTTTCTTTCCATCTGTGTTTTCCTTCTTTTCTTCCTCTTTCCTTCTCTTTTCCTGTAAGCTTATCTTTTCTTCTTCTTTCTTCTGTCTTCCTAACTTTTCATTTTCTTCTTCCTTCTTCTTTTCATACTCTGAGCTTTTCTTCTCTTCTTCTTCCTTGCTCCTTTCTATCTCTTTCTTTTTCTTTTCCTCTTCTAACCTCAACTTTTCTTCGTCCTTCTTCTTTTTCTCCTCCCCTAAGCTCAACCTTTCTTCATCCTCTTTCTTTTTGTTCATCTCTGTTTTCTTTTATTCTTCCTTTTTCTTTTTGTTCATCTCTGTTTTCTTTTATTCTTCCTTTTTCTTCTTCTCCTCTTCCTGCTTTTTCCTTTCTATCTCTTTCTTTTTATTCTCCTCCTCAACTACATCAAATAACTGTATTTCATTTTCTAAATTCATTCTTTGAAACTCCTCAAAACTATATTCTACCTCCTCTTGATCACTGTCACTATCGCTTTCTGGTAGGTCCAAATCATAAGACAATCTTCGCCTTGGCGGTGCAGCTTTGGTTTTATTGTACACCCTCTCGCACTGTTTAAGTTCCTAAGATAATCTTCGCCTTGGCGGTGCTGGTTTGGTTTTATTGTACACCCTCTCGCACTGTTTAAGTTCCAAATCAATACAAAAAGACTTCTGGGCCCTGTCCATGAATTTTCTTAAATCCTCCTCTGCTTGTCTTTTGCACCTGTCTGTTGGTTAAACAGAATAAAGTCTGATTTACCTGCTCTGCATAGATGGGGATTGTCATTTCGCCGAAATATTTTTCTACATTTAATACATTTGTATGAAATTCCGCTGTGTTGTTCCCTCAAATGGGATAAACATGGCTTCATGGCGGGGAAGAATAAATCCTCGCACAGCGCGCACTGGAATCTCTGCTTAAAAGGAAAAAAAAAAAAAAAAAAAGATATATATATATAATAAATAAATTAATCAGTAGGGTAGTATCTTCCAACTTTTTCTTAACTTGATTACATCCAACTTGGTTTTTCAGTACCAGTGTACTTTCTAAGCTTATCATGATGAACTATTTTTGCCTTTTTTATGAAGACCAATTCTCTCTCTGTATAATACATCATTAACTTTATCGATGATTTTCACAGGTCCTATCAAGGATTTTTGTAACTTTTTACTAAGACCTTTCTTCAAATTTGAATTGAATAACCAAGCTGGATCACCTGGTTTAAAGCAATTGTAGCTCAATTTTACGTTATAATTTCTTTTCATTGCAGTACTAGCAATATCTAACTTTTCTCTTGCGAACTCATGAACTTTTTCTATCTTTTCAAATAACTTGTTGCAGTATTCATGTAGAGGAATGCTAATATTCTGTTCTGGTGAACCATAGATTAAATCAACTGGTAACTTGACCTCACGAGCTAAAGTCATCATGCATGGTGATAGACCCGTAGATTCATGCACAGAAGACCTGTATGCAAGCATTACTAAAGGTAAATACTGATCCCAATTTTTCTGATTTTCAGAGACAAAGGTCGAGAGCATATTTATAATTGTTCTGTTAGCTCTTTCAATCATTCCATCACTTTGAGGTCTATATGGAGTAGTTCTTGTCTTAACAATACCTAACCGTTCACATAGATCTTGGAATAAATTAGACTCAAAAGTCTTGCCCTGATCCGTGTGAATCATTAATGGAACACCAAACCTACAAATGAAATTTTCTATTAGCTTATCTGCAACGGTTTTCGCTTCTAAATTCTGAATTGGATATGCCTCTGTCCATTTTATAAAGTAATCTACTACCATTATAAATCTGCAACCGGCATCCGTCTTAGTCAGCGGACCCATAAAATCTAAAGCAATTCTTTCCATGGGACACCCCATGGTGTATGTGTGCAACGGTGCTTTTGGCTTTCGCAATGAATTACCTTTTCTATTGCACATATCACATGATCTACACCAGTTTTCTACATCTTTTCTTAGGGCAAACCAGAAATATCTATCTCTCACCTTTGCAAGAGTTTTAGTTATTCCTAGATGACCTGAAGTGACACTGTTATGTAACTGAGTTAAAATCTCATTTTTCTGATTTTTTGGTACTACATAAAGGAATTTAAATGAATCTCCATCATCTGATTCCCATTTCCTATACAGAATATCATTCTTCATTACTAAAGAATCTAGTCTTGACCAATAGTACTTGACTTCTGGACCAAATTTGGATATCTCAGACCAATCTGGTCTTTCTCCACTTTTAATCATTGTCCTAATCCTGCCTAAGGTAGGATCCTTCTGTTCATCCCTCATACTATCCAACTCTTCAGTAAAGTTCACCGATTCATGCGATGTATGTTTGATATTGCAATTACTAGTAATACTTATATTACTGGTATCATTATTCGATTGACCTTTACTCTTCCTTTGATTTTCTAAAACCTCTCTAGTTTTACTGCTACTAACACATGGATGACTTTACATCATATCCAGATCTTCCAAATCCTTTGATTTAAGGAAATCTCTGGTTATACTAGTACTAGCAATTGGTTGAAATGTGTTTTCTAAATCCTTTGACTTAGGAGAATGACTGGATTTGCTGGTACTACCAATTTGTTCACCTATCCTTTCCAAATCTTTTGATGTCGAAAAATTACTAGATGGATTAGTACCAAAACCTGATCGACCATCTTCCATGTTGACCTTGACCAGCTTTTCTATCTCACCTGAAAGAAATGTCTGCCATAACAGAAATAATATTGCCAGTATAGGAATAATTTCACTAGTACCCCACATAAGACATGCTGAAATCAGAATAATTTAGCAGAAGGCAATACTGCCAGAACAACTATCTTTAATCTCTTTCACCGACTGTACGGATCGAACTGAGTCCAGTTTTTCCAATTCTGATTCCGATTCTAATTTTTCTAAATCTGATTCTAATTCTAATATTTTTGCCCCTTTTATCTCAATGTTTTCTACTTTGTGGCAATATTTGCAATTTTTTTCTACACAGGGCCTCCTTGAAAGAGCATCTGCATTTGAATGGATTCTTCCAGCTCTGTGAATAATTTCGAAATCATAACTTGACAAAAATGTCAACCATCTTGCTAACTGTCTCTCTAAATTCTTGAAATTCATTACCCATTTCAGACTTGAATGATCTGTTAGAGCAGTTATCTTTCTTCCATAAATATAGTGCCAACAATTCCCTCCTGGTCACACAATACTTTCTTTCTGTTCTAGTAAAACATTTACTGTAATAACCAATAACTTTTTCTTGACCATTCTGAATCTGTGAGAGAACTGCACCCTGAGCAAAAAGACTTGCATCACAATCTAAAATGAAATGATCATTTTCCGTGGGAAAAATTAAAATTGGTGCTGTGGTAAGAGCTTCTTTAATGCTTTTGAATGATTTAGCACATTCCTCAGTCCAAAGAAATCTTTTACCATTTTCCGCTAGTTCATGAATCGGCTTAGCTAATTTAGCAAATTGATAAACTTATGATCTGTAATAACTGGCTAGGGAAATGAAACTTCTTGCTTCTTTTGCACTCTTAGGAGTAGGCCATTTTCTTGTTGTATTTGTCTTTTCTGGAGAAGTGCCTACACCCTTTTCACTTATTGTGTGACCAAGAAAGGTTACTTGTTTTTGAAACAAAATGCATTTCTTTGCATTTGGTTTTAAATTTGCTTCAGTTAACCTATTGAATACAATTTCTAAATGCGAAAGCATTTCTTCAAAAGAAATTGAATGAATATGATATCATCCAGGTATATAACCAATATTTTCCAGATCAAACCAGAGAATACAATTTGCATCAACCGAGTGAATGTCGCGGGACTATTGCAAAGACCAAAAGCAAATCTACGCCACTGCCATTGCTCTCCCCCAGGTATCGAAAATGCAGTTGTATGCCTATCTTTTTCATCAATATCGCATTGCCAGTATCCGGATTTCATATCGAGACATGAAAACCATTTTGCTCCTGCCAATGCTTCGATACTGTCATCTATTCTGGGTAATGGTTGTGAATCTTTTATTGTGCAGTCATTTAAACCTCTGAAATCGCAACAAAATCTTATGTCTCCTGACTTTTTAGTTACCATCAAAATAGGAGCATTCCATGCACTTTGAGAACAATTTTCGATTATTCCATCATTTTCCATTTTCTTTTTTTCTTTTTCAGCCACCTTTCTCTTAGCTAATGGTATTCTATATGCGTACTTCTTCACTGGTTTTGCGTTTCCAGTATCAATTTTATGTTTCACCAAAACAGAATGACCAATATCACTGGAATCTTTGCTAAATACGTTTTGATGCTTAATAAGGAACATTTTCAAATCCCTGGCTTGACTTGTATTGAGATCTGTACGTGATTTTTCATATAAGTCTGTTAAATGTTCAGGTGAATTCTTACCATCACTTTTTGAGCTCTGCGAACTAATATTTACTGAATTTACCTTTTCATCCTTAATGATTTGCATAGGTTCCACGGTAGCCGTCACTGTATTTTTAAAAAGTTTTACTGGTTTATCTGTTACATTAGCTATCCTTAAACGTATTGTTTGAGTTTTAGGGTCAACTAGTACTTTTGCTATCATTAATCCAGATTTACTCATGAATTTTTCAGATCCTTCAACTAAGCAAGACAGATCTTTATCAATGTGACCCATCTTCTTACCATCAACTATCATCTCAGATTTTAGGCCTATTTCTACATCTCTTTAACAGCTATTCTACTGCAGGAAGGTTTGTTTCTATTTTTCATGAAACAAGGAATGTGCTCCCCATTAATTTTATACAATTATCATTTATTAGCAAATCACATTTATGCACTTTCATGAAATCCATTCCCAATATACCATTTTCAACAATATCTGACAATAGCATTTCTTGTTCAAAGTTCTGACTCCCTAAAGTTATTGTAAATATTATTTTGCCTACAAATGGTTTGCTCTCTCCAGTAACAGTAAGCAACTTTGAATTGACAGATGTAATTTGGCGTTTATTATTATCTGACCATGATTCAAATAATTTGCTATTTAAAATTGATATATTAGCACCAGTGTCACAAAATAAAGTAACATTCTGACCATTAATTAAAGCATCACAGTAATACCCTTTTTGGTTTCCCAAGCTACTTAGCTGTTCGTACTTGATATTGGACCTTACTGCTTCTCGGTCTTGCTGCGGCCCCCCAACTCGACCTGTTTTCGTTTCCCGCAGATTTCTATTTATCCTTTCTATAATTTTTACTGTTAAACCTTTTCCTATTATTCCATGAGGTATCAATGTTGTATCTGTTCCTGCTAAAATTATTGTTTCGGTTTTGCTGAAAATTTGACTGATCATCTTCATGACCCTGATTATCTCTGCTATGCGCTTTCTTGCTTTGTTCTGAATCATGTTTTTGAACTGTCTGAGTCAGTTGCTCTAGCTTATCTAACGCAGTCTCATATTCTGTTTTTGGCTTATCAGTTTGACTTCTGCATATCTGCACATTTTGAGTTCTTTGTTTATCTGCTAACTTATACGTTTCCAACCTAACAGCTATGTTCTCAGCTTGGACAGCATTCTCTGAGACGTAGTCTAACATCTGCATCACTTAAACCATCTATAAAATAATCCAATGCTAAAATTTCAATCAATTCAGGATTTGCATCAGGATATGCTTGTCTTGTGAGCTTTTTCACATAACTTGCCATTTCTGGTATAGATTGATTACCTCCCCTGGTTAGAGACTTTAACTGAGACCTAAAAATTTCTGCTTTGTTTTTTGTACCAAACCTTGCCTTGAGCACATCTACTAGGCTGTTGAAATCTGTTTTCTGTACTTCTGAAGTTTCACTCGATAGGGATCTAGCATTTCCTGTCAAACTGCTGGCTAAGTATAAAGCTTTCACAGGATATGGCCAGTTATTGATTTCTGCTACTATATTGAACTGTGTCAAATATTCACTGATATCAGTGGATCCATTAAAATTTTGAGGTTTAATCTTTAAATTCAAAGAATTAACACTGGACAATGTATCTGATGTGTTTTGACTCCTGTTTCTATTACCATCAGGGTATGCATATGGGTAAGAAACACTCTGTCTTGGATCATTATAAGATCTTTGCATGGGTGTCCTGAGGTTAAAATTTATTTCAGGGTCAGGATTCCGCATTTCAGACATTCCAGCCCTAACATTGTGTCAACCACTCTCTAGTGTATCCATCCGCTAATTTACCTTGCAGATCTTTTAAAACACTAGAAATAGAACTCATTTCTTGAGCCATATTTAGAATTTTATCTTCCAAAGAGGAATACCTATTCGTATCATCTTCATTTTGGTCACAATGGTAGCTGTAATTTGTCTCTGACACCCCTTCAGCCTTTTTATCTATTTTTTACACAATATATATTTTTATTTCGGGTTCAGGAGCTACTGAAAGTGAAGAAAACAGAAAAAAAATAACAGAATTATGAATATAGACCTTTTCCTACTTTGACTTGTTTATAAATTTGTGAATATATCTCTATACATCTCTTCTGGTTGTTGTTTTCATTTCTT
The DNA here is from genome assembly GCA_945859785.2 of Tridacna gigas. Classification (NCBI taxonomy): domain Eukaryota; kingdom Metazoa; phylum Mollusca; class Bivalvia; order Cardiida; family Cardiidae; genus Tridacna; species Tridacna gigas. Next base: position 25,687,093 of record OX244029.2, read on the forward strand.
ATGTATGTGATCACTATTATCAGTATCAGTATCATTCTCCAAATATATTTCTTCTTCCCAAAATAAATATTTCAACAAGATTTTCAGATCAGTTTCTTATTTTTTTTTTTTTTTTTTTTCCCAGAAAATGTCTCTACATTCTGGCTGTACCAGAATTCTCAAAATAGAATAAACATTTCCTGAATCCCACTTCTGTCACCAAAATGTTACGCTGGCTGTTGCGAAACATTGGGAGAGAAAGAGTTTGTGAGAGAAAGAGAGAGAGAGACTGAGGAAAATCAGGCACTAGTCTGTATGTATTGAAACAAGAGTTAATAAACTTTTAACTAAAATCTATTTATACCTCGATCATCTTTTTACAACAGTTCAGTAGTTCAGCACAATCAGTTTTCTAAAATCGTTTAATCGTTTTCCGTTCTTCTTTTTTTGATCCGTGAGCCGTTCTAAAGAGGAACATCAGTAAGAATCTCTCTTTGAAGTGGGCTGAGCCCGGTTTATATACTGACCGGGCAGGAGGTTCCGAAGAATATCACGTTCGAAAACGGTCATTGTTTCAGCCAATCAAAGCCGAGTATTGGTAAACAACTACAACCCGGTAAAAATATGCATGGAGAATTGCGAATATTGAAGAACGTGATTAAGAAGAATGACTTTATGACATAAATACGATCCTGTGGACCTCATGCCCGGTACAGACTAATTGTTCAACGTACAAGCGAAGTATTTGAGTGACGGTTAAGATGCTGCGTAGGACGACAAGACGTACAGACTAAAATGAAGTGCAAGTTGATGAATCGAGGACAAATTCAGATTGGCCAATGGTACAATATATATATTTAGTTATATATTATTTTCCCAAATGTTTTCCAATTACTATGATGTACTTTACACAGAATGACTACCACATGCAACGCCAAGTGACGTAACGAGGGACCTGCATTCAATGGTGTGCACATCATTGAAATCGTTTTCTGTCGCTGCTGTTGTATTTAGGGATCTGCATTCTATGGTGTGCAGTTTTGGGCGTTTCCTGTCCCTACTGCACTTTAAAGTGACCTGCATTGTATGGTGTGCACATTTTTTGAAGCGTTTTCTATCCCTACTGTTCTCAGGGACCTAAATCCTAAGGTGTGCATAGTTTTTGGGCGCACCCTGTCCCTGCTGCACCCTCAAGAGACCTTCTTTGTTTGATGTAAACATTATTTACAGCGTTTTTTGTCTATTCTGTTCTTAAAAGAGACATGTATTCAATGGTGTTCACATTGTTTATCTCTTTAGAGCGTATTCTGCGGACCTTCATTCTATACTGTGCACGGTTTTAGAGTCGCCTGGTTGTGTAGCAACCAGGCTCTCATTGTTATCATCCTGATCTATGGGGTGACATAAGCATACCTCCATCCTTGTACTGTTTCCTGTCCCAAGTTCCGGTTTACGAAATAAAAACATAGTTTTTTCTAATTATTCGATAAACAACCCAGTTTTTCAATTGTGCCTTGGTGATAATGAATATGTCTATAAAGACTGAGCTACTTAACGGTTCAAACCTTTGAAACAATCATTTCGTCCACAAGGATGCACGATAGCCTATCGCTTACATTGACATCATCTCTAAAAATAGTGCATTGTGTATGTATCTAGAAATAGCCGTCGTGAACTAAACAAGTTTGCGTCTTTTCTACGGCACGCTTCTATTTATGGACAATTCTCAGTGAAAATGGTTTGATAATTATCCATTAAATGTACACTCTAAATCTTACAGTCTGTCCTTAATTGTAAGTCTTATTTCAATTCAACACTCAGCCTATAATCGGAAAGAGAGAGGCGATACCAAGTTAACATGAAAGCTTTCAAGGGAGATATTTCCTAACAGTAGGCTATTTTTCTCTTCTTTTTTTTTAAACAAATTTATAACGACTTGGAATAGTTGCGTTACCTTCCTAGACATTCTTACACGTTGCTTCATTAGAGCTTTTTATTCTAGACTTTAAATACTTTGCACACCCATATTCTAGGTGCACAAGCAGACATCGTAAATAGCGTATGTAATGCGCACGGTTCTAGGCTGTAACAAGTCATCGCTTTGCAGTTGCTTTCTGGAATATAGCTGTGCGACAAATATAGATCTTATAATCACGTGACATCTGACGTCATTGGCACCACGGAATTCTTTATAAATTTACATATTTATGAAATAGTCGCTGAACCAGCCTTTATTTTCACCGTACATCGAAATTTCCCGGCTTTTGTCTCAATAATATTTTTGACAAAACTGAATGTAGGTCACCGGGAGTTAAAAGAAAAAAGGTTGTCACTAGGTCAAATCAGACGAAACCGTAATAGATCTAGTGCTACAGAATCCATTTATGTTCAGTTCAATACTCACGGAACTTTGTCAGACTGCTTAGGTCTTAAAGTATGTCGCTAGATCCTATATCAGAAGACAAAGTTCAATTGAGTTCTATACTAATGTTGCCCACATGGTCCTCTTGTAAAATTGTTCAAGTGGTTCTGCTCTGTTTCTATAAAATTCACAGAAGCTTTAGAACTGAGTAGTAACATTTTAAAATCACCGCCTCTGAAACTTTGTAAGCAATTATACCCAAATTTCATATCTAGGATCCTGTATTTGGAAAGGACAATTATTCAGATTAACCGATATATGTATAACCACTTGGTCCAATTATAGAAACTTTGTGTCATACAAAAACAACTTAGTCTAAATCTTGAGAGAAAATGTATGCCCTATTCTACTGTAGTTATTTAGAATGTTTGTTTTAGTAATATGTGTAAGAATTAAGATATACATGTAATAGATATAAATAGATATGTAAAAGATATACATACCAGATTCTGCGCTAGAAAAACATATTTTTATCAACCTAGAAGCTTAATTTTTGTCCACATTCTTTACAGGCATTATTAAGCTAGGGAGGAACTGTAAATACTGATGGAACTTCGACAGTTCTTATGCCCCGCCAAATTTCGGGGTGGGCGGGAGATATAGTTTTCATGTTGTCTGTCCGTTCGTCCGTCCGATCTTCCGTCCATCCAGACGAATATATTCTAAATTCGTTGATGAAAGTTAATGAAACTTCATACATGTGTTCCTCGGCAGTGGATATCATTTCAACGAAATGACTTGTTTTTATATTGATTGTTCCTTTTGAAAACCATTTTTAAATGAAGTCACCCGTGATAAAAGACTTTGAACGTTTTAAACTTGTTCCTGGTGCCTAAATTTTAATTCTCACCACAATTTGTTTTCATGTAAATTTTAATATCAATGTTTGTAATTTTAGGATGACAACTTAGAAATACGCTTGCATATAATACTGTTTTATGTTTAAGTTATTTTGTATCTTGAATGCTTTTAACAGATTTAAACAAAAAAGGGTGAAAACTTCTAACCCATTACCCTCCAGGCGACTCTCAGGACTATCAGTCCTTTGATTTGCCATTTGCTGACCCTACTGCACTTACAAGGGACCTTCATTGTATGATGTGAACATTACTAAAACCATTTTCTTAAAGGGGACCTACTTTCTATAGTGTACAGAGTTTTTGGAGTCTATTGTTCCTTCTGCATAAACGTGACCAGCATTATATGGTGTGCCATTATTTAGGGCGTTTTCTCTCCTAACTGTCTCTACCCAGAACCTGCATTATATTCTGTTCACATTAAACGTATTTAGGGTGTTATTTCTCCGTACTGCCGAAACCGGGACCTGCACTGTATGGTGTGCACATTATTGAAAGCGTTTTAAGTCCCTACTATTCTTTTAAGGGGCCTGCATGGTATGGTGTGCAGTTCTTTGCGTATTCTGCACCTACTGCATTAATAAAGGACCTGCATCGTATGGTGTGCACATTTGTTGTTGCTTTGTCTGTCTTCACCGTCGAAGAGTAGACCTGCATTCTGTGGTGTGCACCTTATTTCGGATACTTCTTACCCTACTGAAGTCGCTTAGATCTGCATGGTGTTAAACGTCTTTTAGGCAGAATCCTATACATGCATTCTTTTGTGTGCACACTATGTTGGATGTTTTGTTTACCTGCTTTTGTAATCTAGACCTTCATTCTATGTCGTGCACATTCTTTTGGATGCTTTCCATTCCTACTGCCATAACGCGGGATTTGCATTCATTGTTATGCAAACACATTGAATCTTTCGAACCAGTCAGGAATGACGTACGAGATTTACTCGCCGCCCATAATTTGTAAAGCCACGCCTTGATTCTGCGTTATATGGTGTGTACCCGTCACGAATCTATGACTAGCGTTATATGGCGTGTATTTAGCGACGACTGCACCGGAATAGATGTCCACATGGCGATGTTTCGAGTGGTATTGGAAAATTCCTAACAATCATAACTCTGGCTTAATTCTTGGTCTCCTTGAGTTGTCGAAAAACTGAACTGTACTGATAATCAACCTAACACCTTGTCCACCCGAATCGTCGAAAGCTTTTAGAGAATATCAAATTTGTTTGTAACTGTTATAAGAACTGCGTCTGTTATTTCCATCAGAGCAGTTTACATTACATAAAAACTTTCCCGTTGGATATGTTATAGATCTACATGTGTACAGTGAGAACGGTTGCTTATCTCCTGAATCACAAGACTGTGTTGTGAATGGAAAAATCTTCAGGAGAAATCCGGGAAGACTTCAGGGGTCTATCAATCGGGTGAATAGGAAGGTGATTGTTATGGTTGAATTGGATTTTTTTTTTTTTTTTTTTTTTTTCAGGATCAAAAATCAGAGAATGTGCAAACTTAATTCATTTTCCTAAAAATATGAGACTCATTCGAAGCAAGATTCCGAATGATACAGCAGAAAAGCATTTTTTCCGGAACAAGGGTGATCGAAAGTATGCCATTTTGATGGCATGTGTGAAACAAGTGAACTCTGCAAGTAGGTTTCTTTTGATATGACTCGCATACCACCTTATCTTATAGGTCACTGAACTATCTAGGTCTGCGGCATGCCTGGAACATTGCCAGTACGTGGGCGGTTCAGGTGACCTAAACTTGATGTTTTATTTCCAGCCAGTATATAAGGTGTGGGGCACGGTAGAAATGCGGCTTTCTTTTCTTATTATTCGTGTCGTTCGCTTTGGGTTTTGATATAAGACAGGTGAAAATTAATGTTGAAAATTAAAAATGTAGAAAAGAAGATTTGACTTAAATTATTTTACCCCGTTATGCTACATAGAGGGCGGGTGGACTTTTGTGGTGCCGTGACGACGGATTTGTTGAAATTATAATTGATTTCAATCATAAAAATAGACTTGGATTGTCGTGGATCAATCGAAGAAATACAAGTTTGGACTTTTTGACTCTTGGACAAATTGAAAAATTTTCCTGTGTTCCAGTGAAGAAGTGGTGCGATTGGATCGAATTCGAAAACCGTAAGTTGCTGGTTCTTTTTGTAAATTCACGGAGACAAGATGGCAGAACAAGTTTTTCTAGAATTATTTAAGTCTGTTGATCAGCAGATGCACAGCTTAAATACTACCATGGGAGCACAAGGCATTGCTAGGGTTGTTCAAACCTTTGACGGATCGAACCCTAAGGACTTTAAAGAGTGGGTCAAAAGTATTGAGAAATTCACAACATTAACTGGTATAGATGCAAATAGGACTAATCTAGTTGCATATCAATCGAGTAAAGGGCCTGTCAGTGATTTCATAAAAAGGTATATGGAGTCTCATCCCGGAAGAGACTGGGATAGGATGAAAGTTGATTTAAGGAGTAGTTTTGGAGAAGTTGTTGATTCACAACATGCTCTGCTCTTATTGCGAAAAGTAAGGCAAAGACAAAATGAGACAATTCAAGTCTATGCTGAGAGATTGATTGCTTTGGGTGACGATGCGTTTGAGGATCAGCCGTATGACGCGGTTCAAAGACAACTAGTAGGCTATTTTATAGATGGGCTGAATCGCGATTCGATGAAATTGCGCATTATGAGGGATAACCCTGCCACACTTAATGGGGCAATCTTTATCACAACGCGCGAGCAAAATTTACAGAAGAGGTTTAGCTTGAGAACTGGCCAGTCAAAATCAGAATCAAATGAATCGGAAGGTCAGGTTCCTATTGATATTGATCACAGCCGACGAAAGGGTAGTTGTCATTTTTGTAAAAAGCCGGGTCATCACATAAAAGATTGTAGGCTAAGAAAACGCACACATGAAGTTCATTCTGCAGAAGTCAGTAGCACACTGAGACATAGAGATAAGCAATGTTATCGTTGCGGGAAAATAGGGCACATTGCGCGAGACTGTAAAGAAATCGCTGGAAATCAGTTACCTTTAAACGCGAATCCTTCTCGGATGTAGAAGTCGGTCGGAGAAGGCAAAGGAAAAAGCTAAAACATGTTGTTTTTCTAAATTCTGTAGTTAGTGGTCCGAATTCTTTGTTAGTTAAATTTGATAAACAGAAATACAGGGCATTGCTGGATTCAGGCGCTGAGGTATCCTTAATCAGTAGAAGATTGTATGATTCCTTGAAAAATAAGCCAAAGTTACGGAAACATGATCTAAATTTAGCAACAGCAGGTAGCACTCCCTTATATGTCGATGGTATTGCTGACCTCAATTTTTCTCTAGGTAAATTGTCTATGAGTCATAAGTTTTATGTGGTAAGAAATCTGAACAGAAATGTTATCATAGGCCTTGATTGGCTTAAATCACGTGGCGTTCGCGTGTATCATGATCTTTCCTGTATTAGAGTACATGAGACCTATATTCCGTTAGTAGATGATAAACATATAGCTTCTGTTGCTAGAGTCAAGGTTAAAATAAAACTTCCTCCCCAAACAGCTCATGTCTGTCAGTGTCAAATTCGTAAACATCCTGAGTTTGCTACAGGTATCAATTATGAGATCTCCCCTATTGAGGATGGACCATTAGGCAAGGAGCCAGGTTTACTAATGACTAATTGTATCTCCAAACTTTCAGATAATCGAAGGCTGCCAATGCTTCTTATCAACTCAACAAACAAGACAATAACCGTTAAACGGGGTACACCTATTGCCAAAATTTCCCCAATTAGTGCTAATGAGATATCATCTGTCAGTCGAGATTTCAGGGAAACACCCCAATTATCCGAAAATAAAGATAATGAGTTTGATAACCTGGATGTTTGCCCGGAACACAAACAATTAATTACCAATCTTCTCAGAAAAAATTCGGATTTGTTTGCCAAAACTGATAAAGAACTGAGTCATACTGATACAGTTCGCATGAAAATTAATACCGGTAATCACCCTCCAATTAAGCTTAAACCTTATCGTGCTCAACTCAATAACAGGGCTATTATTGATAAGGCTGTGGATGAAATGTTAGAGGCCAAAATAATTGAAAGAAGTAGGTCAGAGTGGTCATTTCCTATCGTAATTGTAGATAAGAAAGATGGGTCAAAACGTTTTTGTGTAGATTTTCGTCAATTAAATAAGATAACAAAAACAAATTCATACCCTCTCCCCGTGATAGACGACATACTTGCCTTATTAGGTAAAGCCAAATACTTCAGTTCTTTGGATTTGAAGTCAGGGTATTGGCAGGTAAAGATGGCGGATAGTGACAAGGAGAAGACGGCCTTCACCTGTCACCGTGGTCTTTTTGAGTTCAATGTTATGCCTTTCGGGCTTACAAATGCTCCAGCTATCTTCCAAGAATTAATGAATCGAGTCCTTGAAGGAATAGGTAACTTCACCACTGCATATCTTGATGATATTTTGATCTACTCACAAACCTTAGAAGAACACTTGACACATATCCAACAAGTATTTGATCGTTTGCGTATGCATAATCTTCAACTGAAACTAAAAAAATGTAGCTTTCTAAAGAAGGAAACTAATTACCTGGGATTTGTTATAAATGCTAATGGCATTCAGCCAGAAGAGAAAAAAAGTTGATGTAATTAGGTCTCTCCCACCTCCTACAAATGTACGTGAGGTCAGAAGTTTTATAGGCATGTGTAGTTATTATCGAAGATTTATACCTCATTTCTCACAGATAGCAGAACCAATTACCGCCTTGACAAGGAAGTATGCCAAATTTAAGTGGAATAATGAGTGCCAATTAGCCTTTGAAAAGATAAAGGATATTCTGATTAAACTACCATTACTGTGCTATCCCGACATAAATCTACCATATACTTTGTATACTGATGCTAGTGATAAATGTATTGGAGCTTGTTTGACTCAAACAATTAAGGAACAAGGTCAAGATATTGAACGACCTATCTATTACCTTTCACATAGATTAACTGATACCCAAACACGATGGTCAGTAATTGAGAAAGAAGCGTATAGTATTTTTTTTAGTCTCCAGAAACTCGATCATTATTTACACAATGCTGAGTTCACGATAAAGTGTGATCATCGACCTCTCAAGTACCTGCTTGAATCACCAATCCAAAACAAGAAAATATCACTCTGGGCGTTGTCCATCTCTGGCTATAATTGTACTATCCAGTATCTGGCTGGTTCAGAAAACTCGGTCGCTGACCTTCTTTCTAGAGTACCTAGTGATACCAAGCAAGATGATTCACCATTAAATGACCCTGACATTAATTCCAAAACTTATGAGATAAGTGCCCTAAATTCTAACCGGTTCACGCCAAAGAACTATGCACGATGTAAGCCTCATTTTGAAGACAAGGTCATTAAGCCGACCTTGAAGTCATGTCCTAATATGGTAGAAGAGCAAGACAAAGATGAGATGATACTAAAAATAAAACAAAACCTGAAACAAGATACTGTATCGCCGTCATTTGCCAAGAATCATATAATTCTTGATGGTATACTTTATTATATTTCACATGTAGACACCGACCCACTTTTACGCCTCTACGTACCTGAACACTTGCAAAACGAGGTCATAGCAGAATATCATAGCATGCTGGGACACATGGGTATAGATAAAACGTATGATGCCATTCACCTGAAATACTATTGGGTCAATTTATTCAAGATGGTTTCAGCTTATGTAAACAAATGTCAAACTTGTCAATTAAGAAGTAGTCAGAAAACTAAACCACCTGTGCAAGAAATGGATATACCTCCATACCCTTGGGCGAAATGTGCTGTAGATGTAAGTGGTCCTTATCCAACCTCTTTATCTGGCAATAAATACATTATTTCTTTCATTGACTTATTTTCTGGGTTCCCTGAAGCATTTCCTACGCCAGATAAATCTGCTCAAACAATGGCTCATTTAATTATTGATGAGATATTTCCAAGATATTCAGCACCTTTGGAAATATTAAGTGATAATGGCAGTGAAAATGTTAATCATGTCATTAAAGAAACACTGAAAGAGTTAAATATGCATCACGTTACCTGTTCATATTACCACCCACAAAGTAATGGTGTAGTCGAACGTTATCATAAAACTTTAGTTGACATAGTCTCTAAAAAGGTAAACACCAATGAGGGAGACTGGGATTTGTTTGTCGGCCATGCGCTTGGTGCTATTAGATTTGGAGTAAATGAGTCAACAAGAAGATCTCCATTCTTTCTTCTTTATAATCGTGATCCTGTACTGCCGATAGATAATATCTTGAAACCTAGGGAGAAGATCCCCACAAAATTGCTCTGGAACAACAACATAAGGCATTTCTTTTAGTTCATCAAAATAGGCGGAAAGCAATGAAAAAGCGTAATGAGCTAGCCAATAAAAATGCGAAAGACGTTACTCTCAAGGTTGGAGATCCTGTTTATCACAGAAATCACTCACGAAAATCTAAATTGGACGTAAAATGGCAACCTTATTATCGCATAATTGAACAGACTTCTCCAGTTACTTTCATAATAAAAAACCAATTAACCGGTGAAACATTGAAAGCTCATGCCCAGCATTTAAGATTAGCTCAATCAAATGAGTGGGAAATTCCTAAAGATAGGACAGGTAAGAAACTGAGGCCAACTAATTATGTGTTACCGCCTGTGTCTTCAGAATCAGATACAGACTCAATTAGTGAACAAGAAGCTGATAGGAAAAGTCGAGTAATTAAGCGTTATCGGAGAAAACGAGATAATGCCAGCTCGAATGAAAGTGATATACCATTAGCCGAATTAAGAGAAAGAATTCGGTCAAGGAATCAACAATTAGATACTGTTGATTATGATGCTTCAACAGAATCGTACTTTTCGGATTAAGATTTTTGTATGTGAGTTTGTTTTTGTAGTCTAGTTAGATTAAACCATGTTTGTGTTTTGATAAGGCTTCGCGAATTCGGAATGCCAGTAGCTTAATTACCTATTTGTTATCGTTTCAGATAACCATGTGGCATTTTACGTTAAACTTTTTGGCAGTTTTTGCGTGCTTATACTCACGTATCGTTTGTGATTTTATTATTAGAGATAGTGTTATTTTTCATAAAAACAATGAAGTATCATCTACCAGGGCAAAGTGGCTTGCTACACTTGTCATTGACTTTGATAGTTTTGAACATTTTATGTCTTTAGTCGACGCAGACATAAAGTGTGCTGAAGCTACCTTAGAGACCATTTTGTCGGAACATATTAAGGATGACGAGGAGCTAAAAACATTTCGTAATATTTTTATGCGCTTACAACAAGAGACGGTATTTCTCCGTAAGTTTAAAGACAACATAGGTAAAGAAGTAGAACAACTCGTTAAGCATTTAGGCAATGTTTCATCTTCTAGAAGAACGAAGCGTTCTTTTCTTCCATTTATGGGTGAAGGGTTATCATGGCTATTCGGTGTCGTAAGTGAACGAGACCTTGATCAGATAAAAAATCAAGTATCCGCTCTTGCGAAAAATCAAAAACTGATAATTCATGTAGTCGAGAAAAGTATATCTGTAATTAACGAATCTAGGGTGTTAATAAGGGAAAATAGGCAGTCTATACTGGAAATAATTGAGACTCTTCATGAAATTGACGGAAGGATTAACAAGATTCACCATGATTTTGCGAGAGGCATATCGCAAAATAGGAATTTCATGGAGGTCTATGCAAGACTAAACTTAATATTAGATGAAGTCAAATTACTATTAAAAGATGCAAGATTTTACATAATGAACCTTCAGGCACAATTAGATCAGCTGATGTTTGGAAAAATATCCACTCATATTATCCATCCAATTAAATTACAAGGTTTATTGCTTGAAATTCAGGAATCCTTACCGGATCTTCTTTCACTAATCAGCAACCCGAAAACAGATTTATGGACATTTTATAGGTATCTAACAAGCTCTACATTTTTCACAGAGGGTAAAATAATAGTTATACTTTCAATCCCACTGATAAGGATGGACAGGTTGTATGATGTTTATCAAGCAACTACCCTACCTGTAGTCTCAAAGTTCTCTTTCAATATACAAGGGAATAATTCTAACTTAGATTTACTTGCTACCTACGGTCTAGAAGCACCGGGTTTCCTAATAGATAAATCTCGAACTACTTACCAGTTATTATCACGCGAAGAGCTTCGAGTTTGCAGTTATAACAATGTTAAGTTTTGTAAAGTTCAAAGTCCTGTGTTCCCTGTTAGCCTGAGCCGGTCGTGCCTGATCAACATGTTCATCTCAGACCAAGGAATGCACAATCGCTTTTGCATTGCAACCGTGGCTAAAGAAAAGTTGCCTCTAGCTAAACACTTATTTGGCGTTTCATGGGTTGTGATGTCCCGTAATAGATTGAACTTCGCTGTTGTGTGTAACGGACGACTACAACAATTACAGACAAATCCAACGCGTGACGTAATACGGGTCAATCCTGGTTGTACAGCTACAAACAAATACTTCACCATAAGTACACCCTTTGTTGTGGGTAGGTCAACGACTGTTTATAACAATACGCTGGATTTAACAATTGCGAATTTTTCTCATATCAAAGATTTAATCTGGAAACCATTGCGTGATAAGTTTCCTAATGAAACGAAACTTCAGATTCCTAAAACTTGGCTGAAATCAGCGATATGTCCTTGAATAACCTGATATCTCAAATAGACTCAATTAGCGAAACAGACCTTACGACGAAGCCCTCTTTCTCACCTTGGTTTTATGTTAGCCTTGTGCTTGTTCTGGTAGTATTGATCATTATTGCATTGTGTTATGTATATAGAAAATGTAAATATAAATGTCTGCCAAATTGTTTGCGTGAAGCGCAAAAGAAGCGGCAACGGCCTACGGTATCGACCAAGATCGAGCTTCAAGAGATGAAGTCAGGTGGAACGTTACCACCAGCCGAGGTGTCTGCCAATGAGCCACCCCCTAGCCAAGAGCGATTATATCCGCACCTGTACTGGAAAGACTCTGCTTATTAAATAAAAATGCAAACAACCAGTGGAAAAAACTGTACCAATTAGTTTTCATAGCAGAAATGTTCTTATCAGCTAGATAGTTGTTTTTTTGTATATGTAATCTTACAATGTAACATTATTACTCCCTAACAATGTATTTAAGAGGAACCAAAGGATAAACAGTTTCATTCTAAATATCTTCTTCGTTACAACATTAACTCAATCAAAAAAGAAATGAATCCAAATTGGAATATCATCTCACATGAAGTATCGGAACTAGTAGAAGACGTGTTACGAGCGCGACTACTGTACCTGGAGGACAGATACATTGGGCACTTGTCCACGGACATTGGGTTCAGAGTTGCAGACATTCTGTGCAGTGGAAACTATATAGTTAACTACCCAGTAAGTGTAAAGCCTTTCACGACAACGGGCTACAGCGCGCCTTCGCACGTTAGGATTACAACTGGGACGATGACCAGTGCATATGATTCGAACGCTAGTTTGACAGCTTCCACCAGCTCCAGTCAGCATAGCCAACCTTTGCTATCACCCCAGATGCCACCGCCAAGGACACAAGAAAGCATCAGGACCCTACGACGAGACGAGGAACATAGGTCTAACGAATAAGTGCTTTTACCAAGGATTTATTGTGAACGTGCTGTGATGAAAAAAAAAAAAAAAAAAAAACGCGCACAACACTTTAGTGGACCTTTTTGTAGTTAAACTTATGGATTCATTATTTGTACTTCATACATGACATTTAATTACCTAAAGTATTTGTTTAAATGATTCTTTAAATTTTGTTTCCTTTTTCTAGAATATATTTGTTTTCAGCAAATATCTATCCTTTTACCTAACTTTCACCTTCATGTTGTTAAAGACATTTCAAAATTGAAAGGTCTTTAAAAGGAGGGTAGGTATGTGAAACAAGTGAACTCTGCAAGTAGGTTTCTTTTGATATGACTCGCATACCACCTTATCTTATAGGTCACTGAACTATCTAGGTCTGCGGCATGCCTGGAACATTGCCAGTACGTGGGCGGTTCAGGTGACCTAAACTTGACGTTTTATTTCCAGCCAGTATATAAGGTGTGGAGCACGGTAGAAATGCGGCTTTCTTTTCTTATTATTCTTGTCGTTCGCTTTGGGTTTTGATATAAGACAGGTGAAAATTAATGTTGAAAATTAAAAATGTAGAAAAGAAGATTTGACTTAAATTATTTTCCCCCGTTATGCTACACATGCGAACAATTTGAATTCATGTTCTTGGAGTCGCCGAGTGTAAATGGTTCCATCCATCGGTGTATACTTAAAGGTCTCTCAGTTTATTGTAATTAACGACCAAAACGTTACTATCCTTCTTCCAAGAAAATGAGTTTTTGGTGAAATGTGTGATTGCGGGGGTCGGTGGTGATGAAAGGGATAGGTTGTGATTTAGGAGACGAAGTAGTACAACACCAGTAATCAAGACACTATCGTTCATGGTCTAATTTTGTTTGTGTCCTTATTTAGGTATTTGCCTTTTATATCGGACAAATTTTTCTGTGCATCATACATTGATGCCTTGCCAACTTGCTGAAATGGCACTTGATAGGATAGATAACACTGTGACATCTAATTTGGCTTTAGGAAATATACCACAGGGATCCTGTCGGACTATTTCTAAACATTTAGTATAGACACGTAAATTTTCCAGCTCAAATAAATGCGTTGGACGAGGATGAAATATTACGCACGACAGAAAAAAAACCAAACCTGTATCTACAAGGTGTTAAATACGGCTACAAATACTTTATGATGAGGATACCCACGGGCGGATTACGCATTTGTAGATTTGCAGTTTGATTGGTCAAAATGTTACGCTACAATATTATCTGCCATTCATGAAAAACGAAGTCACTATCCACTTAACCATTTTTTTTTTCTTAATTCTGTTGACCGTTTTAGAAAAAAATGCAATATTTTGTCGTTGAAAGTTTTAGGTATATGATAACATGAATATCATGTAGTAACTCTCCTGGCTCTTGTATCTACTTCGCCGCGGCATAAGAAAATTATGACATCTGGCTAAATCTTTGCCCTTGCGCGATATCAAATTATCTCACGCTGCTTGAATCAACTTCAAGCATCTGGAAAGTACAACATAATATTCCGTATGTATTTGCACAACTTCAGATGCCTCAAAGAAAGAGATTCGAGTGCAACTTTTGCACTAAATCATACTGCCAGAAGGGAAAACTAGATTTCCAAATCCAGATAACCCATGGGCCGGGTTTCGGGTACAGTTACACTTCCCTCAAAGTGTCTTTTATGCGTGCGCTAAACTGTTTGCTACTAAATACGGAAAAGGCGCAATGAGAGTCTAGTAAACATAGGCAAGGAAGATATCAGCTGTGATGTTTATGGTAAAGCTTCGGAACTAAAAATGTGTTGAAGGCACATCTGAGGTCAACCCGTATGCCAGTCGTGGTCGCACTGACCAAACGTTCTAATTGGCTACTTGGTATTTATTAATTTTCTTCAAAATCATTAGCAGTCATAAAATTCGGAATGTGCTTTTTTTCTAAATTTCATTGTTAGACACTTTGAAACGGTTTCTAAAAGTAATACCTGATTAAAGTCACTTTTGCAACAAGGCTTGTTGGCTTGTCGGAATCTTTTTTTTTTTTTTTTTTTTGTGACTTACCAATAAATTTTGAGAAAATCGTAGTATCTTCAGTTGTGCGATATGATGGGCAATGGATAGACCACTCGGGCTATCGCCACAGTCGTTCATTTATTGTGCCTCATAAAGGTGATTTTTAAAAAACGAAGTTTTTAAGCTCTGCTGAATAGCTTTGATAATTCTACGTTACGTATGGGCCTAAATTATGTGTTACATTGATCTAAATGTTGATGCAAAGTTTTATCAAAACTGACCAATTCGGTCAGAAGTTATGCTGCAATATAATATATTATATAATAATTTGTCCCAAGTGCAACACTTTTAATGCGACATTTGTAACGTTTCATCAATTTCAAATGCCTTTCACAAAGCACATTTTTGTTCCATTATATTTAGAAACAACCATTGATTGTCAAACATCATTAAGTCACTCATAGTTTACCATGTAATTTATATGCATTTTGCTCTGTTTACCTTTTCAAAGATGTCAATTTATGCAAACACCCCTAATAAAAAAGCAAAATGAAAATAACTTTGTTTCAACTTGCATCAATAATATTTCCCAAAATATTAACAAGAGATATACATGTACTGCATGTTGTCCATGACAAATTATGATGTCGTACGGTTAATTATCGGTCGTTATGCGTATTGGTTCTGTTGATAGTACTTCAGGTAAATAGTCATATAATCAGCTACCCTGATTGTCCCAAGTGCAACGCTCTAGATTTTTGTTCAACCATGTAGCCATATCCTGTATATTTATTATTTTGTTTTATTTCTAGAATCAGCAAGTGAGGGCAAAACCATCTAAAGCAATTTTTGATATGTAGTGATGCACGGACTTCTAAAAAGTTGCCAAAAACTGATATCCCAAGTGCAACGCAGTCTTTCATGTTTGAAAAGTGCAATGTCATTGACGAACACGACACTTTTCCCCCAACCGTATTGTCTGCCATTTTTGTTAAGGCATATATCTAAAAAATAATGCCTTTCTAGCACTGTGGTTAGCCATTTTCATGTAAATATTTGAAAATATATTGATTTCTTGTCTAAATGCCATGTTAATGGAAACTTTTTACAGAGTTGAAATTTTTAAAGGCATTATTTCTTTCCTGTTCTTACTAGTTATTGAAAGCAGATGTGAAAAGTTTCAAAACTTTAACGTGAACTGTCTACTTGTTGTAGACACAAGCAGTCATTGTTCAACCAACATAAAAATGTTGCATTTGGGACACAAAAGATGGAAAATGAATTGTATAACTAGAAGTGCAATTTTTTTCTTCAAGATGTCGAACAGATATAAAGCAAACATGGTCAGACTTGCTCCAAAACTGTCTAAGGGTTTAGACTGGACCAAAACTGTCATGTAAGGGTTGAAGTCCGAATAATTGCATACTTTTTTGTTTAAACCTCTCAAGCCAATACACGCCCTCCACCATCAAACAGCAACATTCAGGTCTCAACCTTATTGGCTACCACATACCAAATTTCTTCATGTTTTATGTTCAACATCTAGTTGTATTCATTTTAACATAAGACTTAGAGATGCATTCCGAGATTTAATATACGGAATGTGTGATATTTTGGGACTTAAGCTACCGGTACTTAAAAATGCACTAATACAATATAAGTACATTTTAACATTCTTCCTTCATTTAAGTTAGACTAAATTTATACGGAAATTTCACAAGCAAGTTACTGTATATTGTTACAAGAAGAATGATGAGCAGGAGGAAGAAGAAAAAAGGAAGGGGATAATTGGCACTGACTCAAACTGCTTAACATATTTGATGCCATTCAGGTTGGAAAGCAGCCAGCAGCTTGGGAAAAAGTTGTGTGCAGAATTAGTAAAATAGATTCCATCAACAGATGGATAGGTGCACTGGCTGTGATATGACAAAAGTATTTCTGGGACCAATGTTTAAGACCAAACGAACTTTCTTCACTGATACCAATAATATTGTAGGTAGTCATGAAGAGTATCGATTGTTTTTGGTTACAAGGTGGTGATTTTCTGTCTATGCATGCACATGTATTTTTGTAATCAAAGTTGTACATATTTTTATAGTGATAAAACCGCATATACTAGTAATTCTCATATTGTTTTAAAGTTAAATTTGTCTGCTTGGATTTCGGGTGTTTAACATCAATGATTGTGATCATGAACGATATCGGTTGGTGAAATTGATTTTAAACTCTGTTTAGAAGAACAGAAGTGTGGGGCCTATGTTGTCGTAAGTGCAACGATTTACTTTAAGTATTTACATCAATTAAAATGGACTTAAAACTACTCTGCCTCAAAAATAATTAAAACTGATTTGTCCTGATTCACTCTATAAAAAAAATGGGCTAACTATCACTATAATGATCTGTAGCATCAATTCTCTTCCCTATACCACAAAGTGCATAAACTGATCATTAAAAACAAATTATTTTTACATGAATGAAGTTTAACATTTTTCATGTTAATTGGTTGTCGGGAACAAAATTGGTGGAACAAGTGTTACATGAAAATCTTGGATAAGTAGCTAAAATTTCAAGGGAATGTCTTGTCCCAAGTGCAACGCAATTTTTGAAAGACGGACCACATTTCATAGGCCTATTTCTATAGGAAATAATGTTTTGATGGAAAAGAAATTTGTTGGGTAAGTTGGAAATACCTTTTAGCTGATGAGAAAGACTTTTGTCATAAATATTGGGAAAAGTCAAGTGAATGAAAAAAGAAAACATTTATAGGTAGAGGAAGCAACTTCAGCATCAAATTTATCAAAAAAAGGAGGGAAAATTACACAGAGAGCGTTCAAATAAACGGCACAGAATCATATATTGATACATGTCTAGCAAAAAAGTACCAAAATGTTGACTTAAAAATATCTGAAACAATTGTAGTACATGTTATACTTAAGGTCTATACCATGTTCAGAGAAAAAGACAACAAATATTTCCTTGAAAATGAAAATAAAAAAAAAAAATAAATAAATAAAATAAAATAAAATAAAAAAAGAGTGTTTTTTCTACAATGAATAATATTAATTCCCAACACTTTGACATCCTAAAAAGAAATTGACACAGAAATCATGCATCTGAAAGTCCATTTAATTTTTTACCGCTATGTCACACTTTGACTTCATTTTTCTTTTTTTTTTTTTATGTCACCCATAACTCAAACCGCGGTTAATTAAACGATAAATCACAATAGAAAGAAGATTATTTATTGAACATGACAGCCACATCCGCTCGTGTTTGGACGCAAATGGAAGTGCAAAATTACTTAAACTTCTTAGGAAAATCGTAAAACAAAAAAAGGGTTAGTGTCCTGTTTTAGCTTTCGGCTTAGTATATCAAAAACACAAAGGGAAAGGGAACGTACAGGTGTTTGGCTTCAAGAGGTTTGAAATGCCTTTCAGTGCGATTAACGATATATAGTTTTAAACGATCTGAAATGAAAATGGATTACTACTACTACTGCTGTACTACTTTGTCTCCTCAATCAGAACCTATCCCTTTAATCACCATCAATCCCTGCAGTCACAAATTTCACGAAAAATCTCTCTTTTTTTTGGGGGGGGGGGGGGCGGGGAAGAAGGACGGTAACGAAATATAGTTTTGTTCGTAAATTACAATAAACTGAGAGACCTTTAAATATACGCTAATGGATGAAACCATTTGCACTCGTCGACTTCAACTGATCACCCATGCTCCTGGAAAAATGCTTTTCTGCTGTATCAATCGGAATCTGGCTTCGAATGGGCCTCAGATTTATAAAAAATGAATAAAGAGTTGCATGGCATTCTCTGATTTTTGATAACTGATCCTGGAATAGAAGAAATTCCAGTTCAGCCGTTACACTCACCTCGCATCAGCCCGATTTATTGTCCTCTGAAGTACAACCGGATGTCCCCTGAAGACTTTTCCATTCACAACACAGTATTGTGATTCAGGAGATAAGCGGCCGTGTTATGTATTGGTAGTATGACGCCGCGGTTGGCCTTTACTCTATACTTCTTTAGCCTACATAACAATTATTGTTTGTTACGTCCTTGAGGAAGATTTTGTTTCTTTGTTTTTTTTTTTTTAGTTTGTATGGTGTTCAATGCCGTTTCCAACATTATTTCGGTTATATTGTGGCGGTGGCCATTGCACTTATCCGTTTATGCCTGGAGTTTTTTTGACCAGTGCTAACCACAATGTTCTTCCCAGGCCACCACTTGCTTCTTTCCCACATACCGTAATCATCGTCGAAACAATGATCAACGGTGAGAGAAGAATGAAGGACTGTTGCGATGACAATCATGATTCAGTCCTCGAGAAGAAGTTGGCCGAGCTGGGGATTGAATCCAGCGACCCTATGTTGAAGTCCTGTACGCTTCCCACTGCGTCGCGGGGCTCAGCTCCTTGCGAAAGAAATCTTGAAAAGCAGTAGTCTCGTCTTCTACTATTGTGTTTTCTGCTCTTTAAAAAAAATCATTACTTGAACCAGGTTTCATTCAATTTGTCACATATGCAATGCTTTCAATGTGGACAAGTCCAAAATGTTGTCGTCTGATAAAGACTTAACTGATCTGAGAAATCAACAACACATGAATCCCTAACTTCCATAGTTACTGTTACTATGTTCTCCAACGCTCCAGCGGTACATACACAGGCAGAATAGAACACAGACTAGTAAAATGGTACTGTAAGGACGGGTTTTCTCGATGAAATTCCAGGATCCAGTGCATTGATTTTAAACGAGCAAAGTAAAGCTTAGCAGATCGTAGACAACCGACCAAGACCACTGGTTTCGAAAAGAGGACGTTGATGAGGGGACGTGATGCTCGGCTCATGATTAACCCTTTACCAAAGAATCCGGAACTTGAATGAGCCAAAGAAAGAAGGCTTTTCAAAACATTGTTAGAAAAGGAGAATATGCTGGTAACCAGCATTTTCTCCATTTCCCACAATCGTTGCTCCCCTTTCAGAGACACTTTTCACCATTTAGACCACGTTTTGTTTATCGTATGCAACTGCTTTGGATTTGAACAAATCCAAAATTATGTTGTTTGGCAAAGAGTTAAAATCCAAATTCCTTGGGTAAAAGCATCACACACGAAAATGTTACGACCTTCATAAAGATTTGTGATAAAAAGAAATCCCTTAAGACTCACTCGCACGCGACGAAGAATATGCAAGAATTTTATCCTCTCCAAGATCAAATTTTTCCCTTTAATATATTTAAATAGAAACCTTTTGAGTTTTCTTTGGTTTTTTTTTTCTGTTGTTGTTTTTGTTAGATTAGATGAATATTCGGCCCCGGTTTCAACGGTATTTAATCTTCAGAAATGTATTAACGACCACGTCGTCTAACTATAAATTCCCGGTATTTCTTCAAGGAGGGTAGAGGAATGAATTCTGTCGCGTGGATTACCTAAACACGTTAGGGACCATTAACACTATATCCAATGAAATAGTCTGCTGGCCATATTATCTAAAAATTTCCCCGGGCAATAAGGTGAGAGAAGAGAGGGGGAGAGAGTCAAAGTACTGAATGAATTTAATTATAGTCCTGACTTTTTTTCTTTCACCAAAGAAACAGAAAAATCCAACTTTTGCAGAATTACGAGTAACATAATCTATCTGAGTACAAGGTTGCCCTCACTAATTGTTCAGAGCATAGATCGTTGGCGCATATCACAGGGCCGTCTTCGGCGTTTCGGCAATGGCCGGGCCATCTTTTCCGGTCGAATATGGTATAAGACGTGCTACTTTTTCATTTACCTCCTTTGCTTTTTCTGTTTAATGCTGTAATTAAGGTCAACTTTTAATTGATAATTAGAGTTTTACAAGACAAGCATAAGTGGTGTCAAAATGCACTAGAATCGCTTCTGGAGACGTAAAAAAAAAAAATAGCGAGAATTCTAAAATTATCCCAAAACCCCACCTTATAAGAGCATACAATCCCTCTCGTGCTCTTCACTACCCAAATCCCCTAGCTCGTGCATTCGGCACTCGGGGAACGCCAAAGGCACCCGATGGCCGCACCACTTTTCAAAAGCCGACTTCGGTCCTGCATCTAGTTTTAAATGCGAAAGAGTATTTCCTCCACCTCCCCTGCACTTTCGGCACTCGAGGAACGCCAATGGCCGTGTACCACTTTTCAAAAGCCGATGACGGCCGTGTATCTACTTTTCAATTTGGAGGATCGTTTTCGTTGTGTATCGCGCCGTCCTTCCTGGCTAAAACATCACAAGAACAGTTGGCTAGGGTAAGGTTTTCCTCTTTACCAAACGACAAAATCTTTGACCTGTCGTAATTGAAAGCATTTGGAGACGAGATATCAAATATAACTCAAAAAGTTACCAGCATTTTCTCCTTTTTCGCAAAGCCCTCCTTGCCCGGGGTTGTTAAAAGTCGGGATTGATAGGTTTAGTCTTTACCACACAATCCCAAGTTTTAACGACCCTGAGGAAGAAGCCTTTTGAAAACATTGTGGGAAAAGGAGAAAATGCTGGTCAGCATTTTCTTCTTTTCCCACAATGTTTTACACCTTTTTAGTGCCAGGCTTCGTCAATCGAGTTGCATTCAATTTGCGTCTGCAACAGTTTTGAATTTGGACGAGTGTAAAATTTTGTCGTTTGGTAAAGAGTGAAAGGATAATAGAGCTGGGATTGTCTAACGCGAAGTCATAATCTTATGTCATGTTATATAAACTCTCCATGGTTTCTATGAATGGGAGAAAGCATGCTGTTTATTTGGTTTTAAACACAGTTTTCAACTTTCAACAATGTTTCGGTTATATCGCGGAGGCCAGTGCACTTATCCATGCTCTGTGTATCTTTTACCAGTACTTAGCAATATTTTCTTTCCAGGCCACTGGCTGCTTTCCGTCATAAACGTCGTCGGAACAACGTCCAGAATTCAGAGAAGAATTAGTGCTGTCGCAATATCTATCTTCAATCAGAGGGCTGAAATTGGTCGTGCTGGGGAATCCTGGCAACCCACCATCCCTCTGTTCCAAGCCCTGCACGTTCCTGAGTTACTGGGTAAGACAAAAAAAAAAAAAAATTCAAACAAGAAATAACGAGAACAATTTCTTTTTATTTTTCACTATTTTCATATAAAATACATATAACATTGTTGTTAACCATTACGCACAAGATTTCAACCGAAAAAAATGTAAATCTTTACCAAATGACAAAATTTTAGATTGATCCAGATTGGAAGCATTTGCAGACGATAAATTAAATGTAGCACAAATTATGAAATTTGTCTTTGAAAACAATGTGGGAAAAGGAGAAAATGCTGGTTACGAAAAGCATTTTCTCCTTTTCCCAGAATGTCTTCAAAAATCTTTTTCCTTGGGGTCGTTATAACATGGGATTGTATGGTAAGTGGTTAAAAGATTTTATTTTCTGTCTTTCGCTACAAACATTTCCTATCTGAAAAGGTTTCTGACAGAAAAGATCAAGCAACTAACACTGCCGAATCTCCAGATCAAACTGCATTGTGGCAGAAGGAGTCCGAATTATATACAGGACCCTTCCACTTATCAATCGCTTCCTCTCTTTCTCACTCTTACTTTAACACTTTACCACACAATCCAGAGATTTAACGGCATAAGAATGTATGAAAACCTTGTGGGAAAAAAAGGAGAAAATGCTCCTTTTCCCACATCGTTTTCCACCCTTTCAATGACAGTATTCACCGTTTCAACCACTTTTAAATTGTCGTCTGCAAATGCTTTTGGACTGGAAAAGCCTAAAACGTGGTCGTTTGGTGGAAAGTAACAGATTTCATTTGTAGTGCTTAACTACACAATTTTCCTATCTGGAAAGTGTTTTTGATGGAAAAAGATCAGGCAAACATGTGATGCCCGTGTCTTCAGATCAAACTGCATTTCAAAACCAATCACTTGAAAATACATGTATGTATAATCAACATGGAAGTAGATTAAATGCACGCAGAAACATAATTGGAAAATGTAAATTCACATGGTTACAACATTTTTTTCTTTTCATTTGTCACGATGTTTTTGAATAAGATCTCTAAGCAGATGAAAAGCTGTCTTCATAATGTGGTAACTCTTACCAGACGACAAAATCTTGGCCTTGTCTAAAATGACAAAATAATGTGAATCAAAAACTGAAATCAGTCTATTGAATGGAAGTAAACATTGTAGGAAACGGAGGAAATGCTTGCTACAAGCATTTTTCCCACTTTTCCAACATTTTTTTCAAAAGTCTTCTTCCCTGGCCATTAACCCTTCAGTTGCTAACTGCAACTCACTAAATTTATGTGGACAGCGTGGATCAAGATCAGACTGATCTTGGATCTACACTGTCCCATAAGGAGATATTTTCCTCCAAAAAATAACATTATCCGGGTTTTTACTATAGGGTGGAAAATTTTATTTAACTTATTTAGCTGAATAAGAGTTAAAAGTTTGGATTGTTTGATACATAGAGTTAAAAGATTTGTTCCACTTCTTGCATTTTTGAACATTTTATATTTCACAGTGCTGCAAAAAAAATTGATTTATGTACTGAAATTGTAAATCCCATGACAAATGTTTTCAGTGTTCAAACTGAAAGCACATGTGGACTACAATTCAAATGGGGCTTAGGTAAAAAGATTTATCTGATATGGCAGAAAATGTTGTGGAAAAGGAGAAAATGCTGGTTACCAGCATTTTCCCCTTATCCCATAATAATTTCTGAACTAGTCTTTTAAAATTTGGGATTGTGAGGCAAACGATTAAACATGTACATTGATATCTTGATAGTTTACACAAACCATCTTTTTTATCCTTTATCCCACAATCCAATGTTTTAATGACCCTACATCTTTTGAAAATATTGTGGACAGAGGAGAAAATATTGGTTACTAGCATTTTCTCCTTTTTTTCATTATGTTTCCTACCCTTCTACAAAAAAAAAAATCAATTCTTGAATCACATTATGTCATTTGCAAATATTTTCAATCTGGAAAAGTCTAAAAGTTTGTTGTTTGGAAAACATTAAAACATTTGTACAATGTATCTGTTGGAATTGGTACACCTTGGGGGAAAGAAGTGAAGTAAAAGCTCTCATCAGCAATCAAAACTGCTGATGCACTGGTTCTGAGAAATATTCTGATTTTTATTTATAGAAATACCGATTATGATATTTGTACTCGTTCTTTCCAATCCACACTTACATGTAGGATGATACATATACACATATAACATTCAAGCAACTTTAAACAACTATTCTGGCAAACTTCATACTTAATTGTTTAACCCTTACTAAACGACAAAATTTTGCACTGAACCAAATTGAAAGCATTTGTAGACAACAAATTAAATGTTGCTAAAATGATAATTTCTGTCATTGATGGGGTAGAAAACATTGTGGGAAAAGGAGAAAATGCTGGTTACCAGCATTTTCTCCTTTTCCCACAACGTTTTCAAAAGGCTTCACTGTCAAGGTTGTTAAAATTAGGGATTGTGTGGTAAAGGGTTAACCCTTTACCACACAATCCCGATTTTTTTAACAACCCTGATGAATAGGACTTTTGAAAACATTCATTTGAAAACATATAAATCTTTTTACCTAAGCCCCATTTGAATTGTAGTCCACATGTGCTTTCAGTTTGAACACTGAAAACATTTGTCTCCTTTTCCCACAATGTTTTCTACCCTATCAAAGACAAATTTCATCTTTTGAGCCACCCTTAATGTGTCGTGTGTAAACGCTTTCAATTTGATCAAGTCCAAAATTTTGTAGTTTGGTTAGGAGTTAAGAAGCATAAAATCAGATTCTGACTAAAAATTTTTTTCTAAGGAGAAAGTTGATTTTTTGTAAGGGAAAAAAACAAGGACATGACAGTTTACCCTTAGTTTGGGAAAAACAAAAACAAAAAAAAAAAAAATGTTTGAAAAAAAAAAAATAAATAAATTTACAACTGGAGGACTCAAAAGCATGACCTTCAAAACCAGAGTCACGTCGCCATCAACTGAGCTATAGGGACAACTAATACTTTACCATTTTAAAGATGTATTTCTCCCTTGTTATGCAATTATAGCTATACCGTTACTAACAGAGTAAAACATTTTACAGTAAAAATACAAAAAAACTCCATTATTCCTTGTTATTTCTGCATGTATTTCTATCTGTGTTTCATTTTCAAGCCATCTTTGCACCCAAAAGAAATTTAGCAGTCTTTGTTGAAATTTTCTAAAAGACTTGCGCAACAAAATCTGGTATAATGTCCTGTTTAGATTTCAATGTAAAAATGCAGAAATTATAGTGACAATAATTACATTCTGGTAGTCTTTTCCTGAACCTTTTATGGTTTAACATGACCTGTAAATTACAATTTTATATTTCAGTGGCACTCTGGGAAAAGGGTATTGTGATGCATTATACCAAGCCAGTCAGTGCACAATGTGGGTCCAATTTATTTCAAAACCAGCTGAACTATGAAGGAGAATGGTCAACTTACCATTAGCCAAATTTCAAACCAGGTCAGCCTGTGCTGACTGTGATGGGTCAATGCTGCTTGCAGATGCATTACACCACCTTTTCACAGAGCATGGCTCACTTTTTGTTGTTTTTTTTCTGCCACTTTTTCTGACATGAAAGGATAATCAAGCATTTTTTTTTGCTTCTTACAAATAGATCATCTTTCATTTAGTGAATACAATATATCCTAAAAAACACCTCAACGCTGCCACAATGCATTTAGCATTTTCAGATGCAGTGGGACACAAGGTGCTCCACTGAATCATCTGTATGTACAATACAATTTCTAGAAACTTACAGGTAAGTCAAATACATCACATAACTACCCTTGTTGCATGTGTAAATAGCCAGAACAAATATTCTTCCCTTACATACAATATGAGAGAAGATTTGTGTGAAATTATACATAACACCATTTTACACCACTTACAGCAAATAGAGACAAGTCCTATTCATAGTTATTCTCACAAGCAAATGCAGGTTTTTAAATATCATAACTATAATTTTTCAGATACAATTAAAACTTTATGATAAAAATAAACTCATGGTCAGTGTTTTATGAGATACACTTTTGACGAAATCATCTGAAAAAAAAGTCATTATGCTCACCAAAGTTGGATTGATTTGCTTAAAACATTTTTTTAGAAATGTTGAATAAAATCTTTATCTCATCTGCTAGCTTATAACTTATCTCAGTTCCTACTTACATGAATATTTTTTAATCTTTACCAAACAGCCAAACTTTGGACTTTTCCAGATTAAAAGCATTTGCTACGAGTAAATGTGACTCAAACATGTAGACTTTTGTATAGAAGGCTAGAAAACCTTATGGGAAAAGGAGAAAATGCTGGTAACCAGTATTTTTTCATTTTTCCACAATGTTTTCAAACGCCTCTCCCTTAACCCTTTACCTGACAACAAAATTTTGGCCTTGTCCAAATTGAAAGCATTTGCAGACAACAATTTCAATGTGGCGTAACTGGTGCAATTTTTCTTTGACAGAGTAGAAAGCATTGTGGGAAAAGGAGAAAATGCTGGTTACCAGCATTTTCTCCTTTTCCTACAACGTTTTCAAAAGGCTTTTTCCACAGGGTAATTAAACCTTGGATTGTTTGGTAAAGGGTTCATAAATATATGTACTATCTTTTCTTCTTTGAGTGAAGTAAATATGGGATATCATTACAGCTTTATATAGGTAAAAACCATGTGAAACTTACACATGACACTGATTGAATGGTGTTTTACACCTCTTTCAACAGCATTTCAGTACATATCACAATGACAGCTCACATATTCATATATGTTATGGATTTCACCAGTACTACGCTAGGGCTCTGATGTCTCTTGCCCAAAAGACACTCCAACGAAAAACCAAGTTCTTCCAGTGAGGCTCAAACCCAGGACCTCCAGGTTATGAGTCCTGCATTTTGGCTTTGCAATGCAGGATCCCTAGAAAGTGAAAGTTCTTCTTGTTGTTTGAGGGGGGCACGGGAGGTTGAATGTTTGAAAAAAGTATTTGTTAATTTCAATTGCACCAAATATTTAAAAAAAACTTTGGGGAGGGGGAGGGGCTCAGAGTGAAAGCGGCAGTCATAAAAGATATTTTCAACTTATTATAAATTGTGAAAAACAAAACAAAAGTTAAACCTTTACAAAACAATCCCCATTATTAACGACCTTTGGAAAAGCAACTCTTGAAAACATTGTTAGAAAGAGGGAATGTTTTTTTCTACCTTTTAGAGGCTAAATCTCATCATTTGGGCCAAATTAATCTGTCCCATGCAAATGGGATTCAAGTTAGACAAGTCTGGAATTTGTGTCATTTAGTAAAAAACTTAACTCTTTATCTAACTACAAATTTTGAACTTATCCAAATCCAAGTTACATGCAGATGCCATTTAATAAATAACTTAAAAGGTGAAATTTGTCTGTAACTCCTTACCCAACGACAAAATTTTAGACTGGTCCAAATTCAAAGCATTTGCAGACAACAATTTAAATCTGGCTCAAAAATTGAAGTTTGTTTTGGGTAGGGTAGAAAACATTGTGGGAAAAGGAGAAAATGCTGGTTACCAGCCATTGTCTCCTTTTCCCATAACGTTTTCAAGAGGCTTCTTTCTCAGAGTCGTTAAAAGTCAGGATTGTGTGGTAAAGGGTTAAAAGGGTAGAAAACATTGTTTGAGAAACAAAGAAAATGCTTGTAACCAGCATTTACTCCTTTTCCCATAATGACTTTAAAAGCTGTCTTTCTCAGGGTCGTTAGAACTCATGATTGTTTTGTAAAGGGTTAACATGCAACACAGAACAATCACAAAAATTTGTGCTACCGCTGTCTTCGAATAACAACTGCTATACCGAGTACAATAGCTAAAAATGTTGCTAAATAAATATCCCAGCTGGGGCCCAGTTGAAAGCGAATATCTAATCTTTTAAATATATCGTTGTATCCCTCTAACTGAAAAAAGAAAAATAAAACCAATTTTAATGGAAATTAACTTTTAGATTTCCAATCAATGAATATCTATAGCCTTTCCCAAACAATCCCAAGTTTAAACAACCCTGAGAAATGACGACTTCTGAAAACTTTGAAAGAAAAGGAGAAATACTCATAACCGTCTTTCCCACAACGTTTTCCTCCCGTCCAAAGACGAATTTTACCAATTCAGCAACCAGGCTTTTCCATGACACACAAATCTGTGTCAATGATGCAATTTTATTTCAAATGACCCCCAAAATAAATAAGTGACACATCAGTGACACAACTTCACTAAATCATCTAGGAAACTGAATAAATCGTCATTAATCCAAGTCTGTTCTAGTTACACGCTGTGTCAATATCAGACGAACAACTTTCTTTTTTTTTTTTTCATTACAGGGTTTATTTTAGATAAAAGTGGTTTTCCAGTAATTTATTTATATAATAAAAATGATTCACACATTATTAGAGTAAATCACTGCAAACAGTTGTCATAAATACGGGTCCCGTCAAGTTCTTAGTTGGGTTCTCTGTATTTTGCATCAAATTTAACACTGCTTCTGTTAGATAAAAGTATGCATTACCAGTTTGTTCTGTTGGCAGAAAAAATGTCACGTCAGGGTAAACTGCAGCATTTTTAGCGTCTGCTTTGAGCAGCACTGCCGATCACAGCACATCAAGCATTAATTCGGACGAGAATGTACCGTCTGCCATTAAATGAAGTCAAGCATTCCATCAGAAATGGCTTAAAGACTTTACTTAGTTAGAGTTTAAAGAAGGTGAAATGAACCAAAGACGAAAAAACTGAACCTCGTTTCAAGCGTTTGTACAAACTTTGGCTTGTCTACTTTAAAATGTTATTAAAACATGAGAGCCAGAAAGAAGCAAACAACAGTAAATATTTTAACTGCCTTTTATTTATAAAACATGGTTCATACCAACTCATTTACTTTGACCCCCAATTTAAAGAAATGACACTCAACTTCAGAGGCAAGGGGTCACAATGACCCCCAATTTTTTTATGCTGAGGGAAAACCCTGAGCAACAACTAATTTTTGATATTTAAATGCTCTGAATGTGGACGAGTGTAAACTTTGTGTGATAAAGGGTTAAACTCAGCAAGCCTTTACTACACAATCCTGAGTTTCAACAACCCTTAGGGATAAGGCTTTTGAAAACACAGTGGGAAAAAGAGAAAATGCTGGTAACCAGCATTTTCTCCTTTTCCTGTAATGTTTTACACCTTTCAAAGACAAATTTGCAGATCCCTGAAGCACACTCTGTAACATGCAGGACTTGAAACCACCAGGGGTCACTGGTTCAAATCCCCAGCTCAGCCAATTTCTTTCTGGGGACTGATGATAGCCATCGCATCATGATTCATTCCTATCTCACTGCTGATCCTTGTTTCAACAATGATTGTGTGGGGAAGAAGCCAGTGGCTTTGGAAGAATATTGTACAAAGCACTGGTAAAAAACCTCGGGAAAATGATGAATAGGTGCACTGGCTGCCACACTATAACTAAAATAGTGTTGAAAGAGACATTAAACATCATTTAAACAAGCAAACCAAAGACAAATTTTATCTTTCGAGACGATTCTATATTGCGGTTTACAAACCCTTTCACTTTGGACCTGTCTAAAACTTTGTGGTCTGTGAAAGAGTGAACAAGCATTTGTCGATTGAAAGGGCACTTACCTCTTTATTAAAAACATCGAACCCATAAAATAATCCCAGTTTTATAAGAGCTAGAGTTACAGGCACATAGGCATCTCCACTTGTCTCCGCTGCCATATCGTAAAATCTTTTTGCTAAATGGACATCCTGTAATAATACATTAACCCTTAATCAATCAAGTTTTAATGACCTTGTGAGAGAAGGCTTTTGAAAACATTGTGAGAAAAGGAGAAAATGCTGGTGACCAGCATTTTCTCCTTTTCCCACAATGTTTTCTACTATATCACAGACAAATCTTACGATCTGAGCAATGTTTAATTTGTTGTCTGTGAGTTCTTTCAATTTGGACCAATCTTAAACTATGACAAAAATTTAGACTTGCCCAAATTGAAAGCATTTCCAAACAACAAATTCAATGTGGTCAAAATGATTCGATTCTTCTCCGGGAGGTTAGAAAACATAGGGGCAAAAGAGAAAATACTGGTTACTAGCATTTTCTTTTTTTCCCACAATGTTTTCAAAGATGTCTTTCTCAAGGTCATTAAAACTGGGATTGTGTGGTAACGGGTTTACCACTTACTACAGTATATTATAGATTATTGTCTTTTTATGGGAACAATTTGTGCCAAATGCGTTCTCTGGTAGAGTTGTTTAAGCATGCAAGGGCAACCACGCCAACAGAGTGAGTCCAACATAGTGTACTCCCATGTAAATCCAATAAAGTTTTTATTGTCTACTTTGAGATTGTTTACATAATTTCCCCATGGTTTTACAGTGCTTCTATTTATGTATAAAGTTCTTTGATATTCTCTTCCATTTCAAACGCAACCATAAATCTGCTTTGTCCATATACCATGCTTTTGCAGAATTTCTAATATTGGTAAATGATGACATCATCATTGCTAGAGGTTAGTAAACAAACATGATAGTGGACGGTATCCTTTTCTTTACTTAAACACAATCATTTTGCACTGCTAAGTCCTTAACACTTTACCACGCAATCATGACTTTAAATGACCCTGATAAAGAAAGCTTTTGAAAACATGGTGGGAAATGGAGAGAATGCTGGTTAACAGCATTTTCTCCTTTTTCCACAATGTTTTCCTCCCTATCAAAGACAGATATCATCATTTTAGCAGCATTGAATTTAAGCATATTCACTTCATCAAAATTCTTGATCGAATAGATTACCTTCGTAATCTACAACACCTATATCATTCGAAATAAGCCAACTTCAACGAATTGATGTCAGTCTTTGCAGGAAGCCTATCAGGAGTAAAAAACCAGGTAAGGAAACGAGCCAAAAAGTCCTTATCCTTCGAGTTAGCATCAGTTTCTTGAAAATAAAGATAAGAAATAATAGTGGGCAAAAGAAGAAAATCTTGGTCACCAGCATTTTCTCCTATTCCTGCAATGTTTTCAAAAGTTTTCATCCTCAGGGTCATTAAAAATGGTTTGTTTGGAAAAGAGTTAACTGTCAGCATGTGTACATTGCAGACAGTTTATGTCAAAATCTGACAACACAAAACACTGTATGAAATTCATTTGGAGATGTTCATCCAACCCATCTCAAAATTGAATGTGCAGTGGTTGATTGATGAAATATTAGAGGGGAGGAAAATGTCTCTCTCCCCTCTCCCCCCCCTCCCCCGGACTTCAAATACAGAATTCCAGAGCAGGTCCTTCTGAGTTGGGCAAATTTTGAATTTTCAAATTATTCCCAAAAGGGAGGAAATCCTGTGAAAAGAGGAGAAATTACATTCCTGAACCCATTTATCATTTATTTGCAGTTTTTACCTGTTACCTGCAGTTTTTATTTACCTGTTTCAGGCCTAAACCCTGTTCATGCATATATCCGAGATTAAACATGGCCTGTGCATTGTGTTGCTGCTCTGTGGCCATCCTGTAATGTGATGCTGCTGTCTCATAATCAATTTCTGTCCCATAACCATAGTAATGGTAATCCCCCATTTTTAACCTGGCCACTGTTGAGCCTGAAACAAATGGAGGCATAAAATTAACCCTTTGCCAAGCAATCCTGATATTTAACAATGCTAAAGAAGAGGACTTTTGAAAACATTGTGGAAAAAGAAGAAAATGCACATAACCAGCATTTCACCCTTGTGCCAAAATGTTTTCTACCCTTCCCAAAACAAATTTCAATGTTTGAGTCAAATTTATTTTGTAGTCTGCATATACTTTCAATTTTGATAAGTCAAAATTTTGCTGTTTGGTAAAGAGTTAATTCTTTATCAAACGACAAAATTTCGAACTGGTCCAAATTGAAAGCATTTGCAGACGACAAAGTAAAAGTGAATGAAACATCAAAATTTGATTTGGGACACATGGAAATCATTGTGGGAAAAAGAGAAAATGCTGGTTACCAGCATTTTCTCCTTTTCCTTCAATGTTTTCAGAAGGCTTCTCTCTCGGGGTCGTTAAAAGTTGGCACTGTGTGGTAAAGGGTTAATAGACAATAGAAGGTAAGTATTAGACTGCACAAAATGTGCATTGCATTCTGTCTCAAATCTATTCTCTCAAAAAACAACCTAGAGTTTGCAATATCTGAATTATCTTTGTTATATAAATTTAATGCTGCTTTCCTCCTGCATGTTAAAAAAATTTCATGCTGATTCTATTTTCATATTCTCTGTATAGGTTCACTGTGACGGAATACAAATTCTCTTGAATGTGATCAGGACACTGTTGAAGACCAGGACGACCCCCCCACCCCCTTACCCTGCAATTTATCATAAAAATTGTGTGGCACTGAGAAAATGTTTTATTTTCTCTTTTTGATGTTCATGCAAACTATTTTCACCCACAACCTATCCTACAGATAAGTGTCACTGAATGTGATGATATGTTTTTTTTTTTGGTCCCATCCATGATTGCCAACAAAGTGGGCAAAATCTCCATACAGATTTTGTGTGCATGTTTGAATATTTTAAGAAAATTGACAACAAAACTAATATTTAAACATATTTTTTGCTTGCATATTAAATACATGTAATCCTTAATATCAAATACAAATATTTTCAATCTTAATGCTAAACATAGGAAAAGAGAGTCTAATTCATCTTTCACTTGAGATGTTTACGTTTCCCAAAATAGACACAAAATGCTTTACATGATATGAAAGACTTTTAAAAGCACCATAGGTTATGAAACATTAATCTGTTTGTCTTTGGTCATGTCTGTCACTAGAAATTAATTGTATATTACTGCAATACAGCGTAAATCATCAAAATAGAAAGCCAATACAGTGCGAAAGCTACTCCGCTGGAAAATTCACGATGCACTTGAGATGTTACTGTGCCAGATAAATGTCTAAATATGAAAAGAAGCATTGTAAACAACTCATTATTGAAACTACCACAACCCATGGAAAAGAATTTAACTATGGACCCTGACAAACACAGTTCATTTAGACAGAAAACCTCATTATCCCAGGATTTGTCAAAGTTCTGTAGCACCTCCCCCAACCCATTCACACCTTTTTCATGGAG
This sequence comes from Tridacna gigas, assembly GCA_945859785.2. NCBI lineage: Eukaryota > Metazoa > Mollusca > Bivalvia > Cardiida > Cardiidae > Tridacna > Tridacna gigas. The sequence continues at coordinate 25,720,182 of OX244029.2, forward strand.
GCAACCCTGGACAGGTATAATTCTAACCATAGTTTTGCCTCTTCAACACCGCCCCGTTCCCCCCCATGTGCTCCTGTGACAACTCTACAGCCTATGCCTTATACAGAATATTACGTAAACTTTCCCGTTACTTCTATTTCCTTAAAGCTGCATAAGAAATATGACACTGCATGAAAATGAAGCAAAAATTTATAGTCTGTATGAAAAAGTAAATATGTGCAAATATACTATGGACCAAAAGATACCCATCACAAAAATTTTCTTAACCCTTACAGTGCCTTTCATGACTACAGCTGCCTTTGCGGCTAGTGAAGATCAAGATCAGAATGCACAAAATATGTAGTCTGATCCCTGATTGACACTGTTGCTTTGCTGAAACAGTATAGACAAAAAGAATTTACATGAAATGGCAATTATTTTGGTCTTGCTTCTAGACAGAAAATATAACATGTTGGATTTATTTGGCACTCTAGGAGTTAAAATTGACACAATTCCTCAAGAATACAGTGAGAAAGAAAAGATTAAAACAAACATATGTAAAAGTAGAATATAACAGAACATTACCTTGTGAAGCAGCTCTAGTCCATTGTAATAAGGCTCTCTGGTAGGTCTCTTTCTCTGTGAACAGGGAACTTTCACCTAGAGATAAACAAAAGCATCAGGTGCAATATGAGAAAGGTTTACTAGTAACAGTTTTCACTCATAATTACATGTACCTTTTACTCTCACCCAACAATCCCCCATTTTAACAACTCTTTTGAAGAAAGCATTTGAAAACAATGTGTAAGGGTTAGCCCTACAAAATGTTTTCTATGCTTTCATGAACTTCAGCTCGTGTTAACTATTTAAAACTTCATCATCCAAAGGCAATTTCAATATGGAAGAGTCCAAAATTTGTTGCCTCGTGGGTGAACAGTTCAGACTTTTTTTTTTTATTGTAGCTAAAGGAAAATAACTGAATATATTTCTTCTTAATAATCCTTCTTAAACAGCAAAGTTTTCAAAGTTATCTGCTTGAAATTTATATCAAGTGGTAACAAGTTAACAGTTTTCCTATTATTTTGATTCCATTCAGCATGATTATACCGGCAGCTTACACGTATCTACCTAAAATACTTTCATCATGATAAGTACTGGCAGCTTCCTTATGTTGACTGCATTCAACATGATTCTACCAGTAGCTTATTTATGTTGTCTGCATTCAACATGATAAGTAATGATAGCTTATCTATGATGATTGCATTCAAAAAGATGGTACCAGTTTTCTCTGTTATCTGCATTTCACATGGCTGGTACTAGCAGCTTATCTATTTTGACTGCACTCAACATAATGGTACAAGCAGCTTATCTGTGTTGACTACATTCAACATGATTGTTACCAGCAGCTAATCTATGTTAAATGCATTCAACATGATGGTTCAATGGTTCCAGCAGATTATCTGTTTTGACTGCATTCAACAGGGTGGTACAAGCAACTTATCTAGGTTGACCTCAATAATTATCTACTTTGTTGACTGCATTCAACATGCTGGTACCAGCAGCTTATATATAAGTTGACCTCAACAAAATGATGGCACTAACAGCCAATCTATGTTGACTGCATCCAACATGATGATCCCAGCAGCTTACCTATGTTGACTGCATTCAACATGATGGTACAAACAGCGTATCTATGTTGATTGCATTGGACATATTGGTACAAGCAGCTTATCTATGATAACTGCATTTAACATGCACAACTGATCAATGTTTGCTGCATTCCACATGAGTGTACCAATAGCTTATCTACATTGAGTGCATTCAACATGGTGACTGCAGTATCTTATCCATGTTGACTGCATTCAACATGCTGCCTTGAGCAGCTTAACTATGTTGACTGCATTCAGCATGACTGGTACCAGCAGCTTATCTACATTTAAAATTTTTTCAAAATGGTAGTTCCTGCAGCTTATCTTTGTTGAATGAATTTAACATTATGGTTACAGAAGATTATCTGCACTGACTGAATTAAACATAATTGGAACCACATGCTTATCTATGTTGACTGCATTCAACATGATGTTACAAGCAGCTTATCAGTGATGACTGCATTCTACATAATTGTACCAGCAGCTTATCAATATTTACAGCATTCTACACAATAGTACCATAAGCTTATCCATCTTAACAGCATTCCATATGATGGTACCAGAAGCTTATCTATGCTGAATACCAGCAGCTTATCTATGTTGACTGCATTCAATCTGATTGTATCAGAAGCTTATCTATGTTGACTGCATTCAACCTGATGGTATCAGAAGCTTATGTACGTTGACTGCAATCAACATGATAGGACCAGCAGCTTATCTACGTTGTTTGCATTCAACATTATGGTAGCGGAAGCTTATCTATGTTGACTGAATTTAACATGATGTTACCAGCAGCTTATCTAAGTTGAATGCATTCGACATGATATGATCAAAAGCTACTTATCCACATTTAATTTATTCAACATGAATGGAACCTGCAGCTTATCCATGCTGACTGCATTCAACATGATGTTACCAGCAGCTTATCATACCTACTTATTCTCCACTGACACAGCACAATACTATGATCATAAATGCCTTTGATGTTACAAATTATTATTATCATATTACATATTTATATATTTTTTCATTATTTGTTGTCAGGAAAACAATTTATCCTTCAGCAAAGACACACCAGTCATACCATCTTTAAACTGAAAGCATAAACTGATATGTTCCCTACATAGAAGTCATTCACAACTTTATGGTTGCTTCCCTGAAAAATATCCAAAGCTTGCATTGAATTTGGGTGATTTAAAAAGTTAATCCCAGGTTTGATGAGATTCAAACCTTGAGCCTGTATTGCTAGAGATTGCCACACTTTGCTGATGCCACTCTTTGCCTCACACAGACACAAAATAACAAGGATATACACTTACTGTATATTAAACTTATCCTAATATTGGACATCAAGTTCCTTCTGGAACAATTAAGATCAAGATAATAGTAAACTCACCTAGATCCAAGTATGTTTCATGTTAAACACCATTTCCAGTTAGGTCACAGTAACTGGTGCATCTATCCAAGCATTTCTTTAAACTGGTGCATCTATCCAAGCATTTCTTTAAAGTTTTACTAACCAACCCTATGCACAACATTCTTTCTACACGACAGGCTGTTTTCATTATACACTAAAGTCAACTCACCCTGATCCAAAATGTATGCCACGTTAGTCTGGGCCACTTCATACCCTAACTCAGCTAGGAAGGTATATTTTAGTAAAGCCTCATTGACATTTCCCTCCTTATATAACTGGTGGGCCTCCATTAACATGCTAGCCCAGCTGCCTCTCTCTGCAACATTCTTATATAACTGAAAATAAAACAAAATTGTCTTTGATTGGACAAACTCACTTTTTTGAAATACCAAGTCAGATAATTGCTTAATCAAAGCTGTCTGTTTAGCAATAGTAAAACAGGTATTTTGTTAAAGTATGAGGTGTCAACCCTAGTTACAAGAAAATACTTGTTTATATACATGTTAGCTGATATTCATGTTTTTAGTATCAGGGACCTTGACTTTTACTTTAGCCAAAAAAAATCTGAATTTGAGGATCTACTACAAAACAAAAAGTTTCATAACCATATCTCAAGGATTATTTAAGATTCTGCTTTCTTCTATTTACATAAACAATGACCAAACCTTTAATTAAGCAGAACAATGAAAATATATGCTGTCAAGGCCAATTCCTTTCATTTGAGCAATATTTTACATGTCCCCCATGACTGCTTTCAAAACGTATCTTAATTTTGTCATAAAATAAAGAGTTCACTCCTAAAAAGACTACATATTTTTAGACCTGTCCAAATTGAAAACTTTTGTAGATGAAAAATTGAATGTGTCTCTAATGATGAAATTCTTCTTTGAAATGGCTGAAAATCTTGTGGGAAAAGGAGACTATGCTGATTATCAACATTTTCTCCTTTTCTGACAATGTCTTCAAGAGTCTTCATCCAAGGGTCGTTTAAACACAGATTTGTTCAGTAAAGACTTAATTGAGCACTGTGGCCTTGAGGTTTAAGCTGGCATATACAAAATTCATGTTGTAAGATTCCTTATCCTACATCAAATGGCCTAGATTTTGAAAGGAAACCATTTTGTTTGATGACAGTTCTAGGGAGAGAAAGGGTGAAAAAACTTTATCCTCCACTTCCTATAGCTAGAAGGGTATACATAAATCTTACCTCTACAGCTGTATGGCAGTTTCTCATGACTCCAAAACCAGTTGCGTGCATCTGTGCCAAATGGAAGAAAGCTAAAACATGGCCACCTTGTGATGCTAAATTAAGATATCTGACAGCTTGTTTGTAGTCTCGCTTTATACCTTTGCCACCTGGAAGTAAGAATTGATCATCACCTCCTCCGATGAAGGATCTTTTTTTGTAAACTTCTGTGCAGTAGATGCATGTAAAAACCACTTCTCACTAGAGAAGAAGTTTTTATATGCATCTAATACACAGAATTGCCACATGTGTTTCTCTCATTTGCTTTCCTCATCTGAATGTAATTTTTGTACAAATTTGGTTCACTTATCTCTATGAGCCAGCAACTTGGATCAGTACAAAAATGTGATAAACAACAAACTAATGAAGTATTACCCTTTATAAGAATAGGATGTACATGCACATTGAAATCTATTAAATTATACAAATATACCATGGTTTAAATAGATCGATCTATTCAGAGGATAGGCTGGAAGAGTTTATGCCTCAGGAAAATAGAGTATCAGATATGCTAATGCCTGCAAACTGACAATACCAATTTCTGAAGAAAATAGATTATTGTCATATATATATGAAAACCACAAACAAACTGACAATTCACAATTTACGAGAATGTTTTCAAAAATGTACTTGTAATGATTAAGTAATATTTGACTATTAGGAATGATTGTCTATCTCTACTCAAACTTACTATAATGCATAAGCCCCAACTGTAACTGACCATCTGACCACCCCTGATCTGCAGACTGGGTGAAAAATCTCAGTGCTTTTGCATAGTCCTGTAATGAATGTTCTTGTTTCAAAGGATCTTAACCCCCTACCAGACAATCCAAAGTTTTAACAACCTTTACAAAGAATGCTTTTGAAAACATTGTAGGAAAGAGAAGAAAATGCTGGTAAAAAGCATTTTCTCTTTTTTCCACATTGTTTTGTACCTTTCCAACAACAAATTCCCATTTTTGAGTCACCCCTATTTTGTCCTCTGCAAGTACTTTCAATTTAGACATTGTATTACATGCATCTAAAATTTTTTCGTTCAGTTTAACAGCTAAACCATTCCAGCTGAGAGTTTACCTCAACTGTGAAACGATAAAATTGTAAATGCACCTGTATTGAAAGCATATCAAATTAGGCTCAAATTATGGAGTTTGTCTTTAATAGAGCACAACTATGAATTGCACATTCAATAAGTTAAAAAAAAAAAGCATTACTATTGAAAAAACTGAAAACATGGTGGAAAAAAGAGCAATTACTAGTTACAAAATATTGCTCCTTAAAAGAAGACTTGCCCTAATTCAAAGCAAGTCAAAAGTGGCACAGAAGATGGAGCTTGCCTTAGATAGAGTCAAAAATATTGTGGGAAGAGGAGAAAATGCTGGCTGCCAAAATTTCCTCCTTTTGCCGCAATGTTTACAAAAGCTCTCTTCCAAAGGGTTGTTAAAACTTGGGATAAAATGGTAAAGGGTTGAAGAAAAAAAAACATCGCTATTTAAAAAAAAATGCATTGTGGACAAAATAAGCGATTACTGGATAACAAGCAATTGCTCCTTTTTTTCAGACAATTTTAAAACCCACTGCTTTAATTATCTTTATTTACATCATAGAAACAAATCTAGTGAAGCAAACTTAAAACAAACCTTTTCTACTCCCCGTCCATATAGATGCATTATTCCCATACCACACAGTCCTATTGGATTTCCCTGAAAAATAAACAACCAGAAATCTTGGTGGCTCACTGGTCAAATAGTTATAAAAATTATCAAAAGAAATCAAAGTTGTTCTGTATGTAAGTCTCGAATGTTTTTTATAGCAAACAAATGTAATTGATGCCAATATAGTTCTGGACTTTACATGGTCTGTTGAATTTGAAAATAAATGCAACATGCTACAAATTTATGAACACTAAATATTTAAACCCCCCTAAATCAGATGCAAATGGAAACTAACTTATTTGGAGGAACTGCAAATTAGTGAATATTCTAGAAATTCTTGTGTTACAGATAATGAGATCTAACAAAAAGTCCTTAAAAAGAGTATGCTGAATAGCACTTTTACTATCCAGACAACAGTTTGTATCTTAACATTTTCCCTGCTTACAAATCTCATACCCTTGGAATTTAAGGCATTTGCTGAAAATAATTTTAAGTTGGTACAAAGATGCTAATTCTTTTTTAAGTCAAACAAGAGGGTCATTGGACCTAAAGCCCTCACCTGAGTAAAGTCATCTACAGTTGATAAAACTGAAGAGATTCCTGTTTTAATGATGTAAAATACATGAGTGTACGTGACCTACTTTTTGAACCAGTGTCACCCAATTTCAAACTTGTCCAAGATATCGTTAAGACAAACATTATGACCAAGTTTCATGAGTATCAGGCTGAAAATGTGGCCACTACAATGCACACAAGGTTTTTGTAAGATTTGGTCCAGTGACCTACCAGGAGACCAGATTTGACTCACTTTGGAACTTGTCCAAGATATCATCAAGACAAATTTTCCGACCTAGTTTCATGAGAATCAGACAGAAAATGTGGTGTCTACAGTGCGCACAAGGTTTTTCTAGGATTTGGCCCAGTAACCTACTTTTGGACCCAACGTGACCCAATTTTGAACTTGTCCAAGATATCATCAGACAAACTTTCTAACCAAGTTTAATGCTCAAAATGTGGCCTCTAGAGTGTACGTAAGTTTTTTTCTTTTTTTTAAATTTTGGCCTAGTGACCTACTTTTTGACCCAACATGAAGCAATTTGGATCCTGTCCAAGATATCATCGAGACAAACATTCAGACTACTTTTCAAGAGTATCAGAATGAAAATATGGCCTCTAGAGAGCACACAAGATTTGACCCTGCGATCTTCTTTTTGACCAGATATGACCCAATTTCAAATTTGTCCAAGATATCATTAAGACAACTATTCTGACAAAGTTTCATAATATCAGACTAAAAATGTTGTCTCTAAAGTGCAAACAATATTTAAAATTTGGCCCAGTGACCTACTTTTGACCCAATTAAAACATGTCTGAGATATCATCAAGACAGAACAGACAATCTGACCTAGTTTCATGAGTATAAGGCTAAAAATATGGCCTCTAGAGTGCACACAGGGTTTTTCTAAGATTTGGCCCAGGGACATACTTCTTGACCTGACATGACCCAATTTCAAACTTGTCTGAAATATAATCAAACATTCCAATTAACTTTCATGAGTTTCAGGTTGAAAATGTGGCCTCTAGAGTGCACACAAGATTTTTCCAAGATTTAGCCCAGTTGCCTACTTTTTGCCCGACATGACCCAATTTCAAAACTTGGCACAGATATTATCAAGACAAACATTCTGACCAAATTTCAAGAGTATCAGGCTAAAAGTGTGGCCTCTAGAGTGCACACAAGGTTTTTATAAGATTTAGCCCACTGACCTACTTTTGTTACCCGACATGACCCAATTTCAAACTTGTCTGCAATTTTTACAAGGTTTAAAGCAGTCTAGAAGAACTTCTGTAACAAGAGGCCCATGTGGGCCTGAATCATTCCACTGGTAGTAACTGACCAATATATCTCAATGCGAAAGAAAGAGTTTAAATCAATCATAAATTCATATGAACTATCAGCTCTGAGCTTAGTTTACATTTTAGGGATTAATGGACGTAAAAGTACAATAGAGCAGGAAGACATCCTTTCAAATTTCATCTTGATACATCTATGGTTAAAGTAGAACATTTAAATTCAAAAATTTTATGAGCTATGGCATACATGCATGCCTTTTTCAAATGGTCTTTTTAGTGGCGGCAGAATCCAGGAAATACAGTCGAACCTGGTTTAAGCGACCACCCAAGGGAAATCTAAAAAGTGGTCTCTTACAGCAGGTGGTCTCCTATTGCAGGGTTGAACTTTTCAACTTGTACTTGAATTTTTTTCAGATCATTTTAAGACCCTTCTTAATATGCCTGTCGAGGATATTAAGATATTGAATGACTTAATACATACACTTGAAATAGATCTATAACAAAAAATATAACATCTGTCACATTAATCTTGATGTACAATTTAATTTTTAGGAATTATAAATCACATTTTATTGTTTCAGTTTAACCCTCTTTCTCTTTCCCTCCCCCCACACACATAGACAGATTCTCTGTCTTTTATTTGACCAGTTCTTTTATGTTGACCAACTATCACAGTTAATATGTCATAATTTTGACATCGAGACAAGGAAATTGGCACATCACCAATTTATGGCATGTTGACAATTTCAGAAACTTTCTATCATGCAGACCATTTTTATCAAAGATCAAACAAACAATCAAAATTGCGATTTGCTCTTAAAAATAAACAAAAACTCTCTGATTAATGTGTGGTCATGCAAATGCAAATCCAAATCAACCGTATTTTTACCTGCACTCGCTATCAGTCTAGCATTACAAGGGTTCATACTGTTGAATAGACATAAACTTTACACCTCGCAGTTAGTTATTGATTTTCTGGTTTACTGCACTATCTATGCAAATACACCTGGGTTATTTATAGCACAGCAACCAATCAAAACGCATACAGCTTGCTCTACCATATGCAGGTAAAGGTTTACACAGGAAATTTATGATCTCTTGGAGATTAGCGACGAAAATATTTTATATTTGGATTGTCGTCCAGATAATTTTCTGAGGACTGCACTCAAATAATAGTTGCTGATTTGAAGAGAAAGATGGAAAAATGTTGAAAGTTTTGTGGTTTTTGACCTCATCTTGGACTAATATGAGAGAAACTGTATGATTTGCGTAGTCGCTGGCGCAAAATTACGAACAGTCTGGCATTGTCTTTTACGGTTTGTATGAAATTTAATGGTCGCCTATTGGGGTATAATGGTTAAAAAAGTCAAAATTTGCATGGTCGCTGGTCGGAGACACCAGGGGGTCGCTTATTACGGGTCATTTACATAGCAAAATTCGTCGGGAGGAATTTCATGCGATCGTTTACAGCAGGGGGTCGTTTATTGCAGGTGGTCGTCAGGGCAGGTTCGACTGTACATGAATATGTGACCTGTCACTGTGATATGACTGAAATAATGTTGAAAACAACATAAAACACCATTCAATCAATCAATCAATCAATCATTTATACTGTATGAAAAAGAAATGACAAAATTATTGTAATGTATTTATCCCTTGTTACTATTATTAATAGGATAGAAAATTTTACAGCAGAAATACAGAAGAACTCCGTAATTCCTCTCATTTTCTACATACTGTATATTTCTATCCATGTTTTGAGTTAAAAGCCATCTTTGCAAGCTAACAAAAAATTAGCAGTCTTTCCAAAAAACATGCAGATTTTCCAAAAAACATGCAAAAAAAAATCTGGTTTACCGTCACTTTAACATGTAAAACTCATTTTGGACAATTTGAGCCACATATTGCAATCTCAAATTTAGTGAGTGAATAATTTATCTTTCATCATCAATCATTTCTACATGCTTCCATAATTTAATGATATGCTCATTGGATAAAGAAATTATTTGCTTTTAATTCTCCTTTTTCACCAAGTTTTCGAATTATATTCTTGTAAAAAATATTCTGCAATGAAATATGCATATTAAAAACTACAACAAACATAAAAGCCAGCTTACTTTGTCTCCTGCCTTTTTGAAATACTGATACGCTGTCAAGTTGTCCTGTTTTATGTATGGACTGCCCTCAGAGTGCATCTAGAAAGAGAACCAATGAATATTAACCCTATCAGTACCAAGAAAGTAAAATGGGAACATGCAGACAGTGAAAAGACCACAGCCTTGCAATTTTCTGGCCTCTTTTGTCAAAATATCTCATAAAATGGTGGTACATCTGAAATCAGACTGGTCAACTAGCAAAAATACCAACAGTTACTCTTGGTGCAAAAATATCAATTAATGATCTAATATTTCAATTTGTTACTGATTTGTAATTCTAAACATCTGTAGATAAAAACTAATTGCAGCAGAAATTAAACACTTGCAATGTTTTCAAAAGCCTTTTTCCTCAGGGTTGTTAAAATTTGGGATTGTTTAGCAAGGGGTTAAAAGAATCAATGTACATACGTAATATTGTCTTACTCATTGCACCCTGCAGACAGTTTTTAGATCTTGTAGCATACCAGTTTTCACTCTTTACCAAATGAAAAAATTGTAGACCAGTTCGTAATGAAAGCATTTGAAAACAACAAGGAAAATGTGGCTCAAAGAATGAGAATTGCTTCTAAAAGGGTACAAAACATTCTGATTATCAGCATTTTCTCATTTTCAAACAATGTTTTCAAAAGGTCATTAAGGGTTGTTAAACTCAGGATTGTTTGGTTAAGGATTAAAGCATTGCAGCAAAACAAAAATTGCTTGTTGACAAAAGAAGAGGGATGAATCCTGACACAATGGCTATCATCAACCAGCAACCCCTGTTCTAAAGTCCTGTGCGCTACCTGCTGTGCTACCACAGTTTGGCTGTTTGTTAAAGGGTTAGGGTATTGTTGTCAAGGAGACAATGCTTACTGATAAGCAATTCCTCCTTTTGCAACAATACCTGAAAATGCATTCATGCTTCGAATTTAACTCATGTTGTTAATCCTTACTTTTACTCTTGACCAGATAACGAAATTTTAGACATGTCCATATTGATGACAAACTAAATCTAGCTAAAATATTGGAATGTGTCTTTGAAAGCAAAGAAAACACTGTAGGAAAAGAAGAAAAGTTGGCTATCAACAATTTTAGTTTTTACCACAATGTTTTCAAAAGCCTTCTTCTTCAGGGTCATTAAAACTCAGGACAGTTTATTAAAGGGTTAATAAGTGTTTTGAATGGTGTTTTACATTGCTTCTAAAATAGTAATTTCTCCTTTTGAAACAATACTTAGAAATGCATTCATGCATCAGATTTATCTCATGTTATTAAAGCTTGCTTTACAAATATGTTAATAAGCAAGTGATTTGATGCAAATTTGTAGCAGGAAAGTATGTAGACAAGAAATATACAAAAATGATTCAAGAAGAAAGACAGTGTCAAAGTACCCCGGAGAATGTATTCATATTTAAAATACAGTAATGCACATTCAGTAAAATTCGATTTGAAAAATAGAGGCAACAGCAAATCTTGCTGCCCTGGACAGCCAATTTATAGAGGTGCAACGGCATTTTTTGCACATGTTATCATTAAAATGGCTATTAAATATTAGCTGTTTTAAAAATCAAACACAGGATATAAAAAATAACACTTACTTTACCAAGAAATGCAAAAGCGTTGGCATTCCCAGACTCTGATGCCATCAGGAAATAATGGTGTGCTCTCTGAAATACAGATTGATTGATTATTGCCATTTTCAGCCTTATTTCACTTATATTGTGGTGGCCAGTGCAAACTTCAAGTAAAAGAAACTCAAGGAAGACATGGATAGGTGCATTGACCACCATGATATAACTGAAATAGTGTTGAGAGCTGCATTAAACACCATACAAAAAAAAACAAATCAACTTTTAGAAACCTACTCTAGTCCATTATCCAAACACTTTTTAGTCATGTGGAGGCAAAACAAAAATATAAATGTCAGAAATACATGACGTCCAGTTTGCAAACTTTGAAAAATATCAGGTTGATCATACTGATAATGAATCAAATTGACACATCATGCACTGACATACTTGATGTACATAATGGGACAAGGGTGATACTCTATCTTCCCCTCCCCCATAATGAAAATGGTGGAGGTATCAAAACCTTCAAATTGAATGAATAAATATCAATAGTTTCAACAACATTACCTCATGATTTATTGGCACTCCTCTGCCTCCTTGATAGTACAGCTGTCCAAGTACAACCTTTAACAAACAAAAAAGCTCAAAAAAATCCAGGATCATTTATGAAATTAACTCTCAGAAAATCAATCACTTTACTGTAATAAAAAAAATGTCTTATAACAGAATGTACAGGTGACACGTAAAGATTTGGAAAATCATAATGCTGATCTTATATTACACAAAAGGGCCATGAAGGCCCTGTATTGCTCCACTGTCCAATAAATACAAACCATACATACCAAACATTACAATTCTAGGCCAAATGGTTTCAAACAAGGTTTTCGAAGTTTTCTCTATAAAAGCCCATATGTGGCCCCAGAGTAAGACCATTTTTACCACAGAGCTATGATTACTTGAATCCTGGAAGAGGTCCACAAGATAAAGCAACAAACAAGATAATACAAGTCTAGGCTGTATGGTTATATACATGAAGATTTTCAAGGTTTCCTCCGTATAAAGCCTCTGTAAAACATGGCAGCCCTAATGCAGCAATATTTTTGATCCCAGGGCTAAATTTTGAACAAATCTGACCCCATGGCTATAAATTGCAGAACTTTGATAAAGGTTCAATAGATAAAGCTAAATCCTAATGGTTGGCAACCAGAAGATTTTTAAAGTTTCACTCTATAAGCCCATGTAAAACTTGTGACCCCTGGGGAGGTCCAATTTTTAATCTAGGGCTAAAATTTGAAGAATCTTCGTAAATGTCTATCAGATGAAGCTACATGCCACATTTGGTGACCCTGGGCTTATGGTTAGGAGGGAGTAGATTTTTTATGTTTTTACAATATACGCCATATAAATATTGTGGTCGGGGCAAATTTTGACCCCAGAGCTATGACCTCAGTAGGGGTCGTTTAGATGAAGCTACATGCCAACATGGGTAGCCGTAACCTTATGGTTTTGGACAAGAAGAATTTCAATACTTTTCACTTTTGTAGCCATGGCAACCAGAGTTTTCACAGAAATCAAATTCTTTCAACAAACTTTGAAGAGCACTATAGCAGGATGATATCTGTGATGTTTAGTCAAATTTGTGTTGGTAGTTTCAGGGAAGGTGTTTGAAATAAAGGTTAACACACAGACAGAAAGACAGACAGACAACAGACACATGCTCATGACATAAGCTCACTGGCCTTTGGCCAGTGGAGCTAAAATAACAGGGACATGATGGCCCTGAATCCCTCACCTGAGCCTATTCATCCCTTTGTCCTACTTCTTGAACAGACATGACCCATTTTCATACTAGTCCAAGGTATCATAAAGACAAAGATACTGATCAACATTCATAAGTGTCTGACTGAAAATGTGATCTCTAAAGTGAACACAAGATTTTTCATGTACACTCAATGTTACCAATTTTGAAACTTGTCTGAGATATCATCAAGACATACATTCAACCAACTCTCAGGTGCATTTGACTGAAAGTGTAGCCTAAAGATTGGACACAAGGTTTTTCAAAGATTTGTCCCCATGACCTTTTCTTTGACCCTGCATGATACTTGTCGGATATATCATCAAGACAAACATTCTGACTTAGTTTCATGAGTATCAGTCTGAAAATGTGGCCTCTACAGCTGACGACCCATGACTATGATCTATACATGGTCTATAATAGCCATCAATGATTGTGTGGCACTATGCTTTCTAAACTTGTAGTAATTCTCTCCAAGTGAAAAAAAAATTCTGTAATAAATGCATCTCCCCCTCTTGAGTGCCTTCGGAAATACATACATACATGACATTGACAAATAACCTCCCTGTGACCTTTCACCTATTGATCCCAAAATCACTAAGAATCACATCTTCATTTCCTTGGGAATATCTGTTCTGAGTTTGAGTAACCTTGGTCTAATGATGGTCTACTCATTGTTAAGGTTTGGTATTCCATTAAACAGACAGAGAGACAGACAGATGATTTGATGAAAGGGATGTTGGGATGTTAAACCAGATTTCATTCGCAAGCTTTTTAAGAAAATTTCAATAAAGACTGTTAATTTTCATTCATGTACATAGATGGTTCTAAAATTAAAGCATGGATACAAATAAATGTAGAATATACACGGAACCATCAAGTTTTTTTTTGTAGTTTTATTGAAAAATTTCCTTCAGTGTTAGTTAACAGTATAGCTATTATTGCATATGAAGGGATAAATACCTTTTTAACATGAATCATCTGTTGGCTCCATTAAACACAGTTTGTGGTGTTGCTGACCACAGTTTTGAAGGTCGTAGGTTTGTGTCCGACCTTTTTTTTTTTTTTCACAGTTTTTTGTTGTGTTGTTTTGTTTTTCTCACTGAATGTTAAGTCACATCTTTACGAATTTTCCTTACAAAATATCAACCTTCTCCCTCCCCAAAAACTTTGCGTCAAAATCTGGTTTAATGCCCAATTTAACGATCATAATCTACCTTCTTTGAACATTAATGATTAATATCTATGCAAACCTGAGCTTGTAAGTCTCCTTTGTCAGCCAGGAATTCATAATACTGTAACAGATCTGCATCCATAAGAGATACCCCATTATCTTTATTATCTGCTTGTTCGTGTAACCTGATTCTTTGAATAACAGGACTACCTGAGGTTGTGGTCTCTGCAACTAGAAGAAGCATACAGCGTGTCTTATAATATTTGGCCTTCCTCTAAGCATTAAAATTTTTCTACACAATCACATCAATACTTCTTATTTCCATTTTTTGAACGCTTCAAATTAACCCTTTACCAAACAACCCCTGGTTTTCACAACCCTGGGAAAGAAGGCTTTTGAAAACATTGTGGGAAAAGGAGAAAATGCTGGTAACCAGCATTTTCCCCTTTTCCCACATAGTTTCCTACCTTATCATGGACAAATTTTGTCATATGGGCCACTTTTAATTTGTTGTCTGCAAATGCTTCGAATTTGGACCAGTCTAAAATTTTTTCATTTGGTAAAGAGTTAAAGTCTTACTAATGGGCCCACTGGTAAACAAAGACCAGTGGCTTTGAATGTGAAGTACAAACATATGCAACCATCTATACAAATGAATGCACATTTAATTGCAACGCAGTGTCTTATAAACATACTAATGCTTTCATTCCTCATTTGTTCTTCTAACTATGTGTTTATTAAAATTTCATATACTTTAAAGGTTACAAAGTATGTCATGATGAATAGCCCTGTTTCACCAGACTTGTTCATTTTCTTACCAAATATGCACAAAAGCGTTTCAGGAGAGGTAACTTGTTCAGATTGGTGATAATAATTATTAGAAATAAACTGAAAACCATATTCTTCCTAAAAGCTTACTTCTTTACCACACAATCCCGACTTCTAACAACCCTGATAAAGAAAGCTTTTGAAAACATTGTGGGAAAAGGAGAAAAATGCTGGTAACCAGCATTTTCTCCTTTTCCCACAATGTTTTTAACCCTATCAAAGACAGAACTCATAATTTTAGCAACATTAATTTGTCGTCTGCAAATGCTTTGAATTTGGTCCAGTCCAAAAATTTGTTGTTTGGTAAAGAGTTAAATAAATTTGGTTTTACATGTAATTATACGGCATTGCCTTAACATTCAGCGTGCTTAACACAACTGTAGTTGCTTTATCAGCCAATATAGATCAAGATCAGACTGCCAAGTATTTGCAGTCTGATCTTCAATCTGCACTGTCCATTACATTGAGATATGGGGAAAAAAAGCAGGCCTGAAAATGCAGTCAATGCCTCTATGACATATATCAAACAAATATTTTATCATGTCTGTAAAAAGTTGTTATCAGTCAAATTAGTCAAAACTGTAACATGTAGAAAATCTTAATATTTAGAATAAAGGACAGATATTACAAAACAGAAAAACACAACAAGAATATGGTCAATTCTTTATACTGCAACAGGTCAGCGTTTATGATAGATGTGGCCATTAATGTCTTACCAAACTGTTCATTCAAAGTCACAATTTAACCAACCTTTGGAACCAAAACCTTCTGCCTTCAAAAGTTGGCTTGGATATCATGAACAGCCTATTCTAACAATTCTTGCTTCACTATGACTCTAAATAGAATGAACACTTTCCAACAAAATCCTAAAACTTAACAAAATCGAGGAAGAAAACTTTTTGGAACCATTGTGGGAATAGGAAAAATGCTGGTAACAAGCATTTTCTCCTTTTCTCACAATGCTTTCTACCCTTTCAAAGGTAGATCTCTTCATCTAACCAACATTTGAATTGTTTACTGCAAATGCTTTCAATTTGGACAAGTCTAAAATTTGTTATCTGGTATGCACATTAAACTGTTTAAATATTCTTTCCAACTTCCATGATCTGGATATATAACCCTATATCAGACAACAAAATTTACACTCCCCAAAACTGAAAGCAATAGCAGAAAACAAATTAAATGGGGCCCACATGATGTGACCTGCTTTTGAAAAGATGAAAAACATCGCTAATAACCAGCATTTTCTCTTTTTCCACAAAGTTTTCAAAAGTCTTCTTTATCAGGGTCGTTAAAACTCTGGATATTATGGTAACCTAGTTTTAGGCTTGTGCATACAACATCATAGAGACAGGTATTCTGACAAAATTTGGTTGATATTAGATAAAACTAGAGCTGTCACTGAATGTGACTTAATACTTGCGCCAGCGCTTTGACAGAAAAAAGTGTCAAGTTCAAGGGGAGATAATTCCTCAACCAGGTGAAGTTGACACTTGAAAATTACGTCTTGCAAATCTTCAATATATGATCAATATATGTGCAAAGTTTCAATGCAATTGAAGGAAAACTGTAGGAGGAGTTCGCGACACAAAATTGCTAGTATTTTGTACACAGACGCACACATGGACACACAGACGGACGGACAGACAGGGTGATTCCAGTATACCCCCAAAAACATTCGTTTTGCAGGGGTATAAAAAATAAGCTGCGGTTAAAGCCTTCAGAAAGAAACAAATAATGCAAAAATATAACAATACCTGTTGTGGCCACTTTTCTGTAGAACTGTAAGGCAGTTTCACATTTTGATTCAACTCCAATTCCTGAAAGGTATCTATAGCCCTAGAGATATAAAGAACAAGAAACATATAAGATATACAAAGAAATGATGCAATCATAACAGAATTATATCAAATTAACTGATAACAAGCATTTTCTCTATTTCCCACATTGTTTTCTACCCTATCAGAGAGCACCAGCTCATTTGTACCATTTTGAATTTGCTGTCTGCAATGACATGTACTTTCAATTTGCAAGAGTCAATGATCTATCGTTAGTGTAAGGGATAATAATTAGATGATTAACCCCTAGGCTGCTAAGTGCGACTCAAGAGCCTTTTGCAGACAGTGTAGATCAAGATCAGACTGCACAGAAAGTGCAGTCTGATCTTTGATCTACACTGTCCGATAAGTATATCTTTTCCCCAAAAGTAACTTCGAAATAGCAAAATTTGGTATTTTACTATCAGTTTCATTTCACTTACTCAGCAGGATAAGGGTTAATATATGCTTTGTCACCATAGTTACTAACCTAAAAGACTGTTTTTCTTTTTTGAAACCTACCACTTACTCATGCAGGTGCCAACATTTCATGGCAGTTGCTTTGTCTATGAAATTCTACGATGAAAAAGGGGGATATCTATTTCAAAATTATTTTGAAGGTTACCTTTCCATTTGGCATTGATCCTTCCTTTGATAGTTAACAACTATCTTACTTCTGAAAGAAATATGTTCAATTAAAACAGATATTTTTTGGGAAATGTCAAAGCTTTTGCACAATACAGTCCAGATGCCAACAAGGCTAGCACAATTAGTAAAATACCTAGAATTTTTTTAAGGAATCCTGAAGAGCAAAATGGCAGGATAATTCTCAGAAGTTTTGCAAAACTTGGCAAGTAGTTTCAGAGAAGATGTTTGAAATAAAAGACACAAAGAAAAACAAATGCATGACAGACATGGGGCTATGACATTGGCTTGCTAGCCTTTGGCACCTGTTTGTTTTTCAGTTCAGATATGTTTATATAAAGTCATTTTCAATCACTCACCAACACCATTTGGGCAAAAGGGTCACCCCCAAGAGCTGCGAAAGTGAAGTAGACCAATGCCTGTAAACAGAGAAAAATTCTGAAGTAGAGGAAGAGAATCCCTGGGTAATTCAATTAACTCTTTACCAATGACAAACTTTGAGCCTCCTCCAAACTGAAGCCAGTTGCAGATAACAAACTAAATGAAACTCACAACATGAAATTTCTCTTTAATTGGGCCAAAAACAATGTGAGAAAAGGAGAAAATGCTGGTAACCAGCATTTTCTCCTTTACCAACAATGTTTTAAAAAGCCTCCATCTCCAGGTTTGTTAAAAGTCTGAATTGTGTGGTAAAGGAGTGATCTGACATTTCACCATTCTCTTAACAAGTACATGTGCAAGAGACTAATGACAAAGATGTGTGCTTGTTTGTTTGCTTTTTGTGCTTAGCGCCATTTTCAACACTACTTAGTCATATCACTGTCGCCAGTGCCCTATCCATGCTTTCCTGGAGTTTTTTTCACCAGTGTCTTGGACAATATTCTTCCAAAGCCACTGGCTGCTTTCCCACATAACCATTATTTGAAACAATAATAAGTGGTGAGAGAGGAATGAGTTCTGTCACAAAGACTATCATCAATGCTTCAACAAAAAATCGCTGAGCTATGGATTGGAACCAGCAACCTCCACCACCACCCCTCCCCTTATTAAGTCCTGTACACTACCGACAGCTCATAATGATAATTTTCCAGATTACAGGGACCAGTCCATTGATATACTTAACTCTTTATTAACAAACAAACCTTTAGACTCATCCAAATTGAAAGCAAATGACAAAATAACTGCTACTTAAATGATGGAATTTATGTTTGAAAACATAACAAACATAGTGGGTAAAGGAGAAAATGTTGGCCGAAATATTTCCTCGGACATCAGACTATTAAGTTCTATAATCTGCCTGCTTGTTTCGCACAGTCTGATCATGATCTGCACAGTCTGCATGAATGACGACTGATGTTGAACCTGGCACACCTTAGGTTAGCCATCAATTTTTTGTTTGTTTGTTTTAGAGTTGCTGCCATTTTAACAGCTTAGGTCATATTGCAGCTGTCAATGCATTCGTTTCCTGGCTTTTTGTTGGTTAATTGTTTGACGGCTAACCTATAATATTATGACTTGGTGCTTCCTCAACCCACAACCACCAGGTCAGGAGTCAGCTATGCTATAGGTTAGCAATCAACCAATAAACCAACAAAGCTTGTAATATGATGTCAACTCTATAACACATGACACAACTTTGGACTTGTCCAAATCTAAAGCATTTGTAGGTGACATATCAAATAAGTTTCAAATTGTGGAACTTTACTCTGAAAGGGTAGAAAACATTGTGGGGAAAAGAGAAAATGCTGGTTACCAATTTCCCACAATGTTTTCGAAAGCCCTCTTCCTCAAAGTCATTAAAAATCAGAATTGTGTGGTAAAGTTAAGACTTAAAATAAATAAACACATGAGCAAAGCTCAGGCTAAAGGGGGGGGGTTATAATGCATCTTTACAATTCAATATACCAAGCAAGTCGTTGTATGATATTGATCCATAATGTCTAAAACAGGCTGAATCATGAGGAAGAGTGGTCCTTTGACATGCACAAAATTTAACAATGGTAAAAAGTTTCCAACCAGGTCAGTACATGGGCCGAAACTTTTTGCAGATGCATTAAACTCTGTTTTTACGGAGCATGACTCATATGTATGAGTATAAGAAAAAATGTTTACCTTTGCTTGACTGGAATCAACTGCCAAACCAGATCCATAACAAAAACCAAGTCCCTAGAAAAATAAATTTGTAAAAGGCCTCTGAATCAATAACTACATTTTTGTATGACCAGAAAATCAAAACAAAAGCAATGGAATAAAGGATAATCTATCAGAAAAAAAACTTTCTTACTACAACAGAAAACATTTTGGAAAATTGAATATTTGCTTACGCTGAGTTATTGCTCCCTTTCCTAAAATGTTTATGAAGTCTTGTGTTGCAGCTTCTTTGTTTGTCTAGATAATTTTGAAAAACACTTTCAATATCTTTTCAGTCATATTGCTGCAGCCAATGCAGCTATCCATGCTTTCATGGAGTTTCTTTCAGTGGCGGTATTCTGCACAAACCTCCTTCAAAGCTGCTTTCCCACAAAAACATCATAAAAGCAATGTTTGGCAGTGAGACAAAAACAAAGACTTACTGTTATGAATAGCTGGTCTTAAACCCTTCAACAATGAAGCAAAATATCATAGCTGCTTTTGCAATGTGGATCAAGGTTATACTGTAGTGACAAATTAGCCTGAATTTGTCTCTAAACCAACTGATATTGACTGAGATATTGTAGCCAAAACTGGTTTGACATTCAAATAGGTTCTTTTCCTCCAATTGAAGATGTCCATTTTTTTTTTATTTAGGACCCTAGTATAGTGGTTTTAACCCTTAAAGCATGGAATAAACCCAATAGGCATTCATACTGTTTCAGTGCGGATAGTGTAGATCAAAGATCTGACTTCATGATTATACTGCACAGCCGTCTGATCATGGATCCATACGGTCTACTATAGTCGGATATTCTGGCTAAAAACAGCCTAAAATTCCAAAGCCTGGGCATCTTTTCCAAAACAAAACTTGTCCATTCTGTTTATTATGAAGCCTGGTCAGGTTGCACACTGCTTATCTGACATGTGACCTGGTGGTTGCAGTTTCAATACCCGTTTGAGGCAAACTTCCTTTCCGGCAATTTTTTTACTCTTGCCTCTGATGCAAGTGAGAAAAGTAGTCAGTGGCTTGGAAAGAAAGTTATGTCAGTACTGGTGTAAGAAAGCCAGGAAACATCTGCGTAGGTACACTGACCACCATGATATGACATTAATGGAGTTAAAATCCAATACAAACAAACTGTTTACTATGCACTCTATGGGTTAAAAGCAGGAAGACTTACAAGTTGACCTCTTGGGCTGCCTTTATCACTCAGTTCTGTGAATATTTTAAAGGCTTTTTCTGGATCCAAACTAATGTAGTCTCCCAATAAGTGACCAAAGCCTAGATACTCTAGGGCTTTGGAATGACCAAGATCTGCTGCCAGCTTGAAATATTCATAGGCTCTGAAAAAAGCAAAAGAAAAAAAACATGTAGTTTTAACTGCTAAAACAAGAGGACCATGATGGTCCTAAATCGCTCACCTGAAATGCAACTCAGCTGTCATTGTTATGGCCACTTGCCTCTTGTTTTTTGCTCTGCATATAAGCCATCGTTCACAGATATGGCCTTGATATTCAGTCTTAATATTGTGATTATACCTTTTTTATGAGTAGGTCCAAAAATAAATTAGATATGCAATGACCTTTTGATAGACAGGCAAATGAAAAGTTGACAACAATCAGACAGTAATTGTAGAAAGCAGTTAAAAGATTCAGTGTTTCCCAATAATGGCACATACCTGGTACGGGTTGACATCTGCGACAGCCCAAAATAGGGTTCCACTTATAATGATACTCAGGGGATCGAAGAAATCATATCGTTTTATCTGAGTATCGTTTTAACTGATGTATATTCTTATAAAAAGAGACCCTGTTGGGACCAAAGGATTAACGTCATTATAAGCAATATATCGTATTAAGCAATAAAGTAATAAGAAAAGTTTACTGTAACTGTTGCAGAGATGCTCAAGAAATTAATTAATATTTTAGCAGATCAGTATTGAGTTGACCCTTTTCAAGATATAATGGTGATCAACCTCTTTCCCACAACCACTTGCAAGAAGACTCAACACCATAATGCTACATGCCAAATATGAAAGCTCTAGCCCCTACAGTTTGGGGCAAGAAGATTTTTAAAGATTTCCCTCTTTATCTCTATGTGAAATCCGAGACCAACAAAATATGGCTAATTTTCACACCAGGGCCATAATTTTAAGTGTTTTGGTAGAAGGCCACTAGATGATGCTACATGCCAAATATGAAAGCTCTAGCCTTTACGGTTTGGGACAAGAAGATTTTTAAACATTTCCTTCTTTATCTCTATCTGAAATCCGAGAACCCACAACATAGGGCCAATTTTTAACACCAGGGCCATAATTTGAAGTATTTTGGTAGAGGGCTACTAGATGATGCTACATGCCATATATGAAAGCTCTAGCCCTTACCGTTTGGGACAAGAAGATTTTTAAAGATTTACTTCTTTATCTCTATGTGAAATCCGAGAACCCACAACATAGGGCCAATTTCCACACCAGGGCCATTATTTGAAGTATTTTGGTAGAGGGCCACTAGATGATACTACATGCCCTATATGAGAGCTCTAGCCCTTACGGTTTGGGACAAGAAGATTTTTAAAGATTTCCTTCTTTATCTCTATGTGAAATCCGAGAACCCACAACATAGGGTCATTTTCAACACTAGGGCCATAATTTGAAGTATTTTGGTAGAGGGCCACTAGATAATGCTACATGCCAAATATGAAAGCTCTAGCCTTTACGGTTTGGGACAAGAAGATTTTTAAAGATTTCCTTCTTTATCGCCATGTGAAATCCGAGACCCCACAACATAAGGTCCATTTTTAAACCAGGGCCATAATTTGAAGTATTTTGGTAGAGGGTCACTAGATGATGCTACATGCCATATATGAAAGCTCTAGCCCTTACGGTTTGGGACAAGACGATTTTTAAAGATTTCCTTCTTTATCTCTATGTGAAATCCGAGAACCCACAACATAGGGTCAATTTCCACACTAGGGCCATAATTTGAAGTATTTTGGTAGAGGGCTACTAGATGATGCTACATGCCATATATGAAAGCTCTAGCCCTTACAGTTTGGGACTAGAAGATTTTTAAAGTTTTTTCTTTTGGTTGCCATGGCAACCAGAGTTCTTCATGGAATTCAATTCTTTTACGTATTTTGAAAGAACATGACCTAATGATCATTTCTGTGAAGTTTGATTGAAATCTGATGGTTAGTTTAGGAGGAGAAGATTTTTTTTGTAATTGTGAACGGACGGATGGACAGACGGATGACGGACATTGACCGATCACAATAGCTCACCTCGAGCACTTCGCGCTCAGGTGAGCTAAAAATAGAACAACACTCTAACAAACAAGAGGTATGTGAGGGCCTGAAATGGTCTACTGGCAGTTACTGACACTTACAAAACTAGTTAAAATTTATGCAAAAAAAAAAAAAAAAAATAACCTGCAGAATAACTTAAATGAAACTTTCAAGTCAATAGTAAAAGACCCAAATATTATAATTTCAAAGTTCATATTCCCAGCACATCAGTCAAGCATTTAAATGTACATTTATAGATGCTTAGTAATCTTTGCAAGGCCCTGGTTATAAATTTCAACACAAAACAAAAATTAAATTGTTATGTATGGAAACTACATATTCTTGCATGATGCTTTGCACAATTAAAGCTTAAAATTAATTTGTTATTCTGTCCTGTTTAAGTAAAGTTATGATGAAATCATACTGACTTACCAAACAGTACTTGTAATTTGACAATGTCATCCCTATGTTTGATGTCACATTACACATCATTTAGACACAGTGTTTAGATACTTTGACTTAATTTTATTACATTTGTCATTTGAAGATATAATTGCAACAAAAGGATCAGGTAATATGTTTTGTACTTGCTCTCTCTCTTTCTTCCCCCCCCCCCCCATAAGGACCCCCCCTCCCCATAAGGAAAGGGAAACACTGAAAAGAGAAAATTGAATGACTGGCATATACTAATTATAACAATGTTACGGAGATAACAATACATAGACCTGAAACGTCTCTAGTAAAGTGCTAGAATTCCCCTTGAATATAGGAACAATCATGTTTCCATGAAACTATAATAGTATGTGAAACCTCCATTTTGCAAGTCTCATCACGCTGGACAGATCTGTCAGATATTTCAAAAATCAGATACAAATCTCAGCCCCACTCTGTATGCTACATCAAGGTGGATACATGTGTCAAATATCTAAAGATCAGACAAAGGGATCCAGAGATAGTGAGTGGAAGTGCATATGGCTTTTAGAACCTTACTATGGTCTTGACAAATGGTATGTGAAAGATGATCAGCTCTGAAGGTTGGACAAGAGGTTCAAGAGACATAGAGCAGAGATAATCACAGTGCATGATAATCTTTGAACCCCTTGTTGTGACCTTGTGATCAGAGCTGGTATGTGAAACCCACTCTGCGTGTTATCTCATCAGAGTTGACACCTGTTTTAAAATCAAACTAAGGGTTTGGAAGATAATGAGCAAACATGATGCTACTACAGTATGACCTTTGAACCCAGGCTGTTGTCTTGACAATGGAAACTGGTATGTAAACCCACTGTGCAATCATGTCATCAAGTTGGACAATATTTTCAAATATTCTACAAATCAGACAAGGAGATATGATTCCAGTTAGTATGACCGTTAAACCCTTGCTGTGACCTTGACCTCGAAGACTTGCATGTTAAACCTCCACTCTGCACCTTGTCTCATCAAGATGGACATGTGTGTTGAATTCTTTTGATCTGCTATGGTGTATCTTATACACTTATTTGGATTCATCATGTACTATAGTGTAATTTTTCTCTTATCTTATTTAAAAAGTCAATTTTAAACTGAAACAAGAGATTAAAGTCATCTAGGATTGATAAAGCAGACATGTTTGCTGTGATGATGTAAAACACTTGAGTGCTAGTGACTTAACTTTTTATCCAATGTGACCCAGTTAAAACATGTTTAAGATATTATCAACACAAACTTTCTGATCAAATTTCATGAGTCTCAGACTGAGAATGTGGCCTCTGGAGTGAACACAAAGTCTTTCTAAGATTTGTCCTAGTGCCCAACTTATAGACCTGACGTGACCCAATTTTGAACCTGTCACAGGTATCATCAGGACAAACATTCTGACCAATTTTCATGATTATCAAACTGAAAAAATGTGGCCTCCAGAGTGCACACAAGGTTTTTCTAAGATTTTTCCAGGTGACATACTTTTTGACCTGATGTTACCAAATTTTGAAGTTGTACTAGATATTATCAAGATGAAAATTCTGAATAAGTTTCATGAGCATCAGACTGACACTGTGGCCTCTAGATCACACACAGGATTTTCTAAGATTTGTCCCATTGACCTACTTTTTGACCTGACAGGACTCAATTTTGAAGTTGTACATGATTTTATCATGACAAGCATTATGATCAATTTTCATGAGCATTAGACTGATACTGTGGCCTCTAGAGCGCACACAGGATTTTCTAAGACTTGTCCCATTGACCTACCTTTTGACCCTATGTGACCTTACTTCAAACTTATCAAAAATATCACCAAGACAAACATTCTGACCAAGTTTCATGAGTATTGGACTGAGATTATGGTCACTGCAGTGCAGAGTTTTTCTCAGGTATCATCCAGTGACCTACTTTTTGATCTGACGTGACCAAATTTTGAGCTTGTACTAGATACCGTCATGTGTATCAGACTGAAAACGTAGCCTCTAAAGTGCACACATGGTTTTTCTAAGATTTAGCCCAGTGACCTTTTTGCCTGAAGTAACCCAATTTCAAACATGCATGAGATGTCATCAAGACAAACATTCTGACAAAGTTTCATGAGTATTAAACAGAAAATACAGCCTCTAGAGTGCACACAAGGTTTTTCTAAGTCATCTACTTTTTGGCCTGATGTGATCCAATTTCAAACCAAGATATCAACAAGACAACATTCTGAGCAACTTTGATGAGTACAAGACTGAAAATGTGGCCTCTAGAGCTTGCACAGGGTTTTTCTAAGAATTGACATAACATAACATAACAGAGTGATCTACCTTTTTAACACACAGGAGCCAATTTCTTTCTTGTCCGAGATATTATGGAGACAAACATGCTGACCAAGTTTCATGAGTATTGGACTGAAAATGTGACCTCTAGAGAGCACAAAATGTAACTGTTGATGCCTGGACAATGCCAAGTGCACGACAGACACAGCATTCACAAAGTCTCACCTTGAGCACTTTTTTTTAAAAAGAGTAGCCAAAAAGTGCAAAAGACACTAAAGTAAAACATGTTGAGGAAAGGAGATTGCTTTGCTTGAATTGCATGGTTTAAGTAGCATATACTGCAATTCCTCCCTCTCCAAAATGTTAAGACACTGAAAACCAAGGATCAGTTAGCATGATCTGTAATGTCTGATCTTGACCAAAATGTATGTAAAACAGATGCTTATTCGCATAATAATAACATTTATAACACTTGAAGAAAGATCTAAAAAAGTCAAAGATAAAATAAGAATTTTGAATGGAAAAGAAAAAAGTTCACTTACTGAACATAGTCTTTTTTATATGAATTATTTACAAGCTTCTCTCCCTGTTCGAAATATTGCTGTGCTGAAAGAAAAAAAAGGGAATGCATGTAACTTACACAACTGAAAAAACAAACAAGAGGACCATGATGGCCATGTAATGCTCCACTGTCTTTTAGACACACTTCCAGAGAAATGATCAACCCATGTACCTTTTTGATCTTGAAGACTAATTTTGAAAACAATAAAAACTACTCATAACATGGAGTATCTCTTTTTTTCCACAGTTCGACATGTATTCAGAATTCTAACTCTAAATCAATTTAGATATCATCTTCTATCAGATAAAACCTCTACCACCAGTATTAAAGGGTCTATTCACATTTATGATTTCTGGAATGTTTCAACTAGAATATGCTAAAATTATCAGTTTGAATCAAGATCAAAATAACACAATGTTCTGTGCTGTTTGGTCTCGATTTACAGCCTTAATTCTCTTAAATATGACAAAACCTTAGACTAGAAAACAGTGAAGGAAATATCAGTGAAGGAAATATAAAAAATGCTGGTATTCAGCATACCCTGCTTTTCCCACAATGGTTTCAAAAACTTTCTTTCTCAGGGTTGTTACAACAGCGAATTGTTTGCTTAAAGGCACTCTATGTTGCTCTAAGACACATTACCAGTTTATGATACAAATTTGTCAGACTTACCTTGAGCTATTTTCTTTTTCTCTTCTTCTGTTAATTCTTTTGGTTCTTCTGCTGCAGAATCCATTATGTCCCCTTGTTCTTCAGTGGAACTTTCTGATCCAACTTGGTCTTGTGATAATGTATGCATCATTGAAGGCACTTCTTCAACTAAAAACAACATCATACATGTATCAATCAACCAAACCAAAATTAAATAAATTTTCTTATGCAGCTATGCCTATACCATAAAATTTAAATCCTTATATCCTTCACAGTGTTTTCATTTGGCATAGAAATTAGAGCAAAAATACATAGGTAAAAATGGTTTCAAACACATTATCATATTCTCATTTTCTGTGTTTCTAAACTTTAATCTAGATAATTTAGTGTTTCTAAACTTTAATCTAGATAATTTAGAAAAGACCCTCTGATGCATATTTTGATGCAAGATCTAAAAGATCTGAGGCTTAAGCAATTACAAAACAGGCTTCAGCAATTATAAAACAAGCTGCAGACTTCAGCAATTTTTTATACAGACTGCGAACTTAAGCAATTACAAAACAGGCTTCAGGCATAAACAAATAAAATATGAGCTGATGGCTTACGCAATTTAAATACAGGCTAAGGCTTTAGAATTACAATACAGACACCTGATAATGTACTTCTAAGACAAGTGACATAAACGAAAAACATCTGAACGAAAAATACGGTTATTCTGTTTTGTTTTTTTTTATGGTATTCAAAATCTGTAAAAATGAACAGTGCTGTAATTCTTACAATAGCCCATTCTCATACCAATTTTTAAAGCAGTTGATATAAATTTGTTTTGCATTAAAAGTCATCCTTGAACAGTAATGGGTAGTATAGAAACAAGAGAGCCATGATGGCCCTGTACTGATCCACTGCCTTACAAATAACTTTGCAATACACATAATTGGCATGGAAAGTCACAAACTGAAACGTGTCTGTAATGCAACAAATTTCAAAAAGAAAATACCTGTATATGACTAGCCCCCCCCCCCCCCCAAAAAAAAATATATATATTTTTTTTCACAAGTCAAGATGATGTTAATGAATACAAGTAGGTCTAATAAAGTATCATTTGTATCAAATATCAAAGAACTCTAACCAAAAGTGTCTTGACGAAAGATTTCCAGCAAACAAAAATAAGTAGAAGAATATTTTTTTTTTTTTAACAGCACTATTGGTTAAGTCCTGGAACAAAAAAGCATGATCTAGCCGCTCATTTCATGCTAAATATTTGACTCATCTTGGCATAACCATTACATCAAAATAAATCATAACAGCTCAAAACTGTTATGGTGTAACATGATAATCAAGGGAGAGAATTGGAAACAATCTTAAGATTCTGCAAAACAATAACACATACAACAACAGGGCTTTGACAATACATGTACCTTAATGTTTGCTTCAAATATGACCTAGCCAATAATGGGGATCGCAAACAAAAAGGAGCAGTATGAAAAAAACCAATACAGTGTCATGCTAAAGCTAAGGTTGTACAGTACACTGCAACATACAACATGAATGATTAGATACTACCAATAATGACTATATGATCTACTGTAAGTTTTCCAGCTATGTAAACAACATGAACTATGTGTTTGTTTTTTTTTGTTAGAAACAGATGTCTGCCCTCAAATGCTAACTGACTTTTCCATCAGTGTACCAATAAAAAATCAAGTGCATATGACTCTTGACCTCTCACTGTAACCTTGATCTTGAAAACTAATTTGCAAAGCATTTTCTCTGTGTGTCATCCCATTAAGATGGACACATGTATGATTTTTTTTTTTTAAGAATAGGGCCATAAATGGCCCTATATCACTCCACTGTCTTATGAATACAACCATACTTACCAAACATTACAGGTCTAGGCCAAATGGTATTGAACATGAAGATTTCCAAAGTTTTCTCTATAAAAGCCCACGTGAAAGATACAACCCCAGGGCAAGGCCATTTTTTTACCACAAACCTATCGTTACTGGTTGAGATCATGTTATATAAATCTAAGTCATATGGCTATAAACAAGAAAATTTTCAAAGTTTCTCCAATATAAAAACCCCTGTAAAACATGAGACCCCTGAGGCAGGGCTAATTTCGACCCCAGGGCTAAAGCTGAACAAACTAGATAAAGCCATGCGCCAGATTTGGTAGCCCTAGGATTTATGGTAAGGAGCAAGAAGACTTTTAAAATTTTAACTATATCAGAACATGTTAAATTCATTCCAATGGGATGGGGCCTATTTTGACTACAGGGTTTCCATTTGAACAATTTTGAAAGAGGCCTTCTACAATTACATGAAAACAATAAAACAATATTACAGCTGCACCTCACTGTCAGAAACAAGAAGATTTTTAAATTTTTCATTATGTAAGCTCTTGTAAAACTTGTGAACTGTAGGGCAGGGACAATTTTGACCCCAGGGCTATAATTTGAATAATCTTGGTAGAAGTCCACTAGATAAATATACAAGCAAACTTTGGTAATCCTTGGTCTCACATTGGTAAGGAACAAGAAGATTTTTAAGGCTTTAATTGTGTATGCCCATGTAAAACTTGTGTATGCCGGAGCGGGGCCCAATATGCCCCTAGGACTTTAATTTGAAGAAACTTGGTAGACCTCTATTAGATGAAGCTAAATGCCAAATTCGGAAGCCCCAGTCCCAGGTTGGAAATGAGAAGATTTTTTTTTTCTTTTTAAGATTTCACTATATAAGCCCTGCCCCATGTAAAACTTGTGATAGCACGGGTAGGACCAATTTTGATCCCATTGATCCCAGGGCTATAATTTGAAAAGTCTTGGTATGGGTTCATTAGATGAAGCTACACGCCAAATTTGGTAGCCCTTGGCCTTATGGTTTGGGAGAAGAAGAGTTTCAATTAAGTTTTGTTGCCATAGCAAGAGGAATTTTTCACAACAATGAAATTCTTTGAAGAAATTCTAAAGAGGACCATGGTAGGATAATTTCTGTGAAGTTTGGCTGAAACTGGATGGGCAGTTTTAGACAGAAGATGTTTGAAAGTTTAACATAGGGATGCAACGTCATACCAAGGGAAGCATGACAGACAGAGGGCCATGACATAAAAATCTCTAGCCTTCTGCTAGAAACCAGACGAGGAGCACAGGAGATATAGAGCTGATACAAATCTAGTACATGTGGCCACTGAACTCTCTCTTACCTTAAAGGGAACTATTCTTATTTTATCATCGAACAAGATTTCAGAAACATCTTATCTATGAATTTAGAAAAGCAACAGCTAGCAAACCAAAACAAGAGGGCCATGATGGCCCTGGATCGCTCACCTGAGTCAATAGGCGAAATTTCACTCCAGGGTCATGATGACCCAATTTAAAACTCATCTGAGATATTATTAAGACAAACATTCTGACCAATTGTCAGGTCAACTGAGCTGAAAATGTGGCCTCCGGAGTGTACAAAATGTATTTCTTCAATTTGACCTAGTGACCTAGTTTATGACCCTATGTGACCATATTTCAAACTCATCCGAGATATTATCAAGACCAATTTTCAGGGCAACTGAGCAAGAATTGTGGCCACTAGAGTGCCCACAAGATATTTCTTTAAATCTGACCTAGTGACCTAGTTTATGACCTTATGTGACCCAATTCTGAACTCATCCAAGATTTTATCAAGACAAACGTGCTGATCAATTTTCAGGTCAATTGAGTAAGAAATGTAGCCACTAGAGCACCCACATGAAAATTTCTTTTAGTTGACCTAGTGACCTAGTTTATGACCCAAGGTGACCAAAATTCAAACTCATCCGAAATTTCATCAAGAAAAAAATTCTGACCAATTTTATTGATTGATTGATTGATTATATGGTGTTTGATGCCGTTTTCAACATTATTTCAGTTATATCACGGCAACCAGTGCCCCTATCCATGCTTTCCTGGAGTTTCTTTTACCAGTACTCTGCACAATATTCTTTCCAAGCCACTGGCTACTTTCCCACATAACCATCATCGAAACAATGGTCAGTGGTGAGAGAGGAATGAATCCTGTCGTGATGACTATCATCAATCCTCTGAAAGAAATTGGCCAAGCCGGGGATCGATCAAGTCCTGTACGCTACCGACTGAGCTACGGGGGCTTGGCTGTGACCAATTCAGCAATAAATGTGGCCTCTAAAGTGCCCACAAGGTATTTCTTTAATTTGACCTTGTGACCTACTTTATGACCCAAGGTATCCCAGATTCAAAATCATCTGAGATTTATTTAGACAAAGATTCTGACCAATTTTCAAGACAATTGAGCAAAAAATGTGGCCTCTAGAGTGCCAACAAGGTATTTCTTTAATTTGACCTAGTGACCTAGTTTTTGACCCCACATGACCCAATTTCAAACTCATCCAAGATTTTATCAAGACAAACATTCCGACCAAGTTTCACAAGTATCTGACTGAAAATGTGGCCTCTACAGCCCACACAAGGTTTTCCTAAGATTTGACCTAGTGACCTAGTTTATGACCCCACATGACCCAATTTCAAACTCATCCAAGATTTTATCAAGACAAACATTCTGACCAAGTTTCACAAGTATCTGACTGAAAATGTAGCCTCTAGAGCGCACACAAGGTTTTTCTAAGATTTGACCTAGTGACCTAGTTTTTCACCCCACATGCCCCAATTTCGATCTTGTACCAGATTTTATTAAGACAAACATTCTGACCAAGTTTCATAAGGATCGGACTGAAAATGTGGCCTCTAGAGCGTACACAGGGTTTTTCTAAGATTTGACCTAGTGACCTAATTTTTGACCCCACATGACCCAATTTCAAACTTGTCTGAGACTTTATCAAGACAAACATTCTGACTAAGATTCATAAGTATCTGACAGAAAATGTAGCCTCTAGAGCATACACAAGGTAAAAAGTTTACCACGGAGGATGGATGCAGCACGATCACAATAGCTCACCATGAGCACTTTGTGCTCAGGTGAGCTAAAAAGAAAACAGAATGAAATGTACAAGGAAAAAAATATTTCTATTAGTATTTCCTGAATGGGCCACATGTATGTAGCCTCTTTTGGTAGTAATTCCTGTATTTTGCAACAGCATAAATAGATTATGTGGGATTGTACTGGAATAAGCATGATGATGTCATATCAGATCTGTACTCATAAAAATAGACAGATTTACCGATTGAGTTATGACCATCCTGTTGTTTAAAAATAGTAATTGCAAATTTTTACTGAATGTAACCATCTACATGTATACTCTTTATGTGTGCAGACATGTTGTAGTATGTACAAGAATACTTGGAACTTGATTTACATAACAAGAGGGCCATGATGGCCCTGGAGTCACTCACCTGAGCCTTTTGACCAAGCACAACCAATTTCCAACACCTTGTGAGATATATGTATTACTAAACAATAAAATTTTAGACTCATCAAAGTTTGAACCTTTTGCATAAAGCAAATAATATGTGGATCAAGCTGTGGGACTGGTCTCTCAAAGGGGTAGAAAACATTGTGAAAAAGGGAAAAAATGCTGGTTACCAGCAGTGTTCCAAAAGGTTTCTTTCTGAGAGTCATTCCTACACTAGGTTTTTCTAAGATTTGACCTAGTGAACTAGTTTTTCAGCCAATATGACACATTTTCAAACTGGTCCAAGATATCATCAGGACAAACATTCTGACCAAATTTCAAGAGTATTGGACTGAAAATGTGGCCTCTACAGCGTACACAAGGTTTTTCTAAGATCTGACCTAGTGACCTAGTTTCTGACCCAACATGACCCATTTTCGAACTCATCCAAGATATTACCAAGGCAAACATTCTGAGCAACTTTAAAAGAGTATTGGACAAAAAAGGTGGCCACAACAGTGTACACATGGTTTTTCTAAGATTAGACCTAGTGACCTAGTTTTTGACCCGACATGACCCATTTTCAGATTCTTCTGAGATATCATTGAGACAAACATTCTGACCAACTTTCAAGAGTATTAGACAAAAAATGTGGCTTCTGAAGCTTACACAAGGTTTTTCTAAGATTTGACCTAGTGACCTAGTTTTTCACCTGACATGACCCATTTTCAAACTAGTCAGAGATATCATCAAGGCAAACATTCTGACCAACTTTCAAGAGTACTGGACAGAAAATATAGCCTCTAGAGCATACACAACGTTTTTCTTAGATTTGACCTGGTGACCTAGTTTTTGACCCAACATGGCAAATTTTCGTACTATTTCAAGATATAATCAAGACAAACATTCTGACCATTTTTCAAGAGTATTAGTTTCACAAGTATCTGACTGAAAATGTGGCCTATAGAGCGCACACAATGTTTTTCTAAGATTTGATCTAGTGACCTAGTTTTTGACCCCACATGACCCAATTTTGAACTCGTCAGATATTTTATCAAGACAAACATTCTAAGCAAATTTCACAAGTATCTGACTGAAAATGTGGCCTCTAGAGCGCACACAAGGTTTTTCTAAGATTTGACCTAGTGACCTAGTTTTTGACCCCACATGACCCAATTTCAAACTCATCAGAGATTTTATCAAGACAAACATTCTGACCCAGTTTCACAAGTATCTGACTGAAAATGTGGCCTCTAGAGCACACACAAGGTTTTTCTTAGATTTGACCTAGTGACCTAGTTTTTAAACCCACATGACCCAATTTTGAACTCGTCACAGATTTTATCAAGACAAACATTCTGACCAAGTTTCATGAGGATCGGACTGAAAATGTGGCCTCTAGAGCGTACAAAAGGTTTTACTAAGATTTGACCTAGTGACCTAGTTTTTGACCCCACATGACCCAATTTCAAACTCATCAGAGATTTTATCAAGACAAACATTCTGACCCAGTTTCACAAGTATCTGACTGAAAATGTGGCCTCTAGAGCACACACAAGGTTTTTCTTAGATTTGACCTAGTGACCTAGTTTTTAAACCCACATGACCCAATTTTGAACTCGTCACAGATTTTATCAAGACAAACATCCTGACCAAGTTTCATGAGGATCGGACTGAAAATGTGGCCTCTAGAGCTTACACAAGGTTTTACTAAGATTTGACCTAGTGACCAAGTTTTTGACAGCACATGACCCAATTTCAAACTCGTCTGAGATTTTATCAAGACAAACATTCTGACCAAATTTCACAAGTATCTGACTGAAAATGTGGCCTCTAGAGTGTACACAAGGTTTTTCTAAGATTTGACCTAGTGACTTAGTTTTTGACCCCACATGACCCAATTTTGAACTCGTCTGAGATTTTATCAAGACAAACATTCTAACCAAATTTCACAAGTACGTGTATCTGACTGAAAATGTGGCCTCTAGAGCGTACACAAGGTTTTACGAAGATTTGACCTAGTGACCTAGTTTTTGACCCCACATGACCCAATTTCAAACTCGTCCGAGATTTTATCAAGACAAACATTCTGACCAAGTTTCATGAGAATCGGACAAAAAATGTGGCCTCTAGAGCATACACAAGGTTTTACTAAGATATGACCTAGTGACCTAGTTTTTGACCCCACATGACCCAATTTCAAACTCGTCCGAGATTTTATCAAGACAAACATTCTGACCAAGTTTCATGAGGATCGGACTGAAAATGTGGTCTCTAGAGCGTACACAAGGTAAAAATTTGACGACGGACAACGCACACCGCACGACGGACACAGCACGATCACAATAGCTCACCATGAGCACTTTGTGCTCAGGTGAGTTAAAAAAAAAAATCTATGTACGCTTTAGCTCTTTACCACACAATCAAGCATTTTAATGACCTTGAGGAAGGAGGTTTTTGACAACATTGTGAGAAAAGGAGAAAATGCTGCTAACCAGCATTTTCTCCTTTTCGCTCAATGTTTTCTACTCTTTCAAAGGCAACTCCTACAATTCGAATTGTTTAAATTTTCGTGTGCAAATGATTTGAACTTGGACAGTTCCAAAATTTGTTGTGTGGTAAAGTTAATCTTGGCAGCCGGTATGTGAAAACTCCACTCTGCACATATTCTCATGAAGTGTTTTAACCCTTTATCACACGACAATACATCAGCCTGGTCCAAATTGAAAGCATCAGCAGACGACAAAATAAATGCGAGTGAAAATTTGAAATGTGTTTTGGGGTGGGTAGAAAACATTGTGGGAAAAGGAGGAAATGCTGGTTACCAGCATTTTCTCCTTTTCCCACAATGTTTCCAAAAGGCTTCTTTCTCAGGGTCGTTAAAAGTCAGGATTGTGTGGTACAGAGTTAAACATATATTTCTAAATTAGGCAATGGTAGGCTGGAGCCACTTGGTACAGCTATGTACTTGTAAAAAGCAAATGCTCCTTTTTCCACCATATTTCCAAAAACACTCTATTGCAGGACTGTACAAAACTGAATTCGAACAGTAGTTAGTGAAACAACATGTAGCAGACATGAGAGACTGAACTTGATATGCAATAAAACCAAACACCTTCCAGCTGTGACATCCATGGATTTAATAACAGCAGATTAACTCTACCAAACGACAAAATTTTAGACCAGTAGTCCAAATTGACCCACATGTAATTTGTCCTCTGCAAATGCTTTTAAAAGAAGCATGTCAAACAAATATGGTTAAAAGTTAATTATAGCACGAGGAATGAATCTATTTCTACCTTTTCTTTACCTCTTTACCAAAGAATTTATTTTTCTCACTCGTTCAAATTGAGAGCACTTGTAGACAATAACTCCAATGTGTCTCATCTAATGGTATTTATCTTTTAACCCTTTACCACACAATCCCGAGTTTTAATGACCCTGAAGAAGAAGGCTTTCGAAAAC
This sequence comes from Tridacna gigas, assembly GCA_945859785.2. Lineage (NCBI taxonomy): Eukaryota > Metazoa > Mollusca > Bivalvia > Cardiida > Cardiidae > Tridacna > Tridacna gigas. Next base: position 25,756,126 of record OX244029.2, read on the forward strand.
ATTGTGGGAAAAGGAGAAAATGCTGGTAACCAGCATTTTCTCCTTTTCCCACAATGTTTTCTATGCTATCACAGTCAAATCTTACCATTTGATCAACACTTGATAAGTCGTCTGCAAATGCCTTCAACATGGACCAGTCTGAAATTTCATCGTTCGGCAAAGAGTTAAAAGACAAAAACAATTTTGGAAAGAGGAGAAAATGCTGGATACCTGCATTTCCTCCTTTTTTAAACAATATTTTCAAAAGTCTTTTTTCTCAAGGTCGTTAAACCAAGAACTGTCTGGTAAACAGTAAAGGACTTCAGTATGGCAGAGTAAGGATTTAGACTTGCATCTCACACTCTGCAGCATGACTATGCTGGCTTTTGACCTACTTCTTGGTATCAATAAACCCAAATGAATAAACAGTATTTATCTTTCAGGTTAACCTGAGACATCTGTTTAGTCTGTAACATTTTTTCGTTCGTTTGCTATTTAGAAAATAAAGCAATCTGCTGCTGTTTCCGAATCCCTGTATTGGTATGTGATTGTCTTATGCACTCCACCACTTTGAAAGTAGTAGTACTATCTCTTGTGTTAAAGATGCACCCTTACAGCCAAAGAATGCTGTTAAAATTTGATAGACTTTAGAATGGTTCAGAATTTAGTCAGCTGTGTAAGCAAAGATAAAATACTGCAATATATGCTATAAGGGATATATACATATATCAGAACTCTCAATATGAAACTGAAAATGTCACAACAATGATTTCTCTGATGGCCTCCAGAAAATGAAATGCATTTTCTATCAGTTGTAATCTATGCAACTTTCCAACCATCAGGATCAATATTTGGTATGAAGATACAAGAATGATCACAGTTCGATAAAAAAAAAAAAATAAGATGGATTGAAAACTAGCTGAAAACTTGTTGAAGTGTCTTTGAGAACACAACATCTTACAGTAGATATAAGCAAGTTATAATTATGACAATGAATGCTTTTTGAAGAGCACATGATGTTATAGTGCAGAAAATATCATTTTAAAAAATTTCAACCAATTAATATAGAGATAAAGTTTCAAAGTACATTATCAGAACACGTGTAAATATGGTATTTAAGTCTATGATATTACCGTCATTTATAAATGTTTTGTCAATTACACCTATTAAAATTACAGATCTTGCCTAGTATGCATATCTGTGCATCCTGGTCAAGATCTATAGTCTAGATTCATTTGCAAAAAAGATAAGCCAAATTTATGATAACTGTTAAATGATGAACAAATTAATTAATGTTTGTTTGTTAGTTTGTATTGGAGTTTAATGCCGTTTTAAAAGCTTAGGTCATTTCACGGCGCTCAGCGCACCTACACATGTGTTTCCTGGTTTTCTCAAACCAGTACCGAGTCAACTTTCTTTCCAAGTCACTGACTTCTTTTCCCATATGAATCAGAGGTGACAGGTGAAAATCACCAGAAAGAAAGTTTGCCTCCACGGGGTATCCAACTCACAACCACCAGATCATGAGTCAGATATGCTAACCACTGAGCTACCCGAGTGGGCAATTAATTCATGCTGAGTAGGCCAAGTATGAATGATAGTGCTTTTTAATGTACTTCTTACTTAGTTCCCTAAATTTTGAGCAAGTTAATTAAAATTTGTATTCATCCTCTATTTGTACATATTCGCTCTTTTCTCTACAGGTTATTTTGTCTGCCACATTCTATATTTAGATCATGAAATGACAGGTACGAAGTCTGTCAAGTACGCTTCTGAGTTTTGTTTCATTAAGTATATGTGCGTACATGTACTTTATTTGAAAAGCATGCATATCACAGCCAAATACAGATATCCAAACTACATATTAAGTGGAAATTATTTAACCCTTTCCCAAACGACAAATTTTAGACTGGTCCAAACTGAAAGAGTTTGCAGACGACAATTTTAAATTTGATGAAAATGGCAGAAAGTTCTCAAAAATGGTAGAAAACACTGTGGGAAAAGGAGAAATTGCTCGTTACGAGCAGTTTCTCCTTTTCCCACAGTGTTTTCAAAAGACTTGTACTGCAGACACGTGAAAACCAGGGCTTGTTTGGGAAAGGGTTAAAACATTTTGTCTCAGAAAGCCTCAAAGATAAATAATGTGACTGTTCAAAAATGCAGACATGTCTTCAGGTAACAAGGAGTGATGGTATTCTAAATCCATTACTTCTCTTCCAAACCCTACAGTGTGGGTAATCATTACAATCGTCTTGATGAGATGATTCTAATGAGTACCCGTAACATAGGGTTTAGCTGAGAATAATTCATATTTTCAATTCTATTATCAAAATCACTCCCTCTATCTGGAGCTCTGTGTTTATTCGGCAGACCCCTGCTAGCCTAAATTTAGCAAGCATATTTATGACACAAATAATATACAAGTGTTGCAAGCGCTAATTAAAAGCATAGGGCTCTTATTCACACCATAGCAAATGAGAGGATAATCTTTTTTCTTGTACAAAAAGGCAATTTAATATTTTTAAGCATTAACCTATAATACAAGTACATGTATGGCTATGTGCATCAAGAAGAGCAGTTTATACACATACATGTATATACATATAAGCACTTACAACAGCTTTAGTATGGAGCTAGTGTTCAAGCAATACCATTTGATTCATGTCTCTCCGAAATTGTTAAATGGCATGCGATATGGTTAGTGCTTGAATGGCTGAACATGCCATTGCATATTACACATGTATTTTCAGACACATAACTTTAAGCTGCAACTGCTGCCTTTTTCACTGACACTTTGAATTAACACCTATTCTTTAACAAGAGGGCCACAATGGCCCTGAAGTGTTGCTCACTTGAGGCTTTTGACCAACCATGACCCATTTTCAATCTCTCCGGAGATAACATGACAAGCATTCTAACAAACTTTCAAGAGAATTGGAATGAAAATGTGGTCTCTAGAGGAAAAAGGTCTTTCATCTGGTGAACTAGTTTTTGACCTGGTATAAACCATTGTCAAACTCATCCAAGATATCATCTAGACAAACACTATGACAAACTTTCAAGAGTATTGGACTGAAAATGTGGCCTCCAAATATTACACAAGGTTTTTCAAAGATTTGACCTTGTGACCTTGTTTTTTATTCAATGTGACTGAACTTCACCCTTGTCCAAGATATTATAAAGACATTCTGACAAAGTTTCATGAGCATCGGACTGAAAATGTGGCCTCTAGAGCATACACAAGGTAATAGTTGACTACACACAACGGACACAGCACTTCATGTTCAGGTGAGCTAAAAATACATCTATCGGGAAATTTCACTTTTCAACAACATGCAAAACAACCAGGAAAAAGAGGCAATTGCAAGCCAGGTTACTTTTCATTATTTCTCCTCATATCGAACCACAAAAGACTTTCAATGTTTATATTCAAGTACCTGATATGGTGTTTACCTTTTTTTCACTCTTTACTAAATAATACCATATACCAACAATACATGCTTACCTACATTTTCTACTTTATCCACAATGTTTTCTACCCTATCAGAGTACTAATAAAGATCATTTGTACCAATCTCAACTTTTTGGTCTGTTTGTTTTAAATTTGCAAGAGTCTAAAACTGGAAATTTGGAAGAGTCTAAAAGTTGTTGTTTTGGAAGGTGTTAAATAAATCTTGTCTCTCATTTTTTCCGCAGTTTTGTTGTTTGATTTAAAAATTAGAACAAAATCCAGCATGATAATTATCAGTGACTGGTACCTTACTGACAGATAGGAAATAGGTAATCCAGTTTAGTTATAACCCTTAAATGCAAAAATACGACTTTCACAAATTGAAGCAATCTAGGGACCTGAAAGAACCCCCTTTACCAAACAATCTTGTGACCCCAAGTACTGAAAAGGCTTTTGAAACACTGTGGAAAAAGGAGAAAATGCTGGATACAAGCATTTTCTTCCTGTCCCACTATGTTTTCTACCTTTTAACACTTTACCAAACAACAAAATTTATATGGTGTACACGTTGAAAGCATAATGCAGTCGACAAATTAAATGTTACATAAACATAAAAATTTGTCATTGAAAGGGTATAAAACATTGTGGAAAAGGAGGAAATGCTGGTGACCAGCATTTTCTCCTTTTCCAAAAATGTCTTCAAAAGCCCTCTCCTTCAGGGTGGTTAAAAGTCGGGATTGTGTGGTAAAGGATTAAGAGACAAATTTCCTCAACTGAGCCACAAATAATTTGTTGTTTGCAGCAGCTTTGCATTTGGACAGGTCTAAAATTTTGCTGTTTGGTAAAAACTTAACAACGAAATTTCAGACTCACCCATAGTGAAGGCATTTGCAGAAGGCATTTGCGGACAACATATTAAATGTGGTTTAAATTTTGGGAATTATCTTTGAAAGGGTATAAATACTGTTGGAAAAAATTAAACGCTGGTTACCAGCATTTTCTCCTTTTCCCACAAAGGCCTTTTTCCTTAACTCTTAAAGTGCCTTTCTCTACTTAAGTTGTCTTTGCGGCCAGTGTAGATCAAGATCAGGCTGCAAAAAACATGCAGCCTGATTTTTTATCTACACTGTCGGCTTCTCAGAAACACTATAGACAGAAGCAACCACAAAACTGCAATTATTTAGATCATATTATCTGGGATAAAAATTTCTGTTGGGTTTATTCGGCGCTTTAAGGGTCAAGGTCATTTAAACTTGGGACTGTGTAGTAAAGGGTTTATGAGACATGCAAACATTGAATGTTATACTATCTAGGAATATAATAGTGAACCAATAAAACTGGTTCTAATCTGTACTTAAAATGACAATGTCTAACCCTCAAATTGCTTGCTCTTATAAATAAGAAACAATAAAAGGGAGAATAAAGTGTGCAACCATAGTTAAAATTTTTCACTGTTAGTGCTATAAAGCATTTTGCTACCATATATATATAAAAAAAAAAATCTCCCAGCATGATACAATGATGTTTTCCCTCTACCACAGTCTTTACCTTCAGTTGGCATATCTGTTGAAACAGGAATAATCTTATCCCTTCCATCTTCCACATCATTTCTGCCAGTATGAGTATGTTGTGCTGTGGCTGTCTCTAGTACAGTTCCCTCTGGCATAACATCTGAAGTGGCAATGTCTTTATCTCTTCCTTGTGTGTTTTCATCTACAGTGGCAGTGTGTCTTAGAAGTTTATGTGTTTCAGTTGGATATAACTCCTTATTGTGTGCATGCTTAGTTGCTGTTTGTTGCTGATATAAAGTTTTTTCTTCAACTTCTTTTACATCATTATACCTTTCATCGTTGCTTTTTTCTACTTTACTTTCCTTACTAGCCATTCTTTTCTCTACTCTGTAGTTTCTACCAACATTCTTAATGTTTAGAAATGTTGTTGACTGTGCATCTACAGTAGATGTTGCTTTTATTTCTTCCCATTGAGCTGCACCTGTTTCTCTCTGTGCCATGTCATTAGGTGTAGAAGAAGCAACATTTAACATTTCATCAGCTGTAACATCTCTACTGTCAACTGAAATGATGTCTTTTGACTTGGGTATTACTACTGTCTGTGAGGGCACAATGTCTGAGGAAGGTGGCTGGGTGTTTAATATTGGTATATCAGTACTAGGTTCAAGATACTCAGACCCTCCATGAATGTCCTGTATGGCTTCCCTTGCTAAATCATCATTTTCATGGTGATCCTCTTCCTCTTCATAATCATACTCAACAAAATGCATTTTAATTTCCTTAACTTTCTCTTTCATTTGTTCTGTAAGTGATTTCCCCTCATCATTTGATGGATCAAAGTAAGTGCTATCATGTGTTGAAAATCTATCATGATCTTCTGGTTTAATATTTTCGTGTATTTGTTCATGATCTACAGACTGTGGTGGTTGAACTTTTTCAGCAGTTTCTTTGGGATTATCTGTATGGACAGTGCTAAATGTTTCCACCTCTTCTTCAATTTCAAACCAATCTAATTTCATACTCTCACTTTCCTCTTCATCGCTGTCAAATGTCATTTCTATTTTTCCTTCACCCTGGGCTCTCATAACCTTCTCGCTTAATCTTTTCATTTGATCAACCAAAAGCTCATCCTCATCTCCTGTTTCTTCCAGCAAAGAGCCATCATCTGATTCTTCTTCAACAGGACTTGTAGAAATATATTCAGAGTCACTTTGTGACTTATGGTCTGTCTTACCATCAAAGTCAACATTACTGTTTGCATCACTGTTTTGTTGAATCTTGTCTAAATTTGAATCAGGGGTATCTTTAAAATTAACAAATTTATCATTAGATAGAGATTCATCAGTAGCCTGATCTTTACTTACATCTTTAGCATTTATATTATTGATATTATCAGATGGATCAAGGGCTTTACCTTGATTACTGGTCTTTTGTGTATCACTATTGGAGGTTGTGTGACATATCAACACTACTAGAATTATTGCTGTGGCACAGGTTACATGCATCATCTTGACCATTTGCCTGAAAATAAAAGTATACAAGCAGTGGTTGAAATTAGCACTAGCCTGACTGCAAGAAACTAGTACATTTTCTCTCGGGCTTGTAAGAAGAGGATCATGACAGTAGAGTAATGCTCACATGAATAAGAAAATACCTAAACCTTTGCCTGGAAGACCATAAGTCCCTTTCCTGAGCTTTCTATATACTTAGTGACTTTTACCTGAGCTAAAAATTGATGGTGTTCACAGTCATAATCTGCATATTAAGATCAGATTACAGGGTTTTCCTTGATACATGATTTTGTGTATTGACACATTTTACAGCAAAATGTCACCCATTTTTTCAACAATGCATCCCTGTGGATACACAATTACCTTAATGCCTACCTATGATTGTCTTGTCTCTCAACTACATCAGGACTTGATTTTAACACTCACGCACTCACAAAATGCAAGTTGAAATTTAAAATTGAAACTAACTGCATAGCCACTCGAATTTTTTTGTGAGTATACCAGTAACTGTGCTAAATATTAAGCAAAATCTACGACTTGGCATTTAGACATGACATGCATTATCTGTAGTATGCATTTTCATTGGTTACATTGTTGAGATGAAATCACTCAACACCATATGATTGCTTTACTTGTACTAGGTGCCCCATACGCCGATATAAGCGGCAAGGAATTGAAAAAGAGAACCAGTTTTGTTCTGGTTCCCAGTTCAACATTAGCTTCATTGGTTATCATGGTTCCATCAATCATTTGGAAACCAGCTTACAAGTGTAACCAGCGTTCGGAGTTCAACTTAATATGTCAATATGAAAAATGAGTTTTTTTTTTTCTTAAAATCAAACAAATAGTGACGAAAGGAAAAATCAAGGTCCATCATCTAAACAGACGGCCTGTGGAACCTTTGTAAAAATAGTAAAGAAATGGGAAACTGACATATGCATCAATTTGGACTTAAATACGAGCTTGGTCAGCAGGGAACCGTACAAGAAATTGTTTGTTCTGATTGCTTGGAATACTGTAACGATCAGACGACGTCATTTCGTTTAGTTTTGAAAATATTTTGTGAAAGTTTTCATAAATTTAACATGAAAATTGTCACATTTCCCTTTTTTTTTGTTCCCATGAAACCTGTGAAATTGTACCTGGAACATATTGTACTTACAATCAATAGATCTAATCTTTTTACAAAATGGTGTTGTAAATTCAGCTAGGGTGACACTCACTGGGCAAATATTTAGAAATAGACACTATTTAAAAACTACATGTATTGCACTTATTTTAGTTTTATTTCATGTGCATGTATCATGTACAATAAAAAAGATGACTTCTGATTATTATAAATGTATATCTAAGTAAACATACAGGGTTCTCACTAGGTCTTGAATCCCAAGAGTCATTCACTCTTGGACCTAAATTTTCAAGGGTCAAAATGGAATTTCAAAGGGCCAAAGAGAAATGTCCAAGGGTCAAAATTACTCAGTTATTATGGAGAAATAAGGGTGAAATAAACATCACTTTTCATTGGTGTTGTTCTTTATTTATGGACAGAAACTCAACAATAAAATACCTTTTTTTAAGGAACAGACATGTTGGAATGAAGTAAATAGATGAATTTTAACTTGCAGCCCTAGCATGCAATTCACCATTATGAATAAATGAATACAAAAAATCTTTTACCTATACACCAAACAACAAAATTTTAGACTCGTTCATATTTAGTGCATTTGCAGATGACAATTCAAATGTGGCTCGAATTACTGGATTTGTCTTCTATAGCATTGAACATTGTGAAAAAGGGAGAAAATATAGGTCACATCCACATTTGGATGAATGTACAATACCTTCTTTAAAACTTGTTCCAGTGTTAACACTGTAAGACAAGACGGTCTAACCTCCCCCGTTCTCCCCCCATCCATCAAATTTGTAGGTTGTTTCATAAAACAACCAAAGTTGTTTTTTTTTTTTTTTTTTTCCTCCTCATTACAATACAGATATTTCAGCTTTTAATTATTGTTTTATTAAGAGAATTTAAGTAAATTCATAGTTTTTATTCATTATTAAAGATGAAAAGAAAAATTAAAGTGCCTCTGATCTGACGATGTCAAACAGACTTTTGTTGTGTCATGGGTTTTCGTGTTTTTTCCAGTGACATAATTTTCATGCCAGTTAATGTTATTGGAGAAATATTACTGCATGTTTTGGTAGGAATTTGCCAATTTGGTAACGGGTTACTTTAAAACCTGTCATTTTGCACTAGATAAGTGGATTAACACCTTTACCATGTAATGACTCGCCAGCTTGATTACCTGTGATAAACAGGGCCGTGTTTGTACTTCATAATTGATACTGATAGTGTTTATGAAAACCCGTAACTCAGCCAGATGCACGCCAGCTAATTTAAGTGAAGCTTTAGCCAATAATCTCATGCGTCAGATTGACGCTTAGGCAGATATTTTTGAGCGTCAAAAACAGATCATTTCAAAATTCCAAGCGTCAAAACCCGGGTCCCGGGTCAAATGAGAACCCTGAACATACTCTGTAGGCTAAACAACAAAAAATGTTACTAGTAAGAAAATAATTTTGCGAGCTGAAATTTTTCCACTCACAAAAAAATGGAAAAAAAAGTTTAAATCAAGCCCTGTACATTGCATTTGCAACTCTTTGTTAAAGCTTAAGTACACAGCATTAATCACTTGGGCGAAACACTTGACTGCAATCCTCCTAATGAAAAAAGATTTTAAAAAAAATTAATGGAAAAGGAGAAAATTGAGAAAAACAAGCATTTCTCAGATTTTCTCCTCTTCTTACAATGTTTTCCATTCTATGTAAGACAAATAATATGATTTTGTCTGCAAATGCCTTGAATGTGGGAAAGTCAGTTGGCCGTATTTGTTTTATAAAGAACCTCTTTCCACAGAATTCCAAGTTTTAACAACCATAATGAAGTAAGTATTTGAAAACATTGTCGAAAAACAAGAAAATATTGGTAACCAACATTTACATTGTTTTCAAATCTACCAAAGAGAAATCCCTTTGTGTAAGCCTAATTTAGTATGTCGTCTGCAAATGCTTTCAATTTGGGAAAGTCAAATGGCCGTATTTGTTCTATAAAAATATAAAACATTCTAAACAACCAGTGAACAGTGTCAAATGCAAGAATCGAGGCCTTGAAACTGAGATTTCAATTAGATTTACCTAAATTAAATATCATTATCTTGATCTTGTATCAAGAAAATTGTCACATATCTACAAAGAGACAGATTGTTTGTTTGATTCGTCTCCACATCATAGCCTTCTTAAACGAGTCATTAGTTGATGTCCACTATGGTGGTCTTACCTATTTTCGTGGGACTAAATTGACAATTTTAGTTTAAGCATATCTAAATGAAGAACTGATCACAAAAAACGTTTTTATTAACAAAAAAATCAAATGTAAATGCATATAAAAACATAAATTCTGCCTGAATCATGCATATTCAATGGCAAGAACATATTTCACCCTTAAATATTTTGCCGGAAGCTGAATCGGCGCATGGGAAAACATGACCTCATTTCATGGCTTTCAATATTTATAGAACAGCTCATAAATAAAAAACTAAAGTTCACTATGTACACCAAAACTCATTAAAAACCTTAACTATCACAAGGAGGGACTGTTTGGAACAATGGAAATGAGCAGCTCTGAGTCAATTATCCTAAGTTTTTGAAGCGCGATGAAAAGGATAGATTAGTGTCATGGCGGCCATTTGCCCTCTCGTGACGGCAGCATCAGAATACTAAAATAACATAAATTAAGGCATTCTGGTCCCTTCTATCAATTTATAAGCACCTTTGAGGACAGATTAGGAATTATTTTAAACGCTACTTTATCGTAAAACATCTGAAAAATATTGAATATCTTAATAAAAGGGCTGGAAACATTTTCTCTCTGTAGCAGCGAATGTTCTGGAAAAACTGTTCATTCATAAGCGACCGAACAAAATAGGTCCTGAAATTCTCTGATCTAATTATAGACCGGACACTTGTCACATTATTCCAGTATGGTCACATGACTTTTTGGCATCGAGACTGACTATGTCACATGTCGGGAATTTTTCAGGATTAAAATAAAGTATCAGACAGAGAATTTAAATTCGGCACATATAGGGTTGAAAAAAGTAATAAGAAATTTGACACTAAAATCGGTCTTTCCTTTAGTAACATGTGTACTTTCTTGTTTTTGTTGCATTTTATATATTAGCTGCAGTGACACTGTTGTTTACATTCAAATGAGGGGTTCACACAAAACAGTGACGTCATTCACTTTTCGGGTATACTAATTACCGGAATGTTACGGAATGTAGGTGCCTAATTCACGGAATGTGACAAAATGTTACAAAATGTTACGGAATGTAGGTGCCTAATTCACGGAATGTAACAAAATGTTACAAAATGTCACAGAATGTAGATGCCTAATTCACGGAATGTTACGGAATGTAGAAGCAGAAACAACGGAATGTTACGGAATGTAATATTAAGAGCCTAAATACCGGAATGTAGCTAAATGAAATAGAGATATAGACAAAATACACACACCCACGCACACACGCTAACAAAAAAAGAAACATTGAAATTGCCAGATTTAGAAAATCTTACGGAATGTAGATACCTTATTGACGGAATGTTACAGAATGTGGAAATGGCAACAACGAAATGTTACAAAATGTAATCTCAAAAGTCTAAATACTGGAATGTAAATAAATAAAGAATAAATTAAGATAACACGCACACGCGCGTGCACCCGCGCGCGCACCCGCGCACGCACGCTCACAAACAGACCCAAAATGTACATTTTCATTAATGGAACATTTAGAAAATGTTACGGAATGTAGGAGCCCAATTCACGGAATGTTACGGAATATGGAAACGGCGACAACAAAATGTAACAAAATATAATTTTAAAAGCCTAAGTACCGGAATACAAGTAAAGGAATGTAGATAACACACATACGCGCACTTGCACGGGCGTGGGCATGCACGCACGCACGCGAAACAGACCCGAAATGTAAATTTTCACCAATGAAACATAACGGAATGTGGAAGCGGCATAAACAAAATGTAATAAAATGTAATTTTAAAAGCCTAAATATCGGAATGTAGCTCAATGAAGAATTAATGTAGATAACGCTCATACACGTGCACGAACGCACGCGCGCAAAACAGGCCCGAATTGTAAATTTTCACTAATGAACAACATACAGATAGCCAGATTTAGGGGGTAGGGTGATAGAGGGGGGAAACCATTGTTTACCTTAGCTTCTTTGATTGCGTTGCGTTGCCTGGCTTTCATGTAGGCATGACCAATGAATACTGCAGTCATCAACATTATATCTTGTTATAATTTTGTCTATGTGAATTTTGTTAGTAATAAGTTGAAGAAAACATGATGTTATTAGTATTCCTATTTACGGGAGGCTTTGGGTGTGCAGTAAAATGCTATCGGTCCATCACAATGTTCCCAAAAGTCTAAAATTTCAGGAGCAGTAAGGCTTGCTTTTTTACATCATTGGTGTGAGAGGACGTATACCTATATAAAAACATCGTGGCAGTTGGAGAGGTCGCTCAAGCCGGGGTTTAATTTTATTAATCCATCGTATGCTTACAGGCGACCTTCTTCTGTAGCCCGACAGACTATTCCTTACAGGACTGTGGCGGAATGGAGAAATTGCTCGCCATGAGCAGCTTCTCCATTTGCGACAATGCTGTCCCATTCACGTTGATTGTGTTGTATACAGACAGTTTCAAGGTCGTCTGCTGCAAACTTGTTTCAGTTTCTGTATTTGCGATTTCTGTCTCATTCACGTTGACTGTATTATATACGGATAGTTCAAAGCCGCCTGCTGCAATTTTGTTTTATATTGCACCACTTTTGTATTGTTCACCAATACAAGTTTATCTTATAATATGATGTGTTTCAAAGCCGTCTGCTACATATTAATTTCAGGATGTATTACCCATGTATCAATCACCAATTTATGTTGACTTTCTTATACATGTATACAGATAGTTTCTGAGCCGTCCGCTGCATACTTGTTTCACTATTGTATCACATCAAATCAAAGTAATTTCATGAGTTCTTCATTTATATGTGTGCATGTACTTACAATTAATAGAATGATCGGGCATACATGAATATAAGCGAAGAGTGAGTTATACATTAAAAAAAAAAAAAAAAAGATTTAATTTTGAAATAAGTAATTAACGTACGTTATTTCTGCAAATCAAATCAAATCGAATTTGATGAAATCCTAGAATTTACATTGAAATGAATCATATCTAAAATTTGATAGAATTTCTCCAGTTTATCATGTCACTGTTTCATGTATGCCGTGTTGTTCTTAGTAATGTAACTATGAACTGCTGTGTAGCTCAAGTTCTTGCAATGAATTTTCTATGGTCCATAATTTTGTCTGCGTTGTGAAAAATATGGCCTCAGAGAAAGGTTCGCAAGGTCGGCGCCTTGCATTACTAGGAGTTAGTAATGGCGATCTTCACTTGACCCAGGTCCGAAGCCCGCCATTTCCCTGTGCTTCTTGGCAACTGGCAACTGGTACCAAAGCCTTGTCATTTGATTGTTCTTTGTCCTTCTTTGCTGGTATTTTTATTGAAAACACTGGATGTTAAACTGCTGATCCGGGAAAGTCAGAGGTTGGTCTCTGCAGCAATCGTCCGGAGATTCTGATCCACATATTCACCGCGCGGAAAAAAATATAAAAATCATGCTGCGCCTGTTCGCTTCCAAAATTTGCCAACTGTCCGTAAAAACGACTGTTTAAAGTGTATGTGTAATGTCACGAAATGAAGGTCCTTCAACACGGGAATGTAGTGAGACAGACAATACAGGGCACAATGCTGTACAAAAATGTAAATTTTTGTTTTCAATGGAAAATAAAGAAATACCGAAAGTCACCATATATGGAAAACCATTCTTACTATATTTGTTTTCCTTTGATCAAAACTCCTGTTTTGAGCCTGATTTTTTTTTTTTTTTTTTTTTAATTGATTAATAGTAATTCTTTATTTGCTACTGTGACATTCCGTTACTTATAAGCTTTTGAAATTACACTGAAATACATTTCGTAACATATCATTGTTGTTGAAGCTTCACATCTAAGTGTCCATTTCACGAAAAAAGCTATAAATGTTGACGATGATAATTCCACATTTCGATATACAGTTTTGCGTGTAAAATCGAGATTTGGGTACATTTTGCAACGTTCCGGTGTTAAGTCACTGCATATATGTAGCTACATTTTCGCCTATCAGGTTGATCAAAATTTTATTCTTCAGTAACCTACATTCCGGTATTTAGGCTTTTTCAGTAAAATTTCGTTGTTGCCACCTCCACATTCCGTAACATTCCGTGAATTAGGCATCTACATACCGTAACATTTTCCAAATGTTCCATTGATGGAAACTTTGCATTTCGGGTCCGTTTTCTGAGCGTGCATGTGTGCATGTGTGTTATCAACATTTATTCTTAATTTAGCTACATTCTGGTATGAAGGCTTTTAAAATTACATTTTGTTACATTTTGTTGATGCCGTTTCCACATTCTGTAATATTCCGGTAATTAGGCATCTACATTCCGTAAACATTTTCTTTCTCTGGCTGTTTAATGTTCCATGGATGAAAATTTACATTTCTTGACTGTTTTTATTAGCGTGCGCGTGTGCGTGTATGTGTGTGTGTGTGTGTGTGAGTGTGTTATCTACATTTAGCTACATTCGGGTATCTAGGCTTTTAAATTACATTTCGTCATTGCCGCTTCCACATTCCGTAACATGCTAGTAATTAGATATGAGCCATTCTCTGTGAAAAGAGGGCTTGATGCATCTGCCAAAAAAAAAAAAAAAAATATCGACCCAGGCAATACGCGCAGGCTGACCTGGGCCGAAATGTTTTGACATGGTCAATTTTGGTATGCCCAAGGACCATTCTGCCTCATCATTTAGTCTGTTGTAAGACAAAATGGATTATATGGATCCCAAATCATGTGATGACTTGCTAGGTATCATGCATCACGAAGATGCATTAAGCCCCTTTTTGCCAGAGCATGGCTCATACTTATACCCCATAATTAAATCTACATTCCGTAACATTTTCCAAATCTGGCTATTTTAATGTTCCATTTGAGAAAATTCACAATTTTGTATCTGTTTTGGGAGCGTGCTTGCGTGCGTGTGCGTTACCTACATTTATTCTTTATCTAGTTACATTCTCATAAGGTCTGTTCTTAGCGTGCGTGCGTGGGCGTGTGTGTTATATACATTTAGCTACATTCCAGTATTTACGCTTTTAAAAGTACATTTTGTTACATTTCGTTGTTGCTGCTTCCACATTCCGTAACATTCCGTGAATTGGGCATCTACATTCCGTAACATTTTCCAAATCTGTCTATTTTAATGTTCCATTGATGGAAAATTTACATTTCGGGTCCATTTTGTGAACGTGCGAGCGTGCATGTGTGCATGCGTGCGTGTGTGTTATCTACATTTATTCTTAATTTAGTTCTTAATTTCTTCTGGTATGAAGGCTTTTAAAATTACATTTTGTTACATTTTGTTGATGCCGTTTCCACATTCCGTAACATTCCGGTAATTAGGCATCTACATTCCGTAAACATTTTCTTTCTCTGGCTGTTTAATGTTCCATTGATGAAAATTTACATTTCTTGACTGTTTTTATTAGCGTGCGCGTGTGCGTGTATGTGTGTGTGTGTGTGAGTGTGTTATCTACATTTAGCTACATTCGGGTATCTAGGCTTTTAAACTACATTTCGTCGTTGCCGCTTCCACATTCCGTAACATGCTAGTAATTAGATATGAGCCATTCTCTGTGAAAAGAGGGCTTGATGCATCTGCACCCCCCCAAAAAAGTCGACCCAGGCAATACGCGCAGGCTGACTTGGGCCGAAATGTTTTGACATGGTCAATTTTGGTATGCCCAAGGACCATTCTGCCTCATCATTAAGTCTGTTGTAAGACAAAATGGATTATATGGATCCATAATCATGTGATGACTTGCTAGGTATCATGCACCACGAAGATGCATTAAGCCCCTTTTTGCCAGAGCATGACTCACATTTATATTCCATAATTAAATCTACATTCCGTAACATTTTCCAAATCTGGCTATTTTAATGTTCCATTTGAGAAAATTCACAATTTTGTATCTGTTTAAGGAGCGTGCGTGCGTGCGTGTGTGTTACCTACATTTATTCTTTATCTAGTTACATTCTCATAAGGTCTGTTTTTAGCGTGCGTGCGTGTAAGGGCATGTGTGTTATATACATTTAGCTACATTCCGGTATTTAGGCTTTTAAAAGTACATTTTGTTACATTTCGTTGTTGTTGCTTCCACATTCCGTAACATTCTGTGAATTAGGCATCTACATTCCGTAACATTTTGTAACATTTTGTTACATTCCATGAAA
The DNA here is from genome assembly GCA_945859785.2 of Tridacna gigas. Lineage (NCBI taxonomy): Eukaryota > Metazoa > Mollusca > Bivalvia > Cardiida > Cardiidae > Tridacna > Tridacna gigas. The sequence goes on from OX244029.2 coordinate 25,772,053, forward strand.
TAGGCATCTACATTCCGTAACATTCCGGTAATTAGGCAGGCCCTTCACTTTTTAGTTCACGAGAAAACTTGGATATCATTTTGGGTTCGAAAACAGGTACCCCACGAAAATAGGTATGTCGACCATAAACTCTAATGAAACTTTATCGTCTTTCTTACATCTACAGTTAGAATTTGCTGTCGGTTCAGAAACTCATCATGATTTCCAGGATAGCGCTATAACAGATAGATACTTATCATACGACTCAGATTTTTTATAGACTATTGGACCGACCTGTATATCGACAACACTAAATTCGTTGGGTTTCTTTCCCCAAAAATAGAATCTTGGCTTGATGATTGGTTGGTCAAATTAGCATAAGCGTTAGCAAGTAACAACGAAAAATAAAGGAATGAATTTTACCTATGTAGCTCGAGTCTTATTATCGTAGAACTCCAATACACTAGAAACTTATTAAATTTTGACACGTAAGTTTAGCATTCTGCTTCGATCTACTCCATGTTTGTTTCATAAACTGTCACGCTGAATCTCATTGGTTGAAAGAAAAACAACTATCCAATGGTAGTGAATGTAACATAAAGAATGGACTCAACTAACGAAACGTACTCACTTTATCGAAATGTAACAGCAAGGTGTCGAAATGGAGCAGTTTAGAAAACACAGTTAGACAACATTGTGAATAAAAAGCATACTGATACATTGATATGATAACGAACAATGTCTTAACTCCTCACCAAACAATCCCGTGTTTAAAACAACCCGAAGAAAAGGCATTTCGAAAACATTGTGGGAAAAGGAGAGAAAACTGGTAACCAACATTTTCTCTATTTTTTTTCCGCAATATTTTCTACGCTTCATTTCTCATCATTTGATTTCAACTTTAATTTATTGTTTGTAAACACCTTCAATAGCCTAGATATGGTAGAGTCTCAAATAATAATAATAATAATTAAAAAAGCCCTAAAATGAACATGTATTTGGTCAGGTCATTATTGTATAGATCCATAAAATCCATTTTGTCGGAGAGCCGACTGAATAATGATGTAGACAGAAACCAAAGCAAAAGCTTTCTACACCCGAGTTAACCTGCGCGGTCTACGCTGGCTGACAGCGGCCGATACTTTTTGTAGATCTGCATTAACCCTTTACCAAACAATCCCGACCCTTTAACTGCCTCGAGGAAGAGGCATTTTGAAAAAAAAAAAAAATCATTTTCTGCTTTTTTTCCCCCTTTTTTATTTATTCCCCCCCCCCCCCACAAAGTTATAGACTACAGTATTCTATCAAAGACAAATTCCATCATTTAAGTCACATTTGAATGGTCCTCTGCAAATGCTTTAATTTGGACAATCCATTGTACATTTTTTACCTTGTGGTCAAAAAGTCGAACTTTCTTGCACAGAGTATGGTTCAATTATGTGATACAGTTCTGTAAGCAAACTTGTGAGAATAGCTGCAATCAAAACACTGAAATGTTGAGTAAGATATCAGATGATGACGGAAATAGAAAATAGGTCTATGGTTGGTGTCTTGGATTGGGAAAGTTTATCGGGCAAGGCTTAGGCCCATTGACAAAACAAGGACCATTCAGGGACCGATATAAAATTAGTAAGAAATTAAATCCGTGACCAGTCAGTTTAACCTTAAAGAAGTCCATAAAAGGTCCGTAGTGAAATCCAAACCAGAAAATAGTCCGTGAAAGGAGCCGTATAAGGTTCGTAAATTAGTGTTATGTGACGTTTGTCGGTAGGTCATCAGTCCGTGATTTTGGTCCTAAATGGTTCCTGAAGATGACATGTCTCCCAGTCCGTGTTTTGTCCATCAATCCATTTACATTTATATTGGTCTGTTGGTCCATGTTTTGCAGTCAATTAGTCCGTAACTAGTCCGAGAGTCCGTAAGTCGGTGACTTGAGTGAGTTAATGGTAGTAAATACAGGGTGTCAGAAAAAAAAAGGTAACAATTTTGTATATTTATAGTATGGCTTTAAATTTCACACACACACATATATATATATATATGCGCCAAGCTCTGCTTAACCCTTAGGCTGCTTATCGCGACCCACCGACCTTTTGCGGACAGCGTAGATCAAGATCAGACTGCACAGAACGTGCAGTCTGATCTTTGATCTACACTGTCCGATAAGGAGATATCTTTCCTCCAAAAATACCTTTGAAACAAGAAAGTTTTGGGCTTCTACTATCTACTATAAAGTTTCATTTCTTTTATTCAGCAGGAAAAGGGTTAATGCATCTACGAAAAGTATCGACTCACGTCAGCCTGCGCACTCCGACCTGGACCGAAACTTTTCGCTATTGGTCAATTTTTATATGTCCAAGGACCAGTCTGCCTCATGATTCAGTCAGTTTGTTAGACAAAGTGGATTTTATGGACCTATGATTAAGTGATGAATTGTTAGGAATCATGTATTACGGAGATGGCTCATATATACGTTTACGAAAAATTATCTTTTTGTGTGTGTTTGTGTGTTATAATTTCACTCAATTTTCATAACATTATAAATGCACTTTCATACAGATTCGAAATCAAAAGTACCTTTGTGTCATTGGCGTCATGAAAACTGAATGAAATTATCACACACACACAAAAATACATATATATTCTATATATATGTTCATATATTTTTCATGTCTTCATTTGAAAGTAAAAGCTGTATTATAAATGTACAAAAGTGTTACTTTACTTTTCGGACAACCTGTATATGACGTAAATAAAATGTCAGCAAGTCATTACTCCGTGATTTTGGTCCGTATAAAACTCCACGTAATGTCAGATAGAAAGACAACCATGACAATTACATTCGCATTCGACCTACAATCCAAGCATTTTATTACTCTCGAAGAACGAATTCGCTTTAGAGTTTGGGTAATGTTCCGACAGCTGGTATGAAACCATTTTTCATAGACTGTACATGTAACCATAACGCCGTGTTCCAGCATCCGACCTGAACAAAATATAAGTATGCCCGTAACTATTAACCACGTTTTTTTTGTTTTTTTTTTTGGCCATTGCTACATTGTAGCTTTTTAATGCGAAAAACAGTGATATTCTCGAGTCCTTGTTGAAAATACCTCCGCATTAAAACCACACTGAAGCTAACACCACTCGGATCTATAGCATGCAGTATGCTGACCATGATTGCAATGACATAGACGCCACAATCATTTCCATTGGTTCCGGATTGGGTATTTCAAGTTCACTGATCATCGCTGAACCGATCATGGCAAAAATAGGATAAATTTCAGATCCTTAACCGATAAAATTTCCCAATCCAAGACACCATCCACCTATTCTGTTTATCTGTTACTCATTTATAATCCATATACGACTTAAATATTTCGCTCCAAATAAAGCACACGTCAACATATTTTTCGCAATGAGTCAAATTGTGCTATTATTAAAAGATACATCCTTAAAGCCAGAGAGAAAGAAAAAAACGCTGCTAAAATTTTATTGAATGTAGAATGGTTCTGGATTTGGTTAGCTGTGTAAACATAGACAAATTACCGATGTATATGGTTTAGGGGAATAATACATATGGTCCATACTCTGATAAAAGGGGGTTTAATGCATTTCCGAGGTGCTTGGTACCAAGCAAGTCATCACAGTATTATGGGTCCATAAAATCCATTTTGTACAACCACCGACTGAAGTAAGAGGTATACTGGTCCTTTCAGCTGCAAAAAAATTGAGCAATAGCAAAAAGTTCCGGCCTAGGTCAGCCTGTGCGGATTGCATTACACCCCCTTTTTCACTGAGCATAGGTCAATTAAAACCGGAAACGTCACACCGATTTCTTTAATTGCCTCCAGAAATTGAAATGCATTTTTATCGGTCGTATTCTATGCAACCTTGCAATCGTCAAGGGCAACATTTGGCATGCAGATACAAGAATGATAATTTAGTGTGATAAAATGGAGATGAAACGGGTTAAAAACTAGCTGAAAAAACGGGAATAGATGTATCTTTAAAGCGTCTTTATACTGTACGTGTAGCTACAATAGTGATGTCATGAATATAGTTAAATGATATTGATTACGTCATAAGCGTGACATTAACCTGCGGGAAAAACGTTCTATTGAAGGAAAACAAAATATTTTTCTGTTTTCAGTGTTCACAATCGCCTGGGTCCAGGCGGTAATAATTTCCTAATAACTCCGTATCACGCTCTCCTAATCCAGGTCTGCTGCTAACCTTTAGTACATGTATCTATCCGCTTATCGCTTCTGGTTATTAAATACCCCTGGGAACATTCGAGGGTCTCCCAATGCTTATCAGTTGTGCCGATAATCTAATTATTGACTTGTTAATTGACGTCACAATATTGACAAAGATGGATTCGCGCTTTTTAAGTTCAAATTCAAGTACAACAGGGGTGGTTTCATAACGAGTAACTTTTCCAAGCCGGTCAATGCCATAAAAAATACCTTGCGATTTTTCAAGATATTTCTTACGATGACAATATCCTATAAGTCGCTTTCATTGTGCTGAAAAACCTAGATTTTGCGACCACACATATAGCATATACATGTATTGGTCACGTAGCACAACTGAATGCAAAACAAATGCGTAAAGACTTGAACAGCATTTCTTGTGTTATGCACTCGTTATTCTTCTAATGACGATACAGTATGTCTTCTGAACAGGTTATATTTGAAAATATTGTAGCAAAAGGAGATATTACTCATACCGAGTTATATCTCTTGGTTAAAGTTCTATATTTTCACATGAATTTGATCTTTAAAAATTGATAAAGTTCCTACATCATATATTCTCTCCGCCATTTGCAAACATTTGCTGCTGATTAGTTGGTGGTAAAGAATTTACCCGTTACCGTGCAACTAGATCAACACTCTTCAATATTACAGGAGTCTGCAGACAAATCACAACCTGGTATTAACGAATCGCAGTTCTCAAATAGATCACGAACATAGTGGAAAAAGGAGCATTTTCTAGTTACGAGCAATTTCTCTTTTTTCCACAGTATTTCCTAAAGTCTTCTGTTGCAGACCCGTAAATCAAGGGTTTGACTGGGAAAGGGTTAAACACAGATCTATGAAAACAAGACAGTTCCCCGACAGGACAGATCCCTGACATATTTGAAGACTATTCTCGGACACTTTTGGTCTATATCAAATGGCAGTTATATTGGTTAAAAATGGTTGATCAAGGATTTTATGGGTAAGTGATGTTTTGGAACTGATTGCAAGGTTTGTACAACTTTTGTGATTGACGAGTACATTTGGTCATTATGAAATCGGCTTTCATGCGAAATGTCTGTAATTTTCTAACTCAGCTTTGTTTGACGAGACAGTTTGACGACCTTTCGTTGCCAAATACCGAACAATATCGAAATACACTACATTTTCTCTAATGATACATACCATATACACGTAAAAAAATCAAAGTACTGTAAGCGCTGTAATCGGTCGACAATGAATAACTACTGTGGTTTTAAATCACAAATCAAATGGTAGATATGGAATGCCATAGCAGAAAATATTCAAGATTAAAAACACTATCAAGATATTTAAAATATTCAATCAAGATAGTCGCAATTATACCAAAATGATATATAAATTTGATATATGACAGCAAAATTATCATATCAAAACATAAAACCACTTCAAGATAAATAAATATACTTCAAGATGTAAAAACAGCATCAACATTTTAAAAACCACACCAAGACAAATGAATATACTTCAAGATGTAAAAACAGCATCAACATTTTAAACACCACACCAAGACTCACGTGACCAATCAAGACTCACGTGACCACAAAATCCACGACGTCATCACTTGGCGAAAAGTGTCCGTATTCCGTGATGATAAGGAAACAACTTGATGAAATTAAGAATTGAGACCAGAATATGAGCTAGAAATTACTAGCCTTCATTAAAAAAAAATCATTTCTGGTCACTCTCATATCAAAAGAATAACTTAGATAACTATTTTCATGTTCAATGTGCATAAATAAAGAACATACCGTCGGCCTTCTTGTGCAAACATGGCGTGACCTAATTCCGGTAGCTCGGTAGTATTTACTGCAGAAAGTCAATGATCTTTGCATTTTTTTGAGAAGTAACACTACTTAGCATCAAGAAAAAAGAAATAGATTTCTTTAACATACGATAATTAGTTTATTTTCCGGTGTATTTGTCTTGTATTTGTCTGAAATTCAAGGGCAATGAGACATTCGAATATTGGTAAGGGTTACGAGCAGAAATACCGTGTGACGTCATCAAAATATGTGCTCTACGAGATGTACACAAAAATCACCGGTTCAAGGACACTCACGGAATAAGGACAGTCGACGATAAATGCACAGCACTTCTAGTAATAGAGGCCTACCATACATACGATACGGTATCTGGCATTGCCATTGCATTGTTACGATTGTGTAGCAAAAGATCAGACTGCAGGCCTTCAGTATCTTTTCAAATGCCTGTGTCTTTTCTGTCTGCATTTCCTATCTGTCTGTCTGCCTGTTCGTCCGTCCGTGTATATGTATGTGTGTCTGTCTGCCCTCCGTAGGTCTTTTCATCTGTCGGTCTGTGCGTCTGTCTTTTTGCCTGTCTGTCTGTATCTTTATGTCGGCCTTCCCTATGTCTGTCTGTCTGCTCATCCGTCCGTCCATCTATATGTATGTGTGCCTGTTAGTCTGTCCGTCTGTCAATATGTAATCGTGTCCGTTTGCCCACTGTGTGTCCCTTACTCTGTCGGTCTGTGCTTCTGTCTGTCTTTCTTTTCTTTGGCTGTCGGTGTGTGTCTTTCTTTCTGTTGGTCTTCCCTATATCTGTCTATCTGTTGGTCCGTCGGTCTATTTTGTATGTGTGTCTTTGTGTTCGTCTGTCCGTCTGTCCATATGTATGGGTGTCTGTCTGCCCTTCGTTGGTCCGTTAACCTTTCGGATCTTTTGGAGGATCAGACTGCACAGTGTTTTTCTGTCCGTCTTCCCATGTTTTTCTATTTTTTCGTCCGTTCGTCCGTCCGTCTGTTCATGTGCACGTCTGTCTGTCTTTTTCTCCGTGGGTCTGTTTATCTGTCGGTCTGTGCGTCTATCTCTCTTTTTGTTTGTGTGTCTGTGTTTATCTGTCGCTATTCCCTATGACTGTCTGTTTGTTCGTCCGTCCGTCCGTCCGTCTGTCTGCCCTTCGTGTGTCCGTTCATCTATCTGATCTTTAGGAGGCTCAGACTGCACAAACATGCAGTATGATCTTACACTGTATGCTTTAATGAATGAAACAACATCACGGGCATTTGAAGGGGCATCTGAAACACTCCTCCTGAGGTCTCTCATGAGATCTTGGAACTGCGAATGTCTAAAGAGCCGAGTAACTTCGTCTGTGTGGTCCATGATTAACGTTAATACGCGGAATAAAAAATGACAGTGTGACTGTCAACAGTCAAGCAGCAGCAGTGTGTGTACGTTCTTTTCGCCAAGTGATGACGTCGTGGATTTTGTGGTCACGTGAGTCTTGATTGTGGTTTTTAAAATGTTGATGCTGTTTTTACATCTTGAAGTATATTTATTTGTCTTGGTGGGGTTTTTAAAATGTTGATGCTGTTTTACATCTTGAAGTATATTTATTTGTCTTGGTGTGGTTTTTAAAATGATGATGCTGTTTTTACATCTTGAAGTATATTTATTTGTCTTTAAGTGGTTTTATGTTTTGATATGATAATTTTGCTGTCATATATCAAATTTATATATCATTTTGGTATAATTGCGACTATCTTGATTGAATATTTTAAATATCTTGATAGTGTTCTTATATCTTGAATATTTTCTGCTATGGCATTCCATAGGTAGATGCTTGAACTATGTATGGGACAAAAAATCCTACACTTTAAAAATGAGCCACGTAGGAGCCCCCTCTTTTTTAAACTGCCTTTTACAAATTAGTACTCTAACGATTGGTTGAAAAATAGGCTATGTTTGCCAGCCGACAGCAATAGAACGTAAAAAATATGTGACAATTCTGATCAGCACTACCCATTATCAAGTTTTAGATGTCACTCATCATGAACAGCAGTACCTACCAATCCTTTAAAAGAGTGAAAAAATACAAATATTCTTTTCTGTACCTTTGACAACTTTGGTAACTGTATTGTAACATATAAAAGCCGTATAAAAATATGCCTGCATTATAACTGGAACTGTTTACTTCTTGCTGCTTGGGGACCTTTCATTTTTCCATTTTTATCAAGACATCGTATTCATCTTGACAAACTGTCCTACCTATTTTTAGCGGGCCAAATTGTCCAGTCCAAACGTCTGCTGGCAAATTTTTCCTACATTATACTTTCAAAGAATGTAGATACACAATAGCTCCCTAACCCTCAACTCTTTACCAAATGATAAAATTTTAGACTTGTCCAAATCAAAAGCATTTGCACATGACAAATTGAATGTAGACCAAATGATGATTTGAATCGTTGAGAGGGTAAAAAAAAAAAAATGTGGGAAAAAGGAGAAAATGGTAACCTGTATTTTCCCCGTTTCTCACAATGTTTTCAACTTCTTTCTCATGGGCAATAAAAAAGGATAGTTTGGTTAAGAGATGAAACACTCAGTCAATCGACTAGCCTTTTACAGCCAGGAAAACAGTATCAAACATTAGGCCACAATTTCATGGTCGTTTTTTTTTTTTTTTTTTCCCCATATACATCCCAAATAAACAGACAATTAGACCTAGGATGGTGTCTTCCCAGTTCGCCCAATTCCATTTCGCCAATTCCCATTTCGCCAAACTTTTCTTCCCATTTCGCCCTTTGCCGTCTTGTCCCCTACCCATTTTGCCCTTTTTCATTTTGCCTCATTGCCACCTCGCCCAATCATCTTTTCGCCCAATTACCGTTTCGCCCTTTTGCCAATTCACCCTTTGCCGATTCGCCCAATGCCATCTCGCCCCTTTATCATTTCGCCCCTTTACCACTTCGCCCAATGCCATTTTGCCCAGTTATCAGCTCGCCCCATCACCATTTTGGCCCTTACGTGTTGTAGCCTACAACCTGTTCCTTTACCACTAAATTGAGGAATTAACTTATTAGAGAACTTTTCACTAGTTTTGGGCCCAGATATCAGAAAAATGGCGTTTGGGCGAAATGGGAAGGGGCCTTGTGGGAAAAGGGCGAAATGGTCTTTGGGCGAGATGGGAAAGTTGGGCGAGATGGCTTCTGGGCGAAATGAAAAGTGAGCGAAAATGAATTTGGGCAAAACGGGAAAAGGACAGGACAGATATTTGGCGAAATGGGAAAAGGGCGAAGTTGGAAAGGGCGAAAAAAGAATGGGCAAAACGGGAAAAATTCTGGCGAAATGGGAATGGGCGAAATGGGATTGGGCAAACTGGGAATAAACCCCTAGGATATGAACGTCTGTGATATTGAAAATTGCATTGCGTTCAAAGGACAGTCTGATCTTTATCTTTTATTGTCTTTAAAAGCGAATTTACTTGTTCATAGCCAACAAAAGTCATTGTATTTGAGTCATTCTAATCAGCAAGAGCGGTAGCCTTGATTTCCTTATCTGAAATGTGGAAAGGACGAGAATCGACCAATATGGAACAGCTGATGAGACAAACATGTTGCTGACATTTGCACGCTTAGAGCGTTAGACTGTTAAAATAGACATGTTAAGCTTGGAAAAGCAGCCTAAATATTGCAGGACCAATGCTGTCTTGAGTAGAATGACTCGGAAAACTGGCATGACAGACTCAAGATCTGAATGTATGTTTTGAGCAGTCTGGTCTGAATCTGCACTCTCTGCAAAGACCTTTTCCCTGGTCTATTGGTTCAGATGTGGAGAATATAACAGTAAGTGAGCTTATTTGTGTTACAGTTTCAGGTTTTTTATTTATTTTATTTTTTATTTTTTATTTTTTTATCCTCGATGAAAAGGTTTTATTTGACAAAAGTTTGAAAATCTTTCAAATGGGTGAAAAACGCTGTGGAAAAAAGAGAACATGCTGAATACATGTAGTTTCTCCAACTATACTTTCAAAGCCTCACAGGGTTGTTTGGTCAATGGTTAACAGACTGATTCCAGTCTGTAGAAACTCACCAAGAAGAAACATGTTAATGACTGTGTAAAATGGTAGTGCCATGGCTGGAAGGAGAGGAAGAGGGGCTGTGAAAACAATTAACCCTCACCCTGCTAAAACATAGAAATGAAATTTCAAACCGGTAGTAACACCCGAATAATTCTATGTCAAACTTATTCTTTTTTGGAAAAAGAACTATCTCCTTATCGGACAGTATAGATCCAAGATCAGACTACAAGTTCTGTGCAGTCTGATCTTGATCTATACTGTCCGCATAAAGGTCAGTGAGTCGCACTTAGCAGCCTAGGGGTTAATACATCATACGCTGAAAGATGCGTAATCATTCAGTATTGTGAATGGACAGTCTGGTTACTAAGGTTGAAAGCGGTGAATCGCCAGTCCATTCTGAAAATGTTTACGTAATGGCCTCTCCGCGAGGGCCATAACCTTTACACAACTCTCCCCCAGCCGGACGGGGGGTAGAATTCGCCGGCTACCAGTCCTGTAGAGTGGTAAGACCCCACCAATGGACCCGCCTGTTTGCCGTGGGTGGAGACTCGTAAGCCGGAAAAGAGGGTCCTGGCAGTTGAGGGGAGCCCAGGGATCTCCAGCTCTTCAACACACTGCTTCGGCCTCGGCTTCGGTGTAAACGGGAGCCTAGATGGGCCCGGTCTAGTGCAATCGGCTGGTCGTTTTTAGATTTTGGGCATGACAGAATTATTTCATTTTGTAGTAAGAATCTCACTGAAAAAGAAAAACCACTTATTTTCGCTTCTACTACAATTGTTATCTTGAACTTGCATGTATCACTAATCTCTTTGATCACATACTTGCATGTATTCTTATAGCATTAGATTTGTCCATTTTAACTGTATTTTTGTGAGTGTTTTAGTCCCTAGTCTAATATAGGTTCATGGGCTAATTGGGTAGCGTGGACTGTTTGGTCGGGCATTGATTTGTGTGGGTGCTTCCTCATCTGGGGTTGTTGCCACGCATTCCCTTTGTCAGATTTTGTAGTTTGCGTTGCCCGAGTATATCATTTGGGTAACCCTGACATGCAGAGCTGGATATTCCGCTCTACTGGCCATGTCCCCTTTGTAGGACTCCGTGGTGGGTGGGGGCCACGAATGATGAAATATGAAACATTTAACCATGGATCACCCAAATAAAAAAAGAATGCATGAACATCTTGAAGACGACTCTGCTAATGTTGAATCGACAAATGGCTTTCCTCGGTTTCTGGTTATTGACTCTGTTAATAATGAACAACCACTTACAAAGCTTTCACCATTCATTATTGAAAAAGTTTTGGTTTCAATTGCTGGATCACCGAAATCTGTTAAAAAGCTTAGAACTGGCGGCCTTCTTGCTGAGGTAGATAAACCTCAACACGCAAAAAATCTGCTTGGGTTGAAGCAATTTTACAATATACCTGCCAAATGCACCGCACATGGATCTCTGAATTCCTCAAGAGGTATAATACGCTGTCCAGATTTAGCTGGTGTTACAGAGGAAGAAATTGTGTCTGAATTGTCAAGTCAGAATGTGATTGAAGCCCGGCAGATTCGTGTTTATCGCCATAACGTCAGACGGGAAACTAACTCCATCATTTTAAAATTTAACACAGCCATTCTCCCAAAGACCCTGAAAATCGGATATTTGAAAGTGCCAGTGGATGTTTACATTCCTAATCCTTTGCAATGTTAAAAGTGCTTCAAATTCGGACATCATGAAAGAAAATGTAACGCCGATGAACATTGCAAGCGATGTGGAACGAATGAAGTCGAGACCTATCACGTCTATCCTTGTGACAAACCCATGAAATGTCTAAATTGTGGCGGGGATCACTACTCCACATCCCGTTCATGCAAAGTCTGGCAAAGGGAGAAAGAAATCATTACAATAAAACATCGCGAAAGCCTGTCATTTGCAGAAGCACGCAAAATTGTGGATGCACGACACGCATTGAATGCATCTTACTCGAGCGTCACTAAGTCCAAAACAGCGAAAACAGTTGATCTAAAAGACGCGCAAACACAGACAAATGAAGCTTCAGTTCAAACAGTTTCACCACAGAAACAAACTACTGCACCAGCAAAAACATCAGAGAAACCTGTAACCAATAAAAAGCCAGAAAAGCCAAGTCCAAAAAGCCCTAATAAAGCTCAAAATAAGGTCCTCTCGGATCGCCTTCCAAAGGGATCCGATGACCAAATTCAACATCACAACCGCTTCCAGTGTCTCGATGAAGACATGGAGGCGGAAACCGACCATGCAGAAACAAATAAGCAAGGTCGTATTATCAAATTAAATAACAAGAGATGAATCAATACATACTTCCAGTTTTCTATGGTATCTGCCTAACTCTAACTTTAATAATGAATAACACCATCCTACAATGGAATTGTCGCAGCATTAAAGCTAACTTCGAGGAATTAAACCTTTTAATCAATGAAAAGAAACCAGTTGCAATATCTTTACAAGAGACCTTTCTTAAAGACTCCGACAAATTCTCCTTAAAGGGCCACTCCTGTTTTTGTAAAAACTTCAGTGGTCACGATAAAGCTTCAGGAGGAGTGGCAATAATTGTGAACAACAATATTCCACACCATTTTTACAAACTCGAAACTACTTTACAAGCCGTCGCTGTAGGCATTTCTCTAAATAAAACCATTACTCTATGTTCTATTTACCTTCCACCCAGCTCGGCAATCGATGTCAAGAAACTTGATGACCTCGTAGATCAATTACCAAAACCTTTCATTTTAATGGGAGATTTCAATTCCCATCATACGTTGTGGGGATGTACAAATACGAATGACAAAGGTCAAACTATACAAAATTTTATCACAGAGCATAACCTTGTTTTGCTCAACGATAAGTCTTCAACATATCTTCATCCTGCAACTGGTTCTTATTCATCTCTAGACTTAAGTATATGCAGTCCGGAAATTTTTACTGATTTAAATTGGAAGGTCGATGACGACCTTCATGGAAGCGATCATTTCCCGATCGTAGTATCGGAAACTGGACCATCTGTACAAGAACGTCCAGAACGCTGGAAGCTTCATAAAGCAAATTGGGAAAAGTTCAAAATTCATTGCGAACAATCAATTGATCCCAATGCTTTTGACGAATGTGAAAATCCAGCAGAACTGTTCACTTCCTTACTTTACTCGGCTGCAGAGAGATCAATTCCTCGGACTTCGACAAATCCAAAGCATCAAAGCAAACCATGGTTTAACGATGACTGTAAGAAGGCTATAGCTGAGCGAAAATCTGTTCTCAGAAATTTCAATCTGAGACCTACTCAAGAAGATCTTGCAAAGTTCAAAATTGCGCGTGCGAGAGCACGGCGAACTATAAAACAAAGTAAACGTGCGTCTTGGCGACAGTATGTATCCAGATTAAATTCTAGATCGTCTGTCAAAAAGACATGGGAGATGATACGAAAAATTAACGGCAAATGTACTTCCAATAGTGTTGGCCATCTTGATACTGATGATGGGAACTTTACTTCTAAACATGACATCGCCAATGTGCTGGCCGATACGTTCGCCAAGAAGTCTTCTGATGAAAATTACTCATCCACGTTTCGAAAACGCCAGGAAGTAAAAGAGAAATCCAAACTGAATTTAAAATCCAGTAACAAGGAACATTATAATAAAGATTTTACCATTAAAGAGCTGAAAAGGGCTCTTAAGAAATGTCATGACACTGCAGTTGGGTCTGATGATATACATTACCAGTTCCTTAAACACTTACCGTATCGTTCCCTCCATTGTTTACTCCAAATATTTAATCAGATCTGGAAGACAGGTGTTCTTCCAGACTCTTGGAAAGAAGCTATAGTTATACCTATACCAAAGCCAGGCAAAGATTCTACAAATCCAAGTAATTACCGCCCTATAGCCTTAACAAGTTGTATTTGTAAAACTATGGAAAGAATGGTAAATGACCGCCTAGTTTGGTTTTTAGAGAAAAATAAACTTATTTCCACAAACCAGTGCGGATTTCGTAAACAGAGAAGCACTCTTGATCACTTAGTACGCTTCGAGACTTTTATACGTGAAGCCTTCATAAAGAAAGAACATTTTGTTTCTGTCTTTTTCGATTTAGAAAGTGCTTACGATACCACCTGGAAGTACGGCATTATGAACGACCTTTATGATTTCGGTATTCGAGGTCGCCTTGCTTATTTCATTTCTGCTTCCCCAGGGAAGCATCCTTTCAGTTACACTTTTTAGTGTTAAAATTAACAACATTGTTAAATCTGTTTGCCCTGGAGTAGAATGCTTTCTGTATGTTGACGACTTCTGCATTTGCTATCGGTCAAAGCATATGCATACGATTGAAAGACAGCTTCAACAGGTCTTAAATAATTTGAATAAGTGGTCAAACGAAAACGGTTTCAAATTTTCGAAAACCAAGACCAAATCTATGCATTTCTGTCAGTCGAGAAAATTTCATCTCGACCCGGAGCTGACATTAGATGGTGTCCGTATAGAAGTCGTCCCAGAATTCAAATTCTTAGGTCTTTTATTTGATTCTAAACTCACGTTCATCCCACATATTAACTATTTGAGCAATAAATGCCAAAAAGCTCTGAATCTTTTACGTGTTGTCTCCAGTATGGACTGGGGAGCCGACAAAAAAGTCCTCTTGAGACTTTATAGAACATTAGTCCGTTCTAAGTTAGACTACGGTTGCATTGTATATGGCTCAGCGCGGCACTCGTACCTTCGGAAATTGGATTCTATCCATAACCAAGGTTTACGCTTGGCACTTGGCGCCTTTAGAACATCTCCTATCAATAGCTTGTATGCTGAGGGAAATGAACCATCTTTAAATTTACGCAGGAAGAAACTTTCCTTGCAGTATTACTTAAAATTAAAGTCAAACCCCGACAACCATACGCATAAAGTAGTATTTAAACCGCTCTACAAGGATGAATTTCAAAAAAAGGAAAAAGTCATACCACCTTTTGGTTTACGCTGTGAAGCGGATATGAGTTGTCTTGATTGCGATCTTGAGGTTGTAGCGCAACATAAAATCTCTCAAGTTCCTTTATGGACTTCTAAAAGTCCAACCTATATATATAGTCTTGCTTCTGACAAGAAAGCTACAACAGATCCAGTGATTTTTAAAAATAAATTCCTCGAAATAAAAGAACAATACTGCCTTCACGAAGAGATATATACAGATGGTTCTAAAGATGGAAGCAGAGTTGCTGCAGCTGCCGTGCTCGATGGCGAAATATACCAATTTCGGCTTCCTAATAATTCTTCTATTTTTTCCGCGGAGCTAAAGGCGATCGACCTTGCTCTCAACCATATTCAAGAAGATGCTTACTGGCGCTATATTATCTTCACTGATTCATTATCTGCCATGCAAGCACTTGAGGGTGAGAAAACAGACAACCCATTAATAGTCGGTCTCCTTGAAAAACTGTCCGAAATATGTGAAAAAGCCGATATTGTTTTCTGTTGGCTCCCTAGCCATATTGGTATCAGTGGCAATGAAGAGGCAGATAAAACTGCCAAGGAGGCATTGTCACTGGATGTTCTACCTTTTAAAGTTCCTTTTAATGATTTTAAAACATTGATAAATGTTTTTATCCGGAATGTATGGCAGCAATCCTGGAATGACCCAGCTAACAAAGATAACAAGTTGTTTACAGTGAAGCCAGCTCTTGGCGAGTGGCTTCCAGGGTTGCGGACAAATCGCCGTGAAGAAATTATTTTGGCCCGTCTTCGCATTGGTCATACATACATGACACACTCATATCTCCTTAAGGGAGAAGAAGCACCTCAGTGTATTCCCTGCAATACACCTCTTACTGTTAAACACATACTTGTAGACTGTATAGACCTTGCACCTACAAGAGACAGGTTTTTTCATGTTGACAGTATGAGCAGTTTATTTGATACTGTAAAGTTGGAATCTATTTTTGACTTTTTGAAAGAGGTAAATCTCTATAAAAAGATATGACTTTAGGTTCTATTGACCATCTGTATTTTTAGACTATATGTCACTAACGTCCTTTGTTCTTTTAGTGTTTACACAGCTAAGATTTTAAAAGTCTTGTAACTTTACAGTTTGATCAATTAAACGTATTGCATTAGTTGTTAGTGCGCCCAATATGACCTTTGATGTCGACGGGCCTTAAAACCTCACTCATTCATTCATTCATTCATTTACACAACTCTATACCCTTTGGCCGGTTACTATTTTAAACTTACGTACGAGTTGCATTTACATCAGTTTTCTCTTAGGCAGAGCAATCTAAATTTTCAAATTCTTTTCAAGCAATGTTTCCTCACAAACTACTTTCTGTTGCGATTTTATTCCTCTCAAGACCATGACCTATCATCTTTTCAACACCTGCTACATATACGGAGAGCACTCGTCACAACTCGGCCGATCCCGTAACTACGTATATCTATCAACGGATCACTCGAAATTTGCCGAATGATATGGACAGCAGACGACTGCAAGATGTGTTCACATCACCCGATACACTTGATTCGCACTCGTTTCATTCATAAGTTACTGCTAATCACTGACCCTATTTCTTATAATCGTGGTGAAAGTAAACTTCTCCAGTTTTTGCTGGCCAGAGATTTTGATAATACTGTAATTATGACATACTTCAATACTAAACAAATTGTAACTGCCGTTTATTACATAATTTAAAAGTTATTATGGGATTACTTGACATTACTTAACGCCTGTTTACTGCTAATTACTATTCCTGGGCTTATCTGGGTCAGAAATGCGGTTATCAAGGTCAAAAGTAGTTTTTCTAATAAGGTCATCACAGCAGGTATGAGCGTTAAAACGCTGTAAGTAAAAGCTGTTACGAGTTGCAGTTACATCAATTTGCCCTGAGCGGACGGGTTTCCTAAGTTTGCCATCTCTCTAATCGGTCTACCGACCGATTAAAAAATGAGGATTATGGACAGATTGTACAAGGTAAGAGAATATATTCACTCAGGTGAACTTCCACCCTCTTTCTTACTTCTAAAAAACATGAAGAATTACACACACACACACACACACAAAAATAAATAAATAAAATAAAATAAAAGAATTTAAAGGATTATCTCTGGACAAATACTCCCGAAACATATTGGTTTATTAACTTTCATGCTGGCAAACAGTATTTTTTTTTTTTTTTTTTTTAGTCCCTCATTTTCATGACAACCGTGAATTACCGTGAATTCTCCCATGTGAGCAGATCTCCAGATAAGAGGGAGTGATAGAATTCTAAATCCATTATTTCTCTTCCAAACCCTACGTTGTGAGTAGTCATTAGAAGCGTCTCGATGATTCTAATGAGTACCCTATTATTTTTGGGTCACATGGATCGAAGGATAAGGCCACGCGTGAATTTTATTTTAAAAATCATTACCGTCCTCTGATTGTGCTGCTTCAATGACAAGTTGCTGGTTGGGGGTGGTATTTGTTCGCTTTCTAGTTATTTCTTTATTAGCGATTTATGGAAAATCCGGCAGTGCTAACGTGTGTAGATATTAGTTTATTTTTTCCCCGTTGGGACTGGCCGTAGAAGTATGTAGGGTTTGAATTCAACTTAAAAGCGCAAAACTGAAAATCCACTAATTCCTGTCAACACGGAAGTCTGAAGCCACGAATTTTTTCATTTTCCGTTAAATTTATAGGCCCTCTAAGCACCATCCCTGATAAAATCAAGCTTGAAAAATGATAAATAAGCAAAATTTCGGAGAGAATATATACAAAATTACTTCGCCAGGTAAGGCCCTCGAAAGGGAGATAGTTCGATCGACAAGGAGATAATGCCATCGTCAGTATTTTACCGCCGTGTTAAATCATCAGGATATTTGAGTCTAATCAATCCTAGTTTTTAAGTTAGGTCTCTCTTCCTTGCCTTTTGTTGGTCAAGTCTGCTGACGCATCTTCACAGGCACTTGAATTTTAATACCAAAACCTGTCAAAAATGCTAAACATCTAAGCTAACGGCATATAGACTCAGCCAAACTAAGCCTTCTACAGCGGGGGGGAGGGGGGGGGCGGTGAAACCTAGGCGGTATTTGTGGTAATCCTGTTTTGAACATTTAAGTTTATCCTTTTTTGCTTTGCTGTTGCTGTGTGACCTAGTGCACGATCTGGAGACTATATTTCACATTCTTTAACGGCTAATAACTTCTGAAAACCTTTGTCTATGATATTAATGACACTCGGTATTTGCAGTTTCTCGGGCATCACATATATTTCAGGAAACGATTTTCAGATGCTGTTAACAGTTAACACAGGCCGAGTGTAATCTCGGTATCATGAACTAGGTCACATATGGCAAAAACAAAGCAATAAATTTCAAAAATTAAAAAAAAAAAAAAAAAAAAGGGACACCTAAGACCTACATTGTACCCCTTTTACTAGTACGTATTAGGCGTCTTGTTGCGTTTTGAGCAAACTAGAACTTCAAAACAACAATTGTATTCCTTTTCTTTCAGAGAATAAGATGTCAAATAAGATGGAATCCAAAATGTATTCATGTACAGACTACGAAAAGGTTCACCTACAAGTAAAGACTCAAAGTGTTTACAGAGTCCAAGTTCAACAAAACGATTTTAGAAATTTACCAACCATGGTGCTAAACTCTAGAAAATAAGCTTTTAAGAATTAAAATTTTTTGTCTGATCTTAGATCGAACTATATCCCTGTCGAGGGCCCTAGCTCAGACAGTAATTTTGTCAGTATTCTCTCGGAACGATTTCTCCACCGGCAACTTTTGCTTATTTATCATGTTTCATGCTTGATTTTATCAGGGACGTGCTTCAGAGGGGTCTGAATGCTACACATTTGACGGAAAATGAAAAAGTAGTGCACCCAAATTGATGGATTTTTAGTTCGCTGCTTTAAAGTTATGGCAAAATTTTATTCAAACCCTACATATTTCGGCGGCCAATCCTAACGGGGTATTAAGTTAAATAAGATCTAAACACGATAGCATTGCTGGATTTTACAATAGGTCGCTAATAAAGAAATAAATATTGATAAAATTATTTTCCAGACATAACTTTGCTTACCGTTTTTCTGTCGAGGATGCTAACTCGACAGTTCTCGGATGTGTCGAGGGAGCAATTCCATTTTTGGAGCTAGTTTCACCTGAATACCACCGGTGTAGCTGGAGCGTACCGTGCAACGCTCAATGAAACTACTAAACTTAGCCGCAACTTGTTGACCTTTGGAAGAGAAGTTAGACTCCCCGCTGAACTTGTATTTGGTTGTGTTAAAAAAGAATGTTACAGACGACGATGATTATCTGGATTATTCGTGAAAAGTTACACCTGGCGCATTCAATCGCCAGAAAGCACCATGTAAAAGAAGCAAGGCTCTTAACGGCACGAAAATGCTGTTTAACAATTAGAAGGCAGGTAATGCGATCTGGTGCCTGGCAGAAACGTGTAAAGTTGGAGAAAGCCCCAAATTGCGACCACATATAGGACCGTGTCTTATCATACAGAAATATTTTGCTGTTACCTTTATTGTGAAGACTAATGACGGTTCGACAACATGTTGTCCATCACAATAAACTAAAATCATACGAAGGAATAAACGTTCCAAACTGAATTAAGAAGCTACGTTGTAAAATGTTCCAAAATTGATTTGGGAGACGAATAACCTCCCTTTTCAGATCTAGAAATCAGTTGATTTCCCGATTCATTTTAGAAATTATTCTATTTTCCTTTGAGCGTGCGTTTTGTTTTCGTAACCGCTTTATCAGTGTTGTCGTGATAACCACAAGAAATCTGTCAGCGTTTAGTACTACGACCTAGTATCATGGATGCACCAAACAGTGTTGCGAGAAATACAAATTTCTCATCCTTTATATTTCCAGAGTACAAGGGCAGATTCTATCTCAAGGAAAGCTGCACTGAGGCTAAGTTCGATACCGGATCGTCGCCCTCGTCCATAAGCACCATTTAGCATTAGATAAGGCTCCTTTTTATTGTACGTTATGCCTGACGAGATATACCACGAAATCTGCCCTAGAGAACTACATTACAAAGTACAGTCGTCACAGCCTGTACCTTACACAGCCAGATCGATACATAGTATTTGGTAGAGATCCCTCGTCCTGCCATTTTAGTGCCTTAAACAGAAGAAGAGTCAAAGAAAATAGTACCACTTAAGTGACCAGAAACACCGTCCGATGCAGGCAGCACTGGTAGTCTGAATTGTGATGTTTTTCCTAACCGGTCCAGTCTCCTCTCTGCAAACTGCTAATAGTGGCCTAAGTGTACCGATTACACCTGAGATGCTGTCTCAACTACTCAACAGCAAAAGCACCTCAACTACGCAGAATGCAAGCCAGCCATCGAAAGAAAACGATTTCATCCGCTACAGTCCTGCTCCACCAACAACACTCCTCGACACCAACAGCATCGACGACTTCCTTCCAGCCGGCTCAGGTCCCACAACTTACCACATTTCTACCGTGTCAAGCAGAGACGTCTACTGACCGTCTGCAATAGTTAAACTTCTCCAAGCTAACCCACAGCATACCGCCGCCTTAAATTCAACCCTGGAGGAAGCAAACCTTTTGCTTAATTCATGTCCAACATCTCAACAACCGCCAGCAGTACTGCCAGCTGAAAAACTCACTTTGAACACTCCTGTGTTGGGCTCAACTTTTAACATACTGAACCAACTTATTGATGGAAACCCGTCAGAGCTGGACTGTAATTTCGATGACAACTTGGTAGTCGGAAACTCTACAGATGCATGTTATCCAAGTGAAGTTTTCCCTATGCAGACAGACGAATCTTTGTTAGAACCTTTGACCAGAAAGATGCATTATGTAATGTCAAGCTAGTGGACACCATTAAGGAGCATGTACAAGGAAGCCTTTCACAGCTTGTAAATGCCCTAGAGACAAGACATTAGGAAATTTGACGGACGCTGTGGGAGAATGTACAGGACAGTGGAGCGAATAGGGAAAGAACAAAGACATGAGAATAAGAGACGTATAGAAGAGGGGAAAGAAAAAAGACGGGAGGACAGACAGAAGCTACAACAAGAAAGAAAACAGACCGTTGAAATCTATAATACAAATAATAAGACTTGTTTTAGAAACTTTCAAATTAAATTCTATATTTTAACCATTCAGTATTTCACAAATTGGTATATGTGATTTTGCGTATTTACTTAGATTCAAAGTACAGTTAAGTATTTTATTTAACTATATATTTAGCAGTTCTAGCCATTATTCGACTGTTTATTGTTAAAGATTTATAAAGCTAGCCATTCTTTTAGTAATCCTAGTCATTATTCAATACTTACTGAGGTAAGATTTTGTAACATTGTTCTTTGCTGTGTTAAATGATTTATTTCTGTTATTTAATCTATTTGTCAGTCGCAGCTTTGACAAAATTGGAGTTGGAATGTTGTAGTGACCGATATTTACTGTGCCTTTGTCTATTAGAGTTTACATTTAGTTTTCCATTGTATTGAAATGTAATTCGCAAACGAGTGTGTTAATTCGACTGTCAAATGATTTCTGATTTCAGACTTGATTATTCACAATATTCTTTTGCGATAAATAACGATTGTCTACGTCTGTAATATTTAATTTGCAAATTACCACTATATACCCACTTACTTTAGGTTAAATTGTGCATACTGGAATGTGGTTACGTCTATTTATCCAGTAAAATTCATATTTGTTCACTTGAAGCCACGTGCTTCGATAGTTCTGTCGGCCATTTTGGTTAAACGGCGTACGGGTAAATTTCTCCCTGGCAACGATAAGAATTCTAACTTTCATTGCTTTGTTGTTCATACTTTGCCTATGAATAGGCCACGCTCGATAGGAAAATTGCAGTTTAACACCTACTTTTAATTTTTATCACACCATCTAGTAGTTTACAGGTTTTGGTCAATTATTATAGATTCTGACCTAGAGACCTAGGTTGCCAGAACACAACATTTGAGTTTGTACATCCCATTATTTTTCGTCTTGTACTCAAAATAATTTTTGCGTGCTGTTTTACCCCATAAATTTTTTCTGCGCTGCACAAATATATACTGTTCGCATCCATATAGTATCAATGCTAGTGCATTTTGTCAGTGTGGGCCTCCAGCTTTCATCATTTTAAGAGAGCAGCAATATCTTTCTCATCATATTTCGAAAGGTTAGACTTCGGCAAATTAATTACCTGCATCATCACAACGCTAAGCTGAAAATAATTTTCTAAATTTTTCAGTGTACTTAATTACTTTACTCATTCGCAAAGCTGATGGATTCACGTTTTCAGCATTTTGAAAGGCCTACCATCATTGAAAAGGGAATAGAGTCATTTCAACACATGAGAAAGTTTATCACAATTTAAATAATTCACTGACTGTTTTGCGCATTTAAAGCCGTAGAAGAAATTTTAAAAGCCATCTTATGTCAATTTCTTTCTACATTTTTCCCCTGGAGACCAGCATCAGGTAATTTTACTTTTATCAATTGACTCGGCCAGCCTGCTGTATTTTTACTAGTTCGCAACAATATATTGACGGGTAGTTATTCTCTCCTGGGTGAATTCACGATGATTCATGATTGTTGTGAAAATAAGAGATTTTGAAACCCCCCCCCCCAAAAAAAAAAAAAAACCACTTCACCGGCATGCACGGTAATAAAAAATATGTTTCGGTTCGGCCACTTCGGGAGTACTTTGAAATAATTCTTTAAATTCCTTTGACAATTTTGTATGTTATATTGTGTATTTCTTTGTGTGTAAGAATTACAGAAGAGGGGCGGTCAGCCGAGTGATATATATTATTTGTTTCGTTCACCTTGTTCACTCTGTCCATAATCCTCCTGTTTTTACATATGTTGTACGTACAGGGTGTTTCATGATATCTGTTCTTATTCTTAGTGTCAAAATTTTCTACTAGTTTCAATTTAAACTGGATTGAAACCTTCCAACGTTTTGCAGACATAATAAAGATTCTTTTGGTATATAGTACATAGGGATTAGTTTAATAACATTTAATACATTACACTTTTTCTGACAAGTCCATTTTGCAACATTTACCCTACATGACGTCCTCTCTGAGCAGTTATGACTTCAAGTTTATTGTGAGAGTTTTTCATTACATGTCTGCGTGTCTCCCCGCTGTTTTCAAAAATGTCTCCCTTGACTGAAGCTTTAAAGTCCTGTGTATCGCGTCGCATTCGGATGTACACCTTTTATAATGGACCTTACAAGAAAAAGTCTACAGGGTCTGAGTGAATTTCCTTAAAGAAATGATTGTTTGCCAAAATGCTTTTGAAAGTATTCAATTATGCTTCCGGTCATGTGTTTTGTATTTCCACCTTGCTGAAACCAAACGCATGTGCTAGTACATGTGTCTTCAATGTTATTACTTTTTCCCTTTGGCACTAGAATGACAGTCTTGATCAGGATGTTCATATAGCCCTCCTTATATACAGTTTCGGCACTGTCCTCGTCTTCTGCGAAAACGTCAGCACCGAAAGTAGCACATGAGGTGTCTCATTGTTTAGCATTTCCTCAATATGAAAGCCTGATTTCTCTTGCCCTAAAGCCATTTTGCTGCTTGTAAACCTGCACCCTTCTAAAATAATCTCTAAACAAAGAGTTTCTGTTATTTAAATACACAGAATGGACATGTCAGAAGAACTGCAATATATCAACGAATGTTTCAGTAGTATTTGCAAAAAGGTCTTTGCTTTCAATATATTTTAAACTGATATGTGTAAACACTATTAATGTTTAGAACAAGGACAGATCTGTTATGAAACGCCCTTTGCCATTAACACGACCAGAGGTCGTCAAACTGTCCCGTCAGACAAAGATGAGATATAGAAAGATCTGAACATTTCACGTGGCAATCATAGAAAAGTACAGACGATCTCTTGGTGACCAAATGCACACGTCATTCACAGGTAAAAACATTTCCATTAATCACAATGCATCATTTATCGATACAAAATACCTGTATCAATCATTTTACGCACGATAATTGTCATTTGCCGTAGACCAAAAGTGTCGGGAAAGTCTTTTCAAAAAAGTCGGGGAACTATCTTCAGATCTTTTGGGAAACTGTTCCGAAAACTTGTGTCGGGGAATCGTCATGTCGGGAAACTGTCTTGTTCCCGATGGTTCCTCTAATGTTTTCCAATGTATTCTTTTGTAGTCCGTGTTCAGTACCCTCCTTTTCGTGTCGTTTGTCAACATGATTTGGTGCTGCCTCTGCATAAAAATGTCTCAGCAGTTGGTTTAGTTCATTAGCTGTTCTGAATGTACTATTTCCCTATTTGATGCAATAAAAAAGAAAAGAAAGGTACAGGCATCATTATTTGGACCGCTGTTTGAAATACAACTATAGTATTCATTTGATAATCGGTTTTGGAAAGAAAAAAAAAAAAAAAAAACGTATGGTTCACACTCAAATCTTCTCATCGAAACACTCGAACAATCGCACGCTGTTGAGACAAACCACGCGACAATGTCGTCTATCCCATCAGTTGTATGGTTGACGTCACACCGATCGCACTTTCTTGTGCAACACTCACAGGTAAACATACGATCGTTTGCATAAACATGCGCGCCTTTGTCTTGCAAAGGTCTTGTTGAGTGACTTCTGTTGCATCTCTGACAGCTGTCTGCGATCCATTGTGAGAGTAGCTTTTCAGCAATACCTTTTACCGGTGTTGCACGATCACACGCATGATGTCTTGCGAGCTTTTGCAGTCACTGCAGAGTCGCAAGCAGTTGCAACCGATCGTGTAGGGCTTTTAAACATGTTGAAAATTCTTAAGCCCCTTTCACAATTGGCTTACGACCAGTTTACGACATCCTGCAACACAACTTTAACAGTGTTGCACGACTACTCACATGGTGTCTTGCGATTTATGGCAGTCATTGTAGAACCGCAAGCGGTTGCAAACGATCGTATTAGAGTTTTGAACATGTTCAAAATTCTGACGCGACTACGTGCGATCAACGTTGTCCCATTTTGTCGCACGAGCAGTCGCGCGAGTGTTGCACAAGGTTGACAGCGCTGCACGTCAAGACGTATGAGCTTGTGTGATTTGGATATTGTATTTGATCTAAGTATCTATTATCCACAGTTGTTTCTGCCAATATGATCTAACCTGCGCCTGCTTTTCACTACAAGAAACAAACTTTCGTCAGTCTGTTGATAGTGAAACCCAATTATTAAAAGTTTCTAATATTAACTCGACAAGAAACCCCAGATTACGCTGTTTCAACAGTGTAAATTTCAGTGATCACGGCGGAGTTATTTTTTTCAAGCTTCGTTTTTTTTTTTTATAACCAAAGACACACCAAACCAAAGCCGGCGAAGAACAAACTGTAGTCTCCGAGGTGGTTCTAACGCTTTAACTACATGGCAATGGCGCATCTCATAACAGTCTACTCCTAGCGACTAAAATGTGTTACATCAACGAAAAAGTACCGATGTAGTTTTTACATTTTACGGTGTTCTGCCAAGGTTTTGAGCTAGAGGGGCTACTGGCCCACCCAAGCTTAAAAAGTGGGGTCATCTTAATGCTACATGGGGCCAAGTCAGTCAGTCGGACGTAGAATGAACACAATCAATTCCATGGAACACATAAAGTGCTTAAAAAAGCAAACAGTATAATTTAACAATTACTGGCTTTCATGTTACAGAACATTTTCTGATCTTCCTGCTTAGATCTTTTGACATGTTTCCCTGACCTAAAAGTAATCAAGGAGTGTGTATATACCGAGTTGGTAAACTAACAATGACATCATTATAAAGTAATTTCAGAGAAATGGGTAAGGTTTCATTCATGGAAATTGACTG
The DNA here is from genome assembly GCA_945859785.2 of Tridacna gigas. Taxonomy (NCBI): domain Eukaryota; kingdom Metazoa; phylum Mollusca; class Bivalvia; order Cardiida; family Cardiidae; genus Tridacna; species Tridacna gigas. Next base: position 25,797,969 of record OX244029.2, read on the forward strand.
GTAAGCACGTATTTTCTGTGTGTTGTTATCGAAAGTTCACAAGATATCATCATATGATAAAAAAGAATCTGACTTTCTCTGGCTTTTGAGATTTTTTCATTTGTCTTCAGAAAATGTTATCAACTTCCCAACCCACTTGTTAAGATTTAATTAACACTTAATAACATTTTCTTTGCTTGCAAAATAAAATGTTTTCTCAATGCCAACTTGCGCTACATCCTACATGCATTACTGCAAAATTTTGCAGATTTAGTACCATTATGCAGATTTCATTGACTCGATGTACCCCATAACCATATAAAACCTAGGGAATTCATTCATGTCTGTACTGCATATCATGATTTCCTATCAGATAGTGATTATATTAAATCGAGTGAACTTTCCCTTATTAGCTCATTACAAAACAGTCCCGATATTTAAAGATTTTGAGTGAAAAGGCTCTTGAAAACCTGTTATTGGAATGTTTTCTATCCTTCACAGACCAATTCCTAATTGAGCCACATTTCATTGTTTGTCTGCAAATGCTTTCAGTTTGGACACATCTTAGGTTTCGTCATTTGGTAAAGTGTAACAGGGAGTATTTCCGTGTTACATATTACTCAATAGATACTCAGCTTTCTGTCTATATGTATATTTATATGTAGATTCTACACACCCACAAGGTGTTCAAAGCATTGCGGAAATAAACGTCATGGTCATGTACTGATAATCACTAGTGCGGATGTCAAGCAGTAAGTGGTAGTACACTCACCCTGCAAGCAAGGGTTTCAGGCCACTTTTATTTGTCTTTGAAATAGTATCAACGGTGTGAGGAGCGATTGAAAAATCAAACGGCATCTACTGATCAGAAGGTGGGGAAGGGTGCACTGATAATCGGTAGCGTAGATGTGAAGCATTCTTGAGATCAAGATCTACTTCAGTGGTAGTGCACTCGCCCTGTGAGCGAGGGTTTTCGAGTTCTAGTCCCGTGCCGACCTCGTTTGCTTTCTGTAGAAATCAAACATTGAGATTTACATCTGAAATATTGACAAGAAAATGAAGTTACACACGCATTAAACTCCTCCACTATGTCGTCCCACTTCTTCTCTTTCTCATTCGCCCCGTAAATATTCCGAAAAGGAAATCATGCTGTTTTAAAATCAAATTAACGGCATGGGACCGTTCACCTTCGGTCCAGTTTGCTGACCGTTTTCGCTGGACTTCCATGTTTTCATTTAGCAGAGATCCTCCACTAATTCGTCCCACTTCTTCTCATTCGGCCCAAGGCTTGCCCCCTGAATTCTCCGAAAAGGAAATTATACTGTGTTAAAATCAGATGAACGGCATGGGACCGTTCATCTTTGGTCCAGCCTGCCGACCGTTTTCGCTGGACTTCCATATTTTCATTTAGCAGACGACAACGATATTGATAGATGCTCCCTAATTTTTACTATTTTTTTACCTGTGTTTTCGAAGAGTATCAAAATACCGCTTAATACGTTTAAAAAAATCATCGAAATAAGCGACTCAGCTGAGAACGCGTTCGTAAAACGTACTCAACGTTTCAGACTCAGCTCAGTAAGTTAACGGACTTAACTCGTAAACTCAGTTTAGCTAAGTTTAGGGTTTTTTTTGTGAAATCGGGCCCTGGTTTATATTCCTTCTTGGTTTCTTTGTTCACTGTTCGCCAATGGTCAGGAGCCCCAGCAAAGTTAACTTGTCTGGGGAGTCAGACTCGAGCTTGATCATGACCACGTCATGTTCCCTTTAAGGGGACAATCTGTTCCTGAGAGTTGTTTCTTACATTATTCAGGGCACCGAAACTCCTTTCGCAATCAGAAGTGTGAATGAACTGTTGCAGTGATCCCTAACAAAGCAAGTGTTAATAAATTAGGGAATTGGTCACTGTGATGTTTACTGATAAGGCTCTATGATACACCAATGTTGTCCCTTGGAAAAAGTGCATTTACAACCAAAGGCTTTATTAATGACCACTCCCTTCCCTTGGCGTCTGGGTCTATGTCAGGTTCCTTAGTCTTAGCAGGCTCATCTAACAAAAGTTTGTTTTTTTTTCTGCTCACCAAACTGTTTCACCGAAGTTTACTTTTTGTCATCACCCAAATTCTCTAGATCTTTCTGAGAAAAAAATGTAATGGGCCTCATTGCTAATGCACCAAAGGCTAGCGCAGATCCGGGGGGGGGGGGGGTTTGAGGACCGGGGGTCCGGACCTCCATCCCCCCCTGAAATTTTGGCAGAAATGTAATTATCGGATCTGTCCGAATGGGCAACTCTGGGACCGGATTTCATACTGCATGTGGTCCCTGTTAAATATACCTACAATCCCGACTAGATGTGGTATATGATGTGATCTGAAAATAAAAACGGCATTTAGTTTCCCTTATCACGTGTGAACAGCAATTTATGCAACAACGAGAAAAAGAGTGCTAGTGGGTAAAAGAAATGCCTTTACATCGTTAAGTGTATTATTTCATACCATATTTGCGGGAAATCGATGCTCATATGACTCGTAGCGAACTGTCAACATTACATGTATGCAACAATAGAAACCTGTAAAGTAAACTCACATTGGTCAATGCTGCCGTTTTGTCCTTTAAGAATTAAATACAGTTTTCAGTATTTAGCCTAAAACACAAGTCATTCCATCATCTGATCAGATTAGTGATTTCATTATGTCTTAAAATAATTACAAAAAATACAGTGTTACAAAATTACGTCATTTCATTTCAGCTTTCCGCAGGTAATGCAGTTATTCACTATCGACTGCTTTTTGTGCGCCATTTGTATGGAAAGATCACAGTACACTTTCAATCTGCGTCAAAAAAAAAAAAAAAAAAAAGCATGGATCGATATCTCTATGGAAAAAGAATTTGAATTCTATTAACAGTTAATAAATCTATTTCTTTTTTTTGCACGTCAGCCAAGTTCGGATTCAGAGCAGGGGTCCGGCATCTGGACCCCGCCCCTTCCCCGGATTTTTTTAAAAAATGGTAAGGAATTCTTTAACAAAAAAGAAAAGGTGCTTATCGTTGTCTGCGCATGTCATATTCTTCGAAGATAGACCTAGCTTGTAATGCTTCACGAATCGCTATCCTGTACAGGATGGATATTAACACGCGTTGCGTAAAATGCCGCTAAAAATGGCAAGTAGAAAGTGGCTATATAAATAATACGTCTTTGGACATACCAAGCCAGTTTTTTGTACAAATTTCTTAAAAATATGGTAATTTCAAATTTTAAAAATAATTATATGAAATATGATTGTTTATTGCAAGTCTCTGTACACAGTCTCTAAATATAGACATGGGGAAAACCGGGGTTTGTGCAACAGACTGACAACAAAAATAATTACCCTCATGCTGCACTTATAAATACCGGGGCTATTTGGTAAGTGGAACTGTGTTTATAAATGAATTGTGCATAGGTTATATGCTAGCTAGCCATGGCTGGATGAATCGTACAAGGTGGGTTTTATTGAGTAAACTTATATTTCATTTTGAATTTCTCTACATCGATTGAAAAGAAGTCCGGTTCTGCACCCGGACTGTATCGATTGCCGCCTTGGAAAGAAGTCCGGTTCTGTATCAGATGTACTTGAAAATGTCGGAAAGGATGTTAGAAAGGAATCGAACTCTTAACCTAAGAATTAAAAGCCAATGCGTTACTGACTGACTTAACGGGGATCGACTCATTAATGTTTAGATAGATCTTATCTTTTTCATAATAGCGATCCGCGCATGGAAGGCATACATCAATTTACTGTCATCTTCAGGAAATCTGCTATTTTCACAAGAAGAGCATCAATGAATTTCTGCCGGATTGAATTAATGTTATTTTTCCTTGCACTATGTGATGTTTTGAGTGTCTCTAATGCCGGCTGCTCACACTGAACCACAATGTCTGCCAAGACCTGCTAGGCTTCTAATCGTTTGCCTTGAAACTCCTGACTTTTCATCATTTCTTCTGTCTCCAAATCATGAAATATGACCGGAATATGCCTTTTGAACATGGCGCTTTACTTGCCGTGCCTGTGCCTGTACCATCTCCTCCCCCCAGGCCTATCATGCCTTGGAGAGCATCTTCTAAGCTCTTATGTCCGAAACCTGATTTGCCTGGGGGAACGATGTTGTGTGTCCTCATGTCTCCTGGACTTATTCTGCCTGGGAGAACAACTTCCAGGCTCTTCTGCCCGAGACCTTTGTTGCATCGGAATTTGTGCATCTGAAGTATTTGAAGCCTTATTAGCATCTTTTCTCTTTGCAGAGCTACTCCCAATTTTTGATTGCATCAGTGCATGGGGCGGAATTTCAAATTCTTGTTCCGCGGCATGCCCCTGAGCCACTGGCATGTCCTGAGTCAATAGCCGGACATCTTTCACCATGCTGCCCACTTCCACTTCTGTTTACTTTTTTGGGTCTGCTCTCTCTTTATCCATGGCACTGGAAAGTTATCATCCAAAGTGTTATAGCTCAGTAAGAATTCTCCGAACTTCTTCAGTTCTTTATCCAGGTCCAAAACTTACTTTCAACTGCGATCTAGTACTGGTCTTTAGCACAGATACTACTGCCTCAGGCCTATAGAAAATAGCTGTGTATCGGGTTTCCCGACCCTACCTAGAAAAATGCCGCCGACCCTAAACTTTTTATGCTACGATTGGGGGAAAAATCATTGGGTGTGATTTCGGTACATTTCGGTAGTTTTGTTCCCTCTCACTCGTCTGCAGCGGGAAAAAGTCCTTTGGTTCCCATTGAATAAATAATAATGTATGCGATCGCTAACGGCGAGGTAAACATATCTACACACACACACACAAAAAAAAAAACTTAGATCGGGCACTGGTCCAATATCGGCTGTCACAAACCTGGACCTGCTAACGGGAAAATCGATAACATTGAATCAGTCTGCACGGTTGCAAGCGTCTTTTCTGTCGTACGTGTCCCCTGTCAGCAGCGACAGGCGCACCAAGCAGGAGATCAGTTTACTTTGTTCCTTGTCTTTTTCGCGCATTGTATTGTCGAAAGCGAAAAACTTCAAGCGTCTAAAGATGGCACACATGAACGAGTCTGTAGTAAACATTTTCAAAGAAAGATGCGTGCATGGATGCGCGGAGAGGTATTTTAACGTCGTTAATCACGACTTAACTTTCGAAAAATTCGAAAGTCAGTACAGGTGTGATCTGACATCTATGAACTCTATCTTGCTGAAAAGGACACTGGCCCATGGATGGAACTTGCTATGTTTGCAAAGCCAATGGGATCGATTCTGCGATCCTTTCCAAACACAGTATATTAAACTGATCAGCTGGCCACTAAAGCTGCAGGCTAGACCAAAGCCTTCTGACTTATTTGAGAATCATCACCTTCAAAATGTTTTCGACATTATGATGAAAGCAGGCAACAATTTATGGCAGAAGCCAATAGCTTGTCTCCCGGACAAAAAAGAATCAAGGTAAACATATTTTAGCCCAGAAACAAAAGTTGTGTTTGGACAAATTGAGGAGTAAGGGATACTGAAGAAATTTCACTCTGACGAATGAGATATTTCAGATCACAAGATGACAAAAATTCGAGTACTCTTAGAAAAACTACCAGCAAAACTTTTCTTGGCTGGTGTATGACACAAGCTATCTAGCTAAATATTCATATAACTGAAAAATGAATTTAGTATTGAAAGTTGTACAAACACACATCTTTAAGAAATTAATGTTTTGTACAACCATGGCGTCTGACAAATGAAAAATGACTATCTTCAAGGATCACGTTAGTATCAAAATAATTTATCACTGATTACATCTTAATTAAGACATTTAAACACAAAAATTACGCATTGAATGTAATAAATGTGCTGTGGCGTATCATTTTCTCCCATGGCTTACGTGTGGCGTAAATTACTGCTCTGATGATTTTAGTGTGACCGAGAAATGGAGTTCTATTTAAATTTCAGTTTGTACCTTCTATTTGAGCATGCAATCTGTAATTGTATTACGGAGTCTTAGATACCAAATTGCAACCGCTTAAATGACGTTGTAATAGATTAAAAAGAGAACAGAAGAGTTGCACTAAACTATGTTTTAAAATTTAATAACTCAAAACGCAGTAATTTATAATACAAATGAAAATTCTTACACTTCACAGAGTCTAAACAATTCAAACTGTCCTAACTGTCGCAATTCTGTTGATCCGAAAACTGAGTAAGCCACAAAGAACAAATAAATTCCTGGTCTAAATAGATCTCCAAAAGCTGAAAATCCAACGATGATAATGCCAGCGTATGTTTCAACGGTGATGCCAAGTATTTAATCTTTTTCAAACTTCAGTCACAATCGCCAATCTCACACAACTTTTTTTTTTTTTTTAATACCAACTGGAGGAGGGGGTGGGGCTTATATCTCTGAATCGAGTGCTCCCAGGAACTCCCGGAAGTAAATACGAGAAAAATACAGGGAAATTCCCAATAAAGATATACGCTGGATTACTCAATAATAACATCAATTTTTCTTTGAGAAAAGGATATGGACCTATCATACAAACAGTTAAGTACCTATATTACTATCGATTAAAATCATTCGCTAATTACAAAGTAATTATGAAAATTGATATTCATTCTAGACTATTCTGCATTCATCATGTTTTGTAAACAAAACATCGAAAGTACTAGAAATATCTTGACACTGTTACTGAAATTAGAACACCAAATAAACATAACTAGATTATTCATTAACATTCCGTAACACCTTTCCTCTTAAAGAAAAAGAAAGCTTAAGTGAAAAAAGGTTTCTTTCAACCTCATAAAAAGAATATAGCATTATAATACAACATAACAATACTAAATAGTCTTTAAACAAAATTTACAAAGTAGAAACTACTTAGATCTGGAGAGTGCATCTGCTATACCATTATCTCTACCCTTTATATGCTTTAGGTTAAGAATGAGACGATACTCCTGAAGAAGAAAACTCCATCGCAACAACCTCTGGTTTTTATTCTTCATCTTATGAAGAAAAGTGAGAGGATTGTGATCGGTGAAGACAGTCAGAGGGAAAGAAGAGGATGAAACATAAACTTCAAAGAATTGAAAAGAAAGAATACGAGCAAGAATTCTTTTTCAATGGTGGAATACACTTTCTGGTGTTTATTAAATTTATGTGAGAAATAACAAACAGGATGATCAACACCATTTTCATCTTCTTGCAAAAGCACTCCCCCTGCACCAACATCACAAGCATCTACAGCAAGGTTAAATGGTTTATAGAAATTTGGAGTCAAAAGCACGGTTGCACTTCTTAACATGGCTTTTGATGCTCTCAAATGAGTTTTGACAAATTTCAGCCCAAACGAAATTACGACTTTTCTTTGAAAGATCAGTTAATTGAGCTGAAATAGTAGAAAAATTATTACCAGAAAGCGCATAACATGCTTTTTGCTCCAAAGTTCAGGAACATCATTGATTGCTTGAATTTTCACAGAAATTGGTTTCACCTGACCCTGTCCCACTACATGTCCTAAAAAAGTTACAGTTCCATGACAGAATTCACTTTTGCTCAGATTTACCGTCAACTGATATTCCGAAAGTCTGTTGAAGAAATATCATTTACTGCAAAGATGTAGATAATGACATCATCGATGTAAGCTCCCACACCATCAAGTCCAGAAATAACCATGTTGACAAGACGTTGAAATGTAGCAGGCGAATTTTTCATACCAAATGGCATTACTTTGTATTGGAATAAACCATCTGGTTGATTGATTGATTGTATGGTGTTTAACGCCGTTTTCAACATTATTTCAGTTATATCACGGCGGCCAGCGCACCTATCCATGCTTTCCTGGAGTTTCATTTACCAGTACTCCGCACAATATTCTTTCCAAGCCACTGGCTGCTTTCCCACATAACCATCGTCGAAACAATGGTCAGCGGTGAGAGAGGAATGAATCCTGTTGCGATGACTATCATCAATCCTCAGAAAGAAATTGGCCAAGCCGGGGATTGAACCAGCGACCTCCTGTTCTCAAGTCCTGTACGCTACCGACTGATAAACCATCTGGAGTAACAAAAGCGGAAATTTCTTTTCGGTTAAAGGAATCTGCAAAAATCCTTTTAATAAGTCAAATTTTGAAACAAATTTGGACTTTCCGATTGTGTCAATTCTTGGAATTGGAAAGGTCTGTTTTGATGACTTGTTGACTTTCCGATAATCTGTGCACATGCGAAAGCTTTTATCAGATATTGGAACCAAAATGCAAGGTGACGACCACTCGCTTTTTGATGGTTTAATGAAATTATTTTCCAATAAATATTGTGTTTCCTCTTTCAAATATTGTTGTTTGAAAGGATGTGTCCTATATAAATGTTGTTTTATTGGATTGGCATCACCAATATCCACATCATGAAAAATCTTGCTAGTTCTTGAAGGCACATCAGGAAACAAGCGTTTGTATTCACAAATGAGTTCCTTGAGTTGTTGCTTTTGAAAATATTCTGAATGTCCCAGTTTCGAATCCAAGTCCCGAAGAATGTCCGAATTTTGAAGACGTGAGGAACCTTCTTTTTTTTTTTTTTTCAAAGTCCTGTAAATTCTGAGTATCACACGAAGTATCACAAATTTGTGGAACAGGTGAAACAATAATAACAGTTTGAACAGTATTACTATTAATTCTGCCAACATAAGATTTTAATATGTTTATATGACAAAATTGAGTATTCTTACGTCTATCAGGTGTGCAGATAACCTAATTTACATCACTGACCTGTTCCTGTTCAATATAAGGACCACAATACTTTGCTTGCAAAGGCTTACCCGGGACAGGTAAGTGTAGTAAAGGATCCATTGAGGGAAAATGAGATACATCATCTTTCTCTACATCTTAATTACCTCTTTCCAGGACTAGATATTGATAAGCTTGTCAGGAGTCACACAAAAAAGGTTGATTCCTACAACAAATGGATTGAGAAGCATTGTCGAGTCAGAAACTATAGTTTTCAGATTAGAAAGTGCTCAGATGCAGACTGCTGTTCACCACCCAAGGACAATTATGACTGGCTTCCAGATCCCATGATGGATGAGAATGATGCTCACCACTTCAAGTCCCTTGAGAGTATTTATGGAACGAACACAGAAGAATCCCACAGACCAAGCTTCATGAATCAGATAAATGTTGCACAAGATGCAGAGGTCAAATGTATGAGGAAAAACAATTAAAGACCCTCTTATAACAATCCTACAAGATGATTCTTTGCCGAAAGGCTACACTGACTTTACAGCACAACAGGCAAGGTATGTTGTACAGTGCACAGAATGCTAAAAACCGAGACTTATTTATAGTAAGAACAGACTCTCTAAAAGAGTATCAGTTCAACTGGTTACCCTTCTTTCAGAGAATGATTGTGTGTGTGGCTCACCGGTGACTGTTTCAGTACGTAATCTGCCGGGTAGATATTCGCAAGACTGGATATTGATTGTGATAGTCCAATAGAGACCTCCTACTATAGTTCAGATTTATATCAACAGAAAGATATCTGCTACTACTGTGGTCAAGCAGAAGCTGAAATTGATGTAGCCTTGAAAGAAGAGTTCAAGGGTGTTTTTCCTGTGTGTGGTCATTGCAGAGACAGGGGACTGAAATGTCCCTGTATAAGACCCTCTCGGTATGGAAAGTAATACATTCTCGATTATAAAAGCTTAAGTTTCAACCAAGTCTCAGATTTCATGTTTCAGGTACTAAATACATTTTATTTACCAGTAACCCATAGGCTGCTAAGCGCGACTCACTGACCTTTTGCAGACCGTGTAGATCAAGATCAGACTGCGCAGAAGATGCAGTCTGATCCTGGATCTACAGTGTCCGATAAGGAGATATATCTCCTCCAAAATACCTTTGAAATGGGAAAATATGGTGTTTTACAATCGACTTGGAATTTTACGTTTATAGCAGGAAAATGGTTAATAAAGGGGAAAATAGTTCTGTTTTCAGTGGGTTGCAATAGTGTATTTTTCTGCTGATATTTCAGTCTTTAGCCGTTTGACAGATGACAAACTATTAGACTGGTTCGAATTTAAAGCAATTCTAGATGACAAACTGAAAAATAAATAAATAAATAAATAAACATACCTCAAATGATGAAACTTGCTCCTAAAAGAATAGAAAACATTATGGGAAAAAATGCTGGTTACCAGCATTTGTTTGCCGCAATGTTTTAAGAACCACCTCTTCCTCAGAGTAGTTAAAACTTTTGCGGTAAAGGTTGAATTTAGTTTAATTTCTGTACCTTTACCAGATGAAAAAAATTTGGTTTTGTCTATTGAAAGGAATTGCAGACGACAAATCAACTGTAGCTCAAATTATGGAATTTGTCTCTGGAAGGGTAGAAAACATTTAGGGAAAGGGAAAAAAATGCTTATTATGAGCATTTTGTCCTTTTTCCAGTGTTTGAAAAGCTTGGATGGGCCATAAAAACAAGAGCCCGGATTCACGAAAACTTAAGTCCCATTATTTTACTCAAATCTACTACCGGTCCCAGATTCTGACTTTATAGGTCGTGTTCATTATTTGAGTTGCATTTCAGTAACATTAACAGACAGAATAACGTTCTCAAATCCTGAGTTGACACTATGCTTCAGACTCAACGAAGCCAATTAAATAGACTAAAGTCAATTTACAGACCTCAGTCCATCATTTTTCTGAGTTGAGTATGAAACATTATGTCAACATAGGACTTGAGAATGTTACAGAAGTCTGTCAATGTCAGTGAAATGCAACTTGAAAAACAAACTCAACTTAATTTAGAAAAGAAATCTGTTTGCAGAGTTGAGTAAATAAGATAAAATAAAGATTTTTCATTTAACTGGGCCCAAGGCTTATCTGGTAAAGAATTAATTAATGTCCCCATCTTTTCCATTGCACTGAGATAAATTACATTTATTAAAAGTATGATTTTCAACCTGTATTTCCTAACTCTTTACCAAACGACAAAGTTTTAGACTTGTCCAAATTGAAAGCATTTGCAGAAAGACAACTTAAATGCAACTTAAAACTTGAATTTTGTTTCTGTACGGGTAAAAACGTCGAGGAAAAAGGGGAAAATGCTGGTTATCAGCAATTTCTCCTTAAGCTACATTTTTTTAAAGATTTCTTTCTCAGGGTCAATAAAAGTCATGATAGTGTAGAAAAGGATTAAAACATCGAATGGAATTTTATAGATTCATGAAAGATAAACAAACATGTTTGTGTGTGTGTTTTTCTTTCTTTTTTTTCTTTTTTTTTTTTAATTTACAAGAATCCTCCAGGAAGACATCACAATACGACCCCAACCATTTGATCTTTAACAAGTATATTAACTCTTTACAAGATGACAAATTTTGGCCTCGGTTCAAATTGACACAGAGGACATTTTTATCAGAAGCTCAAAGGATGGGATTGTCTCTAGAAGGGTAGAAACATTGTTGGACAAGGAGAAAATGCTTGTTATATGCATATTCATCATTTCCACCGATGTTTTGCAACGCATTCTACCTTAGAGTCGTAAAAACTGCTTATCTGTTAAAGGGAAAGGACATTGGTCTATATTTTTAGTCCTGAAAATCTTATACGGTCCATAAAAAACAACAAACAAAAACAAATCCCTACCTACAGAATCTCAGACCGAAACCCTTAACACAGCTTTTTTTTTTTTTTAGGCCTCATTAGTTATGCCACGAACCAGAAAGAGATCATGAATTAGCCTCTAAGCTGGTAAAAGGAGTTTCTCTCGCAGAACGAAGCAGCCCTTATTGCCCGCTCCTGTTGTGACTCCTTAATTTCTTCTTTACTTATGCCACGGACCGGAAAGAGATCATGCATTAGCTTCTAAGCTGGTAAAAAGAGTTTGTCTCGCAGAACGAAGTAGCCCTTATTGCCCGCTCCTGTTGTGACTCCTTAATTTCTTCTTTACTTGCCATACCTTTGAAAGAAAACATTGAATTATTGCTGATTAATTATTGTTAAGTATGAATGACACTTTGGGCAAACATACTTCCAAATCTTACTGGCTGTCTTTCTGGTGATTCCCACACACTCTCCGTGGTACCACTCTAAACACTCCTCACACTGAATCATTTCTTTTCCCATCATTTCTTTATTCGGTCATTCGGTCGTGGTTGAGGATTTCTACAGAATTCCCAATTTTTACTCTGACCAGGAAAGGCGAAATTAATTCCGGTACCAGTGTTCCAGTTTCTTGAATTCGTCTTTCCTTAATGCTTTATTTAGGATATAAACTGCACCCCCTACCTTTAATTGTTCACTAGAATACGCAGATCATGTTTCTTTTTCATCCTTTCTGACTAGTTTTAAGAGTTTGCTTTTGCATGAGCCCTTTCTAAGGACTCTGTCAACCTCTGTACATACTGATCTGTTGTATGCCTTTAACAGGTTTTTGGTCTGCAGGGAACATCAAATCAGGTAACTTGACCTCTCTGCCCAACATAAACGTATTTGGTGTATGTCCTGTTTGTCTGTTTACAGAAGCCCTCAAAGCACCCGACAGCTGGGCAAGGCGCTCGTCCCACGAACTATTTTTGCTACAAAAAACCACTCAACCTGGCCATTAGCGGAAGGTCCCTATGTTGTCCTACGAGTTTTGTGTATGCCAGCACTGTGCAGATGGTTGAAAACAGTTGACTCTCAAAGTTTCTCCCCTGGTCTGGGTGGATGTAGAATGGATAACCAAACCTAGAGAAGAATTCGCATATTGCTGCATGAGCCTTTCTTCTGCAGTCTGTGAGGGCAATGGTATACATTCAACCCACTTTGTAAGCTGATCTACCATTATGAGTATATATTAATTCCCTTTATTTGATTGCGGCAGTGGCCCTAGAAAGTACATATGAAACGTTCCATAGGCGCACCTGCCTGAAAAGATGTCACTGGAACAGAGAATGTTTGCTAGGTTTCTTGTTCTTATTACAAAATGGGCAAGATTTAACATATTTTTTACATACCCTGACATTCCATACCAAAAGTACTTTTGTTTAACTCGTAATTTAGTTCTGTCTAACCCTTGATGTCTTGATGAGGGTAGATCATGGTAGCCCTTGACTACAGCCTCACGCAATACCCTAGGTATCACCATTACCATGGGTTTTCCCGGTTCTTGTCTCCACGATATTCCATTATGCAGCTGCAACTCTTCCCCATGGATTCAGTAATACTTAGCTCCAGTGCTGGAGATGAACACCCTCTTTCATCGGGGATGGTCCCATTCTCAAGCCATAGAAGCACTAGGTCAAAATCTGTATCTTTGCGTATCTGTTCAGTGATGCAGAGCTGAATCTAGGTTTGCATAAGTTTGGGCCAACTCCCCCATCATATTTCAAAATGTGGGCCAACATGTTTCGGGGTTTGGCCACCAGTGACCCTTAACTCTTTTGGATATTCCAGTTATTTTCTTTCCGAGGTCGCCATGTTTGGTTGTTGTTGTTGGAGTATCGTTATAACAACTACAAATAATGATATTTACACAATTCAACCTTGCACCTTTTTAACTCCGTAAACCTTCGTAAATATTGAAACTTTTTGTTCTCCGTAATGCTTAAATAAGTTTTAAAAAAATATTATAAGGATTTTCGGGGATAAAAAAGAAAAAAAAAAAAAAAAAAAAAAAAAATAGATTCGACTTAGATCTACTTGGCTCATATTTTGTCTGAGAGCTGCTTCCTTAATAGCCTCACAATGATCTTGGGAAGAAACAGGTCTACTCAGCGTGCTCGCCCGATAATTCTCCCATAAACCAGTTAAAAACACAGTTTTCTTAGTTTGGTCATTACCTACAGCAAAGATCATTCCTTTATCAGTTTTTCTTAGCCATGGATATTCCTGAAGCCATGTCTTCTGAAACGTGTGCTCAAATTTTCGTTTTTTAGTTACCGGTTCAGTTTTGTCCGTCGGCTGCACATCTTTTGAACTTCGGGATGCTGTATGTTCCGCGTTATCGGTTCTTTTATTTTGTTTTAACAATTCAAACAAATTCCGATGCTTCGCCATTTTTACAGTTCCGTGACGGAGTAGATTACGTTCGAAATACGTATCTATCATGTGACCCATTTGGCGGGATTTATGACTTTCCATATAAGGAATTGAGCCAAAGCTGATTCTATAAATAGACACATTACAACTGCAGTATCGATAATTTGGAGGGTAGATAAAATGTTTTACCTTTACAAGTATAGGAAGGTTTAGATAGCCACCTGTAATGAATTGACTTAATACGCACCGTTTATTTAATTATGCGCCAATCTGACAAAATTCGCGTGACCTGTACCGCAGCGTTTGTGGTATTTTGCGCAAAGAAATATAAATGTGCGGGAATCCCGCAATCCCGCGGCCTAGATTCAGCTCTGGTGATGCCGCCTGTGAATTCTGTTGGTTTAGACAGAGAAGCCGAGTTCACTCGCTTGAATGGAAAGTAATGTTTATCTCACTGTGACCTTTTATCTTGGGTACGCTTTCCACTATTCTCCGGACAAATCTTGGGTTATCATTCGATTAAGACTCACGACGATTGGGTAACGCAACAGCATAATCTACTTCTTCTGCGAACTCTGACCAATTCTTATGTGCCTTGGTACAGTATTTGCATCCACCGCATGGCAATCCTTTGATATCAAACCCCAACATATCATTTGAGCATGGCTTCTCTCCCTCAGGTTTTCTTGACAGAGCATCTGCTTTCAGAAGTTTCTTCCCTTGCCGATGCTGTATTGTCATGTCATACTGTCTCAATTCCTCTAGCCACCATGCTAACTGACCATGGGGCTCCTTGAAATTCATCAGCCACAACAAGCTTTGGTGATCTGTTCGTACTGTAAAGTGTCTACCCAACAAATAATGTCTATATTGCCTTGTGAAGCGAATTGTGAATTACTGCCAACAATTTTTTTTCCTGGTAGTGCAGTACTGTCGTTGCTCATGGGATAATACTACCGAAAGATAAAGCCCTCTCTTCACTATCTAGAACTTGGAACAATTCAGCACCAGTAGCATTCTCCGAGGCATCGGTATCCAGAATAAAGGGATCGTGACTACTCGGTAGCCCTAGAAGTGGTGCAGTGGTCATTTTAAAAAAAAAAAATGCTTTTATTTTCAAAAAAACCGTTTCCTCCCCCTTACCCAACTTGAACTTATTTTTCCCTGTGATAGTATATAAGGGCACGTCAAATTTTGCCAAATCTTGTAGAAATAGCCGATGATAAATAACCAAACCCAGAAACTGCTCAATCGCACGAGTAGCCTTACAGCTTTAATGTTTTCTTTGGATAGACTTAATCCTTCGCTACTGACCTGCCTCCCCAAGACCCCTACCTTCTCTTGAAATAAAACACATTTCTTTGGTTTTAAATGTAACCCATAATCTCTGAACCTCTGTAGCACTTGCCTCAAGTTGGAAAGATCAGCCTTAAAATCATCTCCCAAAACTAGAATATCGTCCAAGAAAGCCAGGACTATATCCGAGTTAAGACCATGCAAAACAAGTTTCATAACCATGCAATACGTTGCTGGAACATTAGAGACCAAACGGCATCCGGGAAAATTGAAATAACCCATACTTGGCTATAAATGCAGTTTTTCTCTCGTCCTCTTCTTTGATATGGACCTGCCAATAGGCAGAATTGCTATCCAGCTCGGAAAAATATACATTGCCAGCATGGGTATCTATGCAATCTTTCACTAATTGTAGGGGAAACCAATCTTTCTCTGTGAACTTACATGTATTTAATATTCTGTAGTCAGTACACTAGCGGACTGACCCATCTCGTTTCCTAATCAAAACAGGTGCTGATGCCGAAGATTCCGAAGGCTCTTATCCCTTTTGCCTTGAGCATTATTTCCAAGTGTGCCTTTTCCTCTTTGGCAAAACCCAACGGTGTCTCCCTCATTCTCCGTTTAACTGGTTTTGCATCACCTGTGTTAATATAAAGTTTAATTTCTGTGAACTCACCAAGATCATATTCACCCTTAGCGAATACGTCTTGATACTCCATAATAGTCCTTTTCAGGATTTGGACTTCCTCTGTGGTCAGATTGTTCCTTGACCTGTCCACTAAGCCCTGAAGATGGTGTGGAATATCTTCATCCGAAACCAAGTTATCCCGAGGTCTATCTTCGGTTTTCAGTGTCTGCCTTAGGTTAATACCATCTGCTGGAGATATGGTAGAAATTTCTTGTGCCTCTTCAATAACTTGCTGGTTCTTCAAAACTACATTTATTTTGGTCAGGTTTAGTACACACAATTTTAATCTATCAGAGGAGTCATATACAGCCCTTGGAATCAATGCATTCTTTGACAGCTTTGGTTCCACAAGATACGGACATTCCTGGCCTTTGGTGGTGCATTCCATAAAACTTCACTCTATTGGGTGGTATTGTTGTTTTCTGACACACAGTCATACTTGTTACAATCGGGCTTTCTGGTGGCACATTCTTTTCAAATTGCTGGTCTTGGACTTGCAGATGATCGTTTTTTAGGTTAATGATAACATTTCGTGATAAGAAATCCAAATCTAGTAACAACTCATCCATGGTTGGAGCCACATAAACGTTTTCTTCATAAGTATGATCACCTACCTTTAAACACTAGAGGTCCTACAATAGAGCCATCTATTTTTAATTGCCATCCTGCAGTTTGCATATCAACCCTATTCAGAATCGGGCCCTTCTATCTCCTCTTATCATTGACGCCGAACGAAGTTGACTTTTCGTTACTAATGGCTCTTCAGGTGAAGTAGGAGGGTCTAAAGTTTCACTGTGTACTCTTGGCCTTGTATCCTGCAGACTTTTTTTTTTTTTTTTTTTTTCAGCTTCTACAGGGTAATTTATATCAGAGACCTCTATTTCTCTTGTCTTCTTTGACATCTCTTGGTAGTGGAGAAACTACCTCCGATGAACTTTGTAGTGTATTATAAATATTGTAAAACTTCTGAAAAACTCCCTCGGTCAAGTTTTCATCTGAGCTAAGGCCTTTAGGGACTGATCTGGTCGAATCTAGGCCTCCAGATCCGACCTCGAGGTCTTTAAATCATCCTCATCATTGACCTGACTGACGTTTTACAGTTTGGGGCAATCTTTCTGAGAGTGGTCTTTTTCTCCACAGTGGTAACATTCGTTTCGGGGGGTTGCTGACCTAGATCTTCGACCGTATTTTGTCTGCCAGTGATGACTGGATATCTTTCACTGAATCTAGTAACGTCTTCATTTGGTCCTTTTACTCCTTTGTATCTGATCCTAGTTTCTCTAGACGAAACTAGTCTTTCTCCTACTCTTGAAAGGTGACACTCTTATTTGAATTCTGCCTCTCTGACTGTTTTTTCAGAGTTTTTGAGACTTGCAAAACTAGATCTTCCTTTGACGAGTCATAGGAATACCTAACTTCCTTAATCTCTTTCCTCGATTTCCTATACGGGTACTTATTTGATAAAGCGCAGCTTTGGGGATAGCATAATAAAACACGCTAGTAAAACAGAAATAAATCCCATGAAGCCATTTTTGTTGTTTCTCCGTTTTCGTGTTTGCCTGAAGATATATTAAAGATAAACTTGACGTGTTTCGAGAATATTAAACCTAGAAAGTTACAGGTTTTTCAAAAAAATATTGAGTTGTACGAACGTTTATTGGGGGACATCATATACTGTAGGTATTAGCACAGCTACTTACACCCCTGGGAACATATACAAATCATCCTTACCCCGTTTCAGACTTTGCTGAAATGTTGTTATTTACATTATAGAAAGGTATGTGACTCTCCAAAACCAAAAGTAGACCTCGTTACGAACAAAGGGTGTAACTCATTCATTTTTCAACCAATTCACAAAACCAGGACATCACAATAACCACAAAATATGCAGCTACTAATCCATACACAGTTCTTACCCATGACATACATGTTAAAGGACCTCGACAAATAAAAACGCAATGAAAACGTTAGTCGGCCGAGTCAGTACCGACATTCCGATGTTCAAGTTTCATCACTAAAACCGACCTTTCTGCCAATAAAACATACAAAAAAGCTATAGTAATCATCAACATAAATTGAATACTACGGCTTACCAGCAGCGATTTCGGCGAATACTCCCAAAGGAGTCAGTTGGACGCATTTTTCTGGGCTGGAAATCGCTCGATCAACTCCATTTTTATTCGATTTGCGTGACCCGGAAACGGTTTCTCCGAGTTGTTGTTGTTGTTCCTGTCTTACGCGCAGACGTCCGGCTTACTACCGATACGTCACATCAAATCGGGTACCAATACATGTTGACGTATTTCAGCGGGGCCATCTGTCAAGCGCATTTTTATAATCTAAGTAATTGCGTTTTTTTTTTTTTTTTTTAGCTGCAGTATAATAATGTCAATCATTACATGCTAAAAATGTATTTTTTTTTTTTTTTTTTTTTTTTTTTCATAAGAAATAATTAAAAATTTTAAAAACTTACCTGAGAATTTCACCTTTTCAAGTGGAATAGGATTGTCGAAACTGTCATGTCAATCTGAATTAATGGTTGTCCATCGCAAATATCCAAAACTGTTCCTCTCAATCCATTCACCAACTTGTCAGACAAGTTCCGTAATAATAGAACAGGAGCACCTTTCTTCAGCCATAGAATTTTTGGCGCCAATAATCGGTCAAGATACTTCACTTCCCCCGTGTCGTCGGATTTGAACTCGTACAAATCTCCTTCCATGTTTAAGATACACTGCCTATTACATTCATCAACAAGTTCATTGTTTGCATATAGTTTTATGATGTTACTCTCACTATCTTCAGCCAATGGTCTTTGTAACTCTTGTATAAATGAGACTTTTTCTGCTGTCTCTCTTATTGCTTTTACCAGTGGAAATTCATTTTGCCTTATTATTCACAGTGGAAAGAATAATCCTATGTGGAAATACTTCCTCAAATATTTCATTTGTGAAGCAAAACTTACCATCTTCATCATAAAATGAATTAGGTACTGGGGGTAGTTGTTTAAAGTCCCCACAAAAACCATCTGAATTCCTCCAAACAAATATTCTTTGTTTATTAATTGGAAAATTTCATTTAAAGAATTGAACATCCTTTTGCTGACCATGGAACACTCATCAACCACTAAAATGTCAGTGTTTTTAATACGCTCACAGACATCTCTAAATTGTACATTGTTACAAACGACATTTCTAAGTACGAGTATATCAGGACTAAAACGTCCATCACCGATGCCCAACCATTTATGTATGGTCATTGCATTGTGATATTGTAAACATGCAATGCCAGTGCTGGCAGTGACGGCCACAGTCTTTTTCCTACGTTTCAGCTCATTTATAATTGCCTTCACACAAAATATTTTACCAGTACCCGCTGATCCCAATATCACGATATTATGACCATGTAATACGAGCAATAACGCCCTAGATTGATCATTATTTAAAGTCATTGCAGCGTTTTCCAAGTACGATTTTAAAAGCTTTTATCAGTGTTTAAAGCTGTATTAAAATTTTATGATAGTAATCAGTTTTATGAATTAAACATTGTATATAACAATTTTCCTACATGTCAATGTGCAATGCCATTGAAGGCTATTTAGTAAAAATAAGCGTTTAATAAAATAACAAAGTTTCAAGTTTACAATGACTCTGTCAACAAACCGAAAGTACATTTGTATTGGTACCCGATTTGATGTGACGTAAAGATAGTAGGCCGGACGCCGGCGCGTAAGACATAAACAACAACAAGAACAACTCGGAGAAACCATTTCCGGGTCACGCAAATCGAATAAAAATGGAGTTGATCGAGCGATTTTGATCGAAACGGGGTAAGGATGATTTGTATATGTTCCCAGGGGTGTAAGAGCAACGCGCCTAGTACCTGTGGGTATTAGTCGGAATCGTTATTTAATTAAATATGATTTTTTTTTATTTTTATTTATTTATTTATTTTTTTCAGTCAAGTAAATCGCAAAATTTCATCTTGAAATATCGAATTACATTATTATATAGTGATAAATAATTCTGTAAAACAGGGGAGAAAAAATCAATGTCGGTCGTAAACTTTTCCGTCTCACTGGTCTCAAATCTTTGGTCGATCGTTTCGGCCACATTAAAAACGTAACAGTGCATACTCTTGGTAGCATATTGTAAAGCCAGCATTTTAGTATGGAAAATAACGATCCATACATTTTTTAACTGTTACTGTATTGTTTTGTTCAGATTTTCTAAATGCCCACTATTATTCCGCCCATATGTTACCTACGAGTTATGCTATTTTTACCTTCGCGACCTTCGACCTCAACAGATCAGATGACTTAAAGTCCTGCGCATATCTTTGAGCATAAGAAAGCTACACCACTTCCGCCCATGAGAATCACTAATACCGCGCACAATGCCGGAGGAGAAGGGGTTGTTATAATTCTGTCTCGGTAAGTTACGAGCGCCATGCTGTTACGAACAACGCAGAGTTAGTGTGTTTTCTCTTGTATAGATGATTTGAACACGATGGAAGATTTAAGAGCGTCTCGAATACTATGTTTCTCGTAGACCACAGGAATGTAGGTCACCCTTTGTGTGTGAACATGGCGTCTGCATTGCGAAAAGCACCTGTTTGGACAGCATTATTTTTGTCGTACGTAAAAAGCAGACGGAAAATGTCCATGTTGTACAAACCATGAGACATAGCTGTTTAATCGTACGTAACATCGGAGACAGAACATGTTCAAGTTGTACTAACTTGGACCAATACTTGGAAATGTTGACGAACAAATGGACCCATGATGTATGAACGTAAAATATGTCGCAGAAATAATGGACACAGTTTATTATTGTTGATCGTAACGTGAAGACGGACCGTGGAGAACTCAACCATTTTTTTTGTATTGTCACTATGTAGAACTCAAAATATGTTTAAAAAAAACACATAAAATTGTAATTTAAGTAAGAAAAACAGGACTGCAAACCGATGTCATAGTATATTTTACCATGTTGATTTTAATAAGGATTGTTTACTGGTTTTACCATTTCATTTAAATTGCTTACAAACTTGGTAGTATAACCTTTTAACAGACTTGTAACTAAAATTGGAATATCCCAAATCAAGTTTGTAGATCTATGCCAAAATTAAATGTGGTAAAAATTCAGAAAAGTTTCTAAGATGATAGAAACCATTGCAGGAAAATGAGAAAATGCTTAATACC
Organism: Tridacna gigas; assembly: GCA_945859785.2. NCBI lineage: Eukaryota > Metazoa > Mollusca > Bivalvia > Cardiida > Cardiidae > Tridacna > Tridacna gigas. Next base: position 25,819,154 of record OX244029.2, read on the forward strand.
AGCATTTTCTTCTTTTTCCTTATTGTTTTCAAATAATGTTCATTTTAGGGTTGTAAAATCAAGAGTTTTAGTGTTAGAAATATGGTATGAATATGATCTTATAATTTATTTCAGGGTGTTGAAAAAAGATACGAACAAAATCAGTATGTAGGCCCGTTCAATCACAGGCAACAGTAAGTATCCATGAAAAATGGAAATGTGAAATTTACTGATGCAGAATTTCAACATTCTACATTGTAAACATGATTAGAGTTATATAAATTTGTGTGTAGATTTCTGAAAGAGCTTTTCAAAAAAAGTAAAACAGTGAATGAAATTCTCAATAAACCCCTTAACAATTTAACAACACAAACTTGTGTAATCCCAAGTTTTAACAAAGAAGAGGAAGAAAGTCTTTAAAAACATTGCGGGGAAAGAAGAAAGTGCTGGTTACCAGCATTTCATCTGCAGGTACAAAAAATATTTTCTACACTTTCTGGTATACAAATTCCATCATTTGTTCGGGACATATTTATTTTGTTGTCTCAATCTGGGAAAGTTGTTACATTAATTGTTTGCAAAAGAGTGAATAACAGCAGTAGCAACCAACAGCTACAATTCTATTGGCTCTCTCTCACACACACAGAACGATTATTTGTAAACATCTATAGATGTGTCATGTAAGTTTATCATCGGATACATAAAGATATGTAAGTTTATCTTTGGATTTATATATGATAATTATATGGCATGAGTAATGCTAATTTGGGCCTTCAGGCATTTTCGCACAGTGTCGTTTGGGATCAGCCAGCGCGGTCTGCACAGGCTGATCCGGGATAGCACTACGTGTACCTTCTTTAGATTTTTACTGGAGCTGATTTCTGTGATACAGAAAATCATATAAAAACGAGAAGTCCTCTCAGACGAGCCTGTCAGACTGCACAGGCTGATGCGAGTGTGCCACTTTTGGCAAATGTCCAAGTGACAAAATTGCATGTTGCAGGCCATATGTTTACACAGTGGTTGCACTTTTTGGATGGAATGCATTGTTGAATATTATGAAGGTATGAAATAGACACAGTCAGGACTCAGTCAAGAGTTGCATAAAAAACATTTTTGATGTACTATTTTACCATAAATCATGACGTTTCTACCTCCTTTTTTGTAGGCTTTAAGCCTGTCGTCCTGGTCTATGGTATCCAGTAACGCTGAAAGATGCAAGAGGTATCGCAAGAAAAAGCTTCTTGAAGACCCTGAGTTCCAAGAAAAAGAGCGTTTAAGACAAAGACAGCGCCGCTTATCAAGGACGCTGGAACAAATTGAGAGAGACCATGAAACAGCAAGGGAAAGAATGAAACGCTTGCGTAAGAGGAGGGCTGAAGAACAAAATTCCGGTGACTTTGCCAGTTCTGGTAGTGGTACAACAAAATTTGTAATGACAGGACACCAAAGGGAAAAACAGCGTTTGAAATGGAGGGACTCAAAGAGAAAATACAGGTATTCACAGACGCTGCAGAACATGTCTGATAAATCTGACAGAAGAATGGCAATATATCTGATAGAAGATGGTATCTTGTTGAACAAGTTCCATCTAGATTTCATATATTCAAATTCTTGACAAAATTATAAAGTCTGTTTGTCTCGTGTGTATGTTCAGGGTTTTACGCCACTTTCAACAGTATTTCAGTTATTTTGTGACCGGCCATATTATTCATGTTACCTAGGTTAACAGACCATGACCAGGCTAGGCAAAGGGTCCTTGCTCCGGTACACTCCAATCATAAAGCAGATCAGGTGGGATTCCAACCCTGGTCTCCTGGGTGTATGTTGAAAGCCTGAACCACTAGACCACATAGCACCTCTGGCAGTTTCGTATCTTCAATAAATTTTTCGAAAAAGATCACTGCCACTTGTCATATTCACATACAAAAGAGTCCACCTAGGGAATTCAGCAGAGTGCAAGTGAACACTTTCTCTTGTAAATGCACCATATTGAGCATGTCATAATTTGAAAGAAGGTAGACAACTAATTAGAAATGGCAATGGCTAAATTAAAGATCCAACGTGTAAAATACTGTGAAAGTAGTAAAAAATTGTGGTGAAATGTGGAATTGCTCGTTACGAGCCATTTCATCTTTTTTCTCTACTGTCTTGCTTTAGAGTAAAAAACAATCTTCCTTTGAAATCTATGACAAAAGTTTGTTTATAAAGATGGATTTAAACAAAAACATTGCTCAAATGTAGAGTACCACGAGATAATGTGTCATGCATAAGAATTAGATAATTACTCCCACAGTCAAGGGTCCAAGTTAATTTTTTGGATAAATTCTTGTTCTGGAAGTATTGCCTGTCTCTAATGTCTAGACTTGGTATTTTCAGGAGTGGCTTATCTTCCCAAAAGAAGCGACGGATAAGAGAAAAAGATCGGCTACGAAAACAAATGAATAGCCAAAAACAAAATGTTGCAGCAGAGACTGCGGCTATTTCTTCTGTGGCTACATACACACCTGCAGCAGCCAGAAAAGTTGTGTACCGTGCAAAGACCCGTCTACCCCTTGATCCAAAGAAGTATGCATCGGTCATAAAAGGTTTGATAATGTTGGCAACACCAAAAAAAGCGCAAAGCCATGGAAGAAGAGATTCCAATGCACACACCAAGTAAAATAAGAGACGTCTTCAGTTTATGAAAACACCATGTACTGCTTTAAACAGACAATCCAGAAGTTGAAGATCTCAAGGAAGACAAAAGATACCAACAGAAGGAAAGTTTTGGCAACACAGATTGCAAGAATAAGAAAATATCGAATGCTCAAATTTTGTTCAAGAGAAATAGGAGTGAGGTATAACACCTTACTTAAGTGGTCTCAGTTGGACCCAGATGATGATTTGGAATTTTCTGGGAAAAAAGATCAGATACTCTCTCAGATTACGTAGTTGCACAAGTTCAAGATTTCTACCTGAAAACAGCAGTTTCTATCACACACTCCACAAAGAAAACGGTGCTCAAAAAAACAATGAAACAGAAGCAGACTATGAATTACACTCTGCAAGCAGCACATGAGAAATTCAAATCAGAAAATCAGAGTAATATCTGTTAGTAAATTTGCTTCGTTGAAGCCTAAACGTGTTGAGACTGTGGGAAAGAAAAAATATAGGGGCTGCCTGCGTGAAATTTGCACTAAAACAGATCAATAAAAAGTTAGACATTAAAGATGTTTTAAGGTGTACGAGGCCTAACTCTCTGCGAAATCATCGGTTAATATCGTGTAATATCGACGTACTCGCACAAGCTGTCGGTTAATCTCGGTCTCTGCCGTTAGGTTTCATATTTTTTCTAGATGAACTCCGATATCGGTGAATTTTTTCAGACAATATTCTAGACATTTTGAGACAATGAAATTTATTTTTGTTCCAAAAAACTGATTTGATTTTTGTTGTTTGTAAGTCACGTGACGCGGGTTTTTCCCACTCTTTGACGTAATATATTTGGTTCCAAAATGGCTGACCTAACCGACAGAGTTAGGGACTACCGCGGTCGTTTCCGAAAAACTAAATCAAAGCGAGTCAAAAGGTCAGTTATCATAGATCATAACTACGCATCGGGATACATTACCATATAGCCATTTCTTTTTAGCTCTACTGGCTTTCAGCCAGCAGAGCTTATGTCATGGCGTGGTTTCCGTCGTCTGTCCGTCCGTCTGTTAGTCTTTTCCTTGTTTACGCGATAAAGTCTGCATTTGTTGCCCGATTTTCGTGAAACTTGCACAGTTTGTGTATCTCATCAATAGCTTTAACCCTATTGATTTTGAGAAAAAGCCAACAAACAGGATGGGAAAAGTAGCCATTTCAAGTTGAAAATTTCAAATTCTTGTTTACGCGATAAAGTCTGCATTTGTCGCCCGATTTTCATGAAACTTGCACAGTTTGTTTATCTCATCAATAGCCTCAGCCCTATTGATTTTGAAAAAAATCCAACAAACAGTATGGGAAATGTAGCCATTTCAAGTTGAAAATTTCTAATTCTTGTTTACACGATAAAGTCTGCATTTGTTGTCTGATTTTTGTGAAACTTGCAGTTTGTTTACCTCATCAATAGCTTCAACCCTATTGATTTTTAAAAAAATCCAACAAACAGTTTGGGAAAAGTAGCCATTTCAAATTGAAAATTTCGAATTCTTGTTTACGTGATAAAGTCTGCATTTGTTGCCTGATTTTAGTGAAACTTGCAGAGTTTGTTTATCTCATCAATAGCTTTAACGCTATTGATTTTGAGAAAAATCCAACAAACAGTATGGGAAAAGTAGCTATTTCTTCAAGTTGAAAATTTCTAATGCTTGTTTATGCAATAAAGTCTGCATTTGTTGCCAGATTTTCATGAAAATCACACAGTTTGTTTATATTATCAGTAGCTTCAACCCTATTGATTTTTAGACAAATCCAACAAACAGTATGGGAAAAGTAGCCATTTCAAGTTGAAAATTTCAAATTCTTGTTTACGGGATAAAATGTGCATTTGTAATTAGATTTTTGTGAAACTTGCACAGTTTGTTTACCAATTTACCAATTCTTGTTTTCGTGACAAAGTATGCATTTCTTGTTTGAATTTGGACCCATATTATTCTGTAATGGGTCTGATCTTGTTTTCAGAATTTTGTTTTACAGAGTAACCAATAGGTCCCTTTGTGTGTGATAGGTCTCATTTATATATTAGATGGGCTAAGTCTAACGTCTTTTGATATTTTTGTGAAAATGCGACTTTGATATTTGACCTTGATATTGTCAGAAGACCTTAATCCATGTTACCAAAAGAAAATATGTGAGGTACATATTCCTTTCAAATATTGACTTTGAAACTGGATATTTTTAAGAAATTACTGGCAAATGTTTAGATTTTTGTTGATTCTTTGTTCATTTGACCTTGATATTTGACCTTGACCTTACCAGATGATGATAACTGTTTTAACTTTGTTATCAGCTGAAACATTTGATGAGGTTCACCTTCGTACCAAATATGAGGTTTGCAATTGTAATCCTTCAGGAAACACAGGAAAATATTTATAGTTTTGATCATTTTTTTTTTATTTGACCTTGATATTTGACCTTGACTTAGTCTAATGACATCGACTTTGTTATCAGCTGAAGCATAATAGTAAGATGTACCATCACACGTGATATGAGCTTTGTACCTTATATACATTAGGAATTACAGGCAAATGTTTAGTTTTACGTTAATTTTCTGAGAGAAAGGGTGAATGCACCCTACCATATCTAGGTCAGATTTTCTCTGAAACGGTGTGGTAAAATTTCTTAAAAACTCTTTCCAGTATTCATTAATGGTGTCTTGAATTTTTAGAGAAGTTCTAATGAATTGAAGTTTTTTTTTCAATTTTTTAGGATTTTTTGAAATTTAGTGTGAACTCGTCAAACGCACTTGAAAAAGGGTCAAATTGGAGGACCTATATGTGACTTTTGTCAGGATACTTTCTGCCTTTGTGAAAAAAAATCCATTTTTGATTAAATTTTGATCAAGTAATATTTATTTGCTTGTTTGATACCATTTTTGTTCATAAATTTTGAAAAACCTGATAAATATGTTAAGTTTTATAGAGGTAGTGGTCTATTATTTTTTATCAGTTTTGATGTTCACGGGTTATGAGATAAAATTCCTCGTAATTCAACTTACGCGTGGTAATTTTTTTTAAAATTTCATTATTAAGTGTCTTTACCAGTTACAATTACAGTGAGACTTAGTTTATGATGATTTTGAAAAATGGGGGTTAGGCCCCGAATACCTTAAGGACAAGTTTATGGCAATTCAACTAACCCTTTGTGATTTTGAAAGGGAGAAAAATTCTCATGCCAAGTTGCAATTTGTCAAAAGAGAATGTGAGTAGTGTGGGATGAAATTGATCCGCCAAAGGTTTCAAGATACAATATGGACGTCAGATGAACAAGTGCAGAGGTTCCAGCGGGAGCTTGTGAAAACACAAAATCCAAAGTCACAATCTGAGCAATCAAGAAAGAAATTAGTGGAGCATGTAGGCACATTTGATGAACTGTGTGAGAGCTTCATTGGAAAATTGGAATCATTTGCTTACCACCTGTTTGTTGCACAGTGGCAACATAAGCAATTCCAAAATGCCAAAAACGGTTTGGGAAAGGGGCAAGTCGTGTGTATTGGACTTTGCAGAGAACATGACTTTGAGGAATCAAGACGAATGTCAAAGTGCACACTGGGGTGCACACCAAGTCACAACCCACCCAATAGTATGCTATTACTTGAATGATGATGACATTTCTGAAAAGAAAGATGTCCAGCTGATGACGCACGAAATTGTAGGTGGATGTAGCTCACAATACAAATCTAAGACACCATCTGAACTGTTGGTCATGTTGTGCTGTAGATCTGTCAAAAGTTGAGTAATTGTGTTTAAGGTTTACATGTTCATAACGCTTCTGCTTCTCACTTGAACCCCCAGGTCCATTTGGCACTGTGGTTGCCTGGTTAATGACTAATATGGTTAATAAATATGCCAAACCACCACTCGTGTAGCTATGTTACAAGGCAAGTGAGCATGCAACAGAGGAGTGCTAATAGTCAAAAGGTGAATACATAAAGCAGAGAGTACTACATACTGAACAAAAGACTTTTTTGGCAATGTGCAAAACCACAACCCTTCTAGTTATGTTAACCCATTACAACACAATCCCGAGTTTTAAAGACCCTGTAAGAGCAGGCTTTTGAAAACAGTGGGAAAAGGAGAAAATGCTGGTACCCAGTATTTTCACACTTTCCTACTATGTTTTCTACCCGATTCAAAACCAAAATTATCATTTCAGTTACATTTCATTTGTCGTCTGCAAATCCTTTTAATTAGGACCAGTCTAAATTTTTGTTGTTTGGTAAAGTGTTAAAGTGATAATGCATGCAACAACGGAGAGTATGTTATACATGGAGATAAACTCATAGTGAAGTGCACAACATAATCCTTTCTGGGGAAAAAAGGTGCTTGGCATTTAGCCTTTTCTTTGATATAGCAGGTTTTGACAGATATAAAATTTACTCACTTGAAAACATTGCTGTAACAGTAGAAATTGTTAAAATTACAATTTTTCTTTTTCCTGCAATGTTTTAAGCTCTATGAGAAAAACATATCAGCATAATCTATCCCTAGTTCATGCATTTTTGTGGTATGCTTTTAAATGGAAAGACCCTTAAAACTGCGTATCAAAGATAGGATTATTATTGTAATCACCTCTTTACCAGATAACAAAATGTTGGTCTTGTCCAAATTGAGAGCATTTGCAGACAACAAATTAATTGCAGCTCAAATAATGGTACTTCTCTTTAAAGGGATAGGAAACAATGTGGTAAAAGGAGAAAATGATTGTTGCCAGCATTTTGTTTTCTTCCCATGAGGTTTTTAAAACCTTCTTCTTCAGGGCTGACAACCATAATAGCCATTGATTGGGTTCATAAGCAGTGAAAGGTATCTAAAGGAAATCAAGTGATAAACCATCTTCAACACCAGCAACATGAGATTTTTAATTTTGATTCAATGTTCATATTTTTCTCATCCATATACCCCATTTTATGTTTTTAGTCCAAAAATCTGTACACTTTTTAATGTGAGTGTTAACATTCTATGGTATCTATGTATGCACTCTTAAATGGAACATGTCATTGATGCCCACATGCCAATGTGTCCTCTGTTCATACAACATCCGTCCAGTGTTCATCCGACATTTGAAAATTCCGTCTGCTGTGAGTCCAACATTTTTTCTGCTTCTTCTACATTTTAATCAAAATTTGTTGATACTCAATACCCAAGATATAATACTGGTTCTCTTGTTATTTTGGACAAATCTTTTTGAAAAATAGTATCTTTACCTACTAGTTCTCGGAAATGTTGCTGTATTCAGGATTAGTGTCTGTCCATGTTCATACAACATACGGATGGAAATTCTTCCCTTGGTGAAATAAAGACCATAATTTGGCAAGTGCAATAGGTAAAAATTGATGCTGAACAGATCCAAATCGCAGAACTTTTGAATTTCAGTCTTAGCTCAGCATAGGTTAAAAGAACTGCTGTTTTTATCCGTCCACGTTAGTACAACATAATGCCACCTTCCTACTTCTGATCATTATTTTTATATCAAAGGCGACAAATATTTATGTCTGATTTACAATCAACTGAAAATTTAAGATTTTATCTTTCCGACACAAATAAAAAGACACAGTTTATAAGCATTTTATTTTCTTACTATTTTGTCCCATCCATTGATCACTAGAGCAAATAAGCACCCATACATCACTCTTTTAGTGAGATGAAACCATCTTACCTTATTCAAAGCGTCTTCCATGTCTACTGGACGAGCGGTCAAAGCATAATGACCGGCTTCCTTGTCCAGACATCCTTAACAAAACCTTATAATAGCTTGTGGTTACGGGAGATCACTCCTTCCTTACAGCATAACCTCTTCCCGTATAAAATCAGTACCTAACAACTGCGTTAGGGAGAATTCTCTTTAGCTCAGGGGTAAGTGTATTGGTCTTTTAAACCTCGATAGACGAGGATATTTGCCGCACGGGTTCGAATCCCAGCCGGAGCGGTTTATATTTGAGCTATGCATTTGTTACGAACTTTCATGTTCGTAAGATTGTTTATAGATTTGTCTGTCTGTCAAATCTGGAAATACTCTCATCGCCATTTGGACCACTCTATCAGCCTATTCAATTACGAATTCTCTCTGACCTTGAGAGGCATAAGCAAAATACATCTGTGTAGTCTCAGGCAAATCTTTCATATCAAATCTCTTTTCTTGCCTGTGCATTATGTGGAAGAAACCTAAACCGGGTTCACGCGTAATCAAACTGGAGAAAAATTCGCTCGCTGTTCCTTCTAGACACCAACAGAAGTTATTTTTCACTTCTGCTTCTGCCGAGCGCTGACCCTCAGCAAACATGTTAAATTTAATTGCAAATGCCTACCAGTCTCCTTTACCATCAAAGGAGATAGACCTTGGCATAGGCTGACTGATGGATTTTCTTTCTGATTCTCTTTTGTAGCCACGCTCTCTTGGATATGGTCGGTGGAAATAGCTTTTGTCCTCAAAAGGATACGATTCAGGCCTCAACTTCGGTATTCGTGGATCAAACATGAAGTCTTGGCCTCTATTTATCCTGGTCTTAAGCCTTGCAAGACACCAATTCGACTGATAGTGCAACACTTCTAAACACTGTTGCAGACGGTCGTAAACTGGTCGCAAAGCAGAATTGTCTCCTTAAATTTGGACGTGTCTAGAATTTTGCGGTTTGGTAAAGAGTTGAGTAGAATTAACTAAAGTTCACTGAACTTCCAGATTATGTACATCTTCTTTCCATTACCCAGAGAAATCTACTTTTCTCATTTAGGCACAAGATCTAGATCTATATGTACATGTAGATCTAAATCGTACTGCTATATTGCCCCTAGGCCGTACATGCTTCCCCGGAAGACTTTTTTCAAGTCTTCGATCGCTGCACATAATAGTTCTACGTGGGTTGATAAAATAGAACGCGGAAATGGCCCAAAACAGATTTTGTACAAAAACATCATTACATTTTCTCAAAGTAAAGTCTTCCTACTTCCGCGATTCATTGTATCTTCCTCAAGAGTGATTCCCATTTACTATAAACCTGTAATTTGTCTGGCTAAGAATAGATCTACGTCGCATACGGATAAACACGACAGAGGAAAAATTCCGTAGATCTATATCTGCAGTGTCAAATACGGTTCCAAATATGGTATGATGAGGTATCCTGTGCACGGACTAGCCCTCGAGTCCGCCCCACCCCTTACTATGGGAAATTATGCCAACTGTGCCTTCTATCTAACAAACAGAGATGCGCCTATCATTTTTCACTTTTATTAATCAATAGCAGAGACATTTCAATCAGTCTTCTATGACGCGCTAGGCCTATATATATGAGTTTGGGCCATTTTTAGCTCACCTGAGCACAATGTGCTCAAGGTGAGCTATTGTGATAGCCCTATGTCCGGCGTCCGTCGTCTGTCGTCCGTCGTCCGTCAACAATTTCTTTAAACATCTTATTCTAAACCATTGGGCCAATCTTGATGAAACTTGGCAAGGATGTTCCTTGGGTGAAGCTCTACCAAAGTTGTTCAAAGAATTGAATTCCACCCTTAACTCTGGTTGCCATGGCAACAAAAAGGGAAAAAAATGCAAAATCTTTGAAAATCTTCTTCTCTGAAACTAGAAGGCGCAGAGCTTTGATATTTGGTATGTAGCATCTCCTAGTAGACCTCTACCAAGTTTGTTCATGTGATGCCCCTGGGGTCAAAACTGGCACCGCCCCGGGGGTCACAAGCTCGAGCATAGTAACAAAGAAGGAAAACTTTAAAAATCTTCCTCTCTGAAACAGGAAGGCGTGGTGCTTTGATATTTGGTATGTAGCATCTTCTAGTGGACCTCTACCAAGTTTGTTTATATGATGCCCTTGGGTTCAAAACTGGCCCTGCCCCGGCGGTCACAAGTTCGAAAATAGGAACAAAGAAGGAAAACTTTAAAATTCTTCTTTTCTGAAACCGAAAGGCGTGGAGCTTTGATATTTGGTATGTTGCATTTCAGAGTGGACCTCTACCAAGTTTGTTCATATGATGCCCCTGGGATCAAAACTGGCCCCGCCCCAGGGGTCACAAGTTCGAACATAGGAACAAAGAAGGAAAACTTTAAATTTCTTTTTCTCTTAAACGGGAAGGTGTAAGGCTTTGATATTTGGTATGTAGCATCTCCTAGTGGACCTCTACCAAGTTTGTTCCAAGGATGCTGCCTGGGTCAAAACTGGCCCAGCCCCGGCGGTCAGTTTAGTTTAAACATATTTTATTGCCATACATATGTACATGTCAACAAAAGCAATACATAAATACAATTTCTAGTATACATGGAATGACAAATGTACATAGGCAAAGGGGTCTGGCCACAAGTTCTCACAACTTAGATTCGGCCATTCCCCTCCTCCAATTAATGTTTAGGAAACAACAGTCTTATGGCAGCTAAAAAAATTTCAAACTTTTCAGTAGTTAGGGATAATAAAGAGAAACAGATAATGAAAAATCTGAACATCAAAGACTAATGTACTAGACAACATCAGAGTGATAAAGATTATAGATATATATTGTCAGCCGGGATTGAGATTGGAGAATTCTGATCAAATAGCGACTCATATAGGATGGGCTCAAGGAACGTATTATAAACGGTCAATTAAACCTTCCTGAGTTTTTAATAAATTCTTGGACAGAATAAACTATTTCAATATTATCATTAAGGCTTAAATTATCAGATCCAAACAATAATAAATTTAAGTTTAAAGGGTGATATTTGCGGAGTTTGCGAAATAACATCAATCTTTGATTGGTATATGACAGGCAGTGAAAAAAATAATGCTCCGCATCTTCAACATAATAGCCACAGTGGCACAAATTACTTTCCGAAATGTGGTTTTTGTGTAAGTCAGATTTCAGGTCGCTGCAATTATTTCTTAATCTCGCTTGAAAGACTGAGAATTTGCGATCTCCTACACCAAAGTATTTTGGGACTACAGACACTGGAAATTGACGCAAGATTGTTGACTTAAATATAGAAAGTGATTGTAGTGATTTTGTTTCCATCGGCAAATTGTTCCATAGAGATATTGCCGACGGAATAAACGACTTCGCAAAGATTTCGGTACGGCGGGCCAATGTTTCAATATCTAGGAAATTTCGAAGGGAATATACTGTACTATTTCCAACAGTTGATGGAAACAGTTGACATAAAAAGTCTGGAACTTGACCATTGATGATTTTAAACGTTAAAATAAGTTTCTGGTATTTACGTCTGTCGGACAAGCTCAACCAGCCGATCTCTGTATACAAATTTATAAGAGAAGTGGATCTCGTAAGTCCTGTAACTATTCTTGCAGCTTCGTGTTGAATTTTTTCAAGATAATCTCTTTCACTAAAGGTACAGTTATCCCATACGACAGAAGCATACTCAAGAAGAGGGCGTAAAAATGATATATAAAGTTGGTTCAAAGAATTTCGGCTTATTTTGAATTTTACCGCCCTCATCATTCCAAGGATTTTAGAAGCCAACACAGTCAATTGCCTTATATGTTCACGCCATTTTCCATTCGCAGAAAGGGTTAAACCTAAGTGTTTATGGTGTTCAACAAAACTTATTTGGACATTATCGAAGAACAGATTTGGGCTGGGAACGGTTTTTGCAGAAAAGATCATTGCTACAGTTTTTTTGGGATTGAATGTAACCAGCCACTGCTTTGCCCAGTAAGAAATCATTAATAAGTCGTGATTAAGTATACCCTGAATATCTTGAACTGCTGCAGCTGAACAAGCTAATGATGTGTCATCAGCAAATAAACGTGAAATGCTGAGCAGATTTTCAGAAATATCATTAACATAAATTAAAAATAGAAGAGGGCCGAGAACTGAGCCTTGTGGAACACCCGCCTTAACATTCATTAGTTTTGACTTCGCAGTACCAACAAATACTGCTTGTTGTCTATTTGAAAGATAACTTTTAATCCAATTTAGTAAACAACCATTAATTCCATTTTGTTGCAATTTGAAAAGGAGACCCTTATGCCATACTCTATCAAAAGCTTTCGAAATATCACAAAAAACCATACAAGTATTCTGGTTAGAGTCCAGAGAAGAAACAACTTGATGATAAATATCAATCAGCTGATGAATAGTAGAATGACCTTTTAGAAAACCTGACTGCTTTTGGTATATTATGTCATTTGAAACAAAGAAATTGTACATATACTTGTAGACACACCGTTCCATTAATTTTCCAACACAACTTAGTAAAGATATAGGACGGTAGTTACTAACGTAAGATTTGTCTCCTTTTTTGAACAGTGGCATGATAATAGACTGTTTCCAACTTTGCGGAAAAGTTTCTTGATCGAGAGATTTATTGAAGATCCTACACAAGGGCTTTGATATACTGTGTTTTGTAGCCTTGATTAGTTTATGACTTATTTGATCCGGTCCAATTGCTTTATTTATGTCTAATGTTCCAATAATACTTTCAACATCCGCAACAGAAATTTGAATGGTTGAAAGAGTATTTAGTGTTTTATGAACAAAGTTTGGTAAAGTGGCATTTGAGTCATCTAAAGTTGATATGGAAGTAAAATATTCGTTCAGACAATTAGCTTTATCTTCGTCAGTATAATGAAACGTTTCTAAGTCATTATTCAATGTTTTCAAAACTGGAATCGAATTAATGCTGGTATTATTATTGACCAAACTGCGAAGATATTTCCAGTACTGTTTTGGATTTTCAAAACGCGATGAGGATAGACGTTCGTCAAGATTACTGTAATAGCGTTGTTTAGCATGTTTCTTTAGGTTATTTACTTTATTGCGCATTTTCTTGTATTTTTCCCAATCGTTTATACGCTCGGATTTCGTAGCTATAGCCTTTAGTCTATCTCGTTGTCTACTTGTTCTTCTTATCTCCGAATCGTACCACGGTCTGTCGTTAGGTCTTATCGGGGGTCACAAGTTCGTACATAGGAACAAAGAAGGAAAACTTTAAAATTCTTCTTTGAAACTTGAAGGCGTAGAGCTTTGATATTTGGTATGTAGTGATTCTCTTCTAAGTTTGTTTGCCCATCTAAGCACAACGAGTTCATTGAGTTCAAAATTGGGTCATCTTGGGTCATAAACTAGGTCACTAGGTCAAATTAAAGAAATACCTTGTTGGCACTCTCGAGGCCACATTATTTGCGCAATTGCCTTGAAAATTGGTCAGAAAGTTTGAATTTGGGTCAACTGGGGTCATAAACTAGGTCACTTGGTCAAATTAAAGAAATACCTAGTGGGCACTCTAGAGGACATATTTATTATTCAGTTGATTTGAAAATTAGTTAAAATGTTTCTTTTGATAAAGTCCAAGACCAGTTCAAATTTTGGTCACCTGGGGTCATAATCTAGGTCACTAGGTCAAATTAAAGAAATACCTTTAGGGCACTCTGGAGGCCAATTTTTTGCTCATTTGACTTGAAAATTGGTCAGAATGTTTGACTTGAAAATTGGTCAGAATGTTTGTCTTCGTGGAATATGAGTTTGAAATTTGGTCACCTGGGGTCATAAACTAGGTCGCTTGGTCAAATTAAAGAAATACCTTTAAGACAAACTACTCAGGTGAGCGATCCAGGGCCATCATGGCCCTCTTGTTTTTAAACTTTTCCTACCGTCTAAAGACCTCTTACACCAGGAACTTATATAGCACGGTTCTATAGGTCAGAGTCCCAATAGATAGTGGTCTAATCTGCGTTGACGTGGGTAATAGCTCTACCGAGTTTTGCATAAAATTTAATTAGATCTGTAACTAGCTGCTTGTTGAAAATATCTTGCGACATTTTTAAGCGCTACGCAAGTACATAAACAAGATGACGTCATCATATAGAATGACGTACATATTTAGCGGTTCTTATTTTACTCTGAATAGATTAATCTTGCGCTAGCGTAAAAGTTTCAAACAAACATTTTCAAGTTATAAAGCACTTCCGCATTCGGCATACCTCGGGTGATCCGGTGATCCAATCCCCCGGCTGTATCACGTAGCTTGATATGCACCTACACGGTACATGTCGCACATCGCCGGAGGCACACCGTTTTACCGTTATTGAAAGTATTCATAAGGCTCCTCTTAAAAAAGAAGACATGAGTTAATTTTCTATCGATATCTTTCAAAAAAATATTTCAATAGGAAAACAGTTTGTACATTCAATTTTTAGCGTGGTATATCAGTTCCATTAACAGCTTTCATCGACAGATCAGTAGATGTAAATAACTTCGCCGTGGTTTTTCATGTCGTTGCTAGGCGGTTTGCGGGGGCGCCGCCATGTTTAAGATCATGTGATTGGTAGTTCAGAATGGAAGCCTCCTTTATACGGACGAGATTAGATGTAGGTACGGAATCGGCCGAGTTGTGACGAGTGGCATTTCCGCACACTTTTTTATCACCCGTCGTATATAAACGAATCGTGCCCTGTGAAATGGGGATTTAATGCATTTGCAAAAAGTATCGACCCAGGCTGACCTCGGTCGAAACTTTTTGCCACTGGTCAATTTTCTGCATATCCAGGTACCATTCTCACCTCATGATTCAGTCGGTTGTTTGGCAAAATTGGTCTTATGAATCTATAATTAGATCTAGATCTATGTGATGACTTGCATGGTGTAATGCATCACGGCGCGGCGTTGCATAAACCCCCTTAAAATGCAGAGCATGGCTTAAATCTATTTCCAGTTAAACGAATTTCGATGAAATACTTGATATGTCCATTGATGGAGCTCTTCAATTGAGGCGCCTTTAGACCCTCTACCGGAACCATGCGTAAACAGAAATCAGTGGTACCATAAGTGAAGTACAATTAAACAGTCATCAGTACTAACACTAACAGCCTGCTGTCGCAGTTATTGCAGAGTCGCAAGCGGTCCGCAGCCGATCGCATAAGACTTTTGAACAAGTTAAAATTTCTGACGCGACTGCATGCAATCGAAATACTCGCACATCGTCGCAGTGCGAATGTTGCACAACGTTTCACTACAAGACGCATGAGCTTGAGTGAATTATATTGTTGTAGTTGATCAATAAATCATTGTGCAACACTCTTACATGTATTACGGATCTCTAAAGCCCCTTTCACAATTGTGGTGTGACTAATTGTGACAATTTGGTCGCACGATCGACTTAAGCCCCTTTCACAAATGGAGTGCGACTAATTGCGACAATTTGATCCAGCACGATCGACTTGAAAAGTCTACTCTCGCAATGGATCGCCAAATGCAATAGAAGCCGTTCAACAACAACGAGTGGAAGCGACCGTTGCAAGAAAGAAGACATATGCTCGTGCGAGCGATCATACGTTTACCTGTGAGTGTTGCTCGAGTAATTGCGATTAGTGTGACGTCACTCATACAACTGATGGCATTGTAAAACGATTTGTCTCAACACCGTGCGATTGGTCGAGTGCTTGGATGCGACCGGTTGCGCGATCATGAGATAGTTCGTGTGATTTGTCTTAAAATGATCTGGAAATTTATACCTGCCCAAATATGGATCTCGTCAGATCAACAATGAATTCCGAAGGACGAACGAAATGTCAAAAAAGGCCACAAACACCAAGCAGACAACAGAATGTTAGCAATACCAGCTTCCACCTTCCTTCAAAAAGACTGGAGACCATTTTAGTCGTTGACTGATTTTTTTCCTTTAAGATAGTCGCACAGCACAGAGTCTCTTAAAGTCACACAACGGTAGTACACTGTTGCACGAGGTGATACGAGTTGTATAATAAAAGTCTAATAGTCGCATTCAAAACGCAACAGAACGCGCGACTTGTAGCTAGAGATCTCTAATACACGTATTCATGTGTGTTGTACGACGTCTTAACGATCAAATACAGTATCCCAAGTCATGCAAGCTCGTGCGTCTTGTCGTGCAACGTTGTATAACATTCGTAGGACTGTTCGTGTGACAGTGCCACTGCTTTGATCGCATGCAGTTGCGTCAGAAATTTGAACATGTTCTGAAGTCTAATACGATCGTTTGCGACCGCTTGCGGCTCTGGAATGACTGCTACTTCTAAAAAACTGGTCGTAAACTGGTTGTAAGCCAATTGTGAAAGGGGCTTTAAAGTTACCCTCGCAATGGATCGCAAAAAGCTTTCACAAGTGCAAAAAAAAAAAAGTTCAACGAGAGCGAGTGGACGCGACCGTTGCAAGACAAAGGCGCATTTGCTACGGTTACCTGTGAGTGTTGCACAAGTAACTGCGATTGATGCGACGTCAATCATACGACTGATGGTGTTGTGCGAGGGTCATTCATTTAATTGTGTCACTAATGGGTCTCCATACTGCATGACCATACGTATCACAAGGAAATAATGGTTTTTCGCAAGAAGGTTGTCCTGAATACTGGCATGAAATTTTGTTGTAATAGGTTCATTCTTTCAAAAGTTATTGAAAGTTAAAGTAGGTGCAGTCATATACACTATATTACTGAAAACAGATGAAGAGACCTGTGCCTTATTCATGACTGTAGAGCTGCTCACAAGTCTGCAATTGTTCAGAATTTCCTTGAAACGGAAAAGGTGGTACAGCTTCCCCACCCACTCTATTCTCCCGACCTCAGCTCATTATGGTGGTCAGCCAGTTCCCAAGCATTTTACCAGCATTTTGTCATTTTCCCACAATATTTTCTATCAAAAACAGGCTCCATCATTTAAGCTCCGCTCATCTGTCGTCTGTAAATTCTGTCATTTTGATGAGTCAAGAGACTTTACATTCGACAAAGTGTTAAAGCACAATCACTGTCACAGGTTAACTTCGAATTCACTACTGTGGTAAAATACCCCTGCAGGTATGTTTCTTTTGGTAAATTACGTAAGAGCGGCATTTATTGGTTGGTTGGTTTGGCGGGGTTCGATGTAAAAACATCATGCGACTAATCCGTCAGACAAAGAACGACAGTACAAGAGAGAAGACGTGTTCGAGACTAACGAAGAGTTAGGGAAGCCAAGGAGTTGTAAGAGGAAAACCTTGTAGTTGGTTATTGGTGAAGATAACTAGACAGGTAAGCCCTCGGTTCTACAACAGTGGCGCTGCGAGCAATTCGAAACGCATTTGCGATTGAATTGCCCGTGTTTTTGTTGGATTGAAGCGACTGGAATTGCTGGGTGGCGGGGTAGCCAGATTGCTTTTCGGACGTCGTGTAGAAATCCAAGAACAAACTCCTTTATTGGCTTCGTTGCATTTTTTCATTGGGTTAGTGAAGAAAATCAACGTTTTCAATAAATTCCGTGACTATTTCTGTTGTATTTAGAGGCCTTCGTGGTTTTTATTTACGACGTTAACAGCGACACTTTTTTCTCCATTTTCCACAATATTTCAACAGTTGCTTCAATTCAGCAACCAAATAGGTTTTATACCTGTTGTGGAATCTTCTTTTTCTCACTTTTCTGTATTGTGAAATTGTCCCCTGCCCTCAACTTCGAAACATCGCGACACGTGGCCGCCCTATTTCAACAAAGGAGAGGAGATAAGAGTTGAGAAAAAGAACAAGTCCGACTTACAATTAAAAGCGGACTATAGACTGAAGAATATCCTGTAAATCCGGTCGGTGTAAAGTGGATTTTCATCCTGAATTCCGTCCGTGCTACTCATTGACGGACATTTTGAATTCAAAGCACTGACACCACCTAAAACACAAGTTTGTTATTTTTGCTAACGGCACTATTTTTATGCTGTTTATTGGAAATATCAACATATTTTTGTGGATTGAAAGCATTTTTGTAACAAACTGTGTATAGTTTGACTTCAATTATAAGCGAACTGTGGGTTTTGTCTGACTTACTCTGAAAGCGGACAACTTTAAATTAGCTCTGCATGCAAATTATTTACATGGTGTTTACACGCATATAAATTTGTATTGTACACCGAGCTAACCATACAAATCCAAAATGGAGAAAGTTCCCTTTAATTTTTGTGAACTGGAGGACTTGATGCAAATCAAGGGAATTGGGGAAAGAACTGCTGAGAGAATTCTTGATGTAAGAAAGGCAGAACAAAACATTACCCCTGGTATTTTAACTAAGATTCCTTATCTCTAGGTCACAAGGGAAATGATAGATGCAATAGACTTCACTCCAGATTGACCCCAGGTAAGTCAAGTTCTAGTCATAGTAAGCCGAGTGAGTATGGAAGTCCAAGTAAATGGGGGCAAAGTGACACTGCAAGCTCATGGGGGCAAGGGTACACGAGTGATGTGCGCACGCCGCCCAGGCAAAATGTATATCCGACGGAGACTACGCCAAAAGTTCCGCCCCGGGGTATGTTTCAGTTTTCCCCAGGTACCAGATAACTGGCGCAAACCAAACTGGCCTGAACGGGAGTATCAACGTTATACTCATTCATCTGGTGTACCGAGAAATATTTTCTTTGATGGTACTGGTTCTTGGAATGCGTTCTTCACTAAATTTACATTTTATTCAGATGAACAGCAATGGACGGGGACACAAAGAAAATACAACCTGTGCTACTGTTTACAAGGTAAAGCTAGCGAATATTTCGCTATGCTAGTAGAGAGGAATCCACACATTGAATATTTCGATGTTGTGGATCAGCTGAAGAAAAGATTTGGCATGTCGGACTTGCCAGAATCTTTTCGGATAGAATTTAGCAATCTGCGCCAAAGAGCTGATGAGTCAGTTCAAGAATGGGCAGATAGGGTAGCTCTTGTGGGATCCCAGGCTTTTGCTGGAATGCCCGAACCCCTAAGTGAAAGGGAATTGGTTTTGAAATTCTGTCAAGGATGCACTGAGAAAGATGCAGGCCACTATGCACTGAATTCTAGACCCTACACTCTGGACGATGCAATGAAAAAGTTGTTGTGGTACAGACATACGACTAAACTCATGCATGGTAGATCCAGATCTCACCAAATAAGACAGACTGTTTCAGATGATTACCCGTTTGAAACTGACGAGTCAGATTTGGAATTGAGCCTGAGAAAGGTCAATACAAGTAGATCTAACGCTCCAAAACCATTTAAAAGCGACAAAGTCGACTAAGAAAAAAGGGTTTCGGTTATGGAGAATAAGATGGAAGAAATGCAGAAATCAATCGATAAATTGACCACTGCATTCAATAAGGTAGCCAGCACAGTCATGGCGGAAACTAGGTCAAGGTCACCTAGAAGGGACCCAAGTGACTCCATATGCATTCTGTGTAAAGAAAAGGGGCATTTCAAAAAAGATTGTCCCAAGGCTACGAAAAAGGTAAACTTCCTTGAGGTGGATTCAGAAGAGGAAGATTTAAACGAACAAGGGTTGGAGAAGGAGGCCGACCTTCAACCCAATCAGGACAGGGCCTTATAGATGAACCAAGTCAACTGAGTACTGGGCTCAGGGAAAAAGAGCCAGTCTCTTCAGAGGACTCTGATGGTTCAACAACAGAATCTAGTTCGTTGAGTTCATCAGTTCATGAGGCTGAAACATTCTGCGAAGTTTTTAACGCGTGTGTAAAACAATTTGAGGAACTGTCCCTGCAAGGTTCAAACACGGGTAATGTACAAGTTGACAATAATGAGGAGGTTGTTGTATGCAGACTTCGCTCTTGTTCAACTTTTACAGTAACCTGTACAGTTCAATCGACCCCTGTTAGGGCGGTTGTAGACTCTGCTGCTGAGGTTACTATAATCTCAGATAAAATTTACGAAAAATTAACAAGGAAACCACCAATTAAAAAGCATGCAGTATTACATACTGCAGGGCGAGATATGACCATGAAAGGTTATATAGTAGGACCTGTAACCATGCAGTTAGGCAACAAAATATTTAAAGAGGACATATATGTTGCTCCAATTCAAGATGAAATGTTGCTAGGATTTGATCTTATACATGGAAGGAAGATCAATGTCAATACTGCAGAGTCTTGCCTTCTGATAGAAGGGGAGAGAGTACCAATGGATATTGGTAATAGGGAAGGTGGAACTCGGGTGTCAAGAGTTTTTGTCGCCAAGTCAGTTGTAGTACCACCCAACTCGGTCCGACTGGTGGAATGTAAATTATCAGAGTCTTTGAAAGATGAGTTCATGTTTGAACCAAAGGATAATCCCGGTCTCTTAATCCCAAGGATTATATATAAAGACGGGAGGAAGCCAAAAGTCTGTGTGGTGAATCCAACAGACAGAAACAAAAGGCTTAAGAAGGCTACAGAACTAGGAAATGCAGAAAAAATAAGCTCTGTTGTTGATTCTGGTCATGAAGTTAAACAAAATGCGGAATCTAGTCCCGAACAAATTTCAGATCATTTGGAAAAAATGTGGGAAAAATCTATTACCAACCTATCTGATCCAGAGCAAGCAAAACTTAAACAACTGCTGTGTGAATTTCAAGATGTGTTTGCCAAATACGAGTTTGATCTTGGTAAATTCACGGAAATTGAACACAAAATTGATACAGGTGACTCAAAACCATTTAAACAAAGAATGAGAAGAACACCTGTAAGTTTTGCTAGTGAGGAAAAAGCTCACATAGACAAGATGGAAAGGGCTGGTGTAATACAACCATCTGCTTCAGAATGGGCATCAGCGCCCGTTTTGGTTAGAAAAAGGGATGGTAATGTGCGATGGTGTGTTGACTATAGAGACTTAAATGCTCTTACTGTCAAGGACGTATACCCATTGCCGTTAATAGACGAATGTCTAGATACATTGGCAGGCAATACTTGGTTCTCAAAACTGGATGCAAATTCTGCATACTGGCAGATCAAGATATCTGAGAAAGATAGGAAAAAATCTGCCTTTATTACCAAGTATGGGTTGTACGAATTTGTAAAGATGGCTTTTGGTCTTTGTAATGCGTCAGCGACCTAGTCTAGAGTTATGAACCTAGTTCTGAGGGGTCTAACGTGGGATTCTGTACTAGCTTTTCTTGACGACATAATAGTTCTTGGGAAAAAGTTTGACGATCATCTTCTTAATGTAAGATCAGTACTCAAAAGGTTCAGAAAATATGGTCTGAAACTAAAGCCTTCCAAATGCATACTTTTTCAGAAAGTTGAATTCTTGGGAAGATGGGTATCATGCCAGGGATTACATATGAAGGATGATCATGTTAAGGCAGTCCAAGACTGGCCTATCCCAAAAACCACACGTCAAGTGGAACAGTTTTTAGGTCTGGTGAATTATCATAGACTTTTTATTAATTACGCATCTTTGGCTGTTCCGTTGTATGCTATTACGGGGAAGAAAGCTTTTAAGTGGGAAGCTGAGCAACAAGAAGCATTTGAGAAGATTAAAATTGCTTTATCTTCTTCACCAGTATTGTCACTTCCTAACAATGAGGACATGTTCATACTGGACACAGATGCATCTGAGTTTGCTATAGGGGCTGAGCTGTTGCAATTACAAAATGGGCAGGAAAAGGTAATTGCTTATGCCAGTGTAGCTCTGTCGCCTGAACAAAAAAGGTACTGTGTAACTAGGAAGGAATTGCTGGCAGTAGTTAAATTTACTCGGCAATTTAGGCACTATTTACTTGGCTGCCTTTTCTTGGTTAGGACAGATCACAGTAGCCTCACGTGGTTGCTAAACTTCAAACGTCCACAGGGGCAAATTGCTCGCTGGTTTGAAGAACTCAGTCAGTATGACCTGAAAGTGCAACACAGGGCAAGAAAAAAGTATACAAACTGGAGTGACTTTGTCAAAACTGTGGATATCGTCCTGTCAGTTGACATAGCAGCTTCCCTAAACACAGTGTAGGCCATAGGTGTAACACATGCTGAGATACGTTCCATGGTGGATTGTGGAGATGTAGTGGTAAAAGTTCAGAATGTTTCTGTGGATCTTGTTGGTTGAAATAAGTTTTTGTACAAGTAGACAAGCTGCAGAAACGAGAGAAGGAACCACCAAAAGGTGTATAAATATTACTTGTAACGGCCAGGCAAAAGCCTTGGAGAGGGTTTTGAAATTTGGCACAAGAGGATTGGTCCTTATCAGATGGACAAAGGAGGACTATAAAGGGACCAAGCCAAACGGTAGTTGCCTTAACCTCTTCAAGTAGTATTGCTCAAGATACCAGGGAATCCGTCTCCACACGTTCAAGCTGATTGGAGTATGGGCAAGAAATGGATTGACGCCTTCCCACACTCTGTACAATTTACTTTAGTTTTTCTGCAAAGGTGGCTACTTTTAAAGCCGACCAAAGGAAGGCACCAAGAAACATGTTTTTGCACTGTATTCTGATGGAAACGGACCCACAGTACCTGGGTGCAAAAGGAGTTTGTAAATACACTCCAGCTTATGTAGGGGACGTGGCCAAGCTCGTCACCCAAGTAAAAAAGCAGTACCTATATCCGCGGTCTTGAGCAATAGCGCTCAAAATGGACTCAAATTATATGGCCGTGTATTTTGACCAAGCCATAGAGAAAATAGCCGCATGTCCAAAATAGGCTTCTTTGAAACGTTTGTCTCGTATGTAAATGGGCAAATAAAATCTACATGGCTGCAATGGTTTGAAATGAGCCATAAAAACTTTGAGCTTGATAGTGGAGCTGACTCGGACAACCTCTAAGACCCTAAATGGCACAGAATAAAACTGGCCGTCTTCCAGGGCTTTAGAACAAGAAGACCTGATAGGACCTAGATGACAATTGGGCCAAGTGATCATCCAAAGGCCTTGATAGGTTAATCCGAAACAGCTTACCTAAAGGACCTGTGGTGCAGGAAGCTAACTGACCCACATAAGGGGGCCTATAAAACACGGGGAAATGTGGTAAAATACCCCTGCAGGTATGTTTCTTTTGGTAAATTACATAAGAGCGGCATTTATTGGTTGGTTGGTTTGGCGGGGTTCGCTGTGAAAACATCATGCGACTAATCCGTCAGACATAGAACGACAGTACAAGAGAGAAGACGTGTTCGAGACTAACGAAGAGTTAGGGAGAGCCAAGGAGTTGTAAGAGGAAAACCTTGTAATTGGTTATTGGTGAAGATAACTAGACAGGTAAGCCCTCAGTTCTACAACACTACTTATATCCCAACTAAAATATGGACTGATTTGTATACAAATGTAAAATTTTGATGATTGCGATTGATTGATTGATTGATTTAATGGTGTTTTACGCAGCTTTCAACATTATTTCAGTCATATTACAGGGACAGCCAACATATTTATACATGTCCTGGGTTTGACCTGTACTGTGCAAGGGTTCTGCTGTGTGTTGCCCAAGGACATTCCGCGAAAAGCCCAATGCTTCCAGTGAGGCTCAAACCCGGGGCTTCCAGGCTACGAGTCCTCCGCTTTACCACTGAGCCATGCAGGACCCGTATCAAGTGATAACTGGAATGTGCTTATCGCTAACATTTCTATATGAGCCTTGCTCTGGAAAAAAAGGGGCTTAATGCGATGCATGATAACCAAGGAAGTCATCAGATAATTATGAATCCATTATGTCAATTTTGTCTAACAATTGACTGAATGATGAGGTAAACTGGGCCTTGGACATGCAGAAAATTGACCAATAGCAAAACATTTCGGCCCAGGTCAGCCTGCGCGGAATGCACAGGCTCACCTGGGTCACTACTAGTGGTAGATGCATTAAGCCCCCTTTTCACAGAGCATGGCAAATATAAAAATTGCCATCATGAGTGTCAAGCACAGATTTAAATGCCCTTTAACCCTTTACCAAAGTTTACCGACTGAAATTTAGACTTGTCCATACAAAAGCAAGTGCAGAGTGTGCAGATGGCATATAAATTGCGGCTCAAACAAACATTATTCTCTCCTTTTCGAGCTTTTTTTTTTTTTTTTTCTTTTATAAATTCTTTTTCCTCAGAGTCTTTAAAACTCGAGATTGCCACAGAACACTTCCGCGAGAGCCCAGTGCTTCCATTGGGGATCAATCCCAGGGTCTCTTGGTAACGTACTTCTGTTCTTTACCACTGAGTCACGCAGGACCCCCTTGTACAAGCAGACTAGTCTGAAATTTGATCTGTACATTAATATAAGGCCTCTAGAACGTATTTTCAGATGGGAGAAGACTAAAGAAAAGTAATTTATTAAGTACCAATTCTTGTATACGTTGTATATGACTCTTTACCCCTTTGAGGCCATTTAAGAACAATGTTTACACGGGTTTAGTTTTTGCTATTTATTTATATATAAGTTCTTAAATTTTTTGACTGCAGGGATTAAAAAGAAAGGTTGGCTTCCCTTGAATTTTATAAGCTTCTAGACAATTTCCCATATATGTGCGGGGGGGGGGGGGGGGGGGGCTAAGCCTCCCCCTAGCCCCCTCCCCCTTTTTCCGTCTGTTCCTACGGCCCCTAAACATGTTACTGTACAATGTATTATGAATATTATGAAATAACTGCCATCAAAACATGTAAGTACATAACACTGCATGCAAAGTCAACATAGTTATTGATGAAGGCAGGGCGGAAGTCGCAGTAGATGTGGACAAACACAGACTGTTGGAGGAATCCTGCACACAGAACGAATCCACAACGTCCCTGTAATAGACACACCATTCATAATTATATCTAAAAGGAAAAACGATCAGCGACAAATTTACCCTTTCGACGCCATAAGCAAAAAAGGGGACTTTTGCGAACGGCATGGATCAAGATCAGACTGCACAAGATGTGCAGTCTGATCTTGGATCCATACCGCCCGCTTGCTTGGTCGAACCCATAAGATAAAACTCTTTCCAAATTTCAGTGGATTCTATTTTCAACCGTAGAAAGAGATTATATGTTAGCCGCGCTCTGTGAAAAGGGGGCTTAATGCATCTGCGAAAAGCATCGATTCAGGTCAGCCTGCACAGTCCGCGCAGGCTGACCTGGGCCGAAACTTTTCGCTATTGGTCAATTTTCTGTATGTCAAAGGACCATTCTACCTCATGATTCAGTCAAATGTAGAAAAAAGTGGCTATTATGGATCCATGATTACGTGATGGCTTGCTTGGTATCATGGATCACGGGATGCATTAAGCCCCCCTTTGCCAGAGCATGGATCATTATAAAGAGTGGAAGATATAAAGAGTGGAGGGTCACCTTTATGTTATTTAGGTGTTCTCAAACATGTAAGAAATGTTTAAAAAAAAATTACAAGAGCTGAATTCGAAGTACATTGATTAAAAGAGATGCAAATTTAGGAAGGAACCTGGATAAAAAAAATCGAGTTCACTACATGAGTCGAAATGGGTTGCTCAGTCGGTAACGTACAAGACTAGAAACTAGGGGGTCGCTAGTTCGAATCCCCAGCTCGGACAATTTCTGTCTGGAGACTTGTGATTGTCATTGCAACAGGACTCATTCCTCTCTAACCGCTGATCGTTTTTTCGACGATGGTAATGTTGGAAAGCATCAAGTGGCTTGTGCGAAGTGCTAGTAAATCGAAATTCCATGAAAGTATGGACAGGTGCAATGGCTTGGGAAGAACTTGTGTGGAACACTGGTATAAGGAAACTCTAGGAAAGCATGTGTAGTTAACGCTGGCCGCCGCGATATAACTGCAATAATGTCGAAAAAGGGCTATAAACACCGTACAATTATTCATTAAAAATACTGTAAGACAACAATAAAAAAAAAAAAGAATCAGGTTCACATATATATGTAGACATATAAATAAGACATTCTCTGTGCAAAGGGGATAGACTGCATCTGCAATAATGTTGACTCAGGTCAGCCTGTGCAGTCTGTGCAGGCTGAACTAGGTCAAAAGCTTTTGCTGTCGGTCAGTTTTTCTTTGTGTCAAAGGACCATCCTACCTTATAATTCAGCTGGTTGATAAACAAAATGGATTTTATAGATCCATAGT
Organism: Tridacna gigas; assembly: GCA_945859785.2. Classification (NCBI taxonomy): domain Eukaryota; kingdom Metazoa; phylum Mollusca; class Bivalvia; order Cardiida; family Cardiidae; genus Tridacna; species Tridacna gigas. Next base: position 25,845,540 of record OX244029.2, read on the forward strand.
TGTGTGATGACTTGCATGACTTTCTCAGAGCGCCGCTCAATTATATATAGAGGATAATTGTCTGTTTCGGTGTATGATCGAAATTTCTTTCATCCAGTGAAAAGCGATGGCTATATTTTCACGAGGTAGCGAATATTATGGAATGCCATAGCAGAAAATATTCAAGATATAAAAACACTATCAAGATATTTAAAATATTCAATCAAGATAGTCGCAATTATACCAAAATGATATATAAATTTGATATATGACAGCAAAATTATCATATCAAAACATAAAACCACTTCAAGACAAATAAATATACTTCAAGATGTAAAAACAGCATCAACATTTTAAAAACCACACCAAGACAAATAAATATACTTCAAGATGTAAAAACAGCATCAACATTTTAAAAACCACACCAAGACTCACGTGACCAATCAAGACTCACGTGACCACAAAATCCACGACGTCATCACTTGGCGAAAAGTGTCCATATTCCGTGATGATAAGGAAACAACTTGATGAAATTAAGAATTGAGACCAGAATATGAGCTAGAAATTACTTGCCTTCATAAAAAAAGTCATTTCTGGTCACTCTCATATCAAAAGAATAACTTAGATAACTATTTTCATGTTCAATGTGCATTGATAAAGAACATACCGTCGGCCTTCTTGTGCAGACATGGCGTGACCTAATTCCGGTAGCTCAGTAGTATTTACTGCAGAAAGTCGATGATCTTTGCATTTTTTTGAGAAGTAACACTACTTAGCATCAAGAAAAAAGAAGTAGATTTCTTTAACATACGATAATTAGTTTATTTTCCGGTGTATTTGTCTTGTATTTGTCTGAAATTCAAGGGCAATGAGACATTCGAATATTGGTAAGGGTTACGAGCAGAAATACCGTGTGACGTCATCAAAATATGTGCTCTACGAGATGTACACAAAAATCACCGGTTCAAGGACACTCACGGAATAAGGACACTAGACGATATATGCACAGCATTTCTAGTAATAGAGGCCTACCATACATACGATACGGTATCTGGCATTGCCATTGCATTGTTACGATTGTGTAGCAAAAGATCAGACTGCAGGCCTTCAGTATCTTTTCAAATGCCTGTGTCTTTTCTGTCTGCATTTCCTATCCGTCTGTCTACCTGTTCGTCCTTCCATGTATATGTACGTGTGTCTGTGTGCCCTCCGTAGGTCTATTCATCTGTCGGTCTGTGCGTCTGTCTTTTTGCCTGTCTGTCTGTATCTTTATGTCGGCCTTCCCTATGTCTGTCTGCTCATCCGTCCGTCCGTCTATATGTATGTGTGTCTGTTAGTCTGTCCGTCTGTCAATATGTAATCGTGTCCGTTTGCCCACTGTGTGTCCCTTACTCTGTCGGTCTGTGCGTCTGTCTGTCTTTTTTTTCTTTGGCTGTCTGTCTGTGTCTTTCTTTCTGTTGGTCTTCCCTATATCTGTCTATCTGTTGGTCCGTCCGGCTATTTTGTATGTGTGTCTTTGTGTCCGTCTGTCCATATGTATGGGTGTCTGTCTGCCCTTCGTTGGTCCGTTAACCTTTCGGATCTTTTGGAGGATCAGAGTGCACAGTGTTTTTCTATCCGTCTTCCCATGTTTTTCTGTCTATTTTTTCGTCAATTCGTCCGTCCGTCCGTCTGTGTCTGTCTTTTTCTCCGTGGGTCTGTTTATCTGTCGGTCTGTGCGTCTATCTCTCTTTTTGTTCGTGTGTCTGTGTTTATCTGTCGGTATTCCCTATGACTGTCTGTTTGTTCGTCTGTCCGTCCGTCCGTCTGTCTGCCCTTCGTGTGTCCGTTCATCTATCTGATCTTTAGGAGGCTTAGGCTGCACAAAAATTCAGTATGACCTTACACTTTATGCTTTAATGAATGAAACAACATCACGGACATTTGAAGGGGCATCTGAAACACTCCTCCTGAGGTCTCTCATGAGATCTTGGAACTGCGAATGTCTAAAGAGCCGAGTAACTTCGTCTGGGTGGTCCATGATTAACGTTAATACGCCGAATAAAAAATGACGGTGTGACTGTCAACAGTCAAGCAGCAGCAGTGTGTGTACGTTCTTTTCGCCAAGTGATGACGTCATGGATTTTGTGGTCACGTGAGTCTTGATTGGTCACGTGAGTCTTGGTTTGGTTTTTAAAATGTTGATGCTGTTTTTACATCTTGAAGTATATTTATTTGTCTTGAAGTGGTTTTATGTGTTGATATGATAATTTTGCTGTCATATATCAAATTTATATATCATTTTGGTATAATTGCGACTATCTTGATTGAATATTTTGAATATCTTGATAGTGTTTTTATATCTTGAATATTTTCTGCTATGGCATTCCATAGAATATGGCCTTTGCTCTTCACGAAATGAAAGTAATTTCGATCATACACTGAAACAAACAGTTATCCTATCTATTTTATGCTCTTCACTTTAACCTTTCTTTTCACTTCTAGTTTTTCCTCATCGTGAAAAATATGCGTTTTTCAAGCAAAATAGATCTATTCCATCCGGTCGGATAAGGACTAGCTGTAATAATGACGTCATGAGTGATGTTGACTCCGTCATAAAACGTGACGCTCATCCGCTAAAAATTTATCAATGTTCTATAAATATCCGTGGCATGTCAAAAAAAAAAGTTATTTACATTCACCGGTGAATTATTACATTCCCCGGTGAATAACAAGGATATTATTCACTGTAGGATTTCTATAAACTACTGAACAGCATAAAAGAAAATAACATACCGGCGGTTTTCCACACACTTGTACTCTATGCTTTTAGATCTCAACTCGCCAGCAAGGATTTGTAAAGTAGGATCATCACATTTCGAACTGGAAAGAAAAAAATCAAAGTAGCAAGGATAGAGGTAGGAAGGCTGTCGTATTTTCTTGCATTAAAGATGGTGTCTCGATGAAAAAATTAATCTTCTCTACCGTGCACAAGATATAACATTACCTGCTAAACAGTACCCCTTGGACACCTTGTTTTATGCATAAATGAGCAGTGCTCTCTGAAAAGGGGGCTTAACGTATCTGCAAAAGTATCGACAAAGGTCAACCTGCATAGTCCGCGCACGCTGACCTGGGCCGAAACTTTTTGCTTTTGGTCAATTTCTGCTGGTCAAAGGACCAGTCTACCCCATGATTCAGTCAGTTGTTAGACAAAATGGATTTTTATGGATCCATAATTTTATGATGACTTGCTTGGTATCATGGATCACGGAGTTTCCTTAAGCCCCCCTTTGCCAGAGAATGGCTCATATGTTTTGGTTATTTAGGTCGAAGTGTGTCCAAATGTCTGTGCGTTAAAGGAACCAACAGCTGTTTTCTTTTTTGTTTTGTTTTTGTTTTCAAAGAAAGTTTAATAGCAGGTGTTCGTTTGAATAATTCAAACAGACTGGGAGATGAGTATTGGTTGAAATCTTTTCGTATGATAGCTGAAATAGTTACAATTCATATGGTTTATAACGCCGCATAAAACACGGCGTTCAATCAGGCGAACCTACCTGTCTCTAGACGGTGATTCGTTCAGTAATAACACAGTCGCCGATTTTACCACTCCCGTACGTAAATATGGCAGTTCAAATGTTGAAAAGTACCTAATGAAAAGGCGAACAAGGTAGATATTTATGAAAGAAGTTTCTCTTTTCGGTAAAAAAAATGTGAAATGGGCCATGCTCTGTGAAAAACGGGGGTCTAATGCATATTCAGTCCGCGCAGGCTGACTTGGGTCGAAACTTTTTGTTTTTGGTTAAGTTATCTGCATCTCAAAGGACCATTTCCAATTCATAGTTTATCCGCTTTTAAGAAAAAAATAGACCCATGTTATGCAACAAACTGGCTTGGTATAATGCATTATGAAGATGCATTAAAACCTATTTTCACAGAGCGCCGCCGAAATTCATTGATGGCAATGAATTTAAAGGAAGTCTGGGCAATGATTCGTACCAAATAATTAGTAATGAACTCTGACAAACAGTTTTAACAAGAAGATTTCAAGGCGTTTTTAGCAGATGAGCATATATTTCTTTTGCTAAAAAAAAAAAAAAAAAAAAAAAAAGAGGATAAAATGACACAAACCTGACTTTATGGTAAATATTCAAAGCATTTGGAAAAAAAGTAATAATAAAGGTAAATCATTATGGCCGGAAACTAATTAATTTCTGTCCAGAAAATTGAATATGATACTGTGTCACTTCTAAGAATACATATGAACCATGCTCTGTGAAAAGGGGGCTTACTGCAACTGCGAAACGTATCGACCAGGTCCTGGGCCCAAAATTTTCGCTATTGGTCAATTTTCTATATGTCCAAAGACAAGTCTACTTCATGATTCAGTCGGTTGTTAAAAAATAGATTTTATAGATCAGTAAGTATATGACGACTTGCCGTTCGTATAATGCATCACGGAGATGCATTAAAACCGCTTTTGTCAGAGCATGGCTCATATAAATAATCCAAAACAACTATACAGAAATGGTAAAATAAAGATCGTAATTATTCTATTTGTATATTCAGCTATGTAATTCATCTTACCGTAATTATATGTATATTCAGGAATGTAGTTTACAGTTAATAAGATTTTTGTAAGTTTAATTTTATAAATTTCTACCGAAAGACCATTTCGTTTAGTCCTTACTAAGAGGCACACTGTCGCCGTTATGCTATACTTACGTGCCAGTCTTGTAGATCGGCACGACACTCGCATTAAGCATAATAAAGACGTCACCGGTGGCTTTTTCCGCAAAACCTCTCGATGCAGCTATCCAAAATCCCCGCAAGGCACTGAAGGGGCAAGTAGGGGTCGCATCCCAGCCAGGACAAATAGTCCCTGCAGGGGCCATACCGTCTGTGGGGTCACTGCACCACGAGATTCCGTTCCCGATATAACCTTTATGATTAACAAAAATAGTTTAACCAAAGTTTAACCCTCAAAATAACATTTTTGTGTCAAGTTTAATAAATGCTTATTCTATATCGATTGAGAAACAAGTTCACGCAACTTATACTAATCTCTCTCTATTCTGCTTCCTGCAAACTACACCAGTACTCTAGCCGAAAGTCTAGGCCAATGAACATTCCTAAAGTTGACACCTGTCCCCGGGTATCGAACTCAGGACCTTTGGGTTATGAGGCAGACGCTGTACCTCACAACCATGGACACCACACCCCTATTCTATCGACCTCACAAAAATAACAAATAATCTCTGACAACTTCGAAATTGGGTCGTGTCGGGTCAAAAAGTAGGTCACTGGGAAAAATCTCAGAAAAAACTTTGCATGCACTCTAGAGGCCACAATTTTAGTCGGATACTCATGAAATTATGTCAGATTGTCTGTCTTGATGATACCTCATACAAGTTTGAAATTGGGTCATGTTGGGTCAAAAAGTAGGTCACAGGGCTAAATCGTAGAAAACCTTGTGTGCACTACAGAGGCCACATTTTCGGCCAGATACTCATGAAACTTGGTCAGAAAGTTTGCCTTGATGATATCTTGGACAAGTTTCGAAGTGGTTTACATCCGGTCAAAAAGTAGGTTACTGGACCAAATCACATTTTCAGCCTGATACTCTTGAAACTTTGTCAGAATGTTTGTCTTGGTGATATCTTGGACAAGTTTGAAATTGGGTCATGTCGGGTCACAAAGTAGGTCACTGGGAAAAATCTTAGAAAAACCTTGTGTGCACTCTAGAGGCCACATTTTCAGCCTGATACTCATGAAACTTGGTCAGAAAGTTTGTCTTGATGATATCTTGGACAAGTTTCGAAGTGGGTTACATGCGGTCGAAAAGTAGGTTACTGGACCAAATCATAGAAAAACCGCGTGTGCACCGTAGAGGCCACATTTCAGCCTGATACTCATAAAACTTGGTCAGAATGTTTGTTTCAGTGATGTCTTGGACAAGTTTGACATTGGGTCACATTGGTTCAAAAAGTAGGTCACTTACACGCATTTGTTTTTCATCTATAAAAACAAGCTCTCTTCAGCTTTATCAACTGTAGATGGCTTTACTCAGGTGAGCGCTTTAGGGCCAGTGACCTACTTTTTGACCCGACATGACCCAATTTCGACCTTGTCCAAGATATCATCAAGACAAACATTCTGACCAAGTTTCAAGAGTATCAGGCTGAAAATATGACCTCTATAGCGCACACCAGGTTTTTCTAAGATTTAGCCCAGTGACCTATTTTCTGACCCGACATGACTTAATTTCGAACTTGTCCGAGATTTTATCAAGACAAACATTCTGACCAAGTTTCATGCATATCTGACTAAAAATGTGGCCTCTAGAGTGCACACAAGGTAAAATGTTGACGCCTCACGACGGACGCCGGGCACAGCACGATCACAGTAGCTCACCTTGAGCACTTCGTGCTCAGGTGAGCTAAAAATTCAGGTAATGCAGCCGAGGAATTTTTATATTTGCTAGATTGTCAAATGCGCAGGCACTCTTTGTACCGTTCTTTCAGTTTTAGCTCGTACACCTCAGCTTTGCTTAAGTCACTGCGCGAGTCACAGGAATATCTCCCGTAAAATCCAAATGTTGTATACCAAAATTAGAACAGGAAAAGAAATATTCTGCACTCTTTGATATCATACCCAAACTTAAATCTTTGTAACATAAAGTAAACGGTTTTTCAAAACAGACATTTAGACTGTAATGATAACTCACAGGGTTAGCATACTGGACTGACCCATTTTTTACAAGTCTGTTACGTGGATCCCTTTGCCTTTGTACACGATTATCTTCTGCTCCATGAGATTGCTTTTCCACTTCATAGTTGTGGTCAGTAGATATTACAAAAATGCGACATAGTTTGGAAGCACTTAATTATATTGACATTTGAATGTTAACGGTAATGGAAAAGAAATCATTCTTCTCAACGTACTTTTGTTAGTAAAGTCGTTATGGAAGTATACACTTGCTCCTTGTAAATGACTGTAAGCTCTACTTTTAAGTAGTTAAACTCCAAAACAAACAAGTTTACCTGTCATTGTATACTCTAACGGACTGTATCGACGCCCTTCATTACTGAACCTTTGTGCAAATGGGTACACGTTCTCCCAAAATAGCGCCTGTGTTACAGAAAAGTCTGTTATTTGAAGAACCTGCGGGGACTGAATTCGACTTTAAAGGGGCATTAAACCGGACTGCTTTTGCCAGTTTATTGTTTTACTAAATTTTAACAAAGACTGCTAATTTTCACTCGCGTGCAAGGATGACTTTGAATTCAAAACACGGAAATGCATGTAGAAAACACGAAAAACTGTCGTTTTTCGGGTTTTTATTTTGTATTTTCACTGTAAAAATTACTATTCCCGAACGGTTAGTAACGGTACAAGCGTTATTGCATAAGAAGGAATAAGATTTTATACATTTTTAACACGACAAAATATCGCTTGGCCCGATAGCCCAGTTGGCAGAGTCGCCAACTATAGTTTTGAAGGTTGTGGGTTCCTACCGAAGACATCGTTTTTCGGCCCCCACAACTAAAGCTAAACATTTTTGTCGGCAAATATCAACTTTCTCTTTCAATAAAATGTTTGTGTCAAAGTCCGGTTCAATTCCCCTTTAACTCTTAGAGCGCCAAACAAATCAGTTTGATATAACCAATCAATTATTCTGTCCAAAACGACACTATTTCCATTCTTGAGTTTCACAGTTTGAAAGGATATGAAGAGGTCCTGCGTGGCTCTTTGGTAAAGTGTAGGAGGTCCCTGGTTCGAGCCTCACTGGAAGCACTGGGCTTTTCGTGGAAGTGTCCTTGGGTTATACACTTCAGAGCCCTAGCCTAGTACTGGTGAAACCAAGAACTTACATGAATATGAAATAATGTTAAAAGTGCAAAAAATCATTCAATTAATCAATCAATCGAAAGAAAATGCAGATGGCAGCCTGAATCATCAATAAACAATGCATTATTTAAGGATTGTGCGTCTTGTTTACGTGTTATTTTAACGGTTTAATCCTATTTGTCCCATATGCATTCTATATTCAAATGAGCATTTGCGACGTCAAGAAATCATCACAGAGTGATGCAAATGGTGCCATGTAGGAGACTGTGAATTATTGTTTGCGATAAAAACTGAAAAAATATATATATATATATATATATATATATATATAGTTTGTATAAAATTGTTATGTTTAAATTGGGGGTAATACCTTCAATATTTTTTACAGTTCCAAAAAGGCAGAAAATATGGAGATACATGTATATCAGCAGGATATTCTAAATCTTAATTGAATAAATTGAATTGAATAATGGGGTTATCAAATAAAGATCACATCTACAATTTACCAAAGTTTGCACCAACAAAGTAATTGCTTTATAGAACAGAACAGAACGCTTGAACTACACAGCACTTCATCGTTACATACAAAGCACAACATAGCGTACATGCAACAATAGCATAATAAACCAGAAAAAACACTATGAGTTAATTTAATTTACTTTGATTTGCGGGAGTAACGCAGGTTAGTTGTGTTATTCAAAATTAATCGTGGGTTTTATAATTCACTTTCCATCTATATTTATGCAAGTCCGATCATTTTATCAAATGAAGGTTCATGCACATATATAATTGAAGAAAGCTTGAATTTATTTTCTTTAGATTGTGAAACAAATATGCAGAAATTATCCGTATGTAATGTAGTCATCATATTAAAGTTAACTTTAATCTTATTTTTATTTGCAGACGATATGGTTATATTTGGAAATAGCCTAAAAGATCTTAAAAACAGTTCAAATCGTCTGCATGAATAGTGTAATAAATGGGGACTCGAAGTTAACACTAATAAGACAAAAATAGTAGTTTTTAGAAAAAGAGGGCCCCTCAGAGATAATGAGTATTGATTTTTATAATAACGATATTGTCGGAACGGTGAACGATTTTAACTATTTAGGAACAATCTTCAACTATACCGGGAATTTCTCGTTGAACCAAAAAACATTGGCAGGTAAAGGTCTCAAGGCTCTAAATATTTTGATCAGTAATCTAAAGGATTTGATTTTTCACCCAAAACAAGTTGTCAATTATTTGATGCATTCGTAGGTTCTATTTTTAAAGATTTAGGATTATTTAGGATTTTTAAACCTTACCTTATCCCGAGGTATCGAATGGTTGGTCAAGCTGACATACTCTTGATACCGTGCCGCCGGTACATCACAAAGCGGTCTATAGAAAAATGCTGAAGAAAATTTGTCCCATATCTCGGTACAGTTCTTGAACCTTTAAAACAAAACAGTAAAAAAAACTGTTTTCTATGTAAACAAGTATACTGATTGAATGAATGAGGTTTTACGCCGTTTACAACTTTATTTCATTCATATCACGGTGGCAGCTCACTTATTCATCTACCATATCTTGGGTTTCACTACTACTACTTGCTTTTTTTTTTCAAATAAGTACGTCGGGTAGTGTCGCAACCAGTTTTTTTAAGGCCCAATAGCAGCAAACAGTAAACAATGACGGTGTTAAAATGCATTTACATTTAAATCATACCGTTTAAAAGTATTGAAATCTGTGTAAAGATGACAATCTGTAATTGCACGGTCGGTCAAAGTTTTAGTCGCTGGCAGTAAATGAATTTTAAAAGTAGGCTTAAAATTGCCAGGGCTCTCTATCTTTTTGTTTACTTTTCACCTGGTTTCAAGATTAATTTTTCTGTCAGCGACTAACACTCTCCTCGCTGATCACTGTTTCGCCGACAGTTATATGGAACAGAAGCCAATGCCTAAACAAGAAGATTGTGTGAAGTAATGGTTAAAAAAAAAAAAAAAAAAAACTGCAGGCAACCATGGAAAGTTGCACTGGCCGCACCGATATGATTGAAATAACTTTGAAAACGACTTCATGCAAAATGTACAAAACAACATAGTATGTCCAGATGAGATTATAGGGTCCCACAGAATGATATTCCAGCACAGGAAAAGGACACGAGAAGAAGGACAATAAAGGGAGGGAGAAGCTAAGTGTTGAAGTATTATCACTTGCTTCATTCCTGACTCGACGGGTGTCCCCAACCACTTCTAACATTCCTTTAATTTTTTTCCTGATCGCAACAAGTGTTGTTTTGTTATGTTTGTTTGTACGGTGTTTAGTGCTGTTTTTTTTTTTTAACATTATTTTGGTTACATCGCGGCAGCTAGTGCACCTATCCATGCTTTTCCTGGAGTCTGGAGATATGTCACCAGTACTTCGCACAATATTCTTGCTCAAGCCACTGGCTGCTATCTAAAATAACCAATCAAAACAACGATCCGTATGGAAGTCGCACGGAGACAGTGGCTGTGCGGTCGTCGTGTTGTTTGGTCATTCGTGTGATGACAAACGTGATCAATTTTACGTTTTGCTTCTTTCTCTTGTCCTGCCTTACTTACAATCTCTAGCGCCATTACCGTCCATAGACTAGCAACCATAATATCGCCAGTCTATTGCCATCGAGAGTGACCTACATTCATATAAATAAGCAAAAAAAAAAAAAAAAAAAAAAAAAAACTCGCCAAGTACTGTCGCACAGAAAATAATTCTTTGTTAGAAATCGTAATTCTGTTAAATATGACAAAGTTGATATGATTTTCAAAATCTCATCCACTTCACTCTGAACTACCTTTACTTACTAAGTCATAGACTGAACAAGATGTTTCCGATAAGGTAAAAGATTTTTACTGATATAAAACTTAAGCTCATCTTTACTTATTTCAACGCAACCTTTTTCATCCTCATGCATTTTGCGAGTATTGTACATTGGTGTCGTCTAGCTAGGGGTCCGTCCAACGGATAATAAAGTGGGAAAAAAACGGAAATTCTTGTTACAGTGAACTCTAGAAAGTTTTAAAATATCAAATTGATATGTTCTATATTTCCCTACTTCAATAAACGATCAACAGACATATTTTTATGGTATTTCCTACAATGATAAATAAATGGCTACTATGAAAGTTGGCAAAGCCTAGAAACGGACGAAAGATTGAATGAATGAATGAATGAAGTTTTAAGGCCCGTCGACACCAAAGGTCATATTGGGCGCACTAACAACTAATGAAATTCGTTTAATTTGTCATACTATAATGTTACGAACAAAAATTAAAATCTCATCTGTGTAAACATTAAAAAGAATAAATGACGTCAGTAGCATAAAGTCTAAAAATACGAATGTTCAATAGAACCTAAAATTATATCTTTTTATAGAGATTTACCTCTTTCAAAAACTCAAAAATAGATTCGAACTTTACAGTATCAAACAAAGTGTTCAGACTGTCGACTTGAAAAAATCTGTCTCTTATAGGTGCAAGGTCTACACAATCTGTGAGTATGTGTCTAACAGTTAGAGACACACCGCAGGGAATACATTGTGGTTCCTCCTCTCCCTTGAGGAGATAAGAATGCGTCATATATGTGTGACCAATGCGAAGACGGGCCAAAATAATTTCTTCACGGCAACTTGTCCGCGATCCCGGAAGCCACTCGCCAAGTGTTGGCTTTACTGAAAGCAACTTGTTATGTTGGTTCACTGGGTCATTCCAGGATTGCTGCCATACATTTTGAATAAAATCATTTATTAATGGTTTAAAATCATTAAAAGGAATTCTAAAAGGCAAAACTTCCAGTGACAATGCCTCCTTGGCAGCTTTATCTGCCTCTTCATTGCCGCTGATACCAATATGGCTAGGGAGCCAACAGAAGACAATATCGGCTTTTTCACAGATTCCGGATAATTTTTCGAGGAGACTTACAATTAATGGGTTCTCAGTTTTCTCACTCTCAAGTGCTTGCATGGCAGATAACGAATCAGTGAAGATAATATAGCGCCAGTAAGCATCTTCTTGAATATGGTTGAGAGCAAGGTCGATCGCCTTTAGCTCCGCGGAAAAAATAGAAGAATTATTAGGAAGCCGAAATTGGTATATTTCGCCATCGAGCACGGCAGCCGCAGCAACTTTGCTTCCATCTTTAGAACCATCTGTATATATCTCTTCGTGAAGGCAGTATTGTTCTTTTATTTCGAGGAATTTATTTTTAAAAATCATTGGATTTGTTGTAGCTTTCTTGTCAGAAGCAAGATTGTAATAATAGGTTGGACTTTTAGAAGTCCATAAAGGAATTTCAGAGATTTTATGTTGCGCTACAACCTCAAGATCGCAATCAAGACAACTCATATCTGTTTCACAGCGTAAACCAAAAGGTGGTATGACTTTTTCCCTTTTTTGAAAGTCATTCCTGTAGAGCGGTTGAAATACTACTTCATGTGTTGGGTTGTCGGAGTTCGACTTTAATTTTAAGTAATACTGCAAGGAAAGTTTCTTCCTGCGTAAATTTAAAGATGGTTCATTTGCCTCAGCATACAAACTGTTGATAGGAGATGTTCTAAAGGCGCCAAGTGCCAAGCGTAAACCTTGGTTATGGATAGAATCCAATTTCCGAAGGTACGATTGCCGCGCTGAGCCATATACAATGCAGCCGTAGTCTAACTTAGAACGGACAAGTGTTCTATAAAGTCTCAAGAGGACTTTTTTGTCGGCTCCCCAGTCCATACTGGAGACAACACGTAAAAGATTAAGAGCTTTTTGGCATTTATTGCTAAGGTAATTGATGTGAGGAATAAACGACAGTTTAGAGTCAAATAAAAGACCCAAGAATTTAAATTCATGGACGACTTCAATTTGTACTCCATCTAGTGTAAGTTCTGGATCTAAGTGAAATTTTCTTGACTGGCAAAAATGCATGCATTTGGTCTTGGTTTTTGAAAATTTAAAACCATTTTCCTCTGACCATTTTGCCAAGTTATTTAAAACTTGCTGTAACTGCCGTTCAATGGTATGCATATGCTTAGACCTATAACAAATGCAGAAGTCGTCAACATATAAAAAGCATTCCACACCAGGACAAACAGACTTAACAATATTGTTTATTTTGACACTGAAGAGTGTTACTGAAAGAATGCTTCCCTGGGGAACGCCCATTTCTTGTTCATGGGGGTTGGAGTAAGTATTTCCTACCCGGACTCTAAACTGACGTTCATTCAAAAATGCCGAAATGAAATAAGCAAGGCGACCTCTTATACCGAAATCATGGAGGTCGTTCATGATTCCATACTTCCATGTGGTATCATACGCACTCTCTAGATCGAAAAATACAGAAACAACATGTTCCTTTTTAATAAAAGCTTCGCGAATAAAAGTTTCGAAGCGAACTAAGCGGTCGAGAGTGCTTCTTTGTTTACGAAAGCCGCACTGGGCGGTAGCGATTAGTTTGTTTTTCTCTAGAAACCAAACAAGGCGGTCATTGACCATTCTTTCCATGGTTTTGCAAATACAACTTGTTAAGGCTATAGGACGATAGTTTGCAGGATTCGTAGAGTCTTTACCTGGTTTTGGTATGGGAATTACTATTGCTTCCTTCCAGGAATCTGGAAGACTACCAGTATGCCAGACTTAATTAAATATACTCAGTAAACATTCAAGGGATCGAAACGGTAAATGTTTTAAAAACTGATAATGGATGTCATCACATCCAACAGCAGTGTCATGACATTTCTTCAGAGCCTTTTTGAGTTCTTTCAAAGTAAAATCCTTATTGTAATGCTCTGTATTATTTGACTTGAAATTCAGTTTAGTTTTTTCTTTGATGTCTTGGAATTTTCGAAATATAGTCGTATAGTTTGAGGAAGACGACTTCTCTGCAAAAGTTTCTGCCAAGACATTAGCAATATCTGCTTTGGATGTGACAACACCATCATCCGAATTTAAGTGCCCGACGTTTAACGAGGAACTTTTCCCATTAATTTTTCTAATCATATCCCATGTCTTTTTGACAGACGATCTAGAATTTAATCTAGATACGTACTGTCGCCAAGACGCACGTTTACTTTGTTTGATAGTTCGTCGTGCTTTTGCACGTGCAATTTTCAACTTTGAAAGATTTTCCTGAGTCGGTCGCAGATTAAATTGTCTGAGAACAGACTTTCGCTCAGCTATAGCCTTTTTGCAATCATCGTTAAACCATGGTTTGCTTGGATTCTTTGGATTTGTCGATGTCCGAGGAATTGACTTTTCAGCAGCCGAATAAAGTAAGGAAGTGAAAAGCTCTCCAGGATTTTCGCAGGCATCAAAGGCACTGGGATGAATTGATTGTTCGCAGTGGATTTTGAACTGTTCCCAGTTAGCCTTGTGGAGTTTCCAACGTTCTGGACGTTGTTGTACAGAAGGTCCTATTTCCGATATCTGGATCGGGAAATGATCACTTCCATGAAGGTCATTACAAACCTTCCAGTTAAAGTCTGGATAAATTCTAGGGCTACATACAGTAAGGTCTAAAGCGGAGTACGAACCAGTAGCAGGATGAAGATAGGTTGAAGACTGATCATTGAGCAGAACAACGTCGTGTTTCGTAACGAATTCTTCAATGATTTTACCCTTGTCATTCGTGTCTGTACATCCCCATAGAGTATGGTGGGAATTAAAATCTCCCATTAAAATAAAAGGCTTCGGCAATTGGTCTATTAGATCATCAAGTTTCTTGACATCAATTGGCGACCCAGGTGGAAGATACACAGAACACAAAGTAAAGGTTTTGTTTAGAGAAATGTTTACCGCAACAGCTTGCAACGTAGTTTCAAGCTTAACCAAATGGTGAGGAACACCATTATTCACAAGAACGGCAACACCTCCTGAAGCTTTATAATTGCCACTATTGTGTTGAAAGTAACAAGAGTGGTGCTTTAAAGTAAACTTGTCAGAGTCTTTAAGAAATGTCTCCTGTAAACAAATTGCTACTGGTTTTTGTTCATTGACTAAAAGGTTCAATTCCTCGAGGTTTGCTTTAATGCTACGACAATTCCATTGCAGAATATTATTATTCATTGCTAGAGTTAGAGTAAGAAAGATACCACAGCACAATGGCAGTATGTATTGATTCATTTCTTATTTAATTTGATAATGCGACCTTGCTTATTTGTATTTGGTGGTTCTGCATGGTTAGCATCCGCCTCCATGTCTTCATCATCGAGACACTGGAAGCGGCTATGCTGAAGAATTTGGTCATCAGACCCCTTTGGAAGGCGGTCTGAGAGGACCTTTTTAGGAGATTTGGTTGGACTCTTAGGGGCAGTTTTCTCTGGTTTTTTGTTCACTATTGGTTTCTGAGATTGTTTTACATTTGTAGGCGTTTGGTTCTGTGGCGTATTCGTTTGTGTTGATGTATCAATTGTCTGAGTTTGAGCGTCTTTGAGTTCGATCGAATTCGTTTTATTAGATTTCAGTACGGTGGAAAAGGAGAGGTTGTAACGGGCTTCAACAATCTTTCTGGCTTCAGGGAATGATAAGCCCTCTTTATATTTGACTGTAACAATCTCTTTTTCCTTTTTCCAAATTTTGCATGACCTAGAGGTAGAGGGATGATTTTCACCACAGTTTACACATTTCATATCCTTGGTGCATATGTTTTCGTTATGGGTGATTATAGTATCCCCACAACGTCTGCAGAGTTCATCTCCTCCATGCAACCTGCATTTTTTCTCGTGGTGTCCGTACTTGAAACATGCATAACACTGAAGCGGGTTAGGTATGTATACGTCCACAGGCACTTTCAAATATCCGACTTTGAGGCATTTTGGTAGAATAGAAGTGTTGAATGTCAAAACAATTGTATTGGTACTCCTTTTAACATTATCTCTGAAAACCGTGATTCGTCGAGCTGCAGTTACATTCTGGTCTGCCAGATTGGAAACTATTTCTTCTTCTGTCACACCTGCAAGATCCGGACATCGGATGATTCCCCTAGATGTGTTTAAAGAGGTGTGGGGGTAACATTTGGCAGGGATTTCAAAAAAGCGAGATAGTTTCAGCAAGTTTTGAGCATGTTTCGCTTTCTCGACTTCAACCAGAAGTGAACCAGAGTTTAACTTTTTAACAGACTTTGGCGATCCTGCTAGAGAAACTAAAACTTTCTCTATGACGAAGGGTGACAGTTTCGTCAAAGGTTGATCAGCTTTGGTCGATTCAATGATTAAAAATCGAGGAAAAGAAGGTGATTGTTCGTTGTCCGAGTCCATATCCAATTGGCCGCGTGTTCGTTTTTTGGTTTGTTGTTCCATGTTTGATTTTATTGATTTCGTCATCTACGGCCCCCGCCCTCCATGGAGCCCAACAAGGGGGCATGTATAGTGGAGCGGCATTCCAGCTCCCCATGCCAAGGTTACCCAGATGATATATTTGGGCAACATAGATAAAGAGGAGCGACGTCCAGCAGGCATGGCCTATTCCTGGGAATCAGAGAACATCCATGGAAGCTGGTGCCCCAACCCCAGAATCCCCGCCACCCAATTAGCCCATGAGCCTACATTAGACTAGGGACTAAAAACATGTAAAAAACTTAAAACAGTAAGTTGGACAAGGAAGCAATGTTTAATTGATTCAAATCTACGCTAGAGCTGTAGAGAATACGTGCACTACTGAGAAAACTTCTCAAATGCATGCAATCATTATTTTTCAAAAACATTATAGTGACTTTAATCAAGTTTGAACAAGAAAAGTCGTGCCCAAATCTAAAAGCGACCAGCCGATTGCGCTAGACCGGGCCCATCTAGGCTCTCGTTTAGACCGAAGCCGAGGCCGAAGCAGTGTGTTGAAGAGCTGGAGATCCCTGGGCTCCCCTCAACTACCAGGACCCTCTTTTCTGGCTTACGAGTCTCCACCCACGGCAAACAGGCGGGTCCATTGGTGGGGTCTTACCACTCTGCAGGACTGGCAGCCGGCGTATTCTACCCCCCGTCCGGCTGGGGGGCGGACGAAAGATACTTTTTCAAACATAATCGATACAATAAATGATCAGTTCAGACATGGTTATGGGGCATTGCCAAGCAAATTTTTATGGCAGCACTCCTTACACCCATTATGAATTTTAGCCTCGAATTATCAAGGGTCCTGGTTAGAATCCTCAGCTGGGCAATTTTTTTTTTCCCGATGACTGATGATAGTTATTGCGACAGTAATCATCCTTCTGTCACCGCTGATTGTTGTTTGAGTAAAGGTTAGGTGAGAAAGCTGCCAGTGGCTTGGGAAGAAATCACCCCACGAAAGCATCCATGGGTAGGTGCACTGGCCGCCAAATATAACTGAAATGATATTTAAAGTTGCGTTAAAAACAAACAAATACATCTATACGCATACATGTACCCATATACTAATATACCCAACTGCAAACGTCATCGCGTAATCAAGACTTGTAAATTTTCAAATTTGATTGGCTACTTTTACCATACTGATTTTTTTTTTTTTTTTTTTTTTTTTCAAAATCAATAGGGTTAAAGCTGTGGATGATACAAAGCAACTGTGAAAGTTTCATGAAAATCTGACTATAAATGCAGCCCTTATCGCGTAAACAAGAAATAGAAATTTTGAACTTCAAATGGCTACTTTTCCCACACAGATTGTCATATTTTTTTCAAAATCAATAGGGTTTTAGCTATTGATCAGATAAACAAACTATGCAAGTTTCAAGAAAAACTGACCACAAATGCAGACTTTATCGCGTAAACAAGAAATTGAAATTTTGAACTTTAAATGCCTACTTTTCCAACACTGATTGTCAGATTTTTTTTCACAATCAACAGGGTTCAAGCTATTGATGAGATAAACCAACTGTGCAAGTTTCACGAAAATCCGACCACAAATGAAGACTTTATCGCGTAAACAAGAGAAAGACTTACGGACGAACAGACAGACAGACGGACGTACAGACGGACGGACAGACGGACGGACGACAGAAACCAAACCATGACATAAGCTTTGCTGGCTTTCAGCCAGTACAGCTAATAAAATCTGATATTAACTTGCATTTAAAAAATTAGTGTCGTGAAATGAGAATTAGCTTGTAACAAGCAATTTCTCTTTTACCAACAAAAATGCTTAACATAATCAAAGATGTAAACAAATATGATATTAAATTGCATTAAAATATTGCGGTAAATGGGGAATTGCTTGTAACAAGCAATTTCGCCTTCTCCCATAATGATTTTAGCATGACCTCAGATTCAAAATATATTTTAGAAAAAGACATTATTTGCTGTCTTTACCAAAACTGATATTTTTTCCTGATTCTTTTTTCCAAGCAAAAACGGATTTCCCCCCCCCCCCCCCATACTTTTTTCCCTGAAACTTTCTTTCCGATTACCTTACCAAACAGTTCCTGGTTTTCACGACCCCGATAAAGAGAACTTTTGAAAACATTATTAGAAAAGGAGAAAATGCTGGTTAGCAGCAGCATTTTCTCCTTTTCTGACAATGTTTTCTGCCCCATCAGAGTGCTTAAGCTCATTTGTACCAATTTTGGATTTGTTGTCTGCAGGTTGTTTGAATTTGAAAGAGTCTAAAATGTGACGATTGGGACAGGGTTTTAAAAACAGTAAAAGTGATAGGTTTTTCGATTAAATCCTTTTACCAAACGGTCAAATTAGGACTCGTCCAAATCCAAACAATGTGAATTCGACAGATTAAATGTGGGTGAAATGGTGGAAATTGTCTTTGAAAAAGTAGAAAGTATTGTGGGAAAAGGTGAAAATGCTTGTTACACAAACATTTCCTCGTTTTCCAATAATTTCTAAGACGCC
Source organism: Tridacna gigas (assembly GCA_945859785.2). Classification (NCBI taxonomy): domain Eukaryota; kingdom Metazoa; phylum Mollusca; class Bivalvia; order Cardiida; family Cardiidae; genus Tridacna; species Tridacna gigas. The sequence continues at coordinate 25,864,165 of OX244029.2, forward strand.
TTGTTTCTCAGGGTCGTTGAAACTCGGGTTTGTTTAGTAAAGGGTTTATAAGCTTTTCAACTGAACTTACAGCACTACATGCATACTTCGAATTATTAAGAAAATCCCGATCTCACTTACATTCCATTTGAATCTGTGTATAAAAAGGATTCACCCATCAGCGAAATGGGTTGAGCATATGGCAGAATAATGCGCTGGCGCGCTCCAAACTCTTTTGATATGTACGAAATCTGTCTATCGTTTTCATCTCGTCGGTTTTAAAACGATTTCTATGAATAGCCGGATTAGCGGAAGTGTCAACAAAATATCATTATTAATCAGGAAAAGAAAAGAAAAAACATCAAAATCAGGGCTGGAGGTGCACTTTAAGTATCTTTTCTCCAATCCTCCACGTATAGTACCGAACTGAATGATTGATTGTACAGTGTTTAACGCCGTTTTCAACATTATTTCAGTTATATCACGGCGGCCAGTGTACCTATCCATGCTTTCCTGGAGTTTCTGTTACCATTACTCCGCACAATATTCTTTCCAAGCCATTGGCTGCTTTACCACATAACCATCGTCGAAACAATGGTCAGCGGTGAGAGAGGAATGAATCCTGTCGCAATGACTATCATCAGTCCTCGGAAAGAAATTGGCCGAGCCGGGATCGAACCAGCGACCTCCTGTTCTCAAGTCTTGTACGCTACCGAATGAGCTACAGGGGCTCGGCAGTACCGAAACTATCTATCCATCGTCCTCGTATCAGCTTTCTCAAAATGAACAATATTGACGATTTTTTTTTTTTTTTTTTGTTTGTTTTATTTTGATTAATCAAATAATCACTTGAGGTACATTGGTCCTTGGATACACAGAAAATTGACAAATAGTGAATAGTTTCGGCGCAGGTCAGCCCGCGCGGACTGCGCAGACTGACCTGAATCGATATTTTTTTCCAAATGCATTAAACCCCCTTTTTTACAGAGCATGGCTCATTTATTTCCACACATGACAATAAATAATATTAATTGCTCTGACAAAAGGAGACTTAATGCATCTCTGCGATGCATTCTACCTAGCAATTTATCAAATGATTATGGATCCACAATAGCCACTTTTTAACAACTGACTGAATCATAAGGTAGACTGGTCCTTGGATATGCAGAAAATAGACCAATAGCGAAAAGTTTTGGCCCAGGCAGCCTGCGCAGACTGCACAGGCTGACCTGGTTTTTGCAGATGCATTAAACCTCCTTTTCACGTAGCATGCTCATATATATCCACACATACACTCAACAAAACGACCACTTTTCAGCTGGAAATGCCCATAGACCTTTTCTGGCATCCGCCGTCCAGAAAAGAGAGAGTTTATTTGGTTTGATTGGAGAACAACTGACCAGTATAAAAGAATTCCTCAGCCTAAGTCTCAAAAGAATTCTTTGACACGGACTTTTGAAAGAAATTTATTCAACATTCATTCACTCAACGTTGAAAATTGAAAAAAAAAAAAAAGTTTTTTTCTTTGAAAACTTCATGCTCCTTCTCCCAGTTTATATTTTGTGCAGAAAAAAAAATCATGATTTTTCTAAATGCTGACAAAATTTCAGTAATCTATGATTCTCTTTTTAACCTGTTTTGGCTAATAGACACCACGCATGCGCAAACCATGTGTTTTCCCTTTTTTGAAAAAGGAGATGCCGTCCGTTTGCAAAATCAATTTTTTTTTTCCTTACAATACCATGACTAACGTCCATATATGTTACAGTTTGTGTTTACCTGTCTATTATTTGGTCAAATATACAGGAGAAATAAAAGTGGCCGGTTAGAAGTTTTGCTGAGTATACATACTCGTACACACACAAAAACCTTACAAAAGAGACGTGTAGATAACATATATTACCAAAACTTTTTTTTTTAAAACAGTGATAGGAAAAAAAAACAAGGGAAAAAGGAAATAAAAAAGCACACTCACACACACACACACACACACACACACACACGCAAGCACACACGCACGCGTGCACACTCACTATATACCCGTCGCCATTTCATGACAGGGGCATAAAAAGCGATTTCGAGAATCAGTGTCTCAAAAGCAACTGGCTACTTTCCCGTTCCATGTGGTTCGTTTGTATCAACTAAATACAAACTAACAAATCAGTCACGGAGATACATTATAACTTTTTTTTTTTTTTTTTTCAGAGCACAGCTAAAATATGATGTTTTATTGGCAGTTTCTAACAAAGTAAATGATACAACGCGTTAGAAAGATTTTCATTCGCTGAAAAACTAGAACATGACTGTAGGGGAATGCCCTACAAAATCACCCAGGAAGAGAAAATAAATATGGGTATGTCTGCATTGCAATCATAAATCAAAGTTGGCATGTATTCATGATCATTCGCTCAACCCTTAGGCTGCTAAGCGCGACTCACTGACTTTTTGCTGACAGCGTAGATCAAGATCAGCCTGCACAGAACGTGCAGTCTGATCATGGATCTACACTGTTTGATAAGGAGATATGTTTACTCCAAAAATACCTTTGAAATAGGAAAATTTGGGTTTCTACTACAGGCTTGAAGTTTAATTTCTTTTATTTAGCATGATAAGGGTTATTTCAATACAAAAGAGAATGAATTTCAATACAGATTATTCAATACTACGAGCATACACAACACTTTCCCATCAAATAAACATAATGAAAGAAACTATTATTCTCTTCGGCGTTTCTTCTCACAACTGTTAAAGGGAAAAATATTGTGACGATGCCGGCTTATCCCTTAGCAAGGCTCTGCAGTGCCCTAGCCTTGTGTTGGCCAAATTTGGAAGAAACCTGGAATACTGTTGAAAACGGAGGTCTAGTCAGGCATTGTTGAGTTCGACGACATCTTATGCAAATGTTGCTTCTGCAATACCCGCAAAAAGACACTAATCTACCTGCGAACAAATTTCTTCAACAGTTCCTAAATGAACTGAAAACTCTAATTCCAGGTGTCCTGACTGCACCCCTTCCACGTACACACAACCAGCCCAAAGCTATATACGAAACATCCAAAACGCAGCTCTTCTAAACCACCCAAGTTAGCAACAAACTTACTTCAAATGCTTCAAAATCTACAACGAAGCGGTAGCCTACGAATTATTAAGTACACTGCATTGAGATCTACAGTACCTATAACCGAAAGCCCCGACCATGCATGTAATTGTTCATACCAGATTTGATGAGCATTTGATGAGGATTTCACGAGTCTGTGAAATTAAAAGTGGATATTGCCGCAAAAGATCAAATCATTGCAAAGAAAAAGAATAAAAAGAGCTGAACAAGGACATCAAACGCTTAACCGTTTACAACATAATCCCGTATTTTAACAAATCTGAAAAGGAAGGCTATGAAAACATTGCGAGAAGAAGAAAAATGCTGGTAACCAGCATTTTCTCCCATACCTACAATGATTTCAACCCTTTTGAAACACAACTTTTAATATTTGAGCCATATTAGAGAACAAATGCTTTTAATTTGGACAAGTCTAACATTTGGTTTGTCTGGTAAAGATTTAAAATGAAGGAACTTACAGCATTTTTTTCTTACTCATTCTCAGATTAATTTCGCGCTTAATTTGCCTCAAGTTTTTGTCAGCAGAAGCTTTCAGTTCCGACCACAGGGATTTTTAGCGTTTTTTATGTTTTACATGTATATATAATACAAGGGATGCAACTGACATTATCGGCAAAGTCTACTTGTCATCACAAAAACACAAGTTACTTCGTCAGTTTTACAGATAATCACATAAGGTCTACTTTATCTAGCTCATTACACATGTTTCTAGCGAAAAATAACGTGGTTTCATGACTAAACGTTCAATTATTTGTGCTACAGAAGCTGGTTTCTCGACGAATAGGTCGAAATTGTTTGGTCCGACACGGGTTCGTTCAGTGCGCTTGTCAGAGTAAATCTACTATTCTGTACAAGATCATGGCCAAAATACTTATCGGTTTGATAAAACAAGTAAATATCGTTAACCAACCTTCGTTGTTTAATAATAACACGAAGAATACAGCTCCAAATCGTCCGATGTTTGATCGATTCGCTCAAATTTCAAAGAAGCAGCCATAATTGTTGTCAACTGATCAAAATGTATCGAGGCATTTCATTGGTCGGATTTTTGGTTCCGACCAATGAAATGCCTCGATACATTTTGATCAGTTGACAACAATTATGGCTGCTTCTTTGAAATTTGAGCGAATCGATCAAACATCGGACGATTTGGAGCTGTATTCTTCGTGTTATTATTAAACAACGAAGGTTGGTTAACGATATTTACTTGTTTCATCAAACCGATAAGTATTTTGGCCATAATCTTGTACAGAATAGTAGATTTACTCTGACAAGCGCACTGAACGAACCCGTGTCGGACCAAACAATTTCGACCTATTCGTCGAGAAACCAGCTTCTGTAGCACAAATCACTGAACGTTTAGTCATGAAACCACGTTATTTTTCGCTAGAAAAATGTGTAATGAGCTAGATAAAGTAGACCTTATGTGATTATCTGTAAAATTGACGAAGTAACTTGTGTTTTTGTGATGACAAGTAGACTTTGCCGATAATGTCAGTTGCATCCCTTGTATTATATATACATGTAAAACATAAAAAACGCTAAAAATCCCTGTGGTTCCGACAAGTCTAGAATTTTATAGTGTGGTAAAGAGTGAGAGGATATTTCCATTTACGCGAAGTTACTACATACTTGTTAAACAAAGATTTCTCTGAAACGAAAAAGAAAATACAAGTAATAAACAAATATTTCTCTGAAGCCAAATTGAAACTACCAGATTTGTGTTCAATACAAAGTTGCAATGAGAATATTATAGTGGACTTGGGTTTGTACAAAACCCTTTCCCATCGTCATCAGGTTACGCGATTTCGCCTGAGTTATTGCTATGGCGCTTTTAGGGAAAAAATTAAAATCCTTCGCCAGGTTGGCGATTTTCCACAAATATTTATGCTCACTAATATACAATGCACCGCTAGGGTACAAACATTCAACCTTTCTACAAAACATACATCGAATTACAAATGCAAACATATGGATCTAAATCCTCTAGAGGCTTTAGCGATTTAAAGATCTGAATTATTAAGGATAAAACGATACCGCAGGAGTTTCTGTTGGGGCGCATTTCAAGGGTTGATTTTTCTCGTTAATTTGCAATATAACGCAAAGCAATGATAAAGAGGTCCAATTACTACTACAAAACGTAATATGAATGCAGGCAAGCGTATAGGCGAGCAGCGCCGGAGGGTTTTGCTGTCTTAATATTGAAGAAAGTGATACATCCACTGAATCAATGCTTTCAAAATAAATTTTCAAATTTTATACATTCACCAAACGTAAAATATGATTCATCACTAAGTTACGTAATGCGATAACTGGCAAAGCTTCAGTAAAGAAGAAAGACAAATGTGAGAAAAAAGTTAGTATTGGTACATGTATTTCCTTTATTGGCTACATAGCCTGTTTATGTAATTTCAGATTTTCCAGAGTTTGGAAAATACTTGTCGGAATGTCACATGATCAGTGACACGGGTTGTTTCAAAATAAAATCAGTTCGATGATGTCACATTTGATCTCATAAAGGAAAAATAGAGAGCCGATTGTAAACGAAACCCCGTTATTTGAAAAAAGAAAGGATGTAACGTAAACTTACATTTTCCGTACGATTGCTGAGATTAATGATATATTTAGTTGTGTTTATCGTTTAAGAATGTTTTATTTATAGCAAAAAATCTACAAAGTCTCCTTTAAAACCAATATTGCTGACATCAGAGTGGTCGAACTAGTTTGAGCAATGCAGCCAGACACAATTAAAAAAAATACCGACTGGCAAAATGCGGAATTCAATTAAATAAAATCATCCGGCACGACATCTGACTGCAGTAAGAGGGGTTAAACAATACGTTTTATGCTGCATTTGAACATTAATATTAACATAGGCAAAGCCTAAAAGTGAGCACCGATTGAAATGTTCTTATTTTAATATTGAAGAAAGTGAATCACCAAATCTAATGCCTTCATATTATAGAGAGTACCGTAGATCTAGATATAATTAAAATTCTTTTCAATCTCACTAAACTTCCAAAAATGATTCATCTCTGAATTATGGAAGGGAATTACTGGCAAACCATCAGTCAAGAAGAAAGACAGAAAAAAAAAAAACTCAGTGGAGTTTCCATTATGGGCTAGATAGCCCCTTAGGATATTTGTAGAATTCGTGCAAGAATTTTGGAGAGGTTTGTGACAATGCAATATGATAAATAATGTAGATCCATTACATGGGACTGTTCAAATAAGTATGATGATGTCATATTTGATATCATAATAATAGACAGAGAACTGTGCTTTGCAAAGCAACCAGGCCATTTTTAATTTTGAACACCAAAGTGTACTGTATGTAACTGACCAATGTTGTTACGTTTGCTAAGAAAAGTCTATGGTATTCATCCGTATGTAACAAAAAGGAAAAATTTAGGGAAAAAAGCCCCTTTTAAAAACATGGAAAATCTTTCGGTAGCACTTTGTCATATAGAGTAGTCTTGTAGCTCAGTACATCACACACTCAGCTATGGCAGGGGTATTGTGTTGGAGTCAATTTCTAGGGTAGAATTTCCCGTTGATTCTCAGCAAAATGTTGACAAGATTAATTTGTGTGCGCTAGCAGGTGTTCTTGACCAGGCAATATAACAAACGGGAAGTCGGAACTGTTGTTTCAGCTTTGTTGTCTTCAAGGTTTGTGCAGCAATGCCCTTTAGCCAGAGGTACCATGTTCCAGTTCCACATCAGTCGCCATTTTCCCTTTATCATTGGACCTGTTTGAGGGAATGGATGGAGAGAAAAGCAGACTGACCAACGGACTAATGGAATTATCTGTACTTGAAGCAATTTTGCCGTGTCGATATCTAGGGCTATGAATTTGTTACTACCTTTAATTATCAATGCAAACAGGTTATGAAGATATTCTCATCTTTTACTATCAGGGGTTCACAAAATTAGACAAAATCAAAAAACAACTTAAAAGTTTTGTGAACATTTATAGGTTCTGGGTCAAAATGGCACCATCCAAAGAGTTTTGAGTTGTCTTGGGCGGCTAAGTGCTTGAATTAGTAATAAGGTTCTGGGTTCGATCCTCACCCAAGATAATGCTTTGCATTTATGGGAGTGTCTGTAGGCAATGCAAGGTACATCCCAAGCATAACTATTTGTAAAACCAAGGAAAACATATAAATGAGCTGTCAGTCTTAAACGATTTTGTAAGGAGAGAAGTACACCAATCAATCAATCCAAAAAGTCTTAGTTTCAGAAATGATAGGGCCACAAGAGGCTGGTTAAAAATTATGGTCTTTTTTCGAATCGTTATCTGACATTGGTATTTTTAGATGAAATCATGACTAGTCTGACAACATAGATCTAGTATTTCTTAATTAAAGTTATGAACAACATATATAGTCTACTTGCATGGATCAAGGGGAAAAATATAGAGAACTTTCAGAGATTTAAGTTTGTAAATATTTGTTTGAATGTACTTTTACGATATTGTTCACAGCAATTCAGCTTACTTATTGTTACAAATTATATCTTTTCTTAGCATAGTTTCAACAAGTGCTAGTCTGTGGCTATGGTGCCTTGCTCAAAGATACTCCCATCTGCAGGCTTTCAAGCGGGCCCTACTTTTCCCACTCTTCCCTACTTTTTTCCTGAAAATGCCCTACTATCCCTACTTTTTTTTTATAGGAAAATGGAAAATATAGACAGGGTAAAAAAATGAAAAGTCAAGGGTAAAAGTTTTCGTATTTTGATGAAATTCTGTATTTTCAGGGTCCATCCAGGTCATTTTTCCAAATTTGTCTAAATAGATCTTGTATCTATAGCATATTGCAAGTCAACTGATCTCCAGGTGTTGTATTAATAAAGTTCATTTTCCTATCTGCATTTCTGTCGAGGCTATTCCAAGCCATTTATGGCTGTCTTGGAACTCTGGTAACAGAGATTCAGTTACGAAATCAGGTAAGTTTAATAGCTGAGTATACTTAGAATATTTATAGGAGCATTTCATGTTACCTACTTGAAAAACATGATTGGACCAAAACATATCAGTCAACCAAAAGATAATTATTGAATGAAGAAATTTCATCCTGCATCATAACATGGCTGCCGTGTCAAAATGAAGATTGACACTGTTAAAACCTCCTGGTTTTAATTCGAGAGAAACTGAAACGGATATGCAAAATAAATGGGGGTGAGAATGGCTAAACGAAAGAGACTTAGGCTGCGAAGGATATGCATCTGGTTAAAAATGCCCCATGTTATTGGAGTTGCATTTTTGAAGTGTGCATGAAAACGATCAACTACAGATCAGATGGAAAGAAAGCCTTTAAGTCTGCATGCCTGCACATGTAGAAGGTTTTTATGTATAAATGAATGTAAGTTCATAGGGGCGATTATTAAAAGAATGATGTCCTTGAAAGTATCAATCCCTCTGTTAGCCTGCCTAGGTATGGTACTAGTTTATTGACAAAAACTGAAGTTTTATATTAACTCTTTACCAAATGACATTTTAGACTCGTCCAAATTGAAAGCATTTGCAGATGTCCAAATAAATGTGTTTGAAAACTTGAAATTTGTTTTGGAAAGGGTAGAAAACACTGTGGGAAAAAGGAGAAAATGCTTCTTTCTCAGGGTACTTAAAAGTCGGGATTGTTTGGTAAAGGGTTAACTTTAAAATAAAAATTGAGGATGAAAGTGCATGAAGCCTTTTTGAAATTTGGTTGTCAGGAAAAGGGTTTTTACATGAATAAAAAGCAATACTTCTGGAGCTTCCGGGGGCCGCTAGGCCCCTGGAACCCTCAGCCAGGGCGTTGCCCTGGACCAACCGTGGGCCCTAGTGGCCCCCTGGCCCCTAGCAAAAAAAGTTCAGTATTTTCTGTTTTTCAAACTTCCACCCCATGGAAAAGTGTTTCTTATTCTGCTCTGTACTTATATTTCAGAATGTTTGACACTAAAGGCACATATGGGTTCAGGTTGAATTCGTGGTTATATGGAGTTAAACCTTGTCAAGCCTCACTGTCTATGTAAAGTTACTCCTGTTGCTGTGCTACGAATTCTATCTGAACACAGATGTTGCCGGATGTATCGAGAGCACGTATATTTACAGTATGTTGTCAAATATGTTACTAGATAGTAAAATCTTCATTATCATCGATGAAAAATATGTTAAGTTCACTGTAAAAATATGCCCTTCTATCCCTACTTTATTCTTCCTTATAATCCCTACTTTTTCACTTTTTTCAAAAGGTTTTGCCCTACTTTTTCCCTATTTTTTGCAAAAGGGCACTTGAAAGCCTGCATCTGTCTGACAGTGCAATCAGGAGTTGAAACAGGATTTCCTGATAACAGACCCTTTGCCTTGAGCATATAGATGCAGATCACCCCAGGGATACACTACAGTCAGTCACCTACAGAAAAAATATTTCAATGGCTTTCAAGTCCTTGTAATCGATTCTTAACAATCAATGCATCATACTGGTACTTTTTTATGTTTACGCAGCTGACGGTTTTGCTGGGATGTAATAAGATTAAGTTTGTGGAAGGTTGAGTAAAACAGAAGTGTTAAAAATGCATAATACCAGATTTTGTTTCCGGAAGTTAAAATATCTTATAACAAACAAAATTATTCTGCAAAAAAACGGTTTAGACCAAGATGTTATTTCAAGAGAAAATACATTAAAGGAATAGCCCATTTTTTTTTTTAAATGTTGACTTATCGTGTAACAGGGTAGTTCTAAATACGTTTTAGCATTGCTGACAGCTACCATAGATTGGATGATTAGGATTAGTTCAGATAATGGAGGCATTCTAGGTTATCATTTTACGAATAATGAGTTTGAGCCCTGGTGCTGACAATTTTTCTAGTGCCTTTTTTTTCCTCACCTTTGCCACACTTAGAATAGATTGTCATATCCTGATGATGTTTCTTACCAACTAGCTCATGCAAAATTATTTGCTCAAAATCTAGTTTTATCCACCTGTAACCCCTACAGTGGAGAATAAATGGGGGAAAAGCCTGTTTCAGTCTGTAGAAAAGACAGCTATCCTAAGTTTAAGAATGTTTTAGCAAAGACATCTGAGAATTTCGACCAGTCTAACAGTGTAGACTCAATTTTAGAGAATAATTGTGTGGCTGAACAAATTTCATGTTCTATGCAGTCGAAATGAAATCTAGATCTGCAATATCAAAAACTTGAAAGCAAATTCTGACAGAGTTTGACAGTATTTAGATTAATTAAGCATAATTTGGCTGCTAATTCACAACAGAAAGAAGGAAACATACCAAAATTGCAAAAAGGAAGCGAATTCCCTCTGTTAAAAGAAACTTAAACCAAAAAAATCCTTGCTGTAAGTGGGCCATTTATACCCTTTGTTCCGAATTAAAAAAAAAAAAAGCAAATTTAACTCTGAATCCTAGATCTAGATGAGAATCGATTTTTGTTAAATTCGTTCGGAATAAATGACCTGCCAAACAATCCATCAATATCCACAAAAATAAACTTACAAGTTTGCCCTGGCCGTGTTGACCTGGGGACGAGTTACATATTGGCCGAGTTGTTTTTCGTTTTACAGAGTACAACTTTAAAAATTTGGAAAAATGTCATATATGAAATATGAACGAAGTTTTTTATTGGCAAAAGCGCAAAAAAACTTTAGAGAAAAGATCGATTGGCTCACCCGAAATAGTTAAGCTCCTTATTATTCTCGTAACGTTTATGTATTCGGAAATATCCATACCTCGGACAGACACGGAAAAGCCCGAACTACTTCGTATTTGACCAGATCTCGCGAGGGTCTCGTTTGTAGACTGGAACAATGTTTCAAATCATGTGGTTATGTATGTTGTTCGAAATTATAAGGAAGAACGCTCTTGGTACCAGTCTTTTACGTCACTTCCGTCCGCCATATTTGAATTTGTAAAAAAATTACTTCCGGTCCACCATTTTTTCAACGGCATCAGGTATGTACATTTTCCACCATCTCTACCAATAAGCTCTCGCTTACGCGAGGCGACTCTTGTGCACTGCTCGCTATTATCTCACTGCTAGATGCAGGTTATAGCACACTCTGTTGGTGTTGCACAAGCACTTGGCTAGAGCCTAATGGAAGGATATTTTAACGTTGTCAATAATACCACTTTAAAACAGCTAACCGAACACTTTCTGAACTGAGATATTACCCACAAAACAGACATTTTTATCTTTTGTTTTGCATGCCACAATCTTGTGAAGTGTCCCTATGCAGTGCGCACAGTCTCCAGCATAATCCACTATAGCAATCATTCATTCCCGAGATTGGGGGTTAAAATCAAAGATTTGCTCAATATTCAAGATGATAAGTTACATGTGCAATGTTTTTAATTATTTATGGTTGGGAGTTAATTGAAATACCAGAAAAAAAAATAAATAAAAACGCTGTAGACATGCCGTAGATCACTCTTGTAGACCGCGGACAAGAGGTCGGTTTGCTGCTTTACGAGCTTTTAAGAAGGCATTTTGGTTTTATCTTGTTTAAGGTATTATGGTCGTGGACTAATTTCTGTTTTACATGTCTGTTAATCAGTTCACTTATCATTTTGAAAAAAAAATACAAACACTTTCAGTGGCTTAGACCTGCAAAAAGAACCGGACTCAGGTCTTGTAACATGTTTGTAATTACCTCCCTTCTATGAGTTGAATGACACATTTTTTCCTCAACATATATTGTCTCTGAAAGTAAAATTAACATACTGGCATGTCAAATTTATGATATTTCTGTGACCCTTGATGTTAGAGTCACATGATATGTAATACATTGAACAGTGCATGTCACTGCTATTCGGCGTATACTTCAGTATATTATTGCAAAATCAGCATCGTTCAACCTCTTTCAAAGTTAACATTGAATGGCATCTCTTAAATAAATATTCTGTCTTATGAGTTTAAATTAACAAATGCATGTCGCTCGTTTTCGTCCTTAAACACGTCAGTTGTTGTTCTTTTTTTTTTTCCGACGGTTGCCAATGGTTGCATGATCGACTTCATGCATTTTGAACAAAGTTTGAAACGTCCTGTTGCTTCGAGAAACCGGTTCTTTTTTCAAACCCAAACCACTGAGCGTGCTCTTTTTTTTCTGAATATTAAGCAAATCTTTGATTTGAACCCTTAACCCGAGAAATGAGTGATTACAAGAGGATTATGCTGTAGATTGTGTATACTGCATAGGAACTCTCCGAAAGATTGTGGCATGCAAAACAAAAGATTAAAAACATCTCTTTTGTGGGTAATATCGTAGTTCAAAAAGTGTACAGTTAGCTGTTCTGCGAAAAGTATCGACTCAGATCAGCCTGCGCACTCCGCGCAGGCTGACCTGGGCCGAAACTTTTCGCTATTGGACAACTTTCTGTATCTTCAAGGGTCTGCCTCATGATGAAGTCGGTTGTTTGAAAAAAGTGACTAATATTGTTCCGTAAATAACTAAGTATCCATAAGTATTCGATTGCTTGCTTGGTATAATTCGTTATGGAGATGCATTAAGCCTCCTTTTGCCAGGGCATGACTCTTTTGTTATTCCTATGCTTGATTGGGCTAATCTTTAAGATATCAAATATCAAAAATAATTGCCTCTTACGGTCTGTCTCCGCATTAGAATATTAGAATTGTTACCATCTAAGTCTTCACCAAAAATCCCGACTTTAACTACGTTGAAGAAGAAAGAATTTGAAAACATTTTCGTAAAAGAAAAAAGTGCTGGAAAACAAGCAATTTCTCCTTTTTCCACAGTGTTTTCTATCATTTCAGCTGCACTGAAAGTGGTGACTGCAAGTGTTTTCAATTTGCTCGAGTCTAAAACTTTGTCATTTGGTAAAGATTTAACCCTTATCGTGCTGAATAAATTAAATACATTTTTCAAGCCGATAGTAAAACCCGAATGTTACTTCGCTAATTCACAAAAATATCTTGCTATCAGACAGCGTGGATCCAAGATCAAACTGCACGGTCTTTTCAGTCTGTCTTGACTTACACTGTCCGCAACAGGTCAGTGAGTCAATTCAATTCAATTCAATTCAATTCTTCTTTATTGTACATATAGGCCACATGACAAAATATATAAATGATTTAACTCCTTACCAAACCAGAAATATATAGTCCTGTCCAAATTTAAAGCATTTGCAGTTCAAATTTAAAGCATTTGCAGACTCAAATTAAGGACAGCTGAAATGACAGAATTTGTCCTTGATATAGTAGAAAACATTGTGGTAGGCAAAAAAAAAAAAAACCGGCCACCAGGGTTTTCTCCTTTTCCCACGATCTTCTCGAAAGGCGTTTTCTAGGGTTGTTAAAACACAAGATTGTTTGGTTAAGAAGAAAATGATCAATGATGTAATTAGATCTTGAAACTAAGTATTAAAGTTTATTTCAGCTTCTTTTATCTTCATGACTGCATTAATGTATATTGCTAATTTTCTGACAGTAGACTCTTTTGAATTTTGCATGAGACTAGAAACATTCTTTACTTATATTACCTCTGTACCAATTAAAAAGTAATCGTTGTCTCTCTACCCTATATTGAAAACATTCGAAAAAAGCATGGTACTCATCTTCTATACATGAAAGATTATACTTTTGTCTGCAGAAGTTGAATATTCTGTCAGCTTTTTCTGCACCTGTATGCCTGCCAAGTTCTATATTAAATTTATGATTAGAACACCTTAATATTGCAAGAGAAACAGATAAATCAATACACAAATACTTTTCAGGATTTAACATTGATTTGAAAAACTTGTATGCTGAACAACGAGAGCCTGTATTGACAGACTCATTCCAATTTTGCTTCATACAGTCTCTAATTCGTTATTTAAAAGTACTCAGAAATAGATCTTGGTCACCAACTGTTTGGGACAACCAAACATGCCCAAAGCCATAGAGATATAATAAATGTTTTATGTTTGAAGCCCATGTTCGTCTATCAATAGCATCTAAACTTTTTAACATTATATAACAATTTTTGGGAAAACGATAATCAGGCATATGCAGTAAGTTTAACCAATATCTAATACATTTTGTATAATAATCAACACATAATTGTGTCCTCCCACACTCTCCTAAAGCCATGCAATTGTTTGTATGCACTCTAACACCTAGAAAATCTTTACAGAATTTATACTGAACCCTTTCGATGTTATCTGAGAATTCGAAACCCCAAATCTCAGCACCATGTAGAAGAATGGGCTTAACCATTGAATCAAATAACTTGAAGAAATCAGAGAATAAAAAGCGTCAAATTAGCAGACTAAGGGTTAAAGGCACACTAGCTGCCAAACGTAAATAACCCGGGGATCAAAGTGTAGACAAATTTGGTTCATACCATTTAAAAGTATGGATATTATAATGAGTATCATAATGTGGAATCTGTCAAAGCTGCACTTGCTGACAGAAAATGTAGATCTAGGGTGTGGGTTTTTTTTTTTTTGTAAAACTAGAACAAAAGTTGGCAACTTTTGTTCTAGTGTTGCAATACATGTTTCTACCAGCAACTGAAACTTTGACAGATTGCACTGTAACACATTAGCAGACTCATAAAAGTAGCCATAATCTTGAATGGTATGAATTATTTTTTTCTCAAATTTGATTCCTGGATGTTTATATTTGGTAACTAGTGGGCCTTTAACATTTTACCACACAATCCCGAGTTTCAACGACGCCTGTTGAAAACATTGTGAGTAAACGAGAAAACTCTTTTTACACAATATTCTCTGCTCTATCAAAGGCAAATTTCATCATTTCAGTAACAATGAATCTGCCGTCTACAAATGCTTTCAGTTTGGACCAGTCTTAATTATTTTTCGTTTGGTAAAGAGTTATGTAACACGAGACTAGCTTCATGTGTAACCACCCCCTCACACTGACTTACCCCTCCTGGCAGAAAATATCGTTGTTAATCGTCTGCTGAAAGATCTCACAATTTCCGATCACAGTCTCGCGAAGATTATCCGAGAGTCTCAGAAAATTTCTGCATCCGGGTTCCACGCTATCGAAACAAACCATCAGCAAACAAAGTGCAAAATGAAGTACCAGATGATTCATTTCAAAGCCAGTTAAACCTTGCACTAGATCTAGTTTGTTACGGAGGTAAGTTTAAATAAATATTTATCTCCAGTCTCCACGCTGACACTACAAGTAACAAAATAACACGTTTACTTCTAAGCCTGCACCATAACAATTATTTTACTCTTTACGAAACATTTCCGTGTTTAACGACCCTGAATGGGATTTGTTTGTTTGTATCGGTTGGTTTAACACCGTTTTCATCATTATTTCCATTATTTCAGTCATATCGTGGCGGCAAGTGTACCTATTCATGCTTTCCTGGAATTTCTTTTTAGCAGTAGTTTGGACAACTTTCTTCCCCAAGCCCCTGGCTGCTTTGCCACATGACCATCGTCGAAACAGTAATGAGAGAGAGAGAGAGAGAGAGATGAATCCTTCGCAATGAATACCATTAATCTTCGGAAAGAAACTGGCAGAGCTGGAGATTCGAGCAAGCGACTCCCTGGTTTCTAGTCCTGTACGTTACCGACAGTGCTACCGAGCTCAACCTCTGAAGGAAAAAGCTTTTGAAAAGAATGTGGGAAAAGGAGAAAATGCGGGTAACCCTTTTCAAAGACAAACCCAACTAATTTAGTCACATTTAACTTGGTCGTCTACAGCTGCTTTCAAGGCTGATATTCAAATTTTATTGACCAATTAGATTAGTTTAAAATATTCACTGCGGTATTAAAACTCCATTTCACGGCGGCCGGGGAAAACACATATCCGCTTCTACTGTTTCGACCTGTATTTCCCCCTTATTATTATTCCGTTCTCTGTAACAGATTGAAGATAAATGTTTCATACAAGAGATAACAGTAAGGTTTTTTTTTCCATTGAGTTAAAACAATACGTGAGAAATACTGACAATTGCCGCTGAGTGATGATTGGCGGGTAAAACAGTTGGAAACCTTGTTATACAGGCTGAAGCTTATCAAAAAAACAAGCACCTGTGATGATTAAACACTGTTTAACATTGAATCAGGTTTACCTCTGGACCAGTGTAAATACAGCAGAATATACTATAAGGGCGATAGTGTGTCACATGGAGAGACTTACACCAACTGGTTTTTCGATACAAATGAGCCATGTGCTGTGAAAAGGGGGCTTAATGCATCTGCAAAAGGTATTGACCAGGTCAGCCTACGCAGGCCGAAACTTTTTGCTTAATGTCAATTTTCTGCATGGTCAAAGGACCAGTGTACTTCAGGGTTCAGTAGGTTTTATACAAAACGGATTTTGGGGATGTACAATACTCTGATGACTTTCTTGGTATCCTGCATCACTGAGATGCATTAAGTCCCCTTTTTGCCAGAGCATGGCTCAGATATTTGAAATCAAACCTAAAAAGTCTTATACACAATAAACTACATTCCCAAATATACAGATACAATAATTTGAGAGGTCACAACACCCTTTCAGTGTTGCTGCGTTGGATTCTGTATGTGTGTACATACAAGTGACACAACGTCGAGGTTTAAGTGTATAAAGTAGATAAGGTAGAGTCTGGTCGAAAGATGATAAAGCTAGCCGACATTTAGTAGCTCAGGTATTTGCACAATAAATTCTTAATGGACAGAGAACAGGGTTTGGGGTTTTAATTGTATGATTGAATGATGTTTAAGGCCGTTTTTCAACTGGTTCAGTTATATCGCAGCGGCCAGTGTAACTATTGACACTGTCCTGTAGTTTCTTTTTAGGAGTACTTGGCACAATTTTCTCCCACAGCCACTTGCTACTTTCCCACATAAGTACCGTCGGGCAACGTTCAGCGGTGAGAGAGGAATGAATCGTATCATCAGTCCCCGGAGAGAAATTGGTCGAGCAAGGGATTCGAAATAGCGACTCCTTGGTTTCAACACCTGTAAGTTACCGACTGAAATACCGGACTCGGCCGTTTTGGGCATTACCTTGCCTCACTTTTAACAGAGAATATATTAAAGGTAAAGAATACGCAATAATGAAATTCTCATAACCCTTTGACCTTCTCATAGTCTCTTCAACACAAGTGAGTATAAATATGTTTGTATAACATGGTACGAAGCACTAAAGGGAGCATGCGTATAAAATACATTAGATACACCATAACCTAGTAACCATCGTCTCTTCTACAGCTGGCACGAACTTAAAGAACAAAACAAGCAACCCTCCCCCATGTCGTCTAAAACAACAGCAACAAAACAACCTTCGTTATGCAAGCAGAGATGCTAGTATTTGCACCTACATACATGAAGATAGCTGTAAATTTATACGCCAAACGACATTATTCAGCCTACAATTTTCCTACAGCTAAATCCAATTTGAACAATACGTTACTATACGTAATTCAACATATATCAATAACAAGTGATTTCTTTCGCTTTCAATAGCATTTTTGACTACATCCATGGGCGTCGTTCATTACGGTGATTATTTATTCTATGGCTGACTCGCCCAGGAAAAACTGAAATAAACACAACGTATAGGATATCGACCGAGCACGAGGTCTTTCCTTATAGGAAAGACCTGGGCACGTGCTTCACGTAACATCGAGAGCACAAAGTGTTCGATATATATTTGTTAAACAAATGCCGAGTTGATCAACAAAAAAAAAAAAAAAAATCATGTTAAAATCTATCTGTCCAGAATGGTAACGGACAAAAGCCACATAGGACAAAAGCTCCATAGGAAAAAAGTCCCATGCACTTAACAGAAATACGGTCAAAAGTCTCATGATATTAAAGTGTGATTATCCTCTGACTGTTTTACCTTCTACTGTAACTGATCGATTTAATGTTGAAGATTAAAACTTTAATTCTATCAAGAATCACAAAATACCATCAATAAGTAAAATATAATAATGATAATAAGATAATAGCGCTTGATTTTACAAGTTTGCAAGTACATGTTTGTATATTATACTCATTTGCTGTTTTCAATCTTTGATTGAGTTAATCACACATTTGAAAACACCCTTTCAAAATAGGAATAATCAACAGAAAATAACCAACCTTTCATCAAACGATCCCGCCTGTTCGTTTCAAAACTTTATATTACAGCAGAAGTCATTGCTGAACTTATGTGTTCATATACATGTATATATCAAATGTATATCATTAATATCCCGCGTCGTTTCAAAACACAAGAAAAGTACTAGAAATTATCTACAAGCTCACACACCAAAAAGTTTCTCTCTTGCTAGAAAATTGATAACTGAACATTAAAACTACACTGAGTTTGCGAATTTGGGGATATGTAATTGCTCGTAATATATCACCTTATTAAATAACACAGGGCTTCTGTTCCAGGGGGGGGCTTAGTCCTATGAAGCTTTTGTCCGTGGGGCTTTTGTCCTATGGGGCTTTTGTTCTATGGGACTTTTGTCCCACATCCGTCCGGTAATTTACTGGCAAGATTCTTCCGACTGATCAAGAAATGTTCTAAACATAATAAAAGACGTGAGAGTACCAATGTCCTTCACGCCTCTATGTGCACGATCTCGCGTCCATCCATGCACGTGGACAGGTCTTTCTCGGACGTAGTCAGGTCCTTGTATGGAAGGAAAAGCCTGTTCACGTGCATAGATAAACCTGCGCTCGTGCAATTTATTGTTAAGACTGGTCGTTCTGAAATAAAAAGACCTAGTTCAAACAAAGACGTCGGAGTGAAATAGTAGAAAAAACTTTGGAAACCTATGACCCATTTGTTAATGTTTAATATGCCATATGATGTTGGGGCTCGTTCAATGAAATGAATTTCAAGCAACAAAAATCAACTTTCGAGGAATTGTATATGACAGTAAAAACGTCCTTGGAAATCAAGTGGTCTGTTCTGAAAACTATACACCTATTTCGAAGGTATTCTTTCAAGAAGTTTGCGACTGTAGTACAGAACAACAGCGTTATACCAAGTAGCGCTAGGACCTCCACATTTTCTCCACAATATTCTTAATTTTTGAGTTACATTTGTTTTGGCATCTGCATTTTTTTTTAATTTGGACACGCCTAAAATTGTAAGTGTGGTCAAGAATCAAAAGCAACATCCTGTACGTTCTTCAGCAAATACAAGAGGTGAAAACGAATACAAGTACAGCAGATATTCAACTAGTTGTTTTAAATATTCGAATGTATTGGAATATTTGCTCCAATATTCCTAGAATTTTGTTTGAGTATCAAAAGATAAATGTCCGGTTACTGGTACACTTATAGCAAGACATTGTTCTTACAATATCAAATCAAACATGCACGTCGGAATAGTTTCACTGTCTAGTTTTCTAACCTTTACAAACAGAGAAGTGCTCGGTGAATGCAAAATTAGTCAAACGTCTCTTAACCCTTAAACTGCTAAATAAATGAAACTTTCCACTCAACAGTGTTACGGGAGATCACTCCTTCATTACGGCATAGCTTCTTCCCGTATAAAATCAATACCTGACAACTGCTTTAGGTAGAATTCTCTTTAGCTCAGGGGTTAGTGTATTGGTCTTTGTAAACCTCGATAAACGAGGATATTTGCCGCACGGGTTCGAATCCCAGCCGGGGTGGTTTGTATTTGAGCTATGCATGTGTTGCGAACTTTTATGTTCGTAAGATGGGGGCTCGTCAGGGATTTGCCATTGAGCCATTTGTTGCCCGTTATTGACCTTTGAGCCTTTTGTTGTCTAAATAATAGACTTACTCCCTAATAAGGCTTTCCGTCATAAAAAATAATGACTTGTCTTAAGGTAAGACCTGTGTAATGGAAAACAACTATTTCCACTAAAATATCATCCTGCAAAATTAGCTATAATTAAAAATGAGTATTATTGAACTACTTTCACCTTTTCATTTTTTCCATTTTTTCCTTTTTTGAATTATCATTTATAAATTTAAAACCGCTATATTCTCAATTGAAAAAGAGATAATAATTACCTCCCTTTTTAGAAAACAAACAAAAGTATCAAAAAAAAGTTTCAAGATAGACATAAACGGAATTTCTGATCCATTAGAAATGTGCAAAAATATTATTTCGGCATAAATCCTTATTTATCCTTATTTAACTACCAATTAGAATTTTTGCCCAATGTTCACCGGAAGTGCATTACACAGGTCTTACCTTAAGACAGGGTGTGTTACGGGATATCACTCCTTCCTTGAGGCATAGCTTCTTCCTACGGAATCCTGTTTCCGCCATCCACTTTTCGACCTACGAGGAACTCGAAAAGTGGAAATTAGGCACACTAACTTCCACTTTTCTAGCAAAAAAGTTACCTCGAAAAGTCGAAAAGCTGAAGTTTTTGACCTGACAATTGTCAAAAACACTTTCGACTTTTCGACCTCACGTTTGTCTAGAAAAGTAGAAATTAGGAAGTACTAACTTCAACTTTTCGCGTTAAACTGCTAGGTCGAAAAGTAGAAAAGTGGAAGTTTTTCACATGACAATTGTCAATAAAACTTCCACTTTTCGACCTAGAAAAGTCGGAAAGTCGAAAAGTTGAAAAGCCGGAAAGTCGAAAAGTTGAAAAGTCGAAAATAGCCGATTAAAACTTCCACTTTTCTAGTTAGGACTGATTATCACGGGATGTTTGTTTATCAGCACAGAATAATGTTGGAGCCGGTGTAGGGTAAAATAAAATGGTACCCGTTGTATCTCCGGTAGCCGTCCGATAGACCATAAAATAAAGATCGATAACAGGCTGCCAGTTTAGGGTAAAAAATCCTGTGTCACCGGTCCCGCGGCCTATTTATCCTACGAAAAATTAGTCCTAACTAGAAAAGTGGAAGTTTTAATCGTCTAATTTCGACTTTCCGACTTTTCAACTTTTCGACTTTTCAACTTTTCGATTTTTCTAGGTCGAAAAGTGGAAGTTTTATTGACAATTGTCATGTGAAAAACTTCCACTTTTCTACTTTTCGACCTAGCAGTTTAACGCGAAAAGTTGAAGTTAGTACTTCCTAATTTCTACTTTTCTAGACAAACGTGAGGTCGAAAAGTCGAAAGTTTTTTGACACTTGTCAGGTCAAAAACTTCAGCTTTTCGACTTTTCGAGGTAACTTTTTTGCTAGAAAAGTGGAAGTTAGTGTGCCTAATTTCCACTTTTCGAGTTCCTCGTAGGTCGAAAAGTGGATGGCGGAAACAGGATTCCGTATCTTCCCGTATAAAATCAATACCTGACAACTGCGCTGGGGAGAATTCTCTTTACCTCAGGGGTTAGTGTATTGGTCTTTTAAAACCTCGATAAACGGGGATATTTGCCGCACGGGTTCGAATCCCAGCCGGAGCGATTTCAAAGTTGTTTTCACCCGGAAGAAAATACCGTCTCGGACAGTGTAGATCGAAGATCAGGCTGCACGTTTTGTGGAGTCTGATGTTGATCTACACTGTCCGCAAAAGCGCATCGAGTCGCGCTTAGCAGTCTAAAGGTTAATAATTTACTTCACTCTTCTGGAGGCTCCCTAGTCACATGGGCATAAGGGGCAATGAAAAGGCCAACATAACTGCCAAGTCGGCATTGTCCCTTCCTCAATCTAACTTTAAAGTTTGATACACAGATTTTGTACCTCCTGTTTTAACCTATATCCAATCTTCTTGGCAATCACAATGGGATGCTGACATTTCTAATAAGTTACGTTCAGTTAAACCGGTCATAGGTGAATGGTACGCTGCTTACAGGTCCATTCGCCGAGAGGAGGTAATAGTTGCCCGCTGCAGAATTTTCCACACACGTTTAACGCATTCTTGGCTGTTAACACGTGATGAGGCACCAGAGTGCATTCCATGCAATGCGCCCTTGTCAGTTGAACACATTTTTCTTGACTGTTTGGGTCTTCATCCAGTTACTTCCAAGCACTTCTCTTTGATACTATCAATATTGAGACAATTTTTGCCTTCCTTAAGGAGAGTGGACTCTATACAAAAATGTGATATTGTTTTAAAACCTTTACTTTCTATTCAGACTATTTATTCTTATCACTGTATATCTAGCTTATTTAATTCCCATTACAGAATAATTTCATGACACATCTTTTATCATATATTCATTACTCATATTTTTAAGTTCTATTTATGTCATTTCATCTCTTCAATATTTTTATCTTGCATGATGAATGAATGACCTTAGATATATAGAAGATAATGAGATATGCTGGAATTTGCTAATACAAGATCCGTCTGTTTGAAAATCTGATCTGGATACAGTAAACAATAACTATTAATCAAACATTCAAATGGATCAATTTCATGAAATAAAGATAAATTCCAGCAAAACTGTCGCCAATGACGGATCAAGGCATACCAGAAAGGTTGTCGATCTAATCAGGGACATTGCTTTTCTAAAGAAGATTGGACCTTATACAAAACTGTGATATTATTTTCCAACCTTTTATTACAGTATCATTTCATGGCACATCTTTCATCATATACTCATTACTTACATTTATACATACTATTGTTTCCTTTTATTACCTTTTTCCACTTGCGCGCTAAATGCCCCTGGATGTCGATGCGCCATAAAACACTATTCATTCATTCATTCATTCACTTCTGACGATTACAATTCCGTTTGTCAGTTTTAAAAAGAAAGAACAAGATCAAAGTATGTCGAGTATCGCAAATTCGGCCGTCGCACGGGTCATGCATGTTCAGTTTAATATACTCAAAATAAAGAAATCTTGCTGTGGAATATCAATTTTTCACCTAGGATTAAAAAAAAAAAAAGATAAATTGCAACATGTTTTGTTGTGGGTAGTAAATTTACCTACGACAATAAGAACAACAACAAACACTTGCAATTAAACGTTAACAAAGATAAATGCCTACCCGCAAGACTAATAGTATCAAACACGACCGACAAAAATGGAACAGTGATGACACACGATGAATGGAAGCCAGTTCTAGGGTGTTACGTGATTAAGAGGTGTTTAAAACGGTTCGACACGACATGCGCAATCAACAAAAGGACAGATACACATTTGAGTGCCAAGCGCCGGATCTTATCGTTACATAAAAGCTTCTTTTTTCTTTAAAAAACAGACATATTGTAAGCACATAACCGTAACAAAAGAACGTTCGAATGTCAGTTTCATAGTCGATTTTTCGGTCGACTTTTAGAATATTCGACTATTCGATCTCATCCCTACCAAAACTATGTCGTAATTCAATATATATCACGTACTGAAAAATTAGTTGCCAAAGACCATGTTGTTTGTACTCGTATGAGCTCCTGTTTCAGACAAAGCATATCAGTACCCGGTACAAACACTTGTCTTTGAGAGTTCGTATGGGTACGCAGGAACATCACTGGTCTTTGAGTTTATTCATATAGGTAAGCCGTTACAACATGGGTCTTTGAGAGAGTTCATATGGCCCGCAACATGCAAAATGAGACCTTCCGACATTTGCGTAAAGTGTCATCCCGGATTAGCCTGCGCAGTCCGCGCAGGCTAATCCGAGACGGCACTTTACGATTACATCAGATTTTTTCATACAGTAGACTTTCGTGAAACAGAAAATCGCACAAAAACGGGAAGTGTGGTCTCTGATTAGTCAGACTGCACAGGCTGATCTAGGACGACACACTTTTACGCATATACCCGAATGCTCCTTTTCGTGTGTTGCCCGTCATATAGGTATCCCAGCACAAGACAATGGTATATGAACCAATTCATATAGGTAACCCGGTACAACACTATTCTTTGAGCCAATTCACATGAATACGCGAAACACACTTTTTAGGATAGTACAGTATATGTCTTTGATACAAGTAGCATGGCTTTCCAGTACAAGCTGTTTCTTTGGTGCCTCGGATTTTGAGGCAATTCATGTAGTTAACCCTGTACAACATGGGTCTTTGGGACAATTAATATAGATACGCTGGTACAACGCTGGTACAACACGGGTTTCGAGGCAATTCACATGAGGACGAAAGGCATTGCTCTTTTCGAAGAGTACAGCATAGGTCTTTGATACAATTTACATGGTTTTCCAGTACGACCTGGCTCTGCGGTGCCCCGGTGCATCACCTGTTTTTTAGGCAATTCATATGGATGTCCCAGTACACTACTGGTTTTTGAGACAATTCATATCTGTGTCCGGTATAATATCAGTTTTTGAGCCTATTCATATTGGTAACCCGGGGCAACATTGATTTTTGAGACAATTTATATAGGCGCCGCGGTACATCCTCGGTTTTTGAGACAACCCATATGGTTTCCCCGGTACAACACCGGTTTTTGATACATTTCACACGATTACATAAAACAAGACTCTTTGAAGATAGAACAGCATGGATCTTTGATAAAATTCACATTGCTTTTTAGTGCAATCTTGCACTTTGGGATAACTTACATGAGTACATAAAACATCGGTTTTTGGTGGGAGAGTAAAGATTTATAATGAAACTCCAGACTGACTGTCACTGAATTTGTGGTTTCGTTCTTTTTCCTAGGAATGGAATGCCTCTAATGCCTGTAATTCAGATTCATTTTGGCTGGACTTAAGCTTGCACTTGTTACCTTTGTTCAACGGTCACTACGGGACCAATCACAATCAACAATGTTGCGACAAATGTGAAGACCGTTTATTCATTATTTCATATCCAAATACAAGTAATTGTAGTTAAAGATTTACAGTTTCGTTGTCTTGTTTAGAAGGTCCGCATACACGTGTTGACTTCTCCTAAAAGTAGCAAAAATGTAGATATTTCGAGCGAAGTAGACCAGTTATAGGATGTGGTTTCAGAAGAATAGAATATACGAGTTACACTTTCACATCACATTTTTCATCTAACTCGCGAGTTTATACACGATTAGTTGTGTAAAATGATAGAAAATGAACGCCGCGACCAATGTTAGATCATTTCTTAGAACTATATGTTGCCACGATCCTGTACACGAAGTATTATTTCATGAAAGATTTCAAGTAATTCAATAAACGAGACAAAATTATGTGTGTTATTCATTGCCATGAACAGAGAGAACGCATGTAATTCATTGTCACGTGCAGTAAGATTATCCTGATCGTTTGGACACTGTGTTAAAAAATATCGCTTATGCCTTCAGTCTTGAGAGTAAATACCAAAGCAGATACAAATTCAAGATTTTTTGGACAATGTGTTTGAATAGATATCGCTTACATCTTCAATCTGGAGGGTAACGACCAAAGCTTATACAAATTCAAGACTGGTTCTGCCAACATGTCTCATAGATAATCGCTTTGAGTCGGTGCAAGATCAGATTTCGCACAGTCTGATTACGATCCACACGGTCCTGGAAAGCAACTTCATGCAGTTTATCGGTTTGTCAAGAAGGGCATATGAACTGATTTTGGTACTACTGTCTAGGGACTAGTTCGGCGACCTTTAAACAGAAAAAAAAAAAAAAAAAAATGCGCCTGTATTCACCCAATCTCAAATGAATTTCCATTATTTCGTTAACCTTTAAGCTGTTAGGCGCGACTCACTGACCTTTTACGGACAGTGTAGATCAAGATAAGACTGCACTGAACGTGCAGTCTGATCTTGGATCTACACTGTCCGATAAGGAGATATTTCTTCTCCAAAAATGAGTTTGAAATAACTCATTTAACTTATTTAGTAGGACTGGGGATAAAACTCTTTTTGAGAAGGGTGCGAACCATCCCAACTCAAATTCACCATTTCGGAAATCAAACCCATAAAAAATTGATTCTGGAGTACTTAAAGTTGCAAAATCAGTACCGGGCAGGATCGTATCATTAAAACCCCAGTAGTGCTCAAAAGTAAACAATGCAGGCGTTAAAATGCATTTGAATTTAAAATCATTCTGTGTAACTGCGCAGGCTAACCCGGGTCAATGCTTTTTTGCAGATGCATTAAGCCCCCTTTTTCAAGAGCAGGGCTCATTTATATAAGCCTCGAATTAAGAACGAGTAAATTATATACTATCTTTTTTAAACTAACTGGCCCACATTTGTGATACATGTAACCATAAAATAATTAAATAATTAACTCCTTGCCGCCTAGAAACCGAGCCATCGCAAACTTAAAATACTTTTAATATAAATTATACACAGTAAAAAAAAACCCTGCCCCCCCCCCCCTCCCCCGCCCCCCGTGCTTTTTACCGACTTTGATTTTCTGGCATGAATAATATAAAATGGGGTAGGAATTGAAACCCTGCTGCTGCATACACCAACACATCAATCTTTTGCCTATGGAATGAATTGAACTGAGGTATCCCTTGACCTCATGGTAAGTAGGATTTTTTGCATAGATACTGCTCTCAAATCCAAGAAAAACGTGAAGCTGTTAAGTCTGGTTAAAACTGGGAATTGAATGTCGAAATAAAACTTACATGAAATTAACGTGCAGTGAATGGGCACATACAATCGGTCAATATTGCCAGGGCTTGCAGAATAGCTTGCAGTCTTCGTCTCATACGTCTCACAAGAGGGTGAAACGGCTCGATCAGTAGCTACTGCCATGAGGTCAAGGGTTACCTCAGTTCAGTCCATTCCAGAGGCAACAGACTGGTTTGTTGGTGTATGCAGCAGCCAGATTCTAATTTCCACCCCATTTCATACCATTCACGCCAGAAAATTAAACGCGGTAAAAAAACAGGGTGTGCAACACTATGTTTACTACGTATATGTGAGGCTATTGTGTTGAAAGGAAATATTGCTCATCACGGGCAATTTCTGCTTTCACCCCATAACAGGAAGGCATGTAAAGTTTATTATTTTTTTATCAATTAAAATGTCAAGTCTTTTGTTTTCAAGGTCAATGTCTATGTGTGTTTTTAGCTCATCTGGGCACGTAGTGCTCAGGGTGAGCTATTGTGATCGATCACCGTCCGGCGTCTGTCCGTCCGTCCGTGAACAATTACTGAAAAAATCTTCTCCTCTGAAACTGGCAAACAGATTTCAATGAAACTTCACAGAAATGATCCTTCGGTGATGCACTTTCAGAATACTTCAAAGATTTGAATTCCATGAAGAACTCTGGTTGCCATGGCAACCGAAAGGTCCCAAACCGTAAGGGCTAGAGCTTTCATATATGGCATGTAGCATCATCTAGTGACCCTCTATCAAAATACTTCAAATTATGGCCCTGGTTGGAAATTGGTCCTATGTTGTAGGGTCTCGGATTTCACATAGAGATTAAGAGGGAAATCTTAAAAATCTTCTTGTGCCGAACCTTAAGGGCTAGAGCTCTCATAAAAAATCTTCTCTTCTGAACCGGCAAACAGATTTCAATGAAACTTCACAGAAATGATCCTTAGGTGATACACTTTCAGAATACTTCAAAGATTTGAATTCCATGAAGAACTCTGGTTGCCATGGCAACTGAAAGAAAAAACTTTAAAAATCTTCTTGTCCCAAACTGTAAGGGCTAGAGCTTTCATATATGGCATGTAGCATCATCTAGTGACCCTCTACCAAAATACTTCAAATTATGGCCCTGGTGTGGAAATTGGCCCTGTTGTGGGGTCTCGGATTTCACAAAGAGATAAAGAAGGAAATCTTTAAAAATCTTGTTGTGCTAAATCCTCAGGGCTACAGCTTTCATATTTTGCATGTAGCATCATCTAGTGGACCTCTACCGAAATACTTCAAATGGTGGCCCTTGTGTGGAAAATGGCCCTTTGTTGTGGGGTCACGGATTTTCATAGAGATAAAGAAGGAAAACTTTAAAACTCTTCTTGTCCCGAATTTTAAGGGCTAGAGCACTCATATTTGGCATGTAGCATTGTCTGCTGGACCCCTTCTAAAAGACTTCAAATTATAACCATAGTGTCATAATGAGCCCTATGTTGTGGGTTCCACAGATTTTACATAGAGATAACGAAGGAATTTTTTTTTTTTAATCTTTTTGTCCCAAACTGTAAAGGCTAAAGCTTTCATATTTGGGTTGTAGCTTTGTCTAGTGGATCTGTACCAAAATGCTACAAATTTTGGTCCAGGGATGAAATTTGCCCTCTGTTGTGGGGTTCAGGATTTTACAAAGAGATAAAGCAGGAAATATTTTTTAAAAAAATCATCTTGTCCTGAACCGTAAGGGCTAGAACTGTCATATTTTGCATTTGGCATCGTCTAGTAGACATCTACCAAAATACCTTGAATTATGGAAATTTGATGGAAGTTTGCCCTATGTTGTGGGATCCGTAATTTTCCTGTACGTCCAGAATTATTTGCCCTTGAATTTGAAAAATCGCTTAAATTTGCTGTGTTTACACTTAAACTCCTTTATTTTTTCACCAAACCTAATCATATTTTAACAGAATATATTTGACAATAAGATGTCAGATGAGTTCCTTTTGGGCGTGGTTGTAGTAGTATGTCCAGAGTTATTTGCCCTTGAATTTTGAAAAATTGCTGAATTTGACTTCATTTAGACTCTAGCTCCTTCATTTTTTCTTCAAACCTAATCACATTTTAACATAATGTACACCAAACCTGATCATATTAGTAGTAAAGGAGGGTCGGATAGGGTATTTTTAGGAGAAAATACCCTATCCGACCCTCCCTGAGCCACATTTACCCCATATTGCCCTCCCGAGGCGGGTCGGATGGGGTAAATTTGGACGAAAAAAGTGCCAGAAAGTGCCACATGGCACTTTGACTCCGCCCCCTACGTCTGGTTCCCACTGGTTCCCCGCAAATAGCTTAGCGCAAATACAGCGCAAAGTCAGCGCAAAGGGTATTGGGCCCTGCACTGTTCAGCGGATACTAGCGGAGAGCCGTTCTTTCTCTCTATTAGGGTTGAAGGGTATTGGGGACCTACACTGTTCAGCGGGTACCAGTGGAGAGTCGTTCTCTCTAGGTGGATATGGTCCACAGACTGACTCAGGCAAAGACCATGTTGGCCTTAGCGAAATTGACAATTTGAGAAAAGATAGATTTTCTGGATAAGTGTTAGCCCTGAAAAGGGCTGTTTTGTTTTTTGGAGAATGTACTGTTTTTCTTTTTCTGTCTTTTTGTGTTTTTCTGTTTTCTCGTCTTTTCTGGTCTAATGACAACACCCGAAATTCGCCTGGCAGATGGGACAATTCCCAACTCTTTTTGTAATTGTTCCGTCATTCGTAGTGATCTTTCTCCCGAATTTAACATCAACCAAAATGAGATCCGGGATTGTTGTCTGCATAAACAGCTCAAGCAATTTTTCACCGAGTTCTCTGTATGGTTGTGATACCTGTTCTACTTGTCTTTGCACTTCTATGAGTTGGGTCCTTAGTACTAATAAGTCTTCACCACCACTCAGGTAGTCTCGGAGAGCGTCAGTTACTTGATGATTTATCTGTTCCATATTTGATTTTTCTCGTCTTGCTATACTTTTACGATTTATCCGTGCTGCTCGAGAAACGAGAGTCGAATGATTATAGAGAAATATTACTATCTTTGTATACGTTTACAATCGGATTGACCTACTTTGACTAAGAATTAACGTTATCCAATCGATAGTATCGTTACATTTTTTGGAAATGACACTCTTGGATGTTGTAGATAGATCATATAGAATGTTATGTTCCATCTACATGCTCTCGCCCTCGTCCGCGCTCTTAATTCTAGAGTCTAAGTAGGTCAATCCCTCCGCAAAGCTATAAAAGAGACAGCGTTTTATTCTTGTATTAACTCATTTCACGATGAAATTGTCCAAATTTTGCTGTGGCTTGTTCAGCGGTAAGAAAGTTGAGGAAGAGGAGAAGTTGGAAAAAGAAGAAATGGAGAAGGAGCAAGATAGAAGAGAAGAAAGGAAGAGGTCGAAGCATAAAGCTCTCCGAGAATTCTTTGAGAGACGGGGTTATGAGTTCTATACTCGCACCCCAATAGTCAAGATGGGGAATATTTACCCCGATTTGACGGGTTTGATACCACCAACAGAACATCGAGGATGGCAGGCGAAATTGATGAGGATGTATCCTTCGCTGAAATGGTGAAGAATACATTCTCTTTGATTTAAAACAGTCCTTTTCAGGGCTACCATTCTGCAAGAAAGCTCTATCTTTCTCAAATTGTCAAACAAAAAAAGTCAAGTCATATGCATATGTTTTTATATTTTATTTAAAAAACTTTCTTACAATGAAACATGAACTGTGAAAATATATACAAGCTGTGAGAAAAAACAACGTTAATAATGAACTGTGAAAAATCAATTGAATCGTTGTGAAAAAAAAAAATTAACTTGAAAATGGTTTTTGTTGACACAATTTACAATTCACCGTGTTTTTCTTTTTTTCTTCGGAATGTCAGACTCACATTCACTCTTACGTTTCTTCCTTTTTTCATTATTTTCATCATCGTTGTTTTTCAACACAATATCTGGACAGATTTTTGCACCATGTTTTTTTGTTTTGCAAAAGAAACAGTTCTTCTTTTTCTTGTTTTCTCTTTTCTCGTTGTTTTTCTTCTCTCCAGACATCTTTTCTGAAGAACCATAATTGTTTTGTCCCTCTCCAGTCAACTTCACTGAAGAAAGTTCGTTGTTTTGGTCGAGTATAAGAGTGTCCTCTGAAGAAAGTTTTTCCCAGGTTACAGGATTGGGGTTTACTGTGATAACAATATAGGTTATCAGATATTAGGTCGAGGCTACTAAAGAGCACAGGCTGACAGTTGTCAAATTAACATGTTTCTATCGCTGCACTAATTACAGAAACGGGCAAAACCAGTATAAAGATCACTTGATCTGGCGGTTCGAGCCGTGCGTGGCTTGCATCGGTGTATCCTGGACACAGTGTTCTCCTCACATCCGCGCTACCGCGCGGATGTTCGCTCCGCTCGCAGGCTCGCTGAGGCTGCTGGATCACGTGATTTCCGGTTCCGGTCACGTGATTTCCGGTTGCGGTTGATAGACGAAACTAAAAAAATTATACTAAAAGATAAAAATGAATCAACCAATCAGATTCAAATACTACATATAATCCTTTATAACGGTTTTATAACTATATAAAAAGAGACATAACGTTTAAAAAAAAATTAATGTCAGTATTGTGACAGAGAGATGTATTCTAACAACATTAAAGCACACGAAGAAAAATGTAGAAGCCGATTGAAGTTAAAATAGATCTAAGAGGTATCGGCAAATGCGTAATTGAAGAGATTTTAAAAGAGATCGGTGTTGATGCATACGTGATTGCAGAAGAAGAAGGACTGAACGATTTCAGTCATATGCACATCTGATTCAGAACGTTACACTTCTGGAGTCTAGAAAACTTGCAAAAGACATTGAAAGAAGAAATTAAAAGAAGGGAAATGGACAATTTGTTCGACTTGATGAATTTAGAGATATGTAGAAGCAAGAAAAAATGGTTGAACTATATTACCAAGGAAGATGAGGATCCCATTATTCATAACGTTGATTACGATCTAATGCACGACAATTTCCTCATGATGCATTACATCAAAAAACATGATGTATTAAATCCAAGGGACTATGGCGTAAAAAGATACCAGACTCAATTTAAACGTAAAATGCTTGAAGAATTACACGTCAATTACTGGGACTCGAAAGTCAAAAGAGCAAGGCACGAGATAGCCAATACCAAATTAGGACGAGGATATGAGCACGACGCATGGTATGACATAGGAAGCAAGTCTACTAAGAAGGGTATTTACATCTGGTGACCACCTGGGACTGGAAAGTCACAACTCATGTGGGACTTAACCAAAGGAGAGTGTTATTCGGTGCCACAGTCTGGACCACGTTTCGCTTTGTGTACTGCCCAAAGCAAATAACATAACATAGTATTTGACTACTTCAATGATCTTCAACAATACAGATCCATGATCAATAACTTAACGGATGACTTCGGTTTATGTACAGCTGAAAGAAAGGGAGGTAACGAATTCACGGTCAGGTAGCGGCAAGAGATCCAATGCCACCAAGTCTGACCTATAGCTCTCAGACCTTGGAGTATGGCGAGCCCTGGTATACGCATTTGGAAATTCTGGAATGATACACTTTGTTGCGATTTACCATGTATCTCTACCTGATTTCTGCAGATCTCTGCATCACTGATAGACGTGAGTAGTATTTATGGCACTATGCCGGTCAAATTGCCTGCCGCACAATAAAGGTCATGCTTTGTCTTTGACAGGTCAGACTATTGTTAGAGGCCTTTGTCTTTTGGAGGTCAGATTGCCTGTGGCAGTATGACGAAATCTTGTATACCTTTGTCTGGCTTTCGTTGCCTCCCACCTGCCGAGGCTAGATGACAATTCCTAGCGTGTTTAGGCGCGTTTTGATAACAACGGATCAGACCGGCGCCCGATTGTATAATATCGTCTGCAAAAATTCAGACAAAGCATTATCATTTTCACTACCAATTCGAAACGTGTTCAGGCACGTTTTGATAACAACCGATCAGAGCAGCGAATAATCAACTGGTCAGATGGAAGAACAAACTGACCAATCAGAAGAGAGTTTGTGACTATATCAGAAAGCTGAATTTCGTGTCTGGAGTCATAAGAGTTTTGACACTCGAATCAGCAACATGGTTAGATGTAAATTTAGTCTCGGTAACGAACGCTACGTATAGGTCAGTGAATGGAGGGGTGAACTGAGAGTCGATATCAGAGAATGGCAGGAAGACAAACCTACTAAGAAAGGCATTAGTCTTACGCTTATGAGATGGAAGAATTTGATAGATGCCTCTGAGTTTGTTGATCAAGCATTACACGGTAAACGAGCATACAGCGCTCACCTAGGAGGAAACGTCTATTGCAGTATCGGTGAAAACAGCGTTTGTGTAGATATAAGACAGTATTGGAAACCAGACGATGAAGTGGTACCGACCAAAAAGGGTATATGCTTAAGACCCCCTGAATATAACGCTCTTAAAAAACATGTGTCAGAGATTGGTAGGAATCTACCCGAGTTGGACGCTGTCATTCCCTGCTACCTTCAAAGTGATCATATGAACCAGAATGAATGAATAAGTGAGGTTTTAAGGCCCGTCGACATCAAAGGTCATATTGGGCGCACTAACAACTAATGCAATACATTTAAGTGATCAAACTGTAAAGCTACAAGACTTTTAAAATCTCAGCCGTGTAAACACTAAAAGAATAAAGGACGTTAGTGACATATAGTCTAAAAATACAGATGGTCAATAGAACCTAAAATCATATCTTTTTATAGAGATTTACCTCTTTCAAAAAGTCAAAAATAGACTCCAACTTTACAGTATCAAATAAATTGCTCATACTGTCAACATGAAAAAACCTGTCTCTTGTAGGTGCAAGGTCTATACAGTCTACAAGTAAGTGTTTAACAGTAAGAGATGTATTGCAGGGAATACATTGGGGTGCTTCTTCTCCCTTAAGGAGATACGAGTGTGTCATGTATGTATGACCAATGCGAAGACGGGCCAAAATAATTTCTTCACGGCGACTTGTCCGCAACCCTGGAAGCCACTCGCCAAGAGCTGGCTTCACTGTAAACAACTTGTTATCTTTGTTAGCTGGGTCATTCCAGGATTGCTGCCAAACATTCCGGATAAAAACATTTATCAATGGTTTAAAATCATTAAAAGGAACTTTAAAAGGTAGAACATCCAGTGACAATGCCTCCTTGGCAGCTTTATCTGCCTCTTCATTGCCACTGATACCAATATGGCTAGGGAGCCAACAGAAAACAATATCGGCTTTTTCACATAGTTCGGACAGTTTTTCAAGGAGACCGACTATTAATGGGTTGTCTGTTTTCTCACCCTCAAGTGCTTGCATGGCAGATAATGAATCAGTGAAGATAATATAGCGCCAGTAAGCATCTTCTTGAATATGGTTGAGAGCAAGGTCGATCGCCTTTAGCTCCGCGGAAAAAATTGAAGAATTATTAGGAAGCCGAAATTGGTATATTTCGCCATCGAGCACGGCAGCTGCAGCAACTTTGCTTCCATCTTTAGAACCATCTGTATATATCTCTTCGTGAAGGCATTATTGTTCTTTTATTTCGAGAAATTTATTTTTAAAAATCATTGGATCTGTTGTAGCTTTCTTGTCAGAAGCAAGACTGTATATATAGGTTGGACTTTTAGAAGTCCATAAAGGAACTTCAGAGATTTTATATTGGGCTACAACCTCAAGATCGCAATCAACACAACTCATATCTGATTCACAGCGTAAACCAAAAGGTGGTATAACTTTTTCCTTTTTTCGAAATTCATCCTTGTAGAGCGGTTTAAATACTACTTTATGCGTAGGGTTGTCGGGGTTTGACTTTAATTTTAAGTAATACTGCAAGGAAAGTTTCTTCCTGCGTAAATTTAAAGATGGTTCATTTGTCTCGGCATACAAGCTATTGATAGGAGATGTTCTAAAGGCGCCAAGTGCTAAGCGTAAACCTTGGTTATGGATGGAATCCAATTTCCGAAGGTACGAGTGCCGCGCTGAGCCATATACAATGCAGCCGTAGTCTAACTTAGAACGGACTAGTGTTCTATAAAGTCTCCAGAGGACTTTTTTGTCGGCTCCCCAGTCCATACTGGAGACAACACGTAAAAGATTCAGAGCTCTTTGGCATTTATTGCTCAAATAGTTAATATGTGGGATGAACGTGAGTTTAGAATCAAATAAAAGACCTAAGAATTTGAATTCTGGGACGACTTCAATACGGACACCATCTAATGTCAGCTCCGGGTCGAGATGAAATTTTCTCGACTGACAGAAATGCATACATTTGGTCTTGGTTTTCGAAAATTTGAAACCGTTTTCATTCGACCAGTTGCTTAAATTATGTAAGACCTGTTGAAGCTGTCTTTCTGTTGTATGCATATGCTTTGACCGATAGCAAATGCAGAAGTCGTCAACATACAGAAAGCATTCTACTCCAGGGCAAACAGACTTAACAATGTTGTTTATTTTAACACTAAAAAGTGTAACTGAAAGGATACTTCCCTGGGGAACGCCCATTTCTTGTTCGTGTGGGCTGGACAGTGTATTTCCAACTCGGACTCTAAATTGACGTTCATCTAAAAAAGCAGAAATGAAATAAGCAAGGCGACCTCGAATACCGAAATCATAAATGTCGTTCATAATGCCATACTTCCAGGTGGTATCGTAAGCACTTTCTAAATCGAAAAAGACAGAAACAACATGTTCTTTCTTTATGAAGGCTTCACGTATAAAAGTCTCGAAGCGTACTAAGTGATCAAGAGTGCTTCTCTGTTTACGAAATCCGCACTGGTTTGTGGAAATAAGTTTATTTTTCTCTAAAAACCAAACTAGGCGGTCATTTACCATTCTTTCCATAGTTTTACAAAAACAACTTGTTTAGGCTATAGGGCGGTAATTACTAGGGTTTGTAGAATCTTTGCTTGGCTTTGGTATAGGTATAACTATAGCTTCTTTCCAAGAGTCTGGAAGAACACCTGTCTTCCAGATCTGATTAAATATTTGGAGTAAACAATGGAGGGAACGATACGGTAAGTGTTTAAGGAACTGGTAATGTATATTATCAGACCCAACTGCAGTGTCATGACATTTCGTAAGAGCCTTTTTCAGCTCTTTAATGGTGAAATCTTTATTATAATGCTCCTTGTTATTGGATTTAAAATTCAGTTTGGATTTCTCTTTTACTTCCTGGTGTTTTCGAAACGTGGATGAGTAATTTTCAGAAGAAGACTTCTTGGCGAACGTATCGGCCAGCACATTGGCAATGTCATGTTTAGAAGTAAAGCTCCCATCATCAGTATCAAGATGGCCAACACTATTGGAAGTACATTTGCCGTTAATTTTTCGTATCATCTCCCATGTCTTTTTGACAGACGATCTAGAATTTAATCTGGATACATACTGTCGCCAAGACGCACGTTTACTTTGTTTTATAGTTCGCCGTGCTCTCGCACGCGCAATTTTGAACTTTGCAAGATTTTCTTGAGTAGGTCTCAGATTGAAATTTCTGAGAACAGACTTTCGCTCAGCTATAGCCTTCTTACAATCATCGTTAAACCATGGTTTGCTTTGATGCTTTGGATTTGTCGACGTCCGAGGAATTGATCTCTCTGCAGCCGAGTAAAGTAAGGAAGTGAACAGTTCTGCTGGATTTTCACATTCATCAAAAGCATTGGGATCAATTGATTGTTCGCAATGAATTTTGAACTTTTCCCAATTTGCTTTATGAAGCTTCCAGCGTTCTGGACGTTCTTGTACAGATGGTCCGATTTCCGATACTACGATCGGGAAATGATCGCTTCCATGAAGGTCGTCATCGACCTTCCAATTTAAATCGGTAAAAATTTCCGGACTGCATATACTTAAGTCTAAAGATGAATAAGAACCAGTTGCAGGATGAAGATGTGTTGAAGACTTATCGTTGAGCAAAACAAGATTATGCTCTGTGATAAAATTTTGTAAAGTTTGACCTTTGTCATTCGTATTTGTACATCCCCACAACGTATGATGGGAATTGAAATCTCCCATCAAAATGAAAGGTTTCGGCAATTGATCTACGAGGTCATCAAGTTTCTTGATATCGATTGCCGAGCTGGGTGGAAGATAAATAGAACAGAGAGTAATGGTTTTATTTAAAGAAATGCTTACAGCAACGGCTTGTAAAGTAGTTTCGAGTTCGACAAAATGGTGTGGAATATTGTTATTCACAATTATTGCCACTCCTCCTGAAGCTTTATCATTACCACTGAAGTTTTTACAAAAGCAGGAGTGACCCTTTAAGGAGAATTTGTCGGAGCCTTTAAGAAAGGTCTCCTGTAAAGATATTGCAACTGGTTTCTTTTCATTGATTAAAAGGTGTAATTCCTCGAGATTTGCTTTAATGCTGCGACAATTCCATTGCAGAATGGTGTTATTCATGACTGAATTTATTGTCAGGAAGAAACCACAGAGGACTGGAAGTATGTACAAATTCATTTCTTATTATTTAATTTGATTATACGACCTTGCCTATTTGTTTCTGCATGGTCGTTTTCCGCCTCCATGTCTTCATCAAGACAATCGAAGCGGTTGTATTGTTTAATTTGGTCCTCGGATCCTTTTGGAAAGCGATCCGGGGTCGATTGTTTTCTTTGTTTGTTTGGCTCTTTTGGTGATTGCGGTTGACTTTTGTCAGGTGTTTTTGTAGCAGAGGCTGGACTCGTAGGACGTGGCTTAGAATTGGTAGATACTTTTTGTGAGCTAACAGTGTTGCTGGATACCTGCTTTTTAGGTGGTGATGTTTGCACTGAGGCGTCACTTGTCTGGGTTTGAGCGTCTTTAAGTTCGACATTAGCTGTGTTAGACGATTTCAAAACAGAGGAGAAGGATAAATTATAACGCGTGTCTACAATTTTTTTCGCTTCAGGAAATGAAAGTCCTTCTTTGTATTTAATAGTGACTACCTCCTTCTCCCGCTTCCAGACCTTGCAAGATCGGGAAGTTGAAGAATGGGCCTCACCACAGTTAACGCATTTCATTTCATTTGTGCATTTGTTCTCGTCGTGGGTAATTATAGGTAAACCACAGCGACGGCAAAGCTCATCTCCTCCATGTAATTTGCATTTTTGCTCATGATGTCCATATTTGAAACATGCATAGCACTGTAGTGGATTTGGAATGTACATATCCACGGTCACTTTAAGGTATCCAACTTTTAAGCATTTTGGCAGAATAGCTGTGTTGAAGGTAAGAACTATAGTGTTTGTGCTTCTTTTCACGTTATCTCTAAATACTGTGATCCGTCGAGCTGCTGTGACATTCTGGCTTGCCAAATTGGTTACTATTTCTTCCTCAGATACTCCAGCTAGATCAGGGCAGCGTATAATGCCTCTAGATCTATTCAAAGAACCATGCGGGTAACATTTTGCTGGTATGTCGAAGAAGCGAGATAACTTTAAGAGATTTTCAGCATGTTTTGCTTTCTCGACTTCTACTAACAAAGAGCCAGAATTCAACTTCTTTACTGATTTAGGTGATCCTGAAAGAGACACAAGAACTTTTTCTATCACAAACGGCGATAGTTTTGACAGAGGTCGGTCAGTTTTTGTTGATTCAATAACAAGAAAGCGTGGAAAGGAAGTCTGTGAATGTTCTTTATCCGAGTCCGAGTCCAGTTCATCGCGTGATCGTTTTTTTGTTTGGTGTTCCATGGTTGAAATAATATATATTCATCATCCGCGGACCCCACCCGCCACGGAGCCCAACAAGGGGACATGGGAGTATTGAGCGGAAAACCAGCTCCCCATGCCAGGGTTACCCAGATGGTATACTCAGATGTCATGAATAAGTCGGAGCGACAAAGAAAAGAACATGGGTAGTCCCCCAGATCAGGGATTTGCCATGGCAGTCAAAGCCTCAACGAAAAATCCATACCACCCAATTAGCCCATGAGCCTATATAAGACTGGGACTTAAAAGTAGATACCAATAAGGTAAGAGCTAAAACGGACACTTTTAAGCAAACGTTAAATATAGATTTAACGAACATGCCACATTATTCCAATGGGAATGAAGTCATGAATTATGTACATAGTAGAGAAACAGGTATTAAATATTCCATGTTTGCTTTAGAATAACAAAATGGGGTTTTTCAAGATGTGTCTTGGGACGCATGCAGGAAGGCGGCATCTATACACAGAATACAGGTGTCCTCCCCCCGTACAGCTCCCTTAACACAATACAGTTATACATAAAATACGCCCTATCCTAAAACGACCAGCCGATTGCGCTAGACCGGGCCCATCTAGGCTCTCGTTTACACAGAAGCCGAGGCCAAAGCAGTGTGTTGGGGAGCTGGAGATCCCTGGGCTCCCCTCAACTACCAGGACCCTCTTTTCCTGCTTACGAGTCTCCACCCACGGCAAACAGGCGGGTCCATTGGTGGGGTCTTACCACTCTGCAGGACTGGCAGCCGGCGTATTCTACCCCCCGTCCGGCTGGGGGTTCATATGAACCAGTTAGGGGCGTTGCGGTGTTCTGAATGTAACCCTAACGATAACGGAAACTGGTAAATAGGACCGATTGACAGAATTAACATCACACTAATTGGCACCATGTTCAAAGATTCTACAAAAGTGATTGCATATTCGAAGCCAGCCTTGATGTTATGCGAAGATAGACTACAAACGTATGAACACTGGTCGAAG
The DNA here is from genome assembly GCA_945859785.2 of Tridacna gigas. Taxonomy (NCBI): domain Eukaryota; kingdom Metazoa; phylum Mollusca; class Bivalvia; order Cardiida; family Cardiidae; genus Tridacna; species Tridacna gigas. The sequence goes on from OX244029.2 coordinate 25,903,322, forward strand.
CAAATAAAGCCTGAGAAATGGTCATTAGCAAAAGCGGGCTTCTTTTACACCGGTACTACAGATAAAGTGACGTGTTTTGCCTGTGGTGTCAACATAATGTCATGGGAGGCAAAGGACGATCCTTGGGAAGAGCACGAGAAATGGTCTCCATCCTGTATATACTTGAAAATGACGGGATACACGAGTCAAATCACTTTAAGGTGTGATACACAACGAAACGCGTCTGCTACCAATAGGAGATTGTCCCGTGACGGTTCTACATACAACTAGAGTGCTTTGAATTCAGCCTTTTTCTAAAACCGACGTGAATATGTTCGGGCTCATTCTTATATTTGTGACAACAATGAATGACTTCGAATTGTGATTGAGATACAGACAATTGCGAAGAGACGCCGCGAAGGGTGTTGAAAGGCTCGTTGACTTGTACATAGAAAACGAAAGAAACCTCTCTATTTACTATTTCTATTTGCTGTAGTAAGAATGTATGCATGTCTATGTAATAAATAAATAAATATGTCTGACTGGCAACAATATTTGTCTTCTTTGTATTTTGACTTTAAATCTCCCGCTAGCTTTGGTAGTCCTGAAAAACTCTATCAACATGTTAAAGACGAGGGTAAATACAAAATTGGTAGACACAGAATACGCCGATGGTTGCAGAATCAAGAAGCGTATTCTCTGACCAGGGGTGCTAGACGCCGCTTTAAACGTTCCAGGGTGATTGTAAATGGCATCGACAGTCAATGGGACATGGATCTTATGGACATGGCCAATTTACAGAAGCATAACGAAGGTGTGAAATACATTTTGATTGTTATCGATGTATTTTCTCGTTTTCTTTATGCTCAACCTGTTAAGAGTAAGCGAGGCGCTGATGTAGTCATGGCATTGAAACGTATACTGACAGGCCCCAAAAAGCCAAACACAATTCGTACGGACCGAGGAATGGAATTTAGAAGCAAAGAAGTAAATAAATATTTAAATAGTCAAAGTATACATCATATGTACGCATATAATACGGAAACAATTGCGAATTACGCCGAAAGAGTTATTAAAACCCTAAAACACAAGATTTTTCGATACCTGCTCAAAAACAGAACCAGTAGATACATTGACATTTTACAGCATTTTGTACATAGTTACAATCACACTACCCACAGGAGTCTTGGAGAAAACCCAGCAGCAATTTCCGTGGAAAATGAAGGGGAAAGTCGTCTTCAACAGTATCTCATTAGAACCAAAGGAAGTAAACGAGAAAAACCCGTTATAAAAAAATTCAAATATAAAATCGGTCAGACTGTACGATTGTCGCACATCAGGTCCGTATTTGACAGAGAATATTCGCAAAAATGGACAGGGGAGATTTTCAAAATCAGATCACGTTTCAAAAGACAAGGACTTCCAATTTACACGTTAGTAGACTGGGACAACGATGAAATTGATGGTACATTTTACGAACAAGAATTACAAGCCATAAACGTTGACGACGGTACCGACTTTAGCATCGAAAAAATTTTGAAAAGAAGGACACGCAATAAGAAATAGGAAGTCCTGGTGCGCTGGTTACACTGGCCAAAAAAGTATGACAGCTGGATACCGGAAACTGATATTACGCAATACTCGTAAACAACCGAGAACATAAAAAAGAGGCTGAAAACTAGCAATGTTCTATCATTTATGTCTAGACAATCAAACGATCATGATCATCACAAACGTGCTTTACAGCGCTCAGCTCAACTGTCCTATTGATTTAAAACAACTCTGCTACAAAATAACGAATGTGCGGTATAACCCAGCACGATTCCCCGGACTGATATGGCAGCACAGAAAAGCTGGAGGAAACTGTTTAGTGTTCTCTAACGGTATTATCAACTGTAACGGTAAAGTTTCGAGTAAAAGAGAGGGGTACGAACGAATAAGGAAATATGCGAGACTGCTACAGAATTGTGGATATCCCGTGAATTTATCGGACGTGAAACTTTTAACCATGTCTATGAGCCATACCCTCAGTTCGGATTTGGATTTGAAGCGTTTGTCTGTCGATAGAGATGTCGTATACGAACCCGAATTATTTCCTTCTCTTAACTTTAAAAGGGAAGGGGTGCATTTTTGTTGTTTTCATACAGGGAAAGTGGTCATAACGGGTGTAACCTCTTCACAAAAAGAGGACGAGGTTGTTTGTCCCACACTAATTGAACTCGAACTCTATACGCGTAAGAAGGAATGAGTATTTTGACCTATTCAATCATGGAACACTCTACAGTCTATCTACAAATCGCTTATTTACTTCACCTACAAGAGACCGAAACAACCGTAAGGAAGAATTTACAGCAGAATTTAACGAATCGTCAACTAAAGGCTATCATCGAGGTGGCAAAACGTATACTTAATGGAGTCATTAATCCAATGAGAAGAGATGTTCAAGTTTTTGAAAGAAGGAGACTATTGTTACGCACACTATGCTCAAATAACGTTTCATCTAGCCGTAAGAAGACTTTACTTCGACGATTTCATTCATTTATACCCATTTTATTACGCCCAGTTTATCTCATTCCTACTATACTAGACGAATTGAGAACAAGGAGAGAAGAATGACAGAGTTTTACCTGTATTTAAATTGCGCAGAATCTATCGATATACGTAAGAATAACGCAGATTTCTTGTTCCAGTTTTCTAAGGACTATATTTTAGAAGGAAGTTGGTCATGTGCTCTGGTAGAATCGTCATTGACCTGCGACTTTACACCTCGAAGTAATCGGTTGTATTTGAATTGTGACATTATAGAGGAAACGTTTGTCAGGAATAAGTTACAACCCGTTCTCACCAATATAGAAATCCAAACAAGATACAAGAAATTTAAATTTACGGAATGTCTTCATCGACGTTATAGACCCGTGAGTGTCAAGAAATTTAACACTATTAGGCTGTCGTTAAAAGGCAAAGATTTAAAACCCATTGATTTGAATTCGAACGATTTTCACTGTGTCCTTCATTTCAAGAAATCATGGGTTCCATAGATGTGTTTGATTCAAAACTACAGAAATGGGTTCCGTACAAAGAAGATGTGGAGTATTGGATTAACTATTTTAAACCGAAAGACCACATCCCAGATCAAATAAGGAATTTGGGGAAAATACTAGAAGAAAAGAATAAACTGCTGCGAGATATGGAAGAAAAACTTGAAAAGGTCAAAACGCCTCAGGTAAAAATGGCGAGCCCATTAGCCGAAGTAGTTGACAGGGCAAAATCTCAAATAAAACGTAAGAACGGTGTTGACGAAGATCGTAAGAATATCAAGCGTAAGAAGACTCACAAAACGTATCGCAAAGATCCCGACTGGGCATTTTGAAGAATTAGCATGAATATTAAAATGCAGCACAGTGAAGAATTATTGTTATTTAATCCGATCCCGAAAGATTCGTCCTTGTTATCGAAAGATTGGATCGAATTCCGACCCATTAATCCGGTAACCGATTCTTCATCGAGCTTGGAATTTAATATACCACCACAGGCCAGCGCCTACATCAACTTGAAGGAATGTAAATTGAGGCTGAAATTGAGACTCGCTTTACAAGACGGTACACCCGTGTCAGAAGATGATACGCTGGGACTAATCAACTTACCCTTGCACACCATTTTCAGACAGCTGGACATTCATTTACAACAAAAACCACTCCCGAATAGCGGAACCACGCATCCGTATAAGACCTACCTTGACACCTTATTAAATACCAATCGATCTATACAGGAAGCTTTTCTGACCAGTCAATTATTTTACAAGGATTACCGGAATCTGGACGATAGCGACCCCAAAACTGGATCAAATACCGGTTTATTCCAAAGATATGAAAAGACCAAGGGTGGTAAAATTATAGATCTGGAAGGGAGTATCCCGGTGGACTTGTTTCAACAACCCAAGTTGCTTATTAACGGAGTGCAAATGGGGCTTAAATTTTGGCAAGCATCCGATGCCTTTCGAATCATTACAGATGCGTTTACTCCGAATTACAAGTGCAAATCGTTGACGCCCGTTTCAAGCTCTGTATTCAGCGGTTACAGAACGATTTGCTTCTGGCTCACGACAAAATGATTCAGGACACTACCGCTATGTATCCTTATTTCCGCTCAGAGATAAAAACAACCTCGATAGCACAAGGACAATATAGTTTTCACGCAGACGATATATTTCAAGGTAGGGTGCCAAACAAAATCATCATAGGGACGGTTCCGAGCGTTTCATATAACGGAGACTACAAAACAAACCCATTCAACCTGAAACATTACGACTGCAGTTACCTCGGTTTCTTCGTTGATGGACAATCCGTACCATCGCAACCTTTGCAACCTAATTTTGAAGGAAATCATTTCACCGACTGTTATCAGACCCTCACTTCCTGTAGAAATGATATCAACATCACATACAAGGAGTACAAGCAAGGATACTGCCTATACGTGCTGGATATCGATCCTTACTATTCTTTCAACACAAAAAGAAGAGGTCTTTGCCGTTTGGAAATCAAATTTGCTAAACCTTTACCAGAAAGTGTAACACTGCTGCTGTACGCTACCTTTCCAGAAATACTTACAATCGATAAAGCGAGAAATGTGTATATACAATAAATACGGAGGGAAATAATAATAATAAAAAAAAAAAAAAAACACACACACACAATGACTCATGGCTTCTTTTATACTTTTATTGTATTATTCTGTTAATAAAAATATAAAATCATAAAATTGTCGTGTTGTTATTCAATAAGAAATCCAGTCTATATCTTTCTTTCGTTTCTTCTCTCTAAGTGCCGGAGGAAATAGTGTTAATTTCTTATTCTTCTTTTTCGGGGTATCTTCCCTTTCCTCTCTCTGCTGATCATCTTGTCTCCCAGATAGTTTTTTCAATCGCTCAAACTTTTCGAAAGGCACTAATACGTATTTCTCCATTACTGTAATACGGGTTGTAAGTAGGCTGAAGCGATCTTCACCAATGTATGGATAATACGTTGTTTATACTGGATAGCTTCCTTCTTTTGAACAAACCCAGTGTTACGATCTCCAAGCAAGTAAATGAAGCGTCTCTGCCGTTTTAAGGTGGCTTTTTCCGTAAGTGTCAATCTGCCTTTGAACCGGATAATGTTGTACGCAATTTGACTAAGCGCCCTTAGTTGTTGACGGGTAATAGTTTTTAAAAGCGCTTTTCTCTGGTCGGCTGTAGTGTTGGCCACTAAATATAAAAAGTGACGTTGCTGTTTAATTAGTTGTACCATATTGTATTCTTATAAGCTTTTTATTTCCATTCTTACGTCAAACGGTACACAATAGGATCTTCGTTGGGAAATATACAAGTCCTTAAACGGTACTTGTCGTCGGAGTAAGGGGACATGTCCACTATGAAATAACCGTGTCTCGTATTAAGGGCATCTTCGTAAGCCTTCATAAACACTCCGGATTTACCGGGATAAAGCTGGCGTCCTAGCACTCCTACTTGAGATATGTCACGAATATTTTTCATAAGCACCAGGTACCAGGTATTCAAAGCAATAGTTCTGGCATGTTTACCCCCAGGGTATAAGTTTTGTGTGATCATAATCACCGATACTTTTCTGTGATGGCAGCCTTGGGTGAACAGTAACTCCATTTCTTTACTCCGCATGACCTCGTGCATTAGGTCGTCTAAAATGATTAACTTGTGTTTTTTGTCTCTTGTGAAGTCATCCAATTCTTCTGCAGTAGGTAGTCCTTGCTTACTGTTAAAGTTTGGAATAGAACTCTATGACATCAAACAAGTCTTGGTGGATACCGTAGCAATAGAGAATATGAGAAGGGGGGTCTCGTCCGTACATGAGATTTACTTGTTTCAAAAAGCGATACACCCATTGGGTTTTACCACTACCAGTTTGTCCCCTAATACACATACTAGAACATGGTTCGAATGGAATAGGGACGGCCATTATTTCTTAAGTTTAGGGTTAGGCAAAGCGTACCCGATACTGCTACTCAAGAGTGATACCCAGAGCTCGGTCGACCCGTTTTGTACGGATAGGTTAATGATGGACGTAATAATAACGATGTACACTATGATCATCTGACAAAAGTAGACAATCTCTGCTTGTGGGACACGGGTGCTCAGTAAAGGCCACTTGTCACTGTGACTTTCTTCGTCAGGTTTAGGGAAACGTAAAAACGTTTCTTTTTCGGGAGTTTCTGTCATATTCTTACGCTAGATTAACTCAAAACACAAAAAGAAACTCATTCTTACAATTTTTTATTTATAAGCAATACAATTATCACGTTAACACAATAAAATAAACAACAGTTGGTATCTTGAAAAATAAGCGACACTTTTAGTAAAATGAGTGACACTTTTTTGAAAATGAGTGACACTTTTTTGAAAATGAGTGACACTTTTATGAAAAATGAGTGACACTTTTTGAAACAGACCCTATGGGAATTTACCTGTAAAAGTATAAAAACATAAAAATGAGTGACACTTTTTGAAAAATGGGTGACACTTTTTGAAAAATGAGTGACACTTTTTTGAAAATGAGTGACACTTTTTGAAAAATGGGTGACACTTTTTGACAAATGAGTGACACTTTTTTTGAAAATGAGTGACACTTTTTTGAAAATGAGTGACACTTTTTGAAACAGACCCTATGGGAATTTACCTGTAAAAGTATAAAAACGTAAAAACGAGTGACACTTTTTGAAAAATGGGTGACACTTTTTGAAAAATGAGTGACACTTTTTGAAAAATGACTAACACTTTTTGAAAAATGATTGACATTGAACAACCCACAAACGAAAAAAAAAAAAAAAAAAGAAAAACTCAACAATGACAAAAAATACATCAGTCATATCCATATGGTACAGTGTCATAATTGTCTAGTTTCCTTCGCTTTGTATACACCATATGATAACTTTTCTTTTCTTCTCTATTATACAATTTCCTCTTTCTTTTACCTCTACATATTTTACTTGGGTTGGTTACAACAATATTTGAACTGCTTTTTGAATCTGTTCCTATAGCTTTCACGGCTTCAAAATTGATTAGTTTGCTATTAGTGTAGTTCAAAGTAAACCCTCTGATCTTACATGTTTCCTCGTTGGTACTGGTCTTATATGCGTAATTCTTTGGACCTCCTGACACAAATTCTACAATATGCTCTCCTTGCCCCAGTTCATCCGTCAACTCACCCAAGTAGTCCCCTAAGGGAGGATCAAACTCTCCGGGTCTACTCACGTAAATGACGGAGTCCGTGTCGTAGTACAACACTCTTTTATTCAATTTTTCAAGCACACCGTACAATTTTAATCGGGCCCAACATGTTGTAAAGGTCGCTAAGTAAATGTTTGTTTTGTTGTCTTCGGGCTGAAAGTCATGTTTATAAATCCACTCTATTTGTATCATATCATTTGAGAGTATATGAAAGTTCAGAGGCTCTTTTGTAGGATCAGAAAATACTTGAAAAAATAAGTTTGCTTGACTCTCGTGATATATTTTGGTTTGACGCATATTGAGTCTCTGTCCAAACTTACCCCAAAAGCTATTGAGACAAAGTTTGGCCAGAGCTCTTTTGCCAGGGTTTTTTACAATGCTGTTTTGATCCAGCAATACACCCTCTTTTTTATGATAATCTTCCATGTATTTTGTCATGTCTTGTTTCGTTTTGACCCAATCAGGAGGGCCACTCGCCTCTTGCTTAAATTTCAAAAACGTGTTGATATACTTGGCGAATAGCCCCCCATCACCCGTTTCAGGATCATACTGTGTTGTTTCTTCCCAGTGGTATACTTCATATATTTTTTCTAGTGTGTAACCCAGTCTTAGAGCCGTTTTTATCTCGGGGATGCACCACGTGCCAATTAAAACCCTGTCTTCAGAAGAACATGTACATGAATCTTGATTCTCGGTATCCGCACAGGTACGACATAGAGGAAATTTCAGTTTGCCATTTGATCTATAGGGGAGGACTGGATGATACAGCCCTCTCGGGGGTAATATCTTTATTTTGGCAATACCAAAATACTCCTCAAGGTTCCCGAAGTCTTTGGTCAAGATTTCGGGATGACCTACGGGATACCGACAATACTTGTTCACCCAAGGGTACAAACTTGTAAAGTCTACGTATTTGACCTGTTCATGTTCTTTGGTTTTGTAATAGAGTTGACTGGCATTAGTGCGCCCTCCGAAGAAACTCTCTCTTGGGTCTAATCGGTCAGCTACATCTAATTGTGCAATGCATTCTTTGAGTGCTTCATTTTCGTCCTTTAATTTTTTGAAGTCATGGTCCCAAATACACACATACTTCATGCCCAATTGCTCGAGGTATGCTTTCTTTTTTAGAGTCAGAGCATACAATTCATTCAGTGTTTGATTGGTGAGGGGGTGATACGTGTCCTCTCGTTTGTCTGGGAAACACACAGGGCATCCGTGAAACACACATCCGTGGTACTCGTATGCTGTGTGTGTTTCTTCACAATATCCATCTAATTTGTATCGTGTTCCTGGTACCTTTTTTTCACCTTCATTCAGTGCATGCTGAATGTGTACATGGTCTGTACGCGCTCGCCACTCTAACCACTGAATTGACACCTTACTGTATTGTTCTTTGTATCCACTGGGAGGAATCTTTGCTATCGGGGTGCTTACAAACTCTTTACCCTTGACTTTCAATTTTGCTGCACTCACCCATTCATCTTTCACCAGTACATACAACACTCCCTCACATAGTTTGGCTGGGATCCATTCATCAGTGTCATTCAATTGTACCTTCCACGTTTCTTCTAGAAATTTACTTCTAAACACATTCATGCATACTGATGCAATCATGACACTGTCGAAAGGATCTACGGCCCCAAACCACCTTTTTTCAGTCTTTCCCTTTCCATTTATGACCTCTTTTTCTTCTCCCGTTGCATTCATTAACAAATGTCTAAATTTCAAACATGCTTGTCTCAATATATCAACATCACTTCTACAATATTCTAACATCTCTTTTCTAAAATCAAAAACTTCACACTTTCTCTGTTTCAACCACTCTACTAACTCGCTTCTTTCTTTCTCACCCATGAAATCGTAACCATAATCTTTAGCATCAGGGTAGGGCCCAACATAATTTTGATTCTCTCTGGTATTAAAATAATGCGGGAACCAGCCTTTTTTCAATTCATGTAAACCAAATGCTTTGGGTAACGCTGACAGTTTCATGGGTAAGAAGTTAAGACTGTCTATTACCTTGATATGTAAGTCTCGCTCTACTGTCATGTACATTATCTTGGACCCGTTGTAAATAATTTTGTCTGGCCGTAATGACTGATCAACGAGGTACTCTAGCAGAAAGTAACCGTCATAACCTTTCATGTTATGAGCCACCACCTTGCAGTACTCGTGTTGTTCCGTAAATAACCATTGCCCAAACTGTTCAGCAGTATCATTTCCCTGGAAAGTGACTTCTCTGAAGCCACATGTCCCGGGACAAGGTCCCAAATCTTTCTCATCCACATTTTTTTGACATTTTTTACAACGGCTACCGCATCTCTTACATACTGATTTGGGAGTCAGTTCATTGTCAATACATTTTGGGCATACCGAATGAGCTAAGACAAAGTTGGGACGATGCGTAGCTCTACCGCACCATGACGTGTTGCAGTTTTTACACTTAGAACAAGACTTACATACCTGTGATGGTTGACAATCTGCGCATTCTATTTTCTTTTGCGGTATGTATCCATTCTCGCACACACTCATATCATCCTGACTACACTCAAAATCAAAAAATATATATTTAGGTACAAACTTGTCCTTACATTCTTTCGCTCTTAAATAACACTGATGATCGTCCAACACATACTTTTCACAAGTCTTACAAAAGTATTCCCCACACACATGGTCCTCCTTCTCCCTTATGTCCGTCCTTATTACCTTGTAACACCTGAAGCACCTCCACCACTTTTCACACTGGGAAGGCCCGCTGGGTTGACCTTTTCTCCTTCCATTTTTGTGTAAGGGTACTTTATTGTGTTGTTTGTAACAATCATCTGACCTGCAGTCCATGTTACAATCTGTGCACCTCAGAGTCTGGTTCGTTTTAGGGCAGTGGTCTCTCTTGCACACTATACATTTTTCTGCACACTGGTGATATTCCCTATTACTATAGTGTTTGAGACATTTTTCACAAAAATAGGAGTCGCTAAAAAAACCGGTGATGTTTGTTATGGCATGAAAGTGGTCGTCGTCCACCAAGTACACGTAGATACAGGGACGCTCGTCACTGCTAGGACTAGTAATAAATTTATTGCCTAGTCGAGCGCTGATGACCATCACGCGTACGCCTAGGATTTCCTCAAACGCCTCCACATCGTTGAGACTAGCTGTTCGGTCTATGGGTACGCCTGCCATCTTACACAGAGCCCTTGCCAGCTGTCCTTGATGTTTCTTCTTCTTGTTGACAAGGTCGTTATAGTAAGACAAGGGGACTTTTTGATATTCTAAGACCAACTCCAAGCTACTTTTTCCCTGTCTGTTTTTCGTTACCTCCTCCCATTCTTCCTTGGTACACCTCTTTAATTTTGCCCAGCTGACTCCAATGGCCCTTGCCATACACATTTTATCTTCATTCTCAATAGTCACTACCGAGCGTTTTAAATCCAATGAAGTGTTTTCACCTTTAATACGTAAGATATGTTTTCGCGTGCCTCCTTTAGGTAGGTCAATGGTCCCTATTATTATATCAAAGGTCTCATTGATCGAAAGTTCCTGGTTACTATTGAGTACCTTTTCGAGGATCTCCATAACTCTATTAGCGTCAAGGGTATCCCACTTCTGTAAAGGGACGACAACAGGGTTGTGCAAAGCATCGTGATGTATCACGACACGACCTAGATCATTCCCCTGTAGGTGTCCTCGGGCCTCGTTAAGGGCTGCCTGGATCATGTCATGAAGACCCTGCCTCACGTCTATTAACCGCTGACCTTTGTACCGCTCGTCCAATTTTACTTGATATGTTGTATCTATTGCTGCATTTTTGGCATATGTGCGGGTGGCCTTCTTTCTCATTGTGTATTTCAGTTTGTTGTCGTTCTGTAGGCCGGAGGGTCCCGCCCGTGGCTCTTCCCCTCCCCCTGTCTGAACAAATGGATCGTCCCAATCACCATCTTCCAAACACAACCTTGCTGTCTCGTTCATATCGTCATCAAAAAGAAGGGCTTTAACAGCTCCATCAATTTCCTCCTGTATTTGTACATACTCTAGCGATACGCCCATGTCCTCCTCGTTAAAAGTAACCGGAGTGTGGATCCGTCCACCTAGGGTTCGCAGCACCAAGTCCATTTGTTCTTCGATAAACTCATTATCATATTCCTGCTGTCTCAGCTGGAAAAGTCTTAGTCTTACAGACACGGAATCCTGGATCCCCATGGTCGTTGCAAAGTCCATAAGCTCATCCGGATCCGTGTAAGAGTTTATCATAACGTCCATTATTTCAGCCACAGCGTCCATGTTGCTCGATTGAAATCTGAAAACAGAATAGGTATGTTAGCTAGCATGTCTTCTTATATACTCTCCATTAGCCTCGTTTTGAGAAAGAGCTATTTTTAGATATGCCATCATCGTTCTGTAATCTCATTTTCTGTAGCATCTGTAGTTTATTTATTCTATATATATACTTAATAATAATTTAATACAGACATACAATATATGAAATCGGCGTAAAAGGCATCCGCTGAACTAATTTCTTTAGTCAGAAAATGGATTTTATCGTGTTTTAAATGAAATTCACTTTCGAATTTGATCATAGATGATAAGAACAGGCTCAATGACATTTTATCTGACAAGTGATCTCCAATACCTTTATACCTAATTCGAAAATTTTTATTTCTTGATTTAAAATGAAATATAGCGACAGTAGTATGTAATGTAATATATGAAATCGGGGTAAAAGACATCCGCTGAAGTCATTTCTTTAGTCAGAAAATGGATTTTATCGTGTTTTAAATGAAATTCACTTTCGAATTTGATCATAGATGATAAGAACAGCCTCAATGACATTTTATCTGACAAGTGATCTCCAATACCTTTATACCTAATTCGAAAATTTTTATTTCTTGATTTAAAATGAAATATAGCGACAGTAGTATGTAATGTAATATATGAAATCGGTGTAAAAGACATCCGCTGAAGTCATTTCTTTAGTCAGAAAATGGATTTATCGTGTTTTAAACGAAAGTCATATTTAAATTCGATCATAGATGATATGAACAAGCTCAATGACATTTTATCTGACAAGAGATCTCCAACACCTTTATACCTAATTCGATTTTTTTTTTTTTTTTTTTTTTTTTTTTTTTTCTTCTTTTTTTATTTCTTGATTTAAAATGAAATATAGTGACACTAATATGGAATCTAATATATGAAATCGGGGTAAAAGGTATCCGCTAAAGTCATTTCTTTAGTCAGAAAATGGATTTTTTCGAGTTTTAAATGAAATTCACTTTCGAATTTGATCATAGATGATAAGAACAGGCTCAATGACATTTTATCTGACAAGTGATCTCCAATACCTTTATACCTAATTCGAAAATTTTTATTTCTTGATTTAAAATGAAATATAGCGACAGTGGTATGTAATGTAATATATGAAATCGGGGTAAAAGACATCCGCTGAAGTCATTTCTTTAGTCAGAAAATGGATTTTATCGTGTTTTAAATGAAATTCACTTTCGAATTTGATCATAGATGATAAGAACAGCCTCAATGACATTTTATCTGACAAGTGATCTCCAATACATTTATACCTAATTCGAAAATTTTTATTTCTTGATTTAAAATGAAATATAGCGACAGTAGTATGTAATGTAATATATGAAATCGGGGTAAAAGACATCCGCTGAAGTCATTTCTCTAGTCAGAAAATGGATTTATCGTATTTTAAACGAAAGTCATATTTAAATTCGATCATAGATGATATGAACAAGCTCAATGACATTTTATCTGACAAGAGATCTCCAACACCTTTATACCTAATTCGATTTTTTTTTTTTTTTTTTTATTTCTTGATTTAAAATGAAATATAGCGACACTAATATGGAATCTAATATATGAAACCGGGGTAAAAGGTATCCGCTAAAGTCATTTCTTTAGTCAGAAAATGGATTTTTTCGAGTTTTAAACGAAATCCACTTTCGAATTTGATCACAGATGATAAGAACATGCTAAATGACATTTTATCTGACAAGTGATCTCCAATACCTCTATACCTAATTCGATTTTTTTTTATTTCTTGATTTAAAATGAAATATAGCAACACTAGTATGGAATGCAATATATGAAATCGGGGTAAAAGGTATCCGCTAAAGTCATTTCTTTAGTCAAAAATGGATATTTTTCTCGCATTTTAAACGAAATTCATATTGGAATTTGATCATTGATGATAAGAATATGCTCAATGACATTTTATCTGACAAATTATCTCAGATAGAGATAAAAGTTGAAAATCGACGTTCGGCGTAAATTCAAAAAGATTTTATCACTCAAAACCTGATTGCAATTTGTAACATTAGGTAAACAATTGTTACAAATTAGACTTACACGTACATATATATGCAAAAATTAAAAGCCAGGTGTTTTTCTGCAGATGTTTTAGATTTTTCAAAACGGAAAAATCACTTTAGATTTAATATCAAATAGTGTCTGATTGCACAAAAGTTGCACATTGTTAAATCGAGGATTTTGAAAAGAAAAACTGACGAATTTTGTTTCAGCATAATTACTTCAATTTTAGGCACCTCTTCTTTTTTACTGAAACTGAAGAAGGATGGATATTCTCAATTTGCTGGAGATTATAGTTCTGTATCATACGATAGACATTAACCTTATATAAGCTTTACATTTTCTTTTAACAACAGGGATAGGACCATTCACGTGCAAAGAGATACGAGTCTCTTTATTTCACTTTTCAGGGTCACAATGGGTGAAAGAAGACATCACGTACCAACCACCCACGTTCACTGATGAACGATGCCAAGTAATGATCTGTAGGGTTAATTCTTTTTTCTACGCTTTAAATGAACTGAATTCATATGATGCGTTCGTAAAATATAGTAAAGAACTTATAGCTCAATTGATGTTCTGCCTACATAGAAGAAATACAGATAAAAAAGAATTACACATTTATTTACACCCTGAAAAAAATTCGAATGATAATGGCTTCACAAAGTATGCTGGTCCTGAATTTAATGAAATACACATTTTTTGTAGTAATATGAACTCAAAAAGACAGTGTGCCGGAACAATTATCCACGAGATGGGACATGCAATATTGCCAATTGGGAATGGACATAACAATTTTGGGTTTACAACAACTGCATGTCTCATGGCTGCTGCAAACTTATTTGCCACAAATAGATCAAACGGAATGCCCGTGGTTTCAATCACGGGATCAAATATACAATAATTCAAGTGTAGATCAAAATGTGGAATTGTGTAAATACATGTATGTATGTATGTATGTATGTAAAAAGAAAATCCTATAATTCGTTGAAATAGTGTTTATGTGTGTGTTTGTGTGAGTGTGTGTCGGGAAAACTGTGTATATGTTTTTATATTGTAAAAAGGGATAGATTACAACGCTTTAAAGGTAAGTCGATTCATATTTTACTATCATATTTACTGCAGATTTTGATTGTGCACATTAAGAACCTTTCTTCTTTTCCTCTGTACGCTTTCATTTTCTCCCCGTTCTCGTTAAATTTTCAGTCTTTTATCTCACTACCGTAAAAACCAGGGTTTGTATGGTAACGAGTTATAAGCGTTTACAAACAAGTGAAGTAAAACGGACTTACCTTTCTATAATCGAGGTTCCAACATCAATGATCTAGAAACGCTGTTACAACAATAAACTTTGGGCCATTTCTAACGCACACAACTTTTACTTTATTACTTAATTGTTTATTGATACCTAGAACCCCTATGTAAAAACTAAATTGCTTTAGAAAATATACTCTTCTTCCAACAGTATATTGCCTGTCAGGAGAATCCAAACACAGTTGAACTGCATTAAGCAAGACAGTTTTACTGAAAAAAAAAAAAGAAACTCCCGTATAGGATACGTTATACAAATGCTTTTCATAAGTATGATCTGATATTGAAATGTTCATTTTAAAAATGTCTATCACATAACAGACTCTCACATTCCCCCGAAAATGTACATTCATCTACAAAACGTTTGCCTTTTATACAGTTAACAGACAAAAGCGTTTGATAAAGTGTTTACAAATTCCATGCATTTTTAATGAGAGGCGAATGCTTTGTCTGAATTTTTGCAGGCGATTCCATACATCGCAGCAGACATCTCGCATTTTAATCAGCGGAAGGCGACCTATTTTAAAAGAGTATCGACATTTCTCATGCATTTTTAATGAGAGGCGAATGCTTTGTCTGAATTTTTGCAGACGATATTATACAATCGCGCCAGACATCGCGCATTTTAATCAGCGGAAAGCGACCTATCTTATAAGAGTATCGACATTTCTCATGCATTTTTAATGAGAGGCGAATGCTTTGTCTGAGTTTTTGAAGACGATTCTATACAATCGGGCCAGACATCGCGCATTTTAATCAGCGGAAGGCGGTCTATTTTAAAAGAGTATCGACATTTCTCATGCATTTTTAATGAGAGGCGAATGTTTTGTCTGAATTTTTGCAGACAATATTGATGTATTCTGCCAGTCGTTTACTCTTAAAATTGTATTAAATAGCAATTGCTCCTCAGCTGTAGATTGCTCATTTCAAATCAGACTCCTATGTTGTTGGTACTTGCTCAATAACAATCTTCCTGTATTCTAGTTCCTATGTGCAGAAAATATTCACTCCTATTACTAGGGGTCAGTCTGGATAAGTATTGCAAAGCATTTGCTCTGAGCAATCCTTGTCCATACTGTGATGATGTCTGTTTCAGCCCTCTGTTGTTGATACTAGCTTACACGAAACGAATTATGCGATGTAGACCCAGATTTATATCATGATAGGCCTCCATGCACATGAAAACACCCCGTGCAGCCAGCTCTCGGTGACTTTTGTGGGCATGCAGGTGATTTTTCATTATTTTTCTGCAATGTTTGGATCGGCATGTCTGATTCCATCCGCCAGTTTGTCCGATCATTTCCGGCGATTTCTTTGTTTTCGAGTAAGCTACGAATCAAATTTACATTGCATAATAACTCATTTATGTTATACTTAGCTGGGAGAGAGCTGTCATTGTCATTTATTCGCAATCTTTTGCATTTTCGTCAAAGGTCGATCTTCGCAGTGCACGCTGTGTATATTCAACGGAAGTTAAATGTAACCTTAATCTCAGTGACCCGGAAAGGCCCTCTGGGAAGAAGTTTGTTTATATCACGTGACACCAAGGTCAAATCTGTACTATTTTTAGCCTATTTGTTATGGTAAGGGTCTTGACAGCTCCTTCTCTCCCTTTTCCGCGATATTTCATAAGTTATGACTTAGGCCAGTTTTCTTACTTGGAGAACGCTATTTTGTTGGTCGCTATTTGTAGCGCGACCCGTCCGACCAGTTTTCCGTGACCACGACCCGGTTTCTTGGTAGCAACTTGGTCGCGGCCGCACTCTGGCCAGGGTTTCGGCCGCACGACCCCTGGGCACTATATAAGGAACGGCAATTTTTGGTCGGGAGCTCAGTCCGATCTCGAGGGTAAGAAACCTAGCTGCATGTCGTCATTATTCAAAAAGAACTTAGTATAGATATCCCATGATTTTGTAAACCTGACAAACGTTGTGAAAAAAGCAGTACAGAACGTTAAATTATATAATGATTTATTTCAACCATTTTCTTCGAGTACTTTGTAAAATTCCGTTTTAAACACCTTGACTGAGCTCACTTTCGGGGCCATCTGAACCATCCGACGACCTATTGAAACATTTACCACCGGGCCATCAATAAGGCAGCTGATTACACCCAAACCAGGTTTCGAACCAAAGTACAAAGACCCTATACCCTCGGTCCGCGGTCCCGTAACACTTTTCATGGTGTCAGAAGTGGGATCCGCTAATCAAACAACGGATCCAGTGATACGAAACCCGTCCAGAACTAGGTCCATCCCTTAGAAGAGAATTAAAGAGAAACGAGAAATGTTTCAGCAACATATTTTTATAGAAGTTTATAATAGACTATAAACAAGTTACCCAGTTTGAAGTTTGGGTAGTATCTATCAACTTAAAGTGTACTGTATATAGTTGAAGTGTACAGTTCATTGCTGACTGACCGAAAATTTTGTGATTGACATTTTAATTTGAACTTTGTGTCCAGCTTATCTATAAGTATGAGCAACCCAGTTCAGGTTGACAGTGAAGTTAGTTTTAGATCCAATCCGGATCAGCATGCAGCAGGTTTAAGAGCAGATGGTGAATCTTTACCTGATCAAGGCATGCATCAGTTTATGAGTGAAGTAACACAGGCACTAAAAGATGTAACAAGAGAGTTACAAGTACTTAGAAACCATTCCAGGTACAGCGTGGGTAGTGATCAGCCACATGACAGTAACAGAAATAATAGTACAGACCAAGATCAGCCCAGACCTGACAACAGACTTCGGTCAAGCCATTCACAAGACGGAGCAGACAACTTTAACAGACCTAGATGGAGTAGAGTCGAAGACTTAGGAAACGGTGAAGATGAAGATCAGACTGCTTATGCTAGTGCAGACTATGATCAGAATAGAAATAATGTTTCGCCTTACTTGCCGGATAGAAACAGACCAAGACGACATGGAAGTAAGTTCCACAGGTTCGCAAGTGTGAAGCTACCTACCTTTGACGGGAAGGAAGATTGGTCAACATGGATCACCCGTTTTGAAGTCATTGCCAACAGGTACCAGTGGTCTGAAGAGGAAAGACTGGACCAGCTGCTACCAAAGCTTGAAGGAACAGCGGCTCAGTTCGCGTTCACACAATTGACCCCAGATATACTAAATGACTATGGAGAGCTACTACACGAAATGAACTGTAGGTTTAGAGTCATTGAAACGCCCAGATCTTTCGCAGCCAAATTTAGTAGACGCTCACAGAAACCGAATGAAAGCGTAGAGGACTTTGCAGCAGATTTGAAAAAACTTTACGATAAAGCGCATGGGTACAGAGATCGTAGAACGCGCGATGAAGACTTGGTTCGAAGATTTTTGGACGGCTTGCACGACGATCAGGTGCGATTCGAAGTCGAATACCACAAGGACCCCAGAAACATTGATGAAGCCGTCTATCATGCCGTTTGTATGATGCAGTGTAGAAATGCTGGGAAACAGAGTAAGAGGAACAATTTCGAAGCTCGGAGAGCAGTCGACGAAAGTTCTGAAGGAGACCCTGAATATTTGACTACTAGCAAATCTGCAGAAACACAAAGCGAGCCTTCAAATGCAGAAGTTTTACAATCAATTAAACAGCTTACCAAAAGAATACAGAATCTTGAAGATAGAGGATCAAGCCGACAGAGTAGTGGTGCAGCAAGGAAAACAAAGGAATGCTTTTACTGTCATGAGGAAGGGCATTTTATAAAAGATTGTCCTAAAAAGAAAAGGGCCAATGCACGTTTAACAGCGAACAAGTCAGATAACCAAAATCAGCCTTTAAACTACCAAGGACCAACCCTTGCGGCCAAAGGGAGGTCCCAGTAATAGAAGAAATATCAGTAGGCCAGAGGAATAACACTTGCAGTGCGTCTGATGCACAGGTGAGCAAGGGTGAAGGACAGGACTTGGCAGATGGCTTGTACATAGAGGGCTATGTAGGAAGCGAGCAAGTGACCTTTACCGCGGACACTGGTGCATCCAGAACAATAATTTCAAGTCGGGTTTACGATAGAATGGACCAGGAGAGTCGACCTATTTTGAGAAGGTCATCTGCTTTGAGAGGAGCCGGCGGAGCCCCAATTAAAGAGAGGGGTAAGGCTGCCTTTCGTCTGATTCTTGGGCCATTAGAGATTGTCAGGGAGGCCATAGTGGCTGACATTTCGGATGAAGCGCTGCTGGGTTATGACATTTTGGGAGATGCAAGTGAGGGGCCTGCGGATATTCTTTTGAGTAGGAATATCATTCAGCTCGGAGGCAAAGACATACCATGCATTCAAAAGAATAGAGTGCAAAAGCCAAGAAGAGTCGTGGTAGCTGATGATGTTTCCATACCGGGACAAGCAGAGGCTGTTGTTAGTGTTTACATTGAACGGCTAGCAAGTGACGACCTTGAAGCAGGTCATTTCCTGATTGAGGCTAGCGACACATTCCAAGATAGATACCCACTGCGGTTAGCGCCAACACTAGTAGATATCAATCAAGGTCCTACATGCTTGGTCAGGATCTTCAACCCTTTTCCTAACGACGTTAAACTATGGCAAGATTCTGAGATAGGGACAGCTGAAAAAATTGAAAAAGTAGTAAGTGTAGTCACAACATCTGAAAATGTGGAAGAAGGAGGTAATTTAGCCCAAGCTAGGCGCATACAAATTAACCAAGCTAATACGACAGAATTTGAGCAGCTCAAAGCAACATCTGTTGAAGAAGTCCCTGACCACTTGGCGCAGCTGTTCAAAAGAGCTACTGAAGGGAAGTCTGAACATGAGAAACAGATAATAGCAGGACTCTTGAAAAAGCATGAAAACACCTTTTCAAGATCCGAGTGGGACATAGGTTTGACTGATATAGCAGAACACCCAATCAATACGGGCGATGCCCAGCCAATAAAGCAAAGACCCAGGCGAGTTCCATTAGCATTTGCGAGCGAAGAAAAGGCGGCAATAGAGGATCTTCTGCGTAAGGGCGTGATCCGTAAAAGTACTTCGCCCTGGTCTTCGCCCATAGTGCTCGTTAAGAAGAAATCAGGTGCCATAAGGCCTTGTATTGATTACAGGAGGGTTAACGCCCTAGTCAAGCCCGATGGATTCCCTCTCCCTCGCATTCAAGATTGCCTAGATTCTGTTGCTGGATCTTCTCTATTTAGTAGTTTCGATCTGACAAGCGGGTATTTTCAGATACCCTTAAAAGAAGAGGACATCCCTAAGAGTGCATTTGCATGTAAATTTGGTCATTTTGAGATGACCCGGATGCCCTTCGGTCTAAACAATTCAGCCAGTACATTCCAGCGAACAATGGAATTGGTCCTGCAGGGTTTACAATGGGAAACCTGTTTGGTTTATATTGATGACATTATTGTGTTTGGTATAGACTTTGATCAGCATGTACAAAGGGTCGATGAGGTTTTGACTAGGATTGCTAAGGCAGGGCTAAAGCTGAAGCCCGAAAAATGCAACATGCTCCAAACTGAAGTGGTATTTTTAGGTCATATTGTCTCAGCAAAAGGTGTGCAACCCGATCCAGCGAATATAGCTAAAATCGCAGGTTGGTCCAGACCTACCACTACCAAGGAGGTCAAACAGTTTGTTGCTACTGGTTCGTATTACAGGCGGTTTATGAAAAACTTCGCGAAAGTCGCAAGACCTCTTCATGACCTTACAAAAAAGGATGCAGTGTTCAAATGGGATGAAGAGCATGAAGATGCCTTCAACAAGATAAAGGAAGCTTTGATGGGACCTGACATTATGGGTCACCCCATGAATGATGGTGGAACTTTCTACCTGGATACAGATGCTTCTGGCATTGGTATTGGAGCAGTTCTCTCTCAAGAGCAAGGCGGACGCGAAAGAGTCATAGCCTATGCTAGCCGATCCCTCAGCAAGTGCGAACGCAATTACTGTATCACAGAACAAGAACTTTTGGCAGTAGTATACTTCATTCAATATTTCCGACAGTACCTTCTCGGAAGAAAATTTGTGGTTCGAAGTGACCACCAGTCCTTAGTCTGGCTCTTCAGTCTCAAGGAGCCTAATGGAAAGATTGCACGTTGGATTGAAATTCTAGCCCCATATGATTTCTCGATCGAATACAGGCCAGGGGTAAAACAGGGTCATTGCGATGCACTATCTAGATGCAAGTCTCCAAAGGATTGCTCATGTGCAGATGTCGACATGAGTGAACCTCTGAAGTGTGGACCCTGTGCGAAATGCAAGCGTCGCGCAGAACTCATGATGCTGATGCCTAAGAATGGGAAAGAAGAAACAGATGTGTCAGAACTCAAGAGGAATACCAATGAAACCAGAACTAAGGTGGAAGAAACAAGCACATTAAGTCAAATGGTTCGAGCAACTATGAATTCACAGAATGTTGAGCCTACTCAAGGGACATCTTATTTACCAGATTGTTCATCACTAACCCCTACAGACTGGGCATGGGAAGAGACCCCTTCAGAAGTTGTGCAGAGACAGCAGAATGATCCAGATATTGAACCTATTTTGTCCTCAAAGATTACAGGTGTGAAGCCTAGTATTGAGTACATGACCACCAAAAGCCCTGCATCTCGACATTATTGGATCCTATGGGATGATCTTTTCCTTAGTAATGGGGTATTGTGTAGAAAGTTTTTAAAGAAAAATGGCATAGATAGCTATGTACAAGTAATAGCCCCTATGGAGTGGCATAAGGACATTGTGAAACAGATGCATGACTCGCCAATGTCTGGACATCTCGGAGTTAAGAAGACTAAAGAGAAACTGCTACAGAGGTATTACTGGTTCAAGCTTAAACAGGACGTCAAGTTACACATTAAGATGTGTGATATATGCGCTGCAGACAAGACACCAACAAAAACACCAAGGGCACCGATGGGACATCTTAAGAGTGAATGAATGAATGAATGGAGTTTTATGGCCCGTCGACAGCAAAGGTCATTTTGGGCGCACTAACAACTAATGCAATGCATTTAATTTAGCAAACTGTAATGTTACGAACAAGGCTTAAAATATCAGCTGTGTAAAAACTAAAAGGATAAACAAGACTAGTGACAAAGTCTAAGAATACAGATGGTCAATAGGACCTAAAATTACATCTTTTTATAGAGATTTACCTCTTTCAAAAAGTCAAAAATAAACTCCAACTTTACAGTATCAAATAAACCACTCATACTGTCAACATGAAAGAACCTGTCTCTTGTAGGTGCAAGGTCTATACAGTCTACAAGTATGTGTTTAACAGTAAGAGGTGCATTGCAGGAAATACATTGGGGTGCTTCTTCTCCTTTGAGGAGGTACGAGTGTGTCATGTATGTATGACCAATGCGAAGACGGGCCAAAATAATTTCTTCACGGCGACTTGTCCGCAAACCTGGAAGCCACTCGCCAAGTGTTGGCTTCACTGTAAACAACTTGTTATCTTTGTTAGCTGGGTCATTCCAGGATTGCTGCCAAACATTTCGGATAAAATCATTAATCAATGGTTTAAAATCGTTAAAAGGAACTTTATAAGGTAAAACTTCCAGTGACAATGCCTCCTTGGCAGCTTTATCTGCCTCTTCATTGCCACTGATACCAATATGGCTAGGGAGCCAACAGAAAACAATATCGGCTTTTTCACAGATTCCTGATAATTTTTCAAGAAGACTGACTATTAATGGGTTGTCTGTTTTCTCACCCTCAAGTGCTTGCATGGCAGATAAAGAATCAGTAAAGATAATGTAGCGCCAGTAAGCGTCTTGTTGAATATGGTTGAGAGCAAGGTCGATCGCTTTTAACTCCGCAGAAAAAATCGAAGAATTATTAGGAAGCCGAAACTGATATAACTCGCCGTCGAGCACGGCAGCTGCAGCAACTTTGTCTCCATCTTTAGAACCATCGGTATATATCTCTTCGTGAAGACAGTATTGTTCTTTTATTTCAAGGAATTTGTTTTTAAAAATCATGGGATCTGTGGTAGCTTTCTTGTCTGAAGCAAGATTATATATGTAACTTGGACTTTTAGAAGTCCATAAAGGAACTTCAGAGATTTTATGTTGTACCACATCCTCCAGATCGCAATCAAGACAGTTCATATCCGCTTCACGGCGCAAACTAAAAGGTGGTATTACTTTTTCTCTCTTTCGAAATTCATCCTTGTATAGTGGTTTAAATACTGCTTTATGCGTGGGGTTGGTGGGATTTGACTTTAATTTTAAGTAATATTGCAAGGAAAGTTTCTTCCTGCGTAAATTTAAAGATGGTTCATTTGCCTCTGCATACAAACTATTGATAGGAGATGTTCTAAAGGCGCCAAGTGCTAACCGTAAACCTTGGTTATGAATAGAATCCAATTTCCGAAGGTACGATTTCCGCGCTGAGCCATACACAATGCAGCCGTAATCTAACTTTGAACGGACGAGTGTTCTATAAAGTCTCAAAAGGACTTTTTTGTCGGCTCCCCAGTCCATACTGGAGACAACACGTAAGAGATTAAGAGCTTTTTGGCATTTATTGCTAAGGTAATTGATGTGAGGAATAAACGACAGCTTAGAGTCAAATAAAAGACCTAAAAATTTGAATTCAGGGACGACTTCAATTTGTACATTATCTAAATAAAGTTCTGGGTCCAAATGAAACTTTCTTGACTGGCAGAAATGCATGCATTTGGTCTTGGTTTTTGAAAATTTAAAACCATTTTCTCCAGACCATTTGGCTAAGTTGTTTAAAACTTGTTGCAACTGCCGTTCAATGGTATGCATATGCTTAGACCTATAGCAAATGCAGAAGTCGTCAACATATAAAAAGCATTCTACACCAGGACAAACAGACTTAACGATATTGTTTATTTTGACACTAAAGAGTGTAACGGAAAGAATGCTTCCCTGGGGAACGCCCATTTCCTGTTCATGGGGGTTGGAGTAAGTATTTCCTACCCGGACTCTAAACTGACGTTCATTCAAAAATGCCGAAATGAAATAAGCAAGGCGACCTCTTATACCGAAATCATGGAGGTCGTTCATGATTCCATACTTCCATGTGGTATCATACGCACTCTCTAAATCGAAAAATACAGAAACAACATGTTCCTTTTTAATAAATGCTTCGCGAATAAAAGTTTCGAAGCGAACTAAGTGGTCAAGAGTGCCTCTTTGTTTACGAAAGCCACACTGGGCGGTAGCAATAAGTTTGTTTTTCTCTAGAAACCAAACAAGGCGGTCATTAACCATTCTTTCCATTGTTTTGCAAATACAACTTGTTAAGGCTATAGGACGATAGTTTGCAGGATTCGTAGAGTCTTTACTTGGTTTTGGTATGGGAATTACTATTGCTTCCTTCCAGGAATCTGGAAGAGTACCAGTATGCCAGACTTGATTAAATATACTCAGTAAACATTCAAGGGATCGAAACGGTAAATGTTTCAAAAACTGATAATGGATGTCATCACATCCAACAGCAGTATCATGACATTTCTTCAGAGCCTTTTTGAGTTCTTTCAAAGTAAAATCCTTATTGTAATGCTCTGTATTATTTGACTTAAAGTTCAGTTTAGTTTTTTCTTTGCCGTCTTGGAATTTTCGAAATGTAGTCGTATAGTTTGAGGAAGACGACTTCTCTGCAAAAGTTTCTGCCAAGACATTAGCAATATCTGCTTTGGATGTGACAACACCATCATCCGAATTTAAGTGCCCGACGTTTAACGAGGAACTTTTCCCATTAATTTTTCTAATCATATCCCATGTCTTTTTGACAGACGATCTAGAATTTAATCTAGATACGTACTGTCGCCAAGACGCACGTTTACTTTGCTTGATAGTTCGTCGTGCTTTTGCACGTGCAATTTTAAACTTTGAAAGATTTTCCCGAGTCGGTCGCAGATTAAATTGTCTGAGAACAGATTTTCGCTCAGCTATAGCCTTTTTGCAATCATCGTTAAACCATGGCTTGTTTGGATTCTTT
This sequence comes from Tridacna gigas, assembly GCA_945859785.2. Taxonomy (NCBI): domain Eukaryota; kingdom Metazoa; phylum Mollusca; class Bivalvia; order Cardiida; family Cardiidae; genus Tridacna; species Tridacna gigas. Next base: position 25,928,103 of record OX244029.2, read on the forward strand.
GGATTTGCCGATGTCCGAGGAATTGATTTCTCAGCAGCCGAATAAAGTAAGGAAGTGAAAAGCTCAGCAGGATTTTCGCAGGCATCAAAAGCACTGGGATAAATTGATTGTTCGCAGTGGACCTTAAACTGTTCCCAGTTAGCCTTATGAAGTTTCCAACGTTCTGGACGTTGTTGTACTGAAGGTCCTACTTCCGATACTTGGATTGGGAAGTGATCACTTCCATGTAGGTCATCACCAACCTTCCAGTTAAAGTCCGGAACAATTTCAGGGCTGCATATAGTAAGGTCTAAAGATGAGTAAGATCCAGTAGCAGGATGAAGATAGGTTGAAGAATTATCATTTAATAGTACAAGATCATGTTTTGTTATAAATTCTTCAATTGTTCGACCCTTGTCATTCGTGTCTGTACATCCCCATAATGTATGGTGGGAATTAAAATCTCCCATTAAAATGAATGGCTTCGGCAATTGATCTATAAGATGATCAAGTTTTTTTATATCAAGTGACGAGCTAGGGGGAAGATACATTGAGCACAGAGTAATGGTCTTATTGAAAGAAACGTTTACAGCGACAGCTTGAAGTGTAGTGTCGAGCTTAATAGAATGGTGTGGAACATTGTTGTTCACAATGACGGCAACACCACCGGAAGATTTATTGTTACCACTAAAGTTTTTCAAATAACAGGAGTGATATTTTAAAGTAAAGTTGTCAGTGTCTTTAAGAAACGTTTCCTGTAAACAAACCGCTACTGGTTTTTGTTCATTTATTAATAGATTTAATTCCTCGAAGTTGGCTTTAATACTACGACAATTCCATTGCAGAATGTTATTACTCATTGCTAAATTTAAGGTAAAGAAGATACCAGAAAGCAATAAAAGCATGTATTTATTCATCTTTTGTTGTTGAGTTTGATTATTCTTCCTTGCTTATTTGTATTTGACTCTGCTGTTGAGTCTTCCGCTTCCATGTCTTCATCAAGACATTCAAAGCGGTTAAATTGTTTAATTTGGTCGTCAGATCCCTTGGGAAGGCGATCCGAGACGACTTTAGAAGGAGATTTGTTTCTCTTTTGGCTAGGGCTACTTGGAGCCTTTGCCTGTACTTGCGCAGTATTTGGCTTTTTTGTAGTTGGTTGGCTAGATGCAGTATTCTGGCTACTTTTGTTGGATGTTGTGGTATTCCGATGTGCATTTTCCTTATTACTTGTTTTTTCTGTTGTCTGTACACCAATTTCGGCTGTTTGGGTATAAGCATCCCTGCGTTGAACAGGTTTTGATGTATTTGCTTTCGATACCGATGCATATGAAACGCCTAAAGTATTTCTTGCTTCTACAATTTTCCTCGCTTCAGGAAATGAAAGACCTTCCGTGTATTTGACTGTTACAATTTCCTTTTCTTTTTTCCACACAGGACAGGATCGTGAGGTTTGCAACATGTTCCCCTTTACAGTTAATGCATGTAATATCAAATTCACATTTTTCACTTTTGTGTACTAGGTTTGAATTGCCACAACGTCGGCAGAATTCTTCACCTTGGTTATACCTGCATTTGCTTTCATGATGACCGAACTTGAAACAACAATAGCATTGAAGTGGGTTGGGTATATAAAGATCCACTACGACTTTCAGATACCCCACCTTCAAATATTTAGGCAGGATAGCTGTGTTAAATGTCAACACTATTGTATTGGTGGGTTTCCTGACGCCATCTCTGTAAACGGTAATTCGTCTTGCAGCCGTTACATTTTGATCCGAAAGTTCCGATGTTATTTCTTGTTCAGATACACCTGCGAGGTCAGGGCAACGAATGATGCCCTTTGACGTATTCAAACTACTGTGAGGTACACACTTGGCAGGGATGTTAAAAAAGTGCTTAATTTTCATAAGAGTTTTAGCATGCACAGCTTTTTCTACTTCTACGAGAAGGCTTCCGGATTTAAGCTTTTTTACCGACTTCGGCGATCCAGTAAGTCCAACTAATACTTTTTCGATCACAAAAGGGGATAATTTCGAAAGCGGCTGGTCAGGCACAGTTGACTCAATAAGTAGGAAGCGAGGAAAGGCTGAGTTTGTCGATTGGACATTTTCCAGGTCTGCATCTAGCTGATCACGGTTTCTTTTTTTGTTTTGATGATCCATGATTAATTGTTCAAATTCATCATCTGCAGTCCCCGCCCACCGCGGAGCCCTACTGGGGGACATGTTTTATGGAGCGGAGTATCCAGCTCCCCATGCCAGGGTTACCCAGATGATATACTCGGGCAGCACAGACAAAGCACAGCGACAATCAGCAGACATGGCCAATTCCTGCGAATCAGTGAACCGCCATGGAAGTTGCTGCCCCAAACACAAAATCTATACCACCCGATTAGCCCATGAGCCTATATTAGACTAGGGACTAAAACATGTAAAGCAAATTAAAAAACTATTAATTTGAACATACTGACGGTGTATGAGTATATGCGAAAACTTATGTAAATGCTGTACAAGGTACTTGCAATATTAACAAGAACTTTAAGTTTCATGCAATGATCCTACATTTTGAGACAAGTACAGATATTAACTAAGTTTCGGCATGAACAAATGATGCCCAAATCTAAAAACGACCAGCCGATTGCACTAGACCGGGCCCATCTAGGCTCTCGTTTACACCGAAGCCGAGGCCGAAGCAGTGTGTTGAAGAGCTGGAGATCCCTGGGCTCCCCTCAACTACCAGGACCCTCTTTTCCGGCTTACGAGTCTCCACCCACGGCAAACAGGCGGGTCCATTGGTGGGGTCTTACCACTCTGCAGGACTGGCAGCCGGCGTATTCTACCCCCCGTCCGGCTGGGGGAACATCTTAAGAGTGGAGGACCTTGGGATACATTGGCTATAGATTATTTGGGACCATTTCCCAAGTCAGAGAGTGGCAATAAGTATATCCTGGTCATGACTGACCACTTCACGAAATATGTAGAAGTAATTGCCGTACCAAACCAGCAAGCCGAAGATTGCGCATCAAGAATTATGAATGAAGTAATTTCGAGATGGGGTACACCTCTATCCATTCATAGCGACCAAGGTACAACTTTTGGAAGTAAAGTTTTCCAAGACCTATGTCGGCTCCTACAGGTGAGAAAAACTAGGACCAGTCCCAGGAATCCAAGAGGAAACGGTCAAACTGAGCGGTTTAACAGAACCCTTCTGAAAATGATAAGAACTTACCTATCTGGCGAACAGAGAAATTGGGACAAGCATTTGGGAGTTATTGCTGGTGCGTATAGAGCCACCCCACATGAATCAACAGAACTAACCCCAAATTTAATGAGCATTGGACGTGAAGTGAGACTACCTGCAGATGTAATCTATGGTAGTTCAGCAGTAAAAAGGGATCAAGAAGTACTCAGTGTGAGTGATCACGTGACCCAACTACAAGACAGAATGAGGAGAGCACACGAAATTGCCAGGAGGAATCTAAAGAGAAAAGCAGAAAGAAGCAAGGAAGTTTATGACACAAAAGTAGTTTTTAATAACTATAAGTTAGGCGATCTAGTCTGGTACCTGCATGAAACCAGGAAAGTTGGTCAAACGCCTAAACTTGAGAAACGGTATAGTGGTCCGTTTGTCATCATAGAGAAAAGGTCACATATAAACTTTATAATACAGCTCAGCAAGGATGGAAACCAGAGGCTGGTACACCACAACAAGCTGAAGCCTTATGAGGGAATTCACCCGCCTAAATGGGCATCAGACCTGTCCAAAAATTTGAAAAACTAGTACTGAATGCCAGTGATTATCCGTTTTAAATGTTACCAGTTACATATGTTTTGTTACATGTATATGTATTGAAAATAAAGTCTCTGTCAAAGAAGAAAAGTCCCCCCCCCCAGTTCCCATAAACAAAACCTAACCCTGTGAGACTTTGCCACAGGTAGCTCGTAGTACATGAAGACCTACCTGGAAGCCTACTGTTGTACGAATCCATAACCCTGACAGTGTTTTAGTCGGACTCCATGATGGTCCCAAAAGTGGCTCAGTACAAAATTTATAAGAAGTAACTGTTTCAAAAATCTAGTATAAATGCACTAATTCAAGATTAGGCAATCATGTCAAATATAATGCAAGCAGTTAAGTCAAAAGAATCTGCAAAATTACAGTGGCCGTTATTTGTGTATTTTCAGAATATGGCCAGCAAACCAAAAACAAACTCACATCACCGCTACAAGTGTAAGGTATGTGGAAAGGTAGACAGAAGAGGAAGAACTGTGGCGCACATATTGAAGAAGCACGTCAGCCTTGATAGAGTACCCTACTCGTGCAGCCTATGCAACTTTCGTTGCACAGAGAAGAAAGACCTCCATGGCCACCTGGAGCGTTACGCCAGACATGTAGAGGAGATGTCAAGGACAGGAATTACTGATGTGACGCAAGTACTTAACCAGTCACCCAACCCAATTCAGGTAGAAGAACTTATGGTGGACCTTGACACTGAAAAGACCACCACTACTACAACAGAAGACACTAGTATCTTTGAGTCACAGGAGAATCTTGACCCTGTTCTACCAAGCTGGCTTACAGACTTCGTAAGTGAGAAGATACCTACACCAACGAGAGTAATACATATTCCTTCACCGAAGCGGACGCCCCTACAACCAGTTACCAACCAGCCCATCAATACAGCATATGAGACAATCAACTTCACTGATCTTGTTAATCCACTCCAGCCAAGCTTCATGACAGACCTTTTGACAACACCTAGCCCTCAGGTTAATTGTACCACCAGAACAGTCCAACAGCCGCCAGTCCAGTTGCCGCAGCCAGTTAATGCTTTAAACACCCCTCTGTGCCCTAGGGCCACTGTCACCAATGAACACATGATTGCTACCCCTTTAATAGTAACTCCGGCCCCAGTGAAGGCGAACCCCCGTGTCAGTGCACCACCTTCCACGAGGAGTAGCACCCCTTTACAGGATGAGCCAACAAACATTCTTCCAGCTTTGTTACAGGTTGACGGTTCAGACCCACTTTTGGCAGAGGACGAACAGCCGCCATCAAAGCGCCAGAAAACCTCAGACGTTAGAGTGGAACCTGAAGGCAAACAAGAAGTGACACTTGACAAGAGCTCCATCCTTGCTCTTGTCGAAGCCATTAATAAAGGAAATAGAGTTGTTGCGGACGCCCTTGAGAAGCAAACGGAGAAAATAAAGGCCCTTGACAGAACCATGAGGTGTGTCTTGGATGAAGTGCGCAGCCTTGGGAAAGGCATGCAAGCTGTAGTACGGAACACTAGGCCACAGTCGTTACCCCAAGTACAGTCAACCATCAGAGTTCCAAGCCCGAAAAACAGTCATAAGTCTGACCTGTTATGATCATTTTCACTTCAAGCACTACTATTTTTATGGGTTACGCTTGTTTCATACAAGTCCCCGCATAGCCCGTCCATGGTAGTGGGCAATGAGGGGGTAAGTCGCTTGTTGGGATGACAAGTCCGTGCAGTGCTAGGGACGTATAGGAATGCACTGCATGGGTAATAGATACTTTCACTTTCGATAAACCTGAGGATGGAACTACTTACCATCATTATGCTTATTTAAAGAACTGTGTTTTTTTATTAATTTGCAAAAAGACAACTGTGTGACACTTTATTGTTAGTGTTAAATTAGTGTATTATTAAGTGTGACATTCAGTGAAATTAATTAATAAGTGTTTTAAATCTAGTGCTTTGAATATTTAGGTCAATTAGAAACTTTTAGTGTATTTACCCATATAAACACGAACAGTGACTTGACAGTGAAATTGTTTTAATTATATCCCAGTTACTAGTATTTGATTGCTCAATAACTAATCCAGGGAAACAGACTCTAGTCTATTAAGTTTATTGCATTAATTGTTATTTAATTAGTTGTTATTTAATGTCCACGTATACAGTCAATATTCGTTACAAATATTTATGCTCTGAGTAGAAATGAGTTTCAGAGTTTTATTAAATTCCTGTTCTGTTAGGAATCAGTCTGATTTGTGAAGTATTCATTTCACAGTTTGTGTCGTAATTATTAATCATTAAATCCTTTATAGATTTGGCAATCGGAGTTTTGCCAAATTTAGAGGGGGGTAATGATGTATTCTGCCAGTCGTTTACTCTTAAAATTGTATTAAATAGCAATTGCTCCTCAGCTGTAGATTGCTCATTTCAAATCAGACTCCTATGTTGTTGGTACTTGCTCAATAACAATCTTCCTGTATTCTAGTTCCTATGTGCAGAAAATATTCACTTCTATTACTAGGGGTCAGTCTGGATAAGTATTGCAAAGCATTTGCTCTGAGCAATCCTTGTCCATACTGTGATGATGTCTGTTTCAGCCCCCTGTTGTTGATACTAGCTTACACGAAACGAATTATGCGATGTAGACCCAGATTTATATCATGATAGGCCTCCATGCACATGAAAACACCCCGTGCAGCCAGCTCTCGGTGACTTTTGTGGGCATGCAGGTGATTTTTCATTATTTTTCTGCAATGTTTGGATCGGCATGTCTGATTCCATCCGCCAGTTTGTCCGATCATTTCCGGCGATTTCTTTGTTTTCGAGTAAGCTACGAATCAAATTTACATTGCATAATAACTCATTTATGTTATACTTAGCTGGGAGAGAGCTGTCATTGTCATTTATTCGTCAAAGGTCGATCTTCGCAGTGCACGTTGTGTATATTCAACGGAAGTTAAATGTAACCTTAATCTCAGTGACCCGGAAAGGCCCTCTGGGAAGAAGTTTGTTTATATCACGTGACACCAAGGTCAAATCTGTACTATTTTTAGCCTATTTGTTATGGTAAGGGTCTTGACAGCTCCTTCTCTCCCTTTTCCGCGATATTTCATAAGTTATGACTTAGGCCAGTTTTCTTACTTGGAGAACGCTATTTTGTTGGTCGCTATTTGTAGCGCGACCCGTCCGACCAGTTTTCCGTGACCACGACCCGGTTTCTTGGTAGCAACTTGGTCGCGGCCGCACTCTGGCCAGGGTTTCGGCCGCACGACCCCTGGGCACTATATAAGGAACGGCAATTTTTGGTCGGGAGCTCAGTCCGATCTCAAGGGTAAGAAACCTAGCTGCATGTCGTCATTATTCAAAAAGAACTTAGTATAGATATCCCATGATTTTGTAAACCTGACAAACGTTGTGAAAAAAGCAGTACAGAACGTTAAATTATATAATGATTTATTTCAACCATTTTCTTCGAGTACTTTGTAAAATTCCGTTTTAAACACCTTGACTGAGCTCACTTTCGGGGCCATCTGAACCATCCGACGACCTATTGAAACATTTACCACCGGGCCATCAATAAGGCAGCTGATTACACCCAAACCAGGTTTCGAACCAAAGTACAAAGACCCTATACCCTCGGTCCGCGGTCCCGTAACAATATTATAAAATCGCGCCAGACATCACGCATTTTAATCAGCGGAAGGCGACCTAATTTAAAAGAGTATCGACATTTTCTCATGCGTTTTTAATGAGAGGCGAATGCTTTGTCTGAATTTTTGCAGACGATATTATACAATCGGGCCAGACATCGCGTGGAAGAGTGTCGACATTTCTCAAACATTAAATCATTTTGATATGCGACTCTGTCAGGAGAGTATCGAAAGGTCTCATGAATTATAAAAAAATCAGCTAGTTGAATTTCTTAGAAAGCTAATGATCAAACTAACAGGGAATTTTATATTATGCCACCGCTATTTGGGGATCGTAGTAAGTTTTTCGCAAACTTTTCCATGTAGAAGCGAGGACCTAAAAGCTGAGCTCTTAAATAGCTAGTGTGCAGGACTTGGGATGGGTCGTGGCTTCGATCCCTGGCTAGGTCGAGGATTGAAAATAGTCATTGTGACAGCATTTATTTCTCTACCACAGCTGACCATAATAATGGTTATGTGAGACAGCAGTCAGTGACATGGAAAGAAAATGATGCCCTGGTAAAAGATACTGCTGGAAAGCATGGATAGGTGCACTGGCCGCAGCGACATAAGTGCAACAAAAATGTTGAAAACGGCGTTAAACACCATACGATTTTATTCATTAAAGTAAATACAAAAACTAGACTTTGAATGGTAAGGGGGTAAAAGCGTTTACAGACAAAAGCATTTTTAGTAGAGCGACCTCTTTGAGAGAAAGGTCTCATGCATTTTTAATGGCGAATGCTTTGTCTGAATTTTTGCAGACGGTTCTATACAATCGGGCGCCGGTCTGATCCGTTGTTATCAAAACGCGCCTAAACACGCTAGGAATTGTCATCTAGCCTCGACAGGTGGGAGGCAACGAAAGCCAGACAAAGGTATGCAAGATTACGTCATACTGCCACAGGCAGTCTGACCTCCAAAAGACAAAGGCCTCTAACAATAGTCTGACCTGTCAAAGACAAAGCCTGACCTTTATTGTGCCGCAGGCAATTTGACCGGCATAGTGCCATAAATACTACTGACGTGTTGTCGATCTCCATATTTTCGATCTGATTTTCGATCTGATTTTCAGTCGATGAAATTGTAGCCTGTGGTAAACTTGTTTTCCATTTATTTTCGTCGAGTTTATATGATAATAGAGCACCAACGTATTTCATGTGCTGAAATTCAGTACCAGTTTCCATTGTTGCTGAAATTTTGATATCGTGTTTGTAGGGGTCCACGAAGACAGAAACGAATCTCCATATCTGCTTTTCTTTTTCTGGACATTGTCTGGCCCAATGTCCTGATTTGTTGCATGTAAAACAAATATTTGTTCTCATATCATTCATCCCATGTCGTTTGTCAAATGTTGATTGATCCAGAACTCTGGTGATACGATAAACATCTTTTTCTGCAAAATGTTGGTGGGATAAAAATGATAAAAATGTATATTCCTGATCCTGAATTATGGAACCCAACCATCATTAACAGTAGACTAGGAAAATGAACTGATGAAGAGCCTGATTGTAAAATCACTCATTTCAGATGGTTAGGACCCAAGAATTATGCTTACAAAATGAGAATAAAAGATGGAAAAGAAAAAAGTAAATGTAAAGTGAAGGGGATTACTTTGGATCACAGTACAAACCAACTGGTGAATTTCGACACCTATTCAAAATGTGTTTTCGATCGTACAATAGAAATCAAAGTTCAGTATGATTGTAGAATCAAAAGACATAGAGATAGAACAGTTACTAGCGAACCACAGACAAAAACGTTTCGCTCTGTATACACCAAAAGAGTTATTGTAAACCATACTGATACTGTACCCTATGGACATAAAAGTTTGAGGGTATAAATAATCGTAAGAAATAAATCAATGTTACATTGTTTTGAAGTGAACGATCAAAGTAAGACGCTTTAAAACAGTGGAAAATTATTACTGGTGAAAAAATATTTCAAGTAAAATGCTGCCTTTACCAATACAACTACGTGAAAAAGTTTATAGAGATTTCATCCATCTGCACACACTCGATGAACGAATACAACTTGACATTAAATTCAACTGTGTGAAACTTTGGATAGATAAATTGCATAAGGGAGTTGCAAAAGGAGAAACGTCCTGCAAATTGTATGGTATCCACAACTTTATTGTGATGATGGGGGACGACTCAGATTTTGATCTCACTCTCAAAGCTTACTTAGCAGTTTGTTTAGTGAAAGACAACTATATTGCTAAACAATTGCGATCCACAAGTCGATGGCGTTTCATTATCGTAGGAAGAACAGAAGAAAGTTTTCTGAACGTACTGAAAATGAAATCAGTTTTATTTGACTTTTACTTACGCTACAAAAGAGGATCTATTCAAGACGACGAGGAAACAGTGGAAGGATATATCCTCTGGAAGGATATATTCTATTTGACAGAGATGTAACAGAAGAAATCGTATATTCAACTCTTTTAACAAAAGATGTTTTAAAACATGTTTTTCCATTTAATGGAATACGTGAATACACTGAGATGGACGGTGAATATCCAATGTATTTGGGTAATGACCAATTGCACAAAGTTATTACGGAACATGAAGACAAATGGAAAAATCGAGGTATCTGTGAATTTGCATTGTAACGATACTTATACTGTACCCTATGGACATAAAAGTTTGGGGGTATAAATAATCGTAAGAAATAAATCCTTGTTACATTGTTTTTGAAGTGAAAAGTGAAGGCAAATTAAGACGCTTTAAAACAGTGGAGAATCATGTCAAGTAAAATGCTGCCTTTGCCAATAGAACTACGTGAAAAGGTTTATAGAGACTTCGTACATCTGCACACACTTGATGAACGAACGCAATTTACCATTAAATTCAACTGTGTGAAATTTTGGATAGATAAATTGCGTAAGAAGGTTGCAAAAGGAGAAAAATCCTCTAAGCTGTATGGTATACACAGCTTTATTACAATGCTGGTGAGCAACTCAGATTTCGATGTCTCTCTCAAAGGATATTTAACAGCTTGTTTGTGGAAAGGTGAGTATCTTGCTAAACAAATGCAAGCCACAAGTCGATGGCGATTCATTATCGTAGGAAGAGCAGAAGAAAGTTATCTGAACCTACTGAAAATGAAATCAGTTCTGTTTAACTTTTACTTACGCTATAAAAGAGGAAGAGACGACCCAGAAGCAGTGGATATCATGGAAGGTTATTTTCTATTTGATAGAGATGTAACAGAAGAAATCGTACTTTCAACTCTTTCAGCAAAAGGTGTATTTAAAAATATCTTCCAAATTAGAGGAACGTGTGAATACAGTGAGTTGGACAGCATATATCCAATGTTTTTGGGTAATGAACAATTACACAAAGTTATTACGGAACATGAAGATAAGTGGAAAAATCGAGGTATCTGTGAATTTGCATTGTAAAAATGTTGTCAAAAACTGTATTGTCAATAATGTATCTTCGATATAATGTATTGTATCTTCAATAATACTTTGTAAACAATGTTTTGTAAAAAAAATGTTATAATGTTAGAACGTTTTGCTTTAAAAATATTGTTTTAACGATGTTGTTAAAAACTTTACTTGAATAAAAAATGATTAAAAGCAAAGTCGTATGTTTTGATTACAGTTCTTCCAAAAAGTTCAGTCTTGGCAATTGTAGATAGATCATATAAAATGTTATGTTCTATCTACGTGCTCTCGCCCACGTTCGTGCTCTTAAAAATCCAAGACAAAGTAGGTCAATCCCCTTCCAAGCGTATAAAATCTGCAATATTTTCCTATCTTTATTCTTTTTCGGTCTTATCTTTTATCCGTTTTTACATTCTAACGATATGTCCGTGAGACAAGGCTTTGGTACTCCGCCTTCTTTTTATTGTAGCAGGAAATATTTGCGTTATAAAAAAAATTTCCATTACGAGCATTTTATTAGAAAGCATTATTTCGATGCAGAAAGATACTTGGATGAATCACAGCCTAGCTTGTTCTCTAGAAGATATTCCATTTCAGAAATTTATGAAATGGTAAAATCTACTGTAGAACATGGCGATAGTATTAAACTGCAAGGTTTCAACAAGATAATTTTTTAAATGAAATATCCTGTTGAAATCGGGAAAGATGCAAACGGTAAAGAGGAATATGTTTGCAAAGTCGTCGCCTGCTATGATGGATTTGAGTTGCCGGACGTAATTAGACATAAAGATCTTTTTTATCATCACGGCATATCCTGTATAATGGATAATAACAATGGTTCTTTAGAACCACTCTCTCCTTTTTTGGATTGAGGGCTCTTTTCAGAGCCAACCAATATCCAGAAAGGCTACTTCTTAAAATTGTCAATTTCACAAAATGTATTCCTCAGATCAAAACAATGGTTGCATCACACTCAAAAAAGACTAAGTCCATCAGAAGCCCCACCGTTTTTTCACTCCCGCCTTTTTTCCAATCTTTACTTATCCAAAAGAAATATAACAGGTCTATCGATTGGATAGCGTTAATTCTGAGTCAAAGTAGGTCAATCCGTTCTGTAAGTTATAAAAAATCCAGTGAACTTCTCCTATAACCATTCGACTCTCGTTTCTCGAGCAGCACGAATAAATCGTAAAAGTATAGCAAGACGAGAAAAACAAACATGATTATAATTTTCCCTTATTGTCCTAAGTGTGATAAACCATGTGCAATAGAGTGTGGAAAATGTTTTTGTATCCTACACTATCTTGGAGAAAAACACAATTGTCCAGAACCAGATGAGGGTTTTTATGACGATGATGAAGACTATGCTGTAGTGATTTGGTGCAATCATTGCTGTCAAGCCTTCATTACGGTGGAAACTGAAGAACAACTCGATCGCAGCCAGTGAAAATACCAAACTTCATCAAAAACAGCCTTTTTCAGGGCTACTATTCAACAAGAATGCTTTATCTTTCAAATTGTCAATCCAAAAAACATTTTTCTGATTGAACTTCAAGATCAGACAATATAGTAGGCAATATAGTAGACTATAAAACATAATAGCTGGGATTTCAACTCAAAGGATGCTTTCGACCTCGTTCGTGCTCTTCATTCTGTATCAAAGTAGGTGAATCCGTCTGTAAACGTATAAAAAGACGGTTATATTTTCCTTTAATCAGTTTCCCTCTCAATACTCGAGAATGAAAAGCCTTGACAAACGTTTCAGTTTGATTGATGCAGAGCGACGGTTTAGAAGAGCGTGTGAGCAGATTGATGTACTTACAATTCGTCTGAGTGGAGTGGAAAAACGCTACAAGAGATGCAAAAGTAGAGCAGTTCAATATAATCTCAAAATAAAACTTTGTGCTATTAAAGGAGTACTCATTATGTATAATGAGTATGTCCATGCCAAAGTTGAAGAGATCAACGATCTTCGCCGTGAACTGTTCAGCGAAGATACATATGATGGGGAGGAGGTTTAGAGGCCTCTATCTTTCTCTAGTTTTGGAATTAAGTTAACCGATAGTTAAATTAATTACATTTCAGAGAATGGTAAAAACAGCCCTTTTCAGGGCTAACATTCATCCCAGAAAGTTGTACTTCTTCAAATTGTCAATTTTTACAATTTCTGATTTAAGAAAAAGAGTAATTTTTCTTCAACTTATCAAAGAGAATTACACTCCAAAAAAGACTAAGTCTATCAGAAGTCCTGATCCCTGCCGGAACGCATAGGATTTTTCATCTATCCTTTACTTGTCCAAAGAAATATAACGAAATTAACGATTGGATAACGTTAATTCTGAGTCAAAGTAGGTCAATCCGTCTGTAAACGTATAAAAAAGGTCAGCGAGGTTTTCATTTAATCATTTTCTTCTCAATACTCGAGAATGAAAATGTTTTGTATGATAATGTTTGGAGCGGTGGCATATCTTTCGATAGTGAAGTGGTTAGAAGATTGGGAAAATCGACGGCAAATGCGTCGTGATCTAGTAGCACTCATCAAATGTTACTTAATGAGAGAGAGGCTATGAGAGATAGGCGAAGAGGTTAAAAAGGAATTGTATTCTTCGAAAAACAGTCCTTTTCAGGGCTACCAAGTGTCAAGAAAGTTCTATCTTTCAAATTGTCAAACAAAAAAGTCAAGTCAAAAGTATTTTCTCTCAGAATATTTCCATTGGCAAATAATATTCTCTAATATACATGTAGTGTAGATCATCCTTTCGCGAGTAACCAACACAACTATGAAAAAATCGAAAGACAATATAATCTCTGATTGGCTAGAATTCAATTGATTCGATCAATCACAGGTCATGTTACATTCATAATAGAGATCGGATCAATCGACTAGTTAGCACCCAGATTTCCATCATTTCTCTCTAAGTTTTATAATCATTCGTGGGTGCTCTCGTCCGGGTCCGCGCTCTTAATTCTGAGTCTAAGTAGGTCAATCCCTTCGCCAAGTTATAAAAACCAGCGAACTTCTCCTATAATCATTCGACTCCCGTTTCTCGAGCAGCACGAATAAATCAAGTGTTAACGGAAAATGGATTTCAACTTAGCCGATTTCGTCTTAGATGATTTCTTACCGCAGACTCAAAACAATGGAGATGTTCTATCAAAAGTCATGAATTCAATATTCATTGAGCAGATGACAGCATCGAATAACAAAATGGAAGAAGAGAGGCAAATGATCTCAAAACAAGATTCTGTAATAACTCAGATTTTAGACGAAGTGAAGACTTTGAAAACAAATATGAATCAGATCGGCAAAAATATTGAGACATTATGCCAACAAACTCAACAAAATTCATCAGCTGCTGTAAAGCTTCCAGTACTGATTAACTTTGATAAAACCAGTATTCAAAAGTTAACAGAATTCATCATAACTACTGTAAAACAAGAGGACCATGATGGTCCTATATCGCTTACCTGAGTACCAAGCAGTAAAGGTCTACAATAAAGATAAATACCAAATATCGAAGTGCAAGGCCAAAGCTCTAGGTCTTCTTTGTTTAGACAAGAAGATAATCTTTCTTAACCAAACCCGGTTATATAAATATTTGTGAGAAGTTTGAATGATATTTGTCCAATAGTTGTTACAAAATAGGGAGAACAAGAAATTTCAACAAAGAAAAATAACTTTGTAACTAGAGGCGCTTGAGCGCCTGTATCGCTCCACAGGCCTGATATTTCTATAATGGCGAAAAGAAGTTTTTAACAATTACCATTCAATCCTGCATTTTAGCTCACTAAAGAAAAAAGGTATGGAAAAAACTTGTGAGAAAAGAAGAAAAAAATGGTAACCAGCATTTTCTTAGTTTCCCACAATAATTTCTATCCTTTTTTATATATGTCTTACTAATTTGAAGATATGTTGTCTGCAACAGGTCCTTTCACAAACCATTTTGGGTGGGGAAATATCAAAATATAGAAAATATGTCTTTCTCAGGGTCGTTAAAAGTTGTGATTGTGTGGTAAAGGGGTAATCTAAAAGAACAGCTAGGAGGGCAAATGAATGAATGTTATAGCAATATAGATCAACTTACATCAATACACCAGATAGAATGAAATATGCTGGCATACAATGAACACCTAATCCCTAATAATCAACTTTTCACAGTTAGAATGTCTTCTGTGGCAAACAACACAAAATGGTCTACAAATGCATTTACATAAATCAAATATCCTGCTCCAGGGCACAGATTAATTCTGGTGTACTGAAGTTGTGGGATCAGTTTGACTGGGTAACATTAATGCCTTATCACAAATGTAAAGCCCTGTCCCACTGTGTACCAGGTCACCAGGACTTACACCCCTTCTCTGTCCACTCTGCATTTACTCATTAGTAGGTCAACAAACCTTTACCAGAACTAATAAAAGTGCAGAGGTTCTCTTGTTCTATATCAAAAGGACTATAAAGTACCTACAACATGGGGGTTTTGTTATTAAAATACTTTTTCTTTTTTATCTTGGCATGGTTACTCAGGCTTAGTAATAAGGCAAAATTGAAAAGCTCAAGTTGTGAAAGGTGCTCAAGCTTTTATCTTATTTATGGCCAGTGATATTTCATTACTAGTACTAACTAATAGCATATCATTGGAGTAAATTGTGATCTTAATACCAAGGAAAATTGTGGGCTTAAATAGGACAGCCCTGACTAGGTCAAGTCAATCCAATTTTCTTCCTTTTTCTTTGTTAGTCGATAAAACTAACACAATAAATAGTTTTGGAGAAGAACATTTTTTTGAAATATAAGCCTTGTCTATAAAAAAATGTGTTTTTAGGTGTATCATTTTTTTAAAAGGAATTTGGTATACAACCACCATAGAAACAATTTGGCAGACAACCACCATAGGAACTTACCTGCAAAACAACAATGAAATCCAATGAATAGTTTTAGAGAAGAAATTTTTCAAAGATTTTACTTTATACCATAAAAGGAAAATGAGTCTCCCATAAAAGCCATGTTTTTTGACAGATCATTTTTTTTTTAAAGGAATTCTGTAAACCTGTATCTAAGGAACATTCCTGCAAAATAATAATGCTATCCAAATAGCGGTTTGGGAGGAGAAGATTTTTAAAGGTTTTTTACTTTGGTTGCCATGGCAACCAGAATTCTTCATGGAACACAATTATTTGAAGGAATTTGAAAGAGGACCACCAAAGGAACATTCCTGTGAAATTTGGTAAAAATCCAGTCAATAGTTTCTGAGGAGAAGTTTTTTAAAGAAAAAGTTTACGGACGCACGCACGGACGAACGGACGGACGGACGGACGGACGCACGACGGACACAACGCCATGACAATAGCTCGCTGGCCTTCGGCCAGTGGAGCTAAAAATTCAATGAACCGTCACCAAAATATAATATGCACATTCTTGCTTGGCACCGAGTCTCTCTAAAGTTTGAATGAAATCTGTCATGTAGTTTTTGAGAACTAGCTCTGACAAGAAAATGCTACAGAAAGACTGATGGATGGATGTATTGATGTATGGATGGATGGACCGACAAGCTGACTCCTATATACCTGCAGAACAGAGTTTTGAAGGAATAATAACAAAGCTCTAGGCCTTTTGGTGTGTGGCAAAAAGTTGCCTGATTTGAACAAACTTAGTAGAGAATGTTTGCCGATTCAAGACTTTCTATACAAGTTAGTATTATAATGTTGTTAAATACACCAACAACTACAGTGGTTGTCCAGGGACATGTTCATGAGTAATTGCTATTGTAAACACATAAACAATGTATTTACACTTACAATAGTCTTGCACCAACCTTTCAATGCATCCAGCTTACAAAAATTTGACCTTCAAGTGTGACATTGACCTTGGTCCTACCTGAACAGATCTTTCAAATGGTACTTCAATTCATGGTGGAGTATATGCCCAAAATCTAACGGGGGGGGGGGGGGGTCAGGGGTCATAAACTTATTTATAAATTAAGACAAACACCACAAACTGAAGAAGTCCCCTTTTTGGATGGATGGATGTATGGATGGATGGATGGATGGACCGACAAGCGGACTCCTATATACCTCCAGAACAGAGTTTTGAGGGAATAATAACAAAGCTCTAGGCCTTTTGGTGTGTGGCAAAAAGTTGCCTGATTTGAACAAACTTAGTAGAGAAGGGGGGGGGGGGGTTTCATAAACTTATTTATAAATCAAGACATTAAGACAAACACCACAAACTGAAGAACAAAAATTATAATGACTTCTAAGATTTACAACATAAAATCTGTACTACAGAGTTAAATGAATGAACAAAAGTGAACTCAAAATACAATGAACACAATGTTCAAAGATACATCCTAACAGCCAGAGAGAAAAATGCTGTCAAAGCCTTTAACCCTTTACCACATGGCAAAATTTAGATCTGTCCAAATTGAAAGCATTTGCAGACAACATTTTCATATTGGCTCAAGTGACGCAATATTTCTTTGATAGGGTAGAAAACTTTGTGGGAAAAAGGAGAAAAAGCTGGTTACCAGCATTTTTTCCTTTTCCAACAATGTTTTCGAAAGTTTTCACAGAATGTTTTTCATCATGTGACCTAGCGCATATTGTCAAGGTTCTGCAATTTATAGCTGCATCATGGAAAAAGGTGTCTTCATGTTATATTTCATTTTTCACCAATATCTCTTTAATTACTGGACATATCTCAACAGATTTGGATGAAAATTTCACACATCAAGTGACCTAGCGCATATTGTCAGGGTTTTGGAATTTATTGCTGTGTCATGGAAAAAGGGGGCTTCATGTCAAATTTAAACTGCATCCGTCCGTCCTGAATAGATAAAAGGAAAAAATGATCAGGTGGGAACCAAGGCTAGGGGTACGCAAGACAGGATGTTTTATCAGACAGGGTAGATAAAGATCAGACTGCAGGTGGATCTTGGATATATATGCCTTATATTCTGCAAGATAGTACTGCCTACAACACAGTCTTGAAATGCATATTACTTGGTCTATCTTTATCTCTTTACCAAACAAAAATTTTAGACTGGTCTATAATTCAAAGCATTTGCAGACAACAAAATAAATTTGTCTCAAAAAATGAACTTAGATTTGCGATGGGTAGAGAACATTGTGGAAAAAGTTAAAATAAATCCTGGTTACCTGAGTGCTTGGCCCAACTGAGATTTAAACTTGACATCCCTGCATAGCTAGCCCTGTAGGTAATGAGCTAACAGGCTTGGCTCAAATCATTAACAAACAACAAAATTCAATCCTTAAACCCAAAGGCCATTCTCATTCCAGAATGAGTCCAAGATGATAACTGCGTGGGTGCCTTTTGTCTGCAGTGTTTCAACAAAGCAGACAGTATAGATCAATGATCGGACTGCACATTTCGTGCAGTCTGATCTTGATCTACACTAGACACAAAGGCAACTATAGTAGTGAAAGGCGCTTAAAGAGTTAAGACTTGTCCAAATTCAAACCATTTGCTGACAACAAAATAAATGTGACTCAAAAATTTAAATTTGATTTTAGTTGGGTGGAAAAGATTGTGGAAAAAGGAAAACATGCTGGTTACAAGTATTTCCTCTTTTTCCAACAATATTTTCAAGAGCCTTATTTCTCACAGGCGTTAAAACTTGGGATTGTGTGGTAAAGGGTTAAATAGAACAAGACTTTTAAAGTTCATTCTGTATACCTTTATGTCCTGTTTTGACCCAGGGGCATCACTTGAACAAAATTGTCCACAAGGAAATGCCACATACCAAATATCAAAGCTCTAGGCCTTCTAGTTTCAGACAAAAACATTTTTAAAGTTTGCTCTATATACAATTTTGCCCAAGATTGTGACCCCTGGAGTTAAAGGGTTAATTCAATTCTTTTAACAACTTTGGTAGAACTTCACCCAAGGAATATGCCTGTCAAGTTTCAACATGATTGGTTTAGGAGGAGAAGATGTTTAAAGGAATTGTGGAAAGACGGACGCAGGACAACGACGAATCACAATACCTCACCCAGCACTTCGTGCTCAGGTGAGCTAACAAATAGGCCTAACCATTGCCTGTGGCTTGTGATAAACAACATAAAGATGAAGTTTCATAACATTTTGTCCTGTAGTTAAAGAGATATTAATCCATAATGAAAATATATGTGAAGCCCCCTTTTTCCATGACACGACATTTAATCAAAAAAGCTAACCTAATGATATTGGCGAACTATCATAAGGAACACATGTATGAAGTTTCACAAATTTTTGTCTAGGATTTCGAGTTGAAGATAAATGTATACTGATCCTTAACAGAAATATACATGAAGCCCCCTTTTCCTATGAGACAGTATTTGATCTCAAAAAGGAAAAAAAAAAAAAAAAAAACAATAAATATCAGCGGACATCATTAGGAACACCTGTATGAATTTTTTGTCAAGGATTTTAGAAGATATCAGTAGTATAGGAGGGTAGCCTAGGGACTCGGTCCCTAGTCTACCCTCCCTGAGTCCCTAGTCTACCCTCCCTGGTCCCTAGTCTACCCGCCACGGGAGGGTAGACCGGGGACTGGGAGCCGCATCATCGGAGATTTGGCGGTAAATCGGCTTCCGCGCGTAGAAATACAATAATAAATAGTCCGCTACTTGAATAAGAGTAGTTCCGGCAGGCGGTTCAGGCAGAGACCCTCATTGGACTTAGTCTTTTTTTGGAGAGTTGTTCTTTCTCTCTATTACCGTCGGACTTAGTCTTTTTTCCACAATTTGATTAAAAAGTAGTTCCGGCTGATGTAAACAAACGTAAACAAGCGTTTTGATTGGTCGAGACGTTTTCCCGCCAAAATTCGTACTGATGGTGAATCACACCACAGGATGGTTCAGGCAGAGAGCCTCGTCGGACTTAGTCTTTTTTCACAATTTGATTAAAAAAGTAGTCCCGGCTAATGTAAACAATCTGGCTCAGCTTGGCTCAGACAGAGTCTATCGTTGGACTTAGTCTTTTTTCCGTCTTTGCTCGTCTCAATCTTTCTCTATCACCGTTGGACTTAGTCT
The DNA here is from genome assembly GCA_945859785.2 of Tridacna gigas. Taxonomy (NCBI): domain Eukaryota; kingdom Metazoa; phylum Mollusca; class Bivalvia; order Cardiida; family Cardiidae; genus Tridacna; species Tridacna gigas. The sequence goes on from OX244029.2 coordinate 25,947,961, forward strand.
TTTTTCCACGATATGGGTTATTTTTCCCTCCTCAGCTTGGTTCAGGCAGAGATCATCGTTGAACTTAGTCTTTTTTCCGTCTTTATTCGTCTCAGCCTTTCTCTATCACCGTTGGACTTAGTCTTTTCTTTGGCTCCTAGCAGTATGATCTTTACACATTGCCTATATGATCTGAGTGTGGGTTTTTTCCGACATTTCCCGGAAATCAGTTCGTCTAGATTTACCCGACCTTAGATTTATTTGTCCCTAGTTTTATTCGTCCCTAGTTTTTAATCTGCAAGACTTTTTAAATTGTAAAAAATTTTTATCCGAAATTTTTTCTATCAATAATTTTTCTATTGCTAAAAATTTTTAAGCGTAAAAGTTTTTTTCTATCGATAAAAATTGTTCTCTGCAAGATTTTTTTATTTGAAAAATTTTTTCTATCGATAAAAAAAGTTTTTCTCTCTGCAAGATTTTTTCTATTGCTAAAAAAGTTTTTTCTCTCTGCAAAAAAGTACAACAACACATATGCGAAATTGACAATTGTTAAAGATAGATTTTCTAAGGGTTTGGTTAGTCCTGAAAAGGACTGTTTTTGGAGATTGACTGTCTTTTTTTCCTCGTCTAATGGCAGCAACCGAAATTTGCATGACAGATGGGACAACTTCCAGTTCTTTTCGTAATTGTCATTGCTCCATCCTTCATGGTGATCTTTCTCCCGAGTTCAACGTCAACTAGTATGAGATCTGGAGTTGTTGTCTGCATAAACAGCTCAAGTAATTTTTCTCCGAGTTCTCTGTATGGCTGTGATATCTGCTCTAGATGTCTTTGAACTGCTATGAGTTGTCTTCTTAATACCAACAAATCTTCACCAGCATTTAAATAGTCTTGGAAAGCATCAGTTATTTGATGGTTTATCTGTTCCATAATTTTAATTCTTTTTTCGCTTTGGTGTACTTTATGATTTATTCGTTTTGCTCGAGAGAACGAGAGTCGAATGACTATAGAAGAAGTTCGCTGATTTTTATAGCTTGGTGGAGGGATTGACCTACTTTGACTCGGAATTAACGTTAACCAATCGTTAGTTTCGTTACCTTTTTTTTTGGAGCTGATACTCTTAGACATTGTAGATAGATCATATAGTACGTTATGTTCTATCTACATGCTCTCGCCCACGTTCGCGCTCTTAATTCTAAAGCAAAGTAGGTCAATCCCCCTGTCAAGCTATAAAAGAGACAGTGTTTTTATTCTTGTATTAACTCATTTCACGATGAAGTTATCAAAATTTTGCTGTGGGCTATTCGGCGGCAAGAAGATTAAGAAGGAGGTGAAAGAGAAATGGGAAAAAGAGGCTATGGAAAAGAAACAAGATGACATAGAAGAAAGGAAGAGGCTAAAACATAAAGCTCTCCGTGAGTTTTTTGGGAGACGAGGGTATGAGTTTTATACTCGTACCCCAATCGTTAAGATGGGTAATATTTACCCCGACTTGTCAGAGCTAATACCGCCAACAAAACATCGCGGTTGGCAGAATAAGTTAATGAGAATGTATCCTTCATTGAAATGGTAAAGAATACGTTCTCTTTAATTTTTTAAAACAGCCCTTTTCAGGGCTAACCAATACCAAGAAAGTTTTTACTTTCTTCAAATTGTCAAAAAAAACAAAGTCAAGTCCTATATATGTTTTTTTATATTTTATTTAAAACTTTTTATTTAAAAACTTCTGTACAATGAAACATTGAACTGGTAAAAATATATATACAATGAAACATTGAACTGCAGAAATAAATGAATCGTTTTTGAAACAGTTCTTTGAAACAGTTCTTTGAAACAGTTCTTTGAAACAGTTCTTTGAAAAATGTTACCACATTTTTACAAATCACTGTGTTTTTCTTTTTTTCTTCGGGATGTCAGGTTCACATTCACTCTTGTGTTTCCTCTTTTTTTCATTGTTTTCATCATTGTGTTCGTCATTGTTATTTTTCAACACAATATCTGGGCAGATTTTTGCACCATGTTTTTTTGTTTTGCAGAAGAAACAGTTCTTCTTTTTCTTTTCTCGTTGATTTTCTTTTCTTCAGATCCTGAAGAAAGTTGCTTGTTTTGCTCCTCTTCTGACACCTTCTCTGAAGAGGGTTCGTTGTTTTGATCAAGTGTAAGAGTATCCTCTGAAGAAAGTTTATTTTTTGGGGAACTTTGTTGTGGCTTATCATGTATCTCTACTTGAATTCTACAGATTTCTGTATCGCTGATTTCTGTGTTATCATGCTCCATATTTTCGATCTGCCTTTCGATCTGATTTTCGATCTGATTTCCACTCGATGAAGTTGCAGTCTGTGACGATCTTGTCTTCCGTTTATTCTCGTCTACTTTATAGGATAATAGAGCCCCAACGTATTTCATATGTTGGAATTCACCACCAGTCTCCATTGTTGACGAGATTTTGACATCGTGGCTGTAGGGGTCCACGAAGACAGAGACGAATTTCCACATCTGATTTTCTTTTTCTGGACATTGTCTGGCCCAATGTCCTGATCTGTTGCATGTAAAACAAATATTCGTTGTCATATGACTCATCCCATGGCGTTTGTCGAATGTTGCTTGATCCAGGACTCTAGTGATACGATAGACATCTTTTTCTGCAAAATGTTGGTGGGATAGAAAGGATCCCACATAGTTTCCAGTATGGTAGACTTGATATCTTGACGGTATATTGGTGATCTCATAATCGTGAGTGTATGGGTTAACATACAGATATATTCTCTTTGGTGTTGTACTTTGTAGCTTGAACCCACTCATTTTTCTACCAGTTGTCCTGTTTGAAATCTTTCCGAAGAATGATGAAGATTTCAATCGTAACGCCTCTTTTTATACACGTTTGGCCTGAAAAAAGATATAAAAAAGCTAGGATTTTTTGAGTTCTGGATCATTGTCTGACTTATCATCAGTCATAAAACCATGTCTAGAAAGCTAGTACCTTATTCAGACAGTACAAGTGACGATGAGACAATTCAGTCCATGCCGAAAAAAAGAAAAAAATTACTACCGGCAAAGAAAAGAAAAAGAATCCTAGTCTACCCAGACAGTAGCAGCAATGATGAAAGCGACGATGAGAAATTTTCACCGTCAACCAAAAAAATAAAAAGTTTACCATTGAAAGAAGAAAGTGATGGTAAAGACAAAAAATCTTTGAAAGAAGACAGAAAATCTTTGAAAGACTCAACAAAGAAAAAATCTTTGAAAGACTCAACAAAGAAAAAGCCTTTGAAAGAAGAAAGTCATGCTGGGCCATGTGATGGTAAAGACAAAAAATCTTTGAAAGAAGACAGAAAATCTTTGAAAGACTCAACAAAGAAAAAATCTTTGAAAGACTCAACAAAGAAAAAGCCTTTGAAAGAAGAAAGTCATGCTGGGCCATTTTCACCCAAGGAAGAAAAAAGTGAAGACAAAAAATCTTTGGATATGAAGAGTCTATACGCCTTAAAAGAAGTGGGAAAAAAGAAGTCAAGAAAATTCAAAACAGAATCCCATGTACTGGAGGCGTCTTTTAAGAAATTTGAAGAGCTACAACCCCAGCAACTGAATGCCTTATTCGACGATGTCATCCTACAAATCGTTCAAAAGTTAAAAGCTGAATCGAGGGATATGATTAGAATTAGCATCAATCACCCTTCATTGGCTGTGGGGATTCATATTACCTTTCTATATGTGGAGGAGTTGGAGAGTCATACTATGTTGGACGAAATTGAAAAAGTTCTACAATCGAATGAGGAATTCGTCTTGAACGATGGTCGCATGACATTCGATATCACACATACGGTACCCCCAAGTGGAAGTGGGAAAAGATTTAGAGCCACAGAACTATTGGATTCAAAAGTTTTCGCAAAGAAGAAACAATCGGTTATTGAAATTAACAATGAAGATCATCTATGTTTTGCAAGAGCCGTTGTTGTGGGGATTTATCACCATGAACGTGAAAACACCCAAGAATGGAACCGAAGATGGGATTACATCAGAAGATCAAATAAACCACTTCAAAAGACTGAAGCCGAGAAATTGATGAATGAAGCTGGAGTTTCGTCGACGCAGCCTGTAGGTCTTGAAGAATACAAAAAAATTCAAGATTTCTTGTATGAAAAAGACTATTTAATTAAAGTCCATCAACAACAGTCGAGAGTGGAAAAAGTATTTGAACATCCAGAAGTGAAAGACAATAGTAAAATCATACATTTGTACTTTCATCAAAACCACTATGATTACATCAAATCCATCACAGGATTTCTTGATTGTGCTTATTATTGTGAGTTCTGTGATATGCGTTACAGGAATCGGGAAGACCATACTTGCTCAAACATCTGTAAAGGGTGTTTTCGTGCTGGAAAATGTCCATCGGGATCAAAAGAGTATGTCTGTTCCAAGTGTCATAGATGTTTTTTCAGTGCAGAATGCTTGAAAAAACACAAAACACTTCAAGGTAAAGAGAAGAAAACCATTTGTGAATTAGTGAAACTTTGTTCAAAATGTGAAGGTCAGGTTTTTGTCAGAAAGAAAAATCATGTCTGTAAGGGAAAGAAAAAGTGTCATCTCTGCAAGAAGATAGTTGACTTCTCCCATCGCTGTTTTATTCAGCCTTACCAGAGTAAGATGAAACACGACAGCGACGATGAGACGAGTTCTTCTATAGACGAGTTCTTTGTTCATCTTCTTTGATTTCGAGTGCCAGCAAGATACGGGTGTACACATTCCGAATTACTGTATTGCACACCGAGCCTGTGCTGAATGTATCGATAAACCACTTGATTTTCATTGTTCCACATGCAGAAGGAAGAGAAGTTATTTTTCAAGGAAAAGAAACTTTGAGTCAATTTTGTAGCTGGCTCTTTACAAAGCATCATAAAGGAATCATAGCTATTGCCCATAATCTCAAAGGGTATGACGGTCAATTTATTCTCAATCACATTATCAACGTTGGGATGAAAGAACCAGAACTGACCATGAATGGGAATAGTATTTTGAAGTTAGAACTGAATGGTGTGTGTTTGATCGACTCCTTCAGCTTCATGAACTTTGGGTTGGCGAAATTTCCGACTACATTTGGACTTCAAGAAATGAAAAAAGGTTACTTTCCTCACTGGGCAAATACAGACGACTTCTGGGATTACGTCGGCCCGTACCTGGACATGTCTTATTACAAACCCGATTCAATGTCTGAAGAGGCTCGATCGAAATTCAAAGTCTGGTATAATGACAAAGTTCAAAACGGTGAGGAATTCAATTTTCAAAAAGAGATGGAGATGTACTGTCGATCGGATGTTGATATCCTAAGACGAGGATGTGGTGAATTCAGAAAGTTGTTCATCGAACAGAGTGGAATTTGTCCATTTACAGAGGCGTTTACCATTGCCGGCGCCTGTAACAAGATTTGGCGAAAAGATTATTTACCAAAAGATCAGATAGCCATCATTTCAAGCAAAGACCCAGTCAGACGTCGATTTTCTATGAAAGCAATACGCTGGATTCAAAGCATCGCTATGGAAAAAGGGATTCATATTCAACATGCCAAAAATGGTGGTGAATTTCGAATAGAGAAATACACTGTAGACGGTTTTCACAGCAATTCAAACACTGTCTATGAATTCCTTGGGGATTTATTTCATGGTTGCCAGACATGTTTTAAGGATCGGAAATATATCAACCCCATCAATGGTAAAACAATGGATGAATTGTACAACAGTACCATCGAACGGCTAGAAACCATCAAAAGAATGGGATATAACGTCGTGACCATATGGGAGCATGAATTCGACGCCAAGATGAAGAAGGACAAAGAGTACAAAAAAACCATTGAAAGTCTATATCCGAACTGTGACCCCATTGAACCAAGAGAGGGCCTGGCTGGAGGCAGATGCAATGCAATCAAAATTGCCTACGATGTTGAGGAAAGCAGTGAAAAGGAAATCAAGTACATTGACATTTGTTCACTGTATCCTTACGTTTGCAAACATAAATCCTACCCCGTAGGCCATCCAACAATCTTGACTCCTGAGAACATTGACATGAAGAATATTCGTCAGTATGAAGGACTCATTAAATGCAAAGTTCTACCCCCAACTGATTTGTTTCACCCCGTTCTTCCAGTTCACTGTAACAACAAGATGATGTTTCCACTCTGTATGAAATGTGCACAAGAAAGCTCAAACGTTTGTAACCATGAAAAAGAAGAGAGAGCATTGGTTGGATCTTGGGTTACATTCGAACTGTTCAAAGCTCTTGACTGTGGTTATCAGCTGATGTTTGTTTATGAAATCTGGCATTTCGACTCTGTTTCGGACCAGTTCTTTTAAGGCTATGTGGACAATTTCTTGAAATTCAAGCAAGAAGCCAGTGGATATCCCGGTTGGTGTCAGACAGACTCGGAAAAGGACCAATTCATTCGCGAGTATGAGGAAGCCGAAGGGATTCGTCTCGATCCAAATTGCATTCAAAAAAATCCTGGCAAAAGATCATTTGCTAAGATTATGCTGAACTGTCTTTGGGGAAAATTAGCACAGCGTGAAAACATGAGCAAGACGAAATACATCAGAGAACCATCTAAATATTTCGACTTGATTACCGACCCAAAATACACGGTAAAGCATGTGGAAATCTTTGACAATGAGTGTCCATTCATTTTGGTCAACTATGAAGAAAAGATGGACTTTGTCGAAACGCATGCTACAGCCAATGTTATTGTAGCATCCTACGTAACAGCTTATGCAAGGTTGGAACTGTACAGCGTTCTTGAAAGATAGGGGGATAGAGTTCTGTATTTCGATACAGATAGTTGTATGTACATTCATGACCCTCCATTGTGGAACCCTCCCATTATTAACAGCAGACTAGGAAAATGGACCGATGAAGAGCCTGATTGCAGAATTACTCATTTCAGAGGATTAGGTCCCAAGAATTACGCTTATAAAATGAGAACAAAAGATGGAAAAGAAAAAAGCAAATGTAAAGTCAAGGGAATTACTTTGGATTACAATACAAATCAGATGGTGAATTTCGACACCTATTCAAAATGTGCTTTGGATCGCACAATAGAAATCAAAGTTCAGTATGACTGCAGAATCAAAAGGCATAGAGACAGAACAGTGACCAGCGAACCACAGACAAAAACCTTTCGCTCTGTATACACCAAAAGAGTGATTGTAAACGATACTGATACTGTCCCCTATGGCCATAAAAGTTTGAGGGTATAAATAACTGTAAGAAACAACATCGTGTTACACTGTTTTGAAGTGAACGAACAAAGTAAGACGTCTCTATCGTTTTTAAAAAAACATTAAGTTTTCAAAAGTGAGAAATCATGTCAAGTGAAATGCTGCCTGTACCGATAGAACTACGTGAAAAAGTTTATAGAGATTTCATCCATCAGCACACGCTCGATGAACAACTACAGTTTGACATTAAATTCAGATGTGTGAAACTTTGGATAAACAAATTGCATAAGGGAGTTGTAAAAGGAGAAAAATCCTGCAAATTGTATGGTATACAGTTTTATTGTGATGATAGGGGACGACACAGATTTCGATCTTCCTTTCAAAGCTTATTTAGCAATTTGTCTGTTGAAAGACAACTATATTGCTAAACAAATGGATTCCACAAGTCGATGGCAATTCATCATCGTATGAAGACCAGAAGAAAGTTTTCTGACCGTTCTGAAAATGAAATCAGTTCTGTTTAACTTTTACTTATGCTACAAAAAAGGATCCATTCAAGACGGTGAGGAAACAGTGGATACCCTGGAAGGCTATATTCTATTTGATAGAGATGTCACAGAAGAAACCGTATATTCAACTCTTTCGACAAAAGATATTTCAAAACATGTTTTTCCATTTAGTGGAGTACGTGAATATAGTGAAATGGACAGCAAATTCCCATTGTTTTTGGGTAATGACCAACTGCACAAAGTTATTGTGGAACATGAAGACAAGTGGAAAAATCGAGGTATCTGTGAATTTGCATTGTAACGATACTGTACCCTATGACCTATAACTTCTGAGGGTATAAATAACTGTAAGGAACAACACCATGTTACACTGACTTGAAGTGAACGATCAAAGCAAGACGACTCTATTGAAAAGTGAAAATCATGTCAAGTGAAATGCTGCCTTTGCCAATAGAGCTACGTGAAAAAGTTTATAGAGATTTCATCCATCTGCACACGCTCGATGAACGAACACAATACAGTCTTAAATTCAACTGTGTGAAACTTTGGATAGATAAATTGCATAAGGGAGTTGCAAAAGGAGAGACATCCTGTAAGCTGTATAGCATACACGACTTTATTGCAATGTTGGTGACTGACTCAGATTTCGATACCACTATCAAAGGCTATTTAACAGCTTGTTTGTGGAAAAGTGACTATTTCGCTAAACAGTTGCAAGCCACAAGTCGATGGCGATTCATTATCATAGGAACACCAGAAGAAAGTTATCTGAACCTGTTGAAAATGAAATCAGACCTGTTTAACTTTTACTTACGGTATACAAAATCAAGAGATAATGTAGAAGGAGTGGATATCATGGAAGGCTATCTCCTATTTGATAGAGTTGTCACAGAAAAAATCGTACTTTCAACTCTTTCAGCAAAAGGCTTTGTCTTTCAAATTAGAGGAACGTGTGAATATAGTGGTTTGGACAGTGTATATCGTTTGTTTTTGGGCAATGAACAATTGCCTGTAAAAACTGTATTATCAAAGCTTTGTATATAAAAATGTATCTTCATTGCTTTGTATATAAAATGTCTTATCTTTTTTATCCTAGCGATATGTCCGTGAGACAGGGTTTTGGTACTCCGCCTCAATCTTATTATAGCGGGCAATATTTACACTATAAGAAGTACTTCAATTATGAGCATTTCATTAGAAAACATTATTTTGATGCAGAACGATACTTGGATGAATCTCAACCTAGTTTGTTCTCTAGAAGATTTTCCGTTTCAGAAATTTATGAAATGGTAAAATCTACTGTAGAACATAGTGATAGTATTAAATTGCAAGGTTTCAACAAGGTAATTTTTTAAATGAAATTTCCTGTTGAAATCGGAAAAGATGCAGACGGTAAAGTGGCATATGTTTGTAAAGTCGTCGCCTGCTATGATGGATTTGAGTTGCCGGACGTAGTTAGGTATAAAGATCTTTCTGTCATCACGGCATATCCTGTATAATGGATAAAAAACAATGGTTCTTTTTAAGAACCACTCTCTCCTTCTTTTAGGATTGAGGGCTCTTTTCAGAGCCAACCAATACCCAGGAAGACTACTTCTTCAAATTGTCAATTTCACAAATGTATTTCTCAGATCGAAAGATTGGTTGCATCAGACTCAAAAAAAGACTAAGTCCTATCAGAAGAGTCGTCGTTTTTCCCACGCCCGCCAAGACCAACCGTTTTTCCCACTCCCGCCATTCCTTTTCTACAAAAGAATATAACGAGTCTAACGATTGGTCTACGTTAATTCTGAGCCAAAAAGTAGGTCAAGCCCCTTCATCAAGTTATAAAAAATTCAGTGAACTTTTCCTATAACCATTCGACTCTCGTTTCTCTCGAGTAGCACGAATAAGAAATCGTAAAAGTATACCTAGACGAGAAAAATGCTTATATTTTTTCCTTATTGTCCTCAGTGTGATAGACCATGTGCAATAGAGTGTGGAAAATGCTTTCGTATCCTACACCATCTTGGAGAAAAGCACAATTGCCCAGAACCAGATAAGGGATTCTATGACGATGATGAAGACTATGGTGTAGTGATTTGGTGTCATCAATGCTGTCAAGCTTTCATTGTCAGTTCAAGTCAATTCTGAATTAAGAAATATAACGAAACTAACGATTGGATAACATTGGATAACATTAATTCCGAGTCAAAGTAGGTCAATCCCCCCTACCAGGCTATAAAAGACGGGAATATTTTTTCTTTTTTAATCAGTTTTTTCCTCTCAGAGCTCAAAAATAAAAACCCTCGACAAGCGATTCAAATTGATGGAAGCAGAGCGACGACTTAGAAGGGGATGCAGACAGATTGAATTACTTAAAATTCGTCTGAGTGGGGTGGAAAAACGGTGCAAAAGCAGAGCCGTACAGTATAATCTGAAAATTCAACTTTGTACAATTAAAGGAGTACTCATTATGTATAATGAGTATGTCCAAGGCAAAGTTGAAGAAATCAACGAACTTCGGCGTGAAATGTTCCCCGAAGATTCAGATGAGGAGGTTTAGAGTCCTCGATCTTTTCTCTAGTTTTGAAAATTAAGTTAACCGATAGTTAAATTAATTTCATTACAGAGAATGGTGAAAAACAGCCCTTTTCAGGGCTAACATACACCAAGAAAGTTTTTACTTTCTTCAAATTGTCAGACCAAGTCAATTCTGATTTAAGAAAAAAAGTAATTTTTATTCAACTTATCAAAAAAGAGAATTACACTCAAAAATAAAGACTAAGTTCATCAGAAAGTCTTGATCCCTACCGGAACGTACAGAATTGTTTTCATCTATCTTTTACTCATTCAAAGAGAATATAACGAAACTAACGATTGGCTAACGTTAATTCTGAGTCAAAGTAGGTCAATCCATCTGTAAAAACGTATAAAGAAAGTCAGAGAAGTTCTCATTTAATCATTTTTACCTCTCAATACTCGAGAATAAAAATGTTTTGCATGTTCATGTTTGGAGCAGTGGTATATCTTTCAATAGGGAACTGGATAGAAGAATGGTTTCGTCGACGACAGATACGTCATGAGATAGCACTACTTATCATGTTAATTAATGAGTTAGAGGCTGCGAGAGATAGACGAAGAGGTTGAAAAAATGCAGATCTTCGAAAAACAGTCCTTTTCAGGACTACCAAACGTCAAGAAAGTTCTATCTTTTCAAATTTTGTCAAACAAAATTCTACATAACTCTAAGAAAAAATTTCATCCCAAATAATATTCCCTAATATAGTGTAGTTCAGCCTTTTGCAAGTAACCAATATAACTATGTAAAAAAAAATCGAAAGACTATCATTTCTGCTTGACTAGAATTCAGTTGTTTTCGTTCAATCATAGGACATGTTACATTCGCGATAGAGATCAGATCAATCGGTTAGCTAGTACCCCAGATTTCTATCATTTCTCTCTCTAAGTGTTATAATCATTCGTGGGTGCTTCCGACCGGGTCCGCGCTCTTAATTCTGTATCAAAGTAGGTCAATCCCCCTACCAGCCTATAAAACGTTGACGATATTTCTCTACAACCATTCGGCTCTCGATCTTCGAGTAGTGCGAGTAAAAACATACTGTTAACGGAAAGATGAATCTCAACTTAGCCGATTACAACTTAACCGACTACATCTTAGACAACTCCTTGCCACAGAGTGGAAACAATGGAGATATTCTAGCGTCAGCCATGAATTCGACATTCATTGAGCCAATGACAGGGCCAGTTAACAAATTCGAGGAAGAGATGCTACAATAACTCAGATTTTAGAGGAGTTGAAAACATTGAACAGAAACATCGAGACAATATGTCAGCAAAGACAGTCAACTACGCCTGTTATTGTGAAGATTCCGGTGGAGTTCGACTTTGATAAAAACAGCCTTCGAAGACTAACAGATTCCCTCGTATCAGTTGTGAAAAAAAAAAAAAAAAAAGATCAGAAGTCAAAGGAAAAACAGTCAAAGGAAAAGCAACACTCAAAGGAAAATCAACACTCAAAGGAAACAGAGCCAGAGAAAGATCATCAACCAAAGGAAGAGAAGATAAAAAAACGAGAAATAGAGAAAGACGATGATGACCAACTTCACAAAAAACAACGATACGATCCCAGCTATGTAACACCATCAAAAATAGGCTTGGGAAAACATGGAAAAAACATCGACAACTTCAAGGATTTCAAGATCCCAAAGATTCCAAAACTCAAACTCAAAAAGATACCAAAAGAAACAAAGAAAAGCTCTCAATAGAGGAAAGTTGTCATTAGAAGAGGAAAAAACACAGCAAAAAAAGACACAGAAAAGACAAAAAAGACAGTCCAATCTCCAAAAACAGTCCTTTTCAGGACTAATCAAACCCTAGAAAATCTATCTTTAACAATTGTCAATATAGCTAAGACCGATAGAGGGTCTTTTTATCTGGGGAACCATGTCGTGGGAAAAAAGACTAAGTCCAACGATAGACTCTGTCTGAGCCAAGCTGAGCCAGATTGTTTACATTAGCCGGGACTACTTTTTTAATCAAATTGTGAAAAAAGACAAAGTCCGACGAGGCTCTCTGCCTGAACCATCCTGTGGTGTGATTCACCATCAATACGAATTTTGGCGGGAAAACGTCTCGACCAATCAAAACGCTTGTTTACGTTTGTTTACATCAGCCGGAACTACTTTTTAATCAAATTGTGGAAAAAAGACTAAGTCCGACGGTAATAGAGAGAAAGAACAACTCTCAAAAAAAAAGACTAAGTCCAACGAGGGTCTCTGCCTGAACCGCCTGCCGGAACTACTTTTATCCAAGTAGCGGACTATTTATTATTGTATTTCTACGCGCGGAAGCCGATTTACCGCCAAATCTCCGGTGATGCGGCTCCCAGTCCCCGGTCTACCCTCCCGTGGCGGGTAGACTAGGGACCAGGGAGGGTAGACTAGGGACTCAGGGAGGGTAGACTAGGGACCGAGTCCCTAGGCTACCCTCCTATACTACTGATATCTGTACTGAAAGATGGACAAACAGATGGTCATTGGTCCATGACGAAATTAAACATTTAGCCCCCTTTTTTCATGACATGGCGTTTCATGAAATAATAACAAATAACTATGTATTGTCTGTGGCTTGCAATAAAGAATAAAAAGATGAAGTTTCATGACATTTCGTCCTGTAGTTAAAGAGATATTGGTCCACAATGAAAATATACGTCAAGCCCCCTTTTTCCACGACACAGCAATAACTGGTCCTATTAGACCTACAATCAAACTCATTCAAAATCTTATGGTCATATATATTTTGACCAAGTTTGGTGCTGACTGGTTTAAATTTGTAGATGCTAGAGTGTAAACAAAATCAAATGTAGCAATTTTTTTAATTCAAGGGCAAATAACTCCAGTCGTTCTGGTCCGATTAGGCACATAATCAGACTCATCCGAGATCTTATGGTCATATATATTTAGACCAAGTTTTGTGCTTATTGGTTAATATTTGTAGATGCTAGAGTGTAAACAAAGTCAAATATAGCAATTTTTCTAATTCAAGGGCAAATATTTCCAGTCGTTCTGGTCCGATTACACATATAATCGAACTCATCCGAGATCTTATGGTCATATACATTTTGACCAAGTTTGGTGCCAATTAATTAATATTTGTAGATGCTAGAGTGTAAACAAAGTCAAAATATAGCAATTTTTCTAATTCAAGGGCAAAAAACTGCAGTCGTTCTGGTCCGATTACACCCATAATCGAACTCATCCGAGATCTTATGGTCATATACATTTTGACCAAATTTGGTGCCGATTGGTTAATATTTGTAGACGCTAGAGTGTAAACAAAGTCAAATATGGCAATTTTTCTAATTCAAGGGCAAATAACTCCAGTCGTTCTGGTCCGATTACACCCATAATCGAACTCATCCGAGATCTTATGGTCATATACATTTTGACCAAGTTTGGTGCCGATTGGTTAATATTTGTAGATGCTAGAGTGTAAACAAAGTCAAATATAGCAATTTTTCTAATTCAAGGGCAAATAACTCCAGTCGTTCTGGTCCGATTACACCCATAATCGAACTCATCCGAGATCTTATGGTCATATACATTTTGACCAAGTTTGGTGCCGATTGGTTAATATTTGTAGACGCTAGAGTGTAAACAAAGTCAAATATGGCAATTTTTCTAATTCAAGGGCAAATAACTCCAGTCGTTCTGGTCCGATTACACCTATGATCGAACTCATCCGAGATCTTATGGTCATATACATTTTGACCAAGTTTGGTGCCGATTGGTTAATATTTGTAGATGCTAGAGTGTAAACAACAAAATGTGGACGGACGGACGACGGACGGTGAGTGATCACAATAGCTCACCCTTAGCACTTCGTGCTCAGGTGAGCTAAAAAGAACATCAGTCAAAGGTAAAGCAGTCGGAAAAAAATCAACCGTCAAAGGAAAAACGAGCAAAAAAAGATGAACAAACAAAGAAAACCCCAACCAGAAAAAAATCAACAAAGGAAACACAGACAGAAAAAGATCGACATCAAAAGGAAAAACAGTCAGAAAAAAGACCAATATTAAACGGAAGAGAAGATGAGAATAAAAACACGAGAAATAGAGAAAGACGATAGTCAACTTAACAAAAAACAACGATACGATCAGTTATATCGTCCGCTCATGTATTTCGACGATCATGTATTTCGACGACATATTTGTTTTGACCTCGTTCTCGCATATTTCCCACGAGCCGATGACGTCATCGCGCCCTTTACCAACAGTAAACACGAAAACTTTCGCCGAGAGAAAAAAAATGTGGAAAATAAGAGATAAAAAGGTAAAAAAAAATTAGTCATTTTTCAATAAAAAGATAATGCGGATTTTTGTAGCTTCAAAAAAGGCATTTCTCTTGAGAAAAAACAAAAAGAAAAAATCAATGACATGTCGTCTTGTAGGCTGGCCCTCTATTTATGAAAATCACGTGACAATCATGTGACTTTGATAATGCTACATCATAAATTTCGACCGTTTTGTAATATGTACGCGGTATATATACAGGTGTGAGCTGCAAAGGTAACAAACATTACACTGTGCACTTTATACAATTTAAACATTATTTATATCTACCCATATGACTTTAATTCATTTTTTCAGTGTTCAAAGAAGAACTATAGACTTTATTCTCCCACATCAATGACAGCTGCTTATATGAAAGTGAAAGAAACTGGTGCAGCAATCCTGACCACTGCGAGGGAGTTTGGTGTTCCAGAGTCTTCCTTGAGACACAAGCTTAGCGGGAGGGTGAACCCTGAAGCAGTCAGATCTGGACCACCCGCACTTTTTTCACAGGAACAGGAAGCGCACTTTGCAGATCACCTGAAATTCACAGCATCTGTTGGATATGGTTATAGCAGGTATTCATACTTGTATTTTTTTTCCTTGAAAGTGCATTCTAAATCATAGGTACCAAACAAGCAAGAAACACAACTTTCTTTCTGTAATATATTTGTTAATGAAAAGCCCTTTAAAAACATCACAGGAACATTATGAATTGCTTTTATTTAGCAAATTTACATCACCATGAAGAAATGAAAAAGGAAAATTTTCTATATCTAAGTGTTTTTTCTTACAATGGTTTTGAAAACATTCGAGAATAAACTTAATGCTTATTTTTCAGGTCAGAGGTACTTAACATGGCCCATGAGTATGCTGTGTGCCTTGGTCACAGGGACAATGAACATCCCCTCAGTTTCCAATGGTATACAGATTTCATGAAGAGATGGCCAGACCTGAAAGTCTTAAAACCAAGGGGTTTACAGATGCAACGAGCAAAAGCTACAACTATTGATTGTGTTGCAAATTATTATACTGAACTGGATAGAATTTTGACTAAGTATGATCTCAAACAAAAACCAGAGTGCATTTACAACGTGGACGAGAAAGGTTTGTCTACAATGCACAAACCACCATCTATTGTTGCTGCTGTCGGCTGCAAGCCACCAGCTGTTTTGTCCAGCTCACGTGTTCTTGTTACTGTCATTGGTTGTGGAAATGCCCTTGGCTATTCTGTACCACCTTTTTTCATTTTTCCTGGTCTGAGAATGCGTCAGGAGTTGCTGGATGGTAAGACTCCAGGTGCTGATGGAGATGTAACAGAGTCTGGCTGGAGCAACAGCGAAATATTCAAAAAGTACCTGGAAACCCACCTTATAAAATACCTGCCAGAAAGAAGTGTTGACCGCCCTGTTTTATTATTGTATGACGGTCACAAGTCTCATGTGAGTCTTTCTCTAATTGATTGGGTAAAGAAAGAAAACATAATTCTCTTTGTTTTACCTGCTCACACCAGTCACGTTTTGCAGCCAATGGATGTAGCTTGTTTTGGTCCCTTTGAGAAAATATACAATGGAATGTCTCACAAGTTCATGAGAGAACACTGTGGTCAGTCAATTACACGGTATAATGTATGCTCCACTGCATGCCCTGCATATGCAAAGGCACTATCTCCTGAAAATCTCCAGTCTGCTTTCAGGAGGTGTGGAATCTACCCATACAACCCGAATGCTGTGGATCAAACCAATTTCAAGCCGTCTGAAGTATTGCAGCAGAGTGAACAGCCACCCTCTACCAAAACCCATTCGTCCATAATTTCAAAACCTAGCCCAAAATCTCCTGCTTTGCTGGATTCCCAAACCCCACCTCTTTCAAAAGTCATGGATGATCCTGTTTGCAATTTTTTCAGCCTGAAGGAAAAAAAAATTAATCAGAAGAAAACACAAACTAAAAAAAGAAAGTACCATAGCAGCATAATCAGTGGTAAAGCGTTGACAGAGAATGACATGGTCTGCAGAATACATGAACATATTTCAAAGAAAGCAAAGCCAGTACAAAAAAAGACAACCAAAACAACTAAAACTAAAAAAAATATTAGAAAAAATACAAGTTTGCCCAGTGAGCCACAGCCAGGTCCATCTGGTTTGTCCAAAGAAAGCAAAAAAAGATGTACCCTTGTAGACTTGGAGGAGTCCAGTTCTTGTCCGACTTCATCTGGAGATGAAAGTGACAAATGTTGTGTTTGTGGCAAATTCACTCCAGATGAAGTCCGTCAAAGTGTGTCCCTAATTTTTACAAAATGGGTGGCCTGTGATGGAAATGGTTGTGACCATTGGGTACATTTGAACTGCTCAAAAGTCAGTGTGATTAGAAGAGAAGACAAGTTCTACTGTCCTCACTGTTCAGCTGAAGAGTAAAATGAATCAATATGTAATTTTTTTCTATTTCAGACGACCATACATACCAATAAATATATATTTCCATGTCAAAATAGGTATTTATAATTATTTGTGTGAAGATCACTGCTAATCCCAGGGTAAAAAAATAATGAGCATACTACTTACGCCACAGTGATGGTATTTTATGCCAACCAATGAAATTCGTCGAAATACATGAGCGTCAAAAATATGGCAGCTCCCCCATGACTTTTTGTTTACATTTCGATCTTCCATGGTAAGTATGATCCTTTGAATTTTAATGGTGAAATAACTGAGATATAGGCTAAAATCATCGTTTCATACAAAAAGATTGAAGTTTCCCTCGCCAGAGATAAACGCTATTGGTTCATTGCTTAAGGTCGTCGAAACCCATGTCTCCGGGCTACATCTCCACCAAAAACGGGTCTGGGAAAACATGGAAAAAAACATTGATAACTTCAATGACTTTAAGATCCCAAAGATCAAGATCTCAAAGTTCCCAAAGAAAAGCTGTCATCAGAGGAGGAAAAATAGAAACCAAAACAGCCCTTTTCAGGGCTAACCCACCAACGAGAAAGAGCTATCTTTCTCAAATTGTCAATTTCTCTATGAAATCTACTCCAAAAAGTCTAAGTCCAAATCCAACCCCAGAGCTGATAAAGAGATCAGTGAACAGTGATCATCTCAAAAACAGACTAAGCCCAGCCTAATAAAGTCGTTCTCCGTCAGTCGCCAGTTTACTGATAAGCCCTGATAGAGGGAAATCTGTAATCAGTATTCAAAAAACTAACCCCGAACCTTTTTTAAAAACTATACGCTAACATAACAAGACCAAACTATTTTTAAAACTATACGCTAACATAACACTGTTGTAGACAGAGAAAAATGACGTCACACTTACGTCATTTTCTATCTGAATGATTTTTTTATCCTTATCAGCACTCTTCTATCTTTTTCTCAATTTTATCATTTTCTCTAAGAGTTATATTCATGGATATGCTTTCGTCCAGGATCGCTTTCTTAATTCTGAGTCTAAGTAGGTCAATCCTACTGAAGGACTATAAAATCTGTAATATTTTCAATACATTAATCATTCGGTCCCCGAATAGATGACAGCGAAAGAAATGGTGATGGACTATAGTGTACAAATTCTACTTCTCTCGATGACGAAATGGTATCTGACAACCTTTCTACTAGCAATGATGCATAACCACACTTTGCCCATGCATAAAATAAACAAAATAAGAAGGTTAATAGCAGATCGGAAAAGAGTCGTGGAGTGTCCTATCTGTCAGGCAAATTTTGGATACCGTCATTAGAGGAGGAAAAAAAAACTCCAAAGCAGTCCTTTTCAGGGCTAACCATTACCCAAGAAAATATATCTTTCTCAGATTTGTCAATCAAAATCTACATATTTCAAAGAGTTACACTATAAACATTTAACGAACCTATTGATTGGACAACGTTAATTCTGAGTCTAAGTAGGTCAATCCTCCCACAAACCTATAAAGAGACGGGGTTTTATCATTGTATTAACTCACGATGAAGCTGTCAAAATTCTTTTGCGGTCTGTTTGGTGAAAAGAAAGACAAGGAGGAGAGGAAACGACAAAAAAGAAAGGATCTTTGCCAGTACGAAAGTTTTTAAATAAAATATAAAAACATATGCATATGACTTGACATTTTTTGTTTGACAATTTGAGAAAGATAGAGCTTTCTTGCAGAATGGTAGCCCTGAAAAGGACTGTTTTAAATCGAAGAGAATGTATTCTTCACCATTTCAGCGAAGGATACACCCTCATCAATTTCGCCTGCCATCCTCGATGTTCTGTTGGTTGCTATCAAATCCGTCAAATCGGGGTAAATATTCCCCATCTTGACTATTGGGGTGCGAGTACAGAACTCATAACCCCGTCTCTCAAAAAATTCTCGGAGAGCTTTGTGCTTCAACCTCTTCCTTTCTTCTCTACTGTCTTGCTCCTTCTCCATTTCTTCTTTTTCCCACTTCTCCTCTTCCTCAACTTTCTTACCGCCGAACAAGCCACAGCAAAATTTGGACAATTTCATCGTGAAATGAGTTAATACAAGAATAAAACGCTGTCTCTTTGCGGAGGGATTGACCTACTTAGACTCTAGAATTAAGAGCGCGGACGAGGGCGAGAGCATGTAGATGGAGCATAACATTCTATATGATCTATCTACAATATCCAAGAGTGTCATTTCCAAAAAATGTAACGATACTATCCATTGGATAACGTTAATTATGAGTCAAAGTAGGTCAATCCGATTGTAAACGTATAAAAAGATAGTGATATTTCTCTATAATCATTCGACTCTCGTTTCTCGAGTAGCACGAATAAATCGTAAAAGTATAGCAAGACGAGAAAAATCAAATATGGAACAGATAAATCATCAAGTAACCTGCGCTCTCCGAGACTACCTGAGTGGTGGTGAAGACTTATTAGTACTAAGGACCCAACTCATAGAAGTGCAAAGGCAAGTAGAACAGGTATCACAACCATACAGAGAACTCGGTGAAAAATTGCTTGAGCTGTTTATGCAGACAACAACCCCGGATCTCATTTTGGTTGATGTTAAATTCGGGAGAAAGATCACTACGAATGACGGAACAATGACAATTACAAAAAGATTTGGGAATTGTCCCATCTGCCAGGCGAATTTCGGGTGTTGTCATTAGACCAGAAAAGACGAGAAAACAGAAAAACACAAAAAGACAGAAAAAGAGAAAAACAGTACGTTCTCCAAAAAAACAAAACAGCCCTTTTCAGGGCTAACACTTATCCAGAAAATCTATCTTTTCTCAAATTGTCAATTTCGCTAAGGCCAACATGGTCTTTGCCTGAGTCAGTCTGTGGACCATATCCACCTAGAGAGAACGACTCTCCACTGGTACCCGCTGAACAGTGTAGGTCCCCAATACCCCTCAACCCTAATAGAGAGAAAGAACGGCTCTCCGCTGGTATCCGCTGAACAGTGCAGGGCCCAATACCCTTTGCGCTGACTTTGCGCTGTATTTGCGCTAACCCATTTGCGGGGAACCAGTGGCAACCAGACGTGGGGGGAGTCAAAGTGCCATGTGGCACTTTCTGGCACTTTTTTCGTCTAAATTTACCCCATGCGACCCGCCTCGGGAGGGCAATATGGGGTAAATGTGGCTCAGGGAGGGTCGGATAGGGTATTTTCCCCTAAAAATACCCTATCCGACCCTCCTTTACTACTCATATTGTAACAGAATATATATGACAATAAGATGTCAGATGAGTTCCTTTTGAGCGGGATTGGGGTAGTATGTCCTGAGTTATTTGCCCTTGAATTTTGAAAAGTGCTAGACTCAGGTGAGCGACTTTAGGGCCATCATGGCCCTCTTGTTTAAAATAGTCTTCTGTTTCTCGCTAACCATGATTCTATGCTGTTGATCAATGAACGAATCATGGTATGCTCTCTCTCTCTCTCAAATCAATCGATGAATAAGAATGACAGAAATATCATATTGTCGACGTATTTTGCTTGCAACATGGGCAAAGATTGCGTGTTTTTTCCCAGTAAACTTGTGAAACCTCCACTTTCAGTTGGACAGACAAACGTAATAAGAAAAAAAATATCACTATTGCCAGACATAACCATCGTGACTGTAAAATGAACATTTTGTGTCCGGAAAACCTGTATGAAAAATACCATTTGAATAATCACGGGAGATAAATGGTGACAAAATTCTGTCATTATAAAACAACAGTTATTTCCCTATCATAAGAGTATACGCTCCAGCTCATGGATGGTATAAAGTTCTTTGAATTAAGTCTTGAGAGGACGATGGTGTGTCGTATAATGATCATATCTGTAAAGTTTTGTCAAAATTGCTTCAGCAGTTTCAGAGAAGAAAATGGTTTGAAATGAAAGCTAAGAGCCACTCACGCCTCATTCGGCAAGCCTTGGGTGATCCATTGATCAAGTGTCGGCTGTATTACGATGGTGATATACATTTACATTGAAGACCGCCAGGTGGCACTTTTCAAATACATACCGATATCTGCGCATATCATATTTTTCGAAGATAAATCCGTCGTCTGAGCATGTCAATATTCCTCGATCTGCTATGACGCATTACTATGGTGTACAGGAAAAATTAATACGCGAAATAGTAAGCGGAAAATGGCTATAAACAATACGTCTGTGCTCTACAAATTTCTTGAAAATACATTTCAAAAGGAAAAAATAATTTCATAAAATACCAATTGTTTACTGCAAATCTCTGTAGACAGTTTCTAAATACAGCCATGGGGAAAACCGGGATCTGTGCAACAGACTGACAACAAAAATAACACCCCGGTGCCTTTTCTAAAGCTTATATGGGTACAGGGGCTATATTTTAAATGGCTGGTGCAAAGGTTATATGCTGGCTAACCGTTCCTGGATGAATCGTACTAAGTAGGATTTAGTGAGTAAACGTGCATTTTATTGTGAAATTCACTGCCTTAATTGCCGCCTTCAAAAGTAATCCGGTTTTGTACCCAGAATGCCCATATCGGATAGGTTATGTATTTGAAAAGTGCCACCTAGCGGAAGATAATGAAATAAACCTGTCTACTATGACGCATCCCTGTCATGTACAAGATAAATATTGATACGCGGTGCGTAAATTGCCGTAAAAAGTGCAGTCCGAAAATCGCAGTAAACACTACGTTTATGGAAAATTCAAGTCGGTATTTTGCTACAGATTTCTCAAAAAACAAAAGGATTTCAAACGGGGAAATATCTTTCTAAAATACCAATTGTTTACAGCAAATCTATGTCGACAGTTTCTAAATATAGACATGCAGAAGACTGGGATTTGTGCAACAGACTGACAACAAAAATAACGTCCCTACGCAGCCCATATAAGCTTGGAAGATAGCCCGGTATAAGCCAGCATGGTGGGGACATGGTCGAAACGTTTTGCTTTTTTGTAAATTTTTTGCCTATCAAATGACCACTGCCTCAGGATTCAGTGGGTTGTTGGACAGAATGGATTTTGTAGATCCATAACCATGCAAATACATCGCCTCCCCCCAAATAAAACTGAAATAAAGAGGCGATATATGCCAAAGATCAGGCTGCATGTTCTTTCCAGGTCAATGATTCTGATCTCGACCTAAAATGTCTGCACATTCACGGCAAAAGAAGTGTTAAATAATTCACATTGTCATATAAAACTGCATCCGGATTGGCAAAGATCACTGTATCATCCTGTACTTTCACAAAACATGAAATTTAACACGCCACGTGACGTTACTAAACATAGATCCATCAGCTGTGACTGGTGATTGGCAGGTAGTTGGTATGCCCTGTCATTCCGGAATTTCAATTCAAATAAGCTATGCTCTGTGAAAAGGGGGACTTAATGCATCTGCAAAAGATATAGACCCAGGTCAGCCTGCGCGGACTGCGCAGGCTGACGTGAGTCGAAACTTTTTGCTATTGGTTAATTTTCTGCGTGTCAAAGAACCAGTGGACCTCATGAATCGGTCAGTTGTTATGGATTCTATAAATTCATAATTTTGCGATGTCTTGCTTGGTATAATGCATTGCGGAGATGCAGTAAACCCCCTTTTGCTTGAGTATGGTCCAAATATTTCAGTCAAGCGATTTCAAAGCAGTTTCATTTTTCCCACAAGATCTAGACGCCTCTGAGTAGGCTTTATCTGGTTCCTCGGGTCCAAAGTTCGAACTTTTCATTTGCTACAGTCTTACGAAAAACTGCATTTGAAAAGCAACGTATTGTATTCCTTGTTACGTTTTAACCGATAAGTTTATACATCGGTACCTAATTGAAGAATTTTTGTGTTAAAGGAGACCCTTTTTGAAAACACTGTAGCGAACGAAGAAATTGCTCTTTACAAGCATTTTGCCACTTTTTTTTTCAAATTCGTGTATAACCATTCACTGATTACAAGGATGTTTGAAAAGTCACCTGCAGCACAGTTTGGGTTCCAGTCCGATCATTTTTTTTCCCTATACATGTATTCGGACCTTACTTTGTCAAAAATGAGCCTCATTTTCGACAAAGTTACGTCCGAATACAAAATAAGGGTTTGATTGATTGATTGATTGAATGGTGTTTTACGCCGCTTTCAACATTATTTCAGTCACATCACGGCGACAACTTCCATACAAAAAGGGAAAAAATGATCGGGTTGGAACCCAGGCTAACTGCAGCATTGTTGTCCCATGATGTAATCAATGAAGCCGGTTGTTTCACCGCGTTGCCCTGTCAGTATTCTTGTGCATGTGTGTACGTTCGTGCGTGTATTGGTGGGTCGTAGAAAAGTTGTCAGTGGCTTTGAAATAGTTTTTTGCTTAATATTGGTTAACTCTTTGTCAGACAACAAACGTTTAGGCTTGTCCAACATGAAATAATCGGCAAACGACGTATTAAAAGTGGTTTTAATAATTAGAGTCATCTCTGAACAGGAATCGATCTTTTCAAAAAAACGTTGGTTTTTTTTCTCAGAGTCGTTAAAACTTTGGAAGTAAAGGATTAAAGAAACATTAGGAAAGAACACATGTCGAGGGGTGAATACGAAACTATTCCATCTGCGTTTCGAACAATGTTTACAGGAGAGGGAAAAACGCTTCTCATTTCTGTGAAAAGAATAGTTAGATCATCTTGTTTAGATATGTTGTGTTGAGCTGAGAGCGTAAATTCAGCACAACATAATTAAACAAGACGATCTAACAACGCTTTTCACGGAATTGAGTTTTTTTCCCCCTCTCCTGTAATATTTTCCAAAATGCAGATGGAATAGTTTCGCATTCACCCCTCGATGTGTACTGTGCGCCGTGTTTTAAGAAGCTGACAGAAATGTCTATTTCTCTCGTACGGATCCGTGAATGTTGCCAATGCATCGAAAAAAAAAAGAGCCGTCAGAAGGGCGTGGTTTCACGAATGTGTTTTTGTCAGAAAAAAAGAAACATATTTAGCTGTCGCTGTAGGATGTACCTTCACCTCCAAGGTTACCATTCAACCGTTCATTTTGAGGATATTTGTTTTATTTTGGTGAAAGAGAAATTTGTTTCATCGAGTGAACATCATCATTAATATTTTCACTCGTGGCTGCGACAAAAAAAAAAAACAATTACTCTATTTATTTCATGCTTCTAACCCCTTTTTTGTTGGAACTTGCAAAATACATGGGAGCTCTCGGTATTTCCGTACCAGTGAGTACATTAATCGGTATATATTCACAAGTCGAAATGGTGAAATTATCAAACCATAATCCGCCATTATTTCCCGATAAACTACCGAAAAGCATGAATAAATTTCAATAATTGAAAAGTAACAAAGGGCTTCCCATGAAGAACTGTTGAATTCAACCGGTGCTTTCTCGTGAAAACGAAATTTTGAGTTAAAAATGTAAGTAAAAATCATCAAACCAGAATGTGCTGACAATAGACGCTTGTCTTTCTTATACGGAAGCTTACCATGAAGTTTTGTTGAATTCCCCTCCGGTATTTGCTGAGAAATACCGCGGATACAAAATTTGGACGAACGGACGGAGGTAAGGACGAACTGTGTGGCAGCTATACGCCCCCCCTCCCCCAGTGATTTTTTCTGGGAGCATAAAAACATAAGACGGCTCCTCAAGCTGTTTTTCAAAAATAAAACTAGATACACTACTTCTGAAGAAAGAATATCGAAAGGTACTTATGGCTCAGTCTACAACCATGATGATTTTTTAGCAGTTGCAATAAAGTCCTGTGAGAGATCTTTAAGCGCTTTTACAGGTCGTTCTGTCTATGAAAAGATTCAAGTACAACTATCGGATGAAAGTTCTGAATGAAGGTATTGTGAAGTAATTTTATAATGTTTCATTCGATAAAATTTGTACATAAAATTATGAAGAGAACGACAAATAATAATTCGTGTTGTGACATCATGACAATGAACAGCTCTTCTTTACTACGAGTCTGAAGCAGTAGTTTCCACTGAAATTGAAACTCACGATTCTAAGTATGGCCATTTGACAATCCATTTAGACAAATTACAACGATGATAGCGCACATCTACGATTACCGCTCTCTTACTGCCCTCTACAATCAAACGTACGACGTACCGGGTGGTTGTTGAATGCAGCTGGACTGTGCCGATGACTTCTCCATGCTTTCTCTCGAGCTATTTCACCAGCTCTCTTGCTCTTAAAGCCACACGTTTGGGACCGGAAATCGGAAAGAAAGTAACAGGAAAAAAGTAACAGTTCAGTTGTGAGTAGGAAGAAAAGAAACATAAAAAAGTAACAGTTTTGGGTTTTATTGGATATTAAGCTGATAAAAATAAGGCTAATGAACTTAAAACAAAAATAAGGCCAATAACCTTGAAACACAGTGTACACTCTGACAAGTCTTTTAAACATCATACGAGTATTATTATAATTTCCCTAGGAATTCGGACACTAAGATTTTTGCCATAATTCTCTCAAAATAAAAGAAAAAAATGTTGACTCTTCATGGAATTATGTGTCCGAAAGATACAGACTAAAAACAGTGAAGACTCTGTTCAGCTTGCAAACCTGATCTGAGTCTATACTCTTTGCGGAAGCCTGTCTATCCAAAAACCTAGGAAAAATTACGGGATATGTAGCCCTGACTTATTATGGTTAATGAATTAGCACAGCTAGAAGAAGTTTTGTGTTCTGGTAACTGCTTCGTTTTTTCAGAGACTGTCTCTCTTTGTATTCCCTATTACGTTTTTTCCGTTACCTTCTCTCCTGTTATTTTCTTTCCTACATTCTCTCACAATTACAACAGAGTGTGCGTTAGTTCCGCCATTATATTTGGTTTACTTACCTCTTTAATAGACGAAAAAGTTTTAGTTTTTTCCGACTTCAACGAATTTTACTGCTGACAAATTAAATGCCTCGTAAATGACTGAATTTGGTTTTGAAGATGGAGAAAACATTGTGGGATGTAATCAGAATTTTCTCATTTTCCAACATTTTTTTGTTACGGCCTCTTTCTCATGATCTTTACAGGGTTTGTGCGTTAAACAAAATATGAGCCGTGCTCTGTGAAAAGGGGTCTTAATACATCTGCGAAAATATCGACCCAGGTCAGCCTGCGCAGTCCGCGCAGGCTGACCTGGGCCGAAACTTTTCGCTGATAGTCAATTTATTGTATGTCCAAGGACCCGTCTACCTGATTGAATCAGTTGTTAAAAAAAGTGGCTATTATGGATCCATAATTATGTGATAGCTTGATTGGTACAAAGCATCAGGGAGATGCATTAAGCCCCTCTTTGCCAGATCCTGGCTCAGATTTTTTTTTTTTTTTTTTTTTTTTTTTTTTTCCAGTCCTGTTGATGGGTTTGCATCAATTGTATGAGGACAGGCATTCGACTTATCCACTCTGTCTCTGGAGAACTCTCTTTCCAAGCATACTTTCGAAACCACATTAAACAGAGTAGAAACGCTGACGACGGACCATTACTTAAAAATTACTTGGTAATGCTTGACATTTACATTAGTTCCGCCAATGTAGTTGGTATGCTGAATCACAGTGCTAACAGCGCAACCTTTACAAAGTCTTTGCATTATCATTTCACTTGTCAATTGTCTGATCTAATAAGAAATAAATCATCCGGGAGGAAATTCGAATATGAATGGGGGAACTATTGCCTTGTAAAACAAATCCAGGGGATCGAATAAAACCTTGCGTAGGGCAAAAGTGAAATTCGGTGACTTCTGCGCACGGAGATCAATATCTGGCCGCACACAACTTGCCGTCTGATCTTGGATCCGCATACTGTCAGATATTGTGTAAGATATTCTGCGGAATACAAGTGAACCATGCTCTGTGAAAAGGGGGCTTAATGTGTCTGCAAAAAAAAAAAAAAGTATCGTCCCATTCAGCCTGCGCAGTCCGCACAGGCTGATATGTGTTAAAACTTTGCTATTGGTCAATTTTCTGCATGTCCAAGGACCTCTCTTCCTCCAGATTTAGTCAATGGTGAGACAAAATGGATTTTATGGATCCGTAATTATCTGATGACTTGCTTTGTATAATGCAGCTTGGAGATTCATCAAGCCCCCTTTTGCAAGAGCATGGCTCAAATGTTTAGCTTTGTTACAAATTCCGTCTATGATAATGGCAGAATTATATCATCTCATTCAGCTGGCGGGTTACTTTTTCAGTGTCAAGTGATATACACTCGACCTCTGTCGACGGCTGAAAATAACATTCCCTGTAACTTAAAAAGATTTCAATCTCACAGAATTGACTAAATAAGCGGGTAGTATAGATTCACGATCATACTGAACGTTTTGTACAGTCTGATCTTGATCTATGCAACCCGAAAAAAGCTCCTCTTTCCGTCGACGGCGCTGAGAAGGTTACTTATATGAACGCATCACCTGCAACCGTGAAATTTATTGCAAACGGTTTTATAAATACATTCGTAAGACACCCGTGGATTATTTTCTTTTTTAATCAGACAGCACGGTCTTAAACATGTGCACATGAATACACGTGAAAATGAAAATATGGCGGCAAAACATAGTTCTGCAGTAATGTTTTAACTGGTGACCTGCTGCCAAACAAATGCAAGAATTAATGACTAAAGGGTTGGCAGAAATGTAGGTCACCGGAAATGTATGCTAATGACCGATTCGTTTACCCTTAACCTGCTAAATACATGAAATGAAACTTTCAAACATATTGTTTAACTCTTTACCAAACGACAAAAATTTAGACTGGCCCAAATTGAAAGCATTTGCAGACGACAAAATAAATGTTATTGAAAAATTGAAAATTGTTTTGGGTAGAATAGAACACATTGTGGGAAAAGGAGAAAATGCTGGTTACCAGCATTTTCTCTTTTCCCACAAGGTTTTCACAGGACTTCTTTCACAGGGTCGTTAAAAGTCGGGATTGTGTGGTAAAGAGTTAAAAAAAAAAAAACTTGCTGTCTCTAGTTACTTTTAGGGGCAAAAACATCTCCTTATCGTATAGTGCAGATCCAAGATCAGACTGCACGTTCTGTGCAGTCTGATCTTGATCTACACTGTCCGCTAAAGGTCCTTGGGTCGCGCTTAGAAGCCTAAGGGTTAATATGGAAGTTATAGCTATGTAAATTTGAAAGTCGTGCTGTCGTGACAAGTTAACCACGTGTAACCGACATATCGACACCTGCGGGAAGAATAAACCCTTCTCAGAAGCGCTTATTACTTCTCATAAATGATAGAAAAAATAATTTGTACGAAATAGGGATTTGGATTTGTTTGGTATTTAACGCAGCTTTCAACATTATTTCGGCTTTTTAAATGGCGGCGGCCAGATAATATACCCATGCTTTCCTGAAGTTTCTTTAACACGTTCTCCCCCATGATATGTTTTCCAATCCACTTGCTGCTCTTCTATATAACCATCGTCGGAACAATGATCAGCGGTGAGAGAGGAATGAATCCTACCGCAACTTCCTATCAGCAATCCTCCGAAAGAAATTGACCGACCGGGGGATTCAAACCAGCGACCCCCCCATAACTTAAGTCCTGTTTGTCACCGACTGAGCTACCGTACTCGGCGTTTACATGGAAAAGGGTATTGCTTTTCAAAGAAGTAATTACAAATTTAAAAATAGAGTTTATTTTTAATTTGTTGAAAATAAATATGGATAGCAAGTAAATTATCATATTTCCAGCGGAAATCATCACCACAGATCTACTATAGTCACCAAAACTGATTTCCACATTTGATATGAGCTATGCTCTGGCAAAAGGGGGTTTAACGCATTTCCGTGATACAAAGCAAGTCATTTCATCATTCTGGATCCATGAAATTCATTTTCTTGAACAATCGACTGAATCCCGAGGTAAACTGGTCCTTTGATATGGAGAAAACTGACCAATATCAAAAAATATCGACCTAGGTCAGCCTACGTAGACTGAGCAGTGTGACCTGGGTCGATACTTTTTGCAGATGCGTTAAGCCCCTTTTCATGGAGCTTGATTCATGCATGTTTAACTCTTTCAGCGCCAAATATATAAACTCTACCAGTTTCGACCGCTCGAACACGGGGTCTCCAGGTTACAAGTCCTACACTGTGCCACGCAGGAACCCGCCGAAGTGACTGCGAAGGAAAAGATAGTGTTTGACCATTTATATACAATTTATTCATACTTAAAACACACAAAAAATGAATATGATATATATGAAAACAAAAACCAGAGATATCGAAACTACATTAGCATTATCTTATGTCTGTAAATCTACCTGTCGGTTTGTTCAAAGCATCAGAAAGGAAGATATAGGCAATCAATTTTTATGCATCTTTACCAACAGACTAAATTATAGATTTGTCCAAATTAAAATCACATGCAGATGACTGATTGTAGCCCAAATAATAGGGCTAGTCTTTTATATGGTATAAAAACATTGTGAGAAAGGGGACACATGCTGCTTACCATAATTTTTATTGTTAGCGTGTATGGATGGTGATTTGGTTCATTTGCACACTTATTTCCGAGGTCACTCATTCTTAAACTACATGTAAGTGGACATATAGAATATGAATATGATTCTACCTCGTAGAAGAAAAAAAATAAACTTATATCTGAAATACCACAACTCAAGTATGTACTTATGTTCTCACAATTATATTTCAAAATGTAGTCAGACATTTTGTAATCTACGTTAAAAATAAACGAGAAGATTTAACCAGTTCTTGGTAAGGGAGTTGAATGATATTCAACATATCCAACAATATTGGTAGTAGCATAATGATGTCAGATCTAAAACACAGCATATTTTGACCAATGATCGAAAATCTACCGATTCAAAAGCAAGTCCCTTCATCAGAAAACTCCAATCTCATATAAATCTAGTACACAAAATATCGTGTGAGTTGTACGCTTATTTCAGTAAAAGGATGGTCGGTTAGCATTCAATAACTCCGTCCTTTTTTAATACATCAGATATGACGTCATCATATTGGTTTGAATACTTATCCTCGTCATCGACGCGTGTCATTTCATGTGACATTCATTACTTAGTTCGGTTAGACAATGAAATTCTGAATAGTTCCCTTTAAAGAAATGCTTGCTAAAGATACTTATCCCATCAACCTGTGCAAGGAAAAGAAAATAGTAAAATTGATCATCATTGCTATAAAATTTTACTCAGCCAAATGATCTTTCTCACAAGAAGAATGGGAAAATCTGGACGTAGAATTACGCATGCTCGAGTACTTTATGAAAATTCAACTACACTGCATGCGCGTCCGATTGGCAATGGAAAATACCGATTGTTTCTGAAGAAGACACCATATTGTATTGTAAATTGGAGACGTGGTTGAGGAAACTTTTTTACTTAGAACAGGCGTTAGAAAAGATTATAGTATTACATTTTGTTTTATTTAAAGTGTGTTAGGGTTTTTCTGTTTTCACGAAACTCTTTCAGTTTTACAATTTACTACTATCTAGGTTTTTGAAGTCGAAAACTCCGACAACAGTGGTTCAATTTTTTCGCAGTACTAAAACCTTAAAGTTTTACAGGTGAAAGCATTTTTTTTTTTTAAATTCTGTACCCTTAATTCAGCATTTTAATGGTAAAAGAAACCATATCTGTTACAAAGGCCACGTGAGTTGATGTCTTTATTGCAATATCGTGACATCACATTGAAAATAATGTGACACAAAACCACAAAAACATTGAGGATGTTTGTATTGGGGTTTAACGCTATTTCAGCAGCTTAGGTCATATAACTGCAACCAGTGACCTACAAATGTTTTTTACTATCATATACAACTAACAGGCTCTAGAATAATTTAGCGACAGTAAGTACAATTATTATAGAAGGCATTGATACTAGAGCTGGGACGGGTAAAAATTTTGTACCCGGGTACCCGTGGCCGCATTACCCGCGGGTACTCGGGTACCCGATGTTATTACTTCGATTAAAAACACCAATAGTTGTCTATCTTTATGCATCCTGGCACTTGCACAACTAAACATGGCTTCAAATAGCCAAGCTTCGTCTGAAAGCGAAGTTTGGCAGTTCTTTAGTCTTCTGCAAGACAAACAGAAGACAAAATGTAACATTTGTGATTTAGAACTCAGTTACCGAGGGGGTGGTACTTCATCTATGAAAAAGCATCTCGAGTTCAAACACCCTAAGAAGCTAAGGAAGCGATCCAGCGATAACCTCGCAGAGTCAGCTGAACCACAAATGGCGAAACAAAGCAAACTTGATGGTAAATTATACACCATATTAACATCAATCTATGTTTTTTATTCCATATATTTTTGAAATTTTCCGCCTGTTAAACTTATATTAACATATGCCGTTCATGTAAAATTATATCGTGTTGTGATAAAAATAGATCAATGCATAGGTGTACGCACACATCGACTGTGTTTACATCACTATGCAGTTACAGTAACATTACGCAGCATTATGAATTTGACATTGATCGGAGCGGAGCATTAACGCCATGGGATTGTATTGAATGATGAAGGAAAACGTTCCAGGAACCCTTTTAGAAAAAAACGCGAGAAAAGTAGAAATTGCTCGTCACAGGCAAATTTCTACCTTTTCCACGATGTTTTCAATTAACGTTTTCTACTGGTTATATACGCTTGGATAGTCGGTAAAAAGAAAGAATGACATTTCGGCTGTATTATTTGAAAAAAGTTCCATAATAAAAACTAAAGAGAAATACTCTCTTTATATACATGTATTCCAGTCCACTTCGTAAAACCAGTATCCAGACAAGCGTATATCAACCCTCACACAGAAGGCCGTCATTGCATGCGTTCAAGATCTGCGACCACTGTCTATATTTGAGGGGAGGGGAATGAGAGGATTTCTTAAAGCTCTTAAGCCAACCTATGAACCTCCTACACACAAGACTATAAAAACATATTTAATGGGCATGTACGAACAAGCTAAACAAGATGTTAAGTCTTCTTTGAAAGACTTGCCTGTTTGTTTTACCACAGACATGTGGACCAGCGTTGCGACACAAGGCTACATCACCATTACAGCCCATTACATTGACGTTGACTGGAACCTGGGGAATCTTGTGCTAGCGACTCGCGAAATGGATTGTCGTCACACAGGAGAAAATATTGGCCAGTGTTTGACTGATATTAAAAATGAATTTTAAATTTCAGAAGTCGTTTCTGTCACCACTGATAATGCCTCGAATATGCATTCAGCGTGTCAGGCAATGGGTGTCCCGCAAGTAAAATGTTTTGCACACACACTTCAATTAGCCGTTAATGAAGGTTTGTCGCTCCCGTCCATCTCAAACACGACAATGCATGCAAGAAAGCCGACTGCTTTCTTTTCAAAGTCTGTACTTGCCTCCAATGCACTTACCAATTTGCAGGTAAAACTCGGTATAACAAAGAAAAGTCCCATCATTGATGTCTGTACCCGGTGGAATTCAACCTATTTCATGATTGAACGGCTAAAGGACATCAAATCTGAGTGGTATACTGTTCTCAATCAGGCAGAGTTTGTTAAGCACAAGCATTTACTGCTTAAAGAAAACCACTGAGCCGTCATTGAGCAAATCCTTCCCTTGCTAAAAGTATTGGTCGAAGCAACTGAGGTGTTGTGCGTTGAGGAGTATGCTACAATTAGCGTTGTCTACCCTATGATATTTGGGCTTTTGAAAAATCACTTGTCTGAAAATGAATTGGAAGGCACTCTAGTTCGTGGTTTGAAGTCTAAAATAGCAAATGAAATTCACAAACGTCTGATGTCTGATAACGATGTTGCTCCTTTTTTCAGGTCCGTGTGTATGATCGGTACAGTTTTAGACCCAAGATATAAGCACCTTCGCTTTTTAATAGAAGATCAGAAAAATGCTGCTTACAGGGAGGTGAAGCGTCACATGGATTAAATGTCGAAGTCGGGATTCGAACCTGAAACCACTAACACTCAGGCACTTGTTGAACATACTAAAACTGAACCTGGCGCATTCTCCAGGGTTAAGTTAGAAAAACATAGCAGTGCCTTGCAGTTAATCATGGGTGATGTAATTGAAATTGGCGATGATGAAAACTCAGAATTCTGTGAATTTGAAACGTACATGTCTGAGCCAGTCAGGTCCATTTCGCTTAATCCTCTTCTTTGGTGGAAAGAAAACCAGAAAAGATTCCCAAACTTATCTAGCATTGCAAAAAAGTTTCTGACCATACCGGCAACTTCGGTACCGTCTGAGAGGGCATTTAGTGCAGCCGGTCTGACTATCACAAAACAGCGATCAAGTCTAGACCCTTCTGTTGCCGATGCAATTATATTTATGAATAAGTACAACAAATCCAGGTTGCCTAATTCCAATATTAGTTCTCCCGTGCCAGAGCCATCAGTTGCCATAAAATCTGAGCAAGATATACATGTACATGTAGAAATACCCAGTGCAGAGCGGGGACAGGACATCGAACCTCTACTCCCTTCTTTGCCTGAAATGTCAACTTGAGTTGTGTGCACTTTTACTTGCGGTGATTAGAATTAGTTACTAGTTAGCAGCAGTTCGTTCCTAGTCGCTGAATAAATTTTGTCATTTAAATTGTTTCATATTGTCTTAAAAAACCTTTAATAACAATGATTGCATTAAAAAGTAAGCGCCAGATTGTCATGATCATGCAACGCCTGCAAAATGCGGATTATTCTCTGATAGACTCTTTCTTATTACTGTTGAATAGGCCTTTGATTGTGTTTAGTTTTCCGTGATGATTTGAGCTGTTATAAATAAATCACAAAATACGCACGCATATTTTGCTTTTAATTCAAATTACCATTGCCTATGTCAAATAAACCTAAAACGCTGAATGGGCAAATATATAACAATATTTACCCATTACTGACGAGTTATGCGTTGCAGGGGATATAAGCGGTACAGCCTTTTTTCAAGCTATTTCGATTATCTACTTCCGGTTCATGTACGTGAGTGGGTAACATGTTTTTGCTTGTATTTAAATTAAGATCAAATTATTTCATTGGAACTTCAAAATTATAGCTTTACTTAATAAGTCACTATATAATTATCGGGTACCCGGGTAATGATTTAGTACCCGGGTACCGACGGTACCCTACCCGATACCCGGGTACTCGTCCCAGCTCCAACTGATACTGTCAAACATAGAAACAATCCAAATGTAATGGATCGACCTCCTTTTTGGTTGTATGCTCTTTTGGTTATAAAATGAAATTCACATTGAAAAAAACGTAAACATTACAAATATCTTCACCAAAAGGCTAGCTCTTTGTCTGATAAATGTTAATTTTGAGCACTGGAGTCCCGAGATGACAGTGCAAGGTTTCCTAAACACAGCTTAGAAACCATTGCATTTATTGCAGATTTCTGTAATACAACATAATATATTTGCAACACCTCTGGCAATACCATATTTAATCCCTGGGACATGATTTGAATATCTTTCATACTCGACCATCAGATGACACTATAAATTCAAGACCTGAATATTTCTTAAAGTTTCCTTGCATAGTTTCAAGCTCAACATGTGATCCCAGGGAACATTATTTTGATCAACCTTATCTAAGGGTCACAAGGCAGTGCTACAATCAAGATGTCAAAGCTGCCTCTTGTGGTTCAAGGAATGAAAATGTTCAAATTTTCCAAGCCAAGTCTTTTATTCTCCCATCGTTGCGTTACGCAGGAAAGCACTAGTGGCATGAGAAGAATAATCTGTGAAGTAACAGTAAATTAAAATCCAGAAAAGCATGGAAAGGTGGATTTGCCACCACATCAAACACAATACGAGTCCCCTCCTTGCATCTGAGGTAAAGTTGCTTCTGTTATTATGTACAGTACGCAAAAATGGAAAGACACAAAATAGACAGTGAATGGTCACAATAGCTCACCTTAAGCACTATGTGCTCAGTTCAGCTAAAAAAAAGGCAGTAGCTGTACTGAATTTACTTGACTGAAATAGTGAAATCAGTAATGAATCTGGAAGCACACATCTGTGACTATGTTCACCCTCCCCTATTCCATTATATATAATGGAATATTAAAGATCTTCCACATTTCATGTGCTAGTTTCGGACAGGTTCGGCACTTAAAGACTATCAATTTGTAGTACAATTATAAATAATTTTTTTTTTTTTTTTTTTTTTCTGAAATCTTAATCACTTGGAAAGAAAGTTGTGTCAGTACTGATGCGAGAAACCCAGGAAACACATGAACACATGTGTAGGAGCACTGACCGCCATGATATGACCTCAGCTGTTAAAAAAAGCGTTAAACTCCAATACAAACAAACAAACTTAATAATCACTTATTCATTTCAAT
Source organism: Tridacna gigas (assembly GCA_945859785.2). NCBI lineage: Eukaryota > Metazoa > Mollusca > Bivalvia > Cardiida > Cardiidae > Tridacna > Tridacna gigas. The sequence continues at coordinate 25,983,213 of OX244029.2, forward strand.
CCTGGATTTCATCAGTACTAAGTTAGGCCTCCTCCTCAGTGCATTAAATCAGGACACTCCCAGATTGCTTGATCTTTTGTTTATTTTTTACCTAGTTTTAAAATTCACCTTCCTGCCAGCGACTGAGACTTTGATCTGACCATATAATAACAGATTTTCATCTGCAAAATAATTTCCATATTTCTTTTAAAACATATTTAAATTCAGATGCATTTTAACACTCCATTGTTTAATTTTGGCACCTAACGGGACTTTAAGCCGTCTATCTTCTTTTAAATATATTTTTGTTCCGCCGACTTTAAGTTAACAAGCATCGAGAAGTTAAATTAATATTCAGATTATCAGGGTTACACAACTACTCTCAGGCCTGGATATGTTCAGAATTATCCCTTGCAAGACAGACACAGCAAATTTTTACCCTTTAGCAAATGACAAAGTTTTTGACTTGTCCAGATCTAAAACCTTTGCAGAGGACATATTGTGTCTTAAATTGTGCGATTTGTCACTGAAAATAAATAAATAAATAAATAAAAAACATTTTTGGGAATATGTGTATTCCACAATGTTTACAAAAGCTTTCTTTTTCAGGGATAAAATTTGGGACTCTGTGGTCCAGGGTTAAATTCAGGTTCAACATACCAGAAACAGGCAAGAAAATGGTCTCATTATCTCCATTATTCTTCGCTGCAGCTTCTAGGCGATGGACATTGGAATCACCAACAACTAATGTAGGGTGTTGAACTGAAAAAGAATATTCAGAACCAAGATGAGACATTGCAATCTATATTAGTCTGATACTGTACGGTATGGTAATACCTTTGGGGGGAAAAAAAAATGTATAAAGATACGATACGCTTTTGCTTACAAACACTAGCTATAAAATAAATGCCAAAAACTTTAATTAATCTTTTCCTATACTGTGTATACAGAAAAAACCGATTAAGTTAACAAGTATTAACCATGTAAGCCCTGACTCAGGGACAGCACCGGCATGCAAGAATGCATCGCTTCAGCTTCTAGGCGATGGACATTGGAATCACCAACAACTAATGTAGGGTGTTGAACTGAAAAAGAATACTCAGAACCAAGATGAGACACTGCAATCTATATTAGTTTGATACGGTACGGTATGGTAATACCATTGGGGAAAAAAAAAAACGTATAAAGATACGATACGCTTTTGTTTACAAACACTAGCTATGAAATTAATGCCCAAAACTTTAATTAATCTTTTCCTATACTGTGTATACATAACAAACCGATAAAGTCAACACGTATTAACCATGCAAGCTCGGGCTCAAGGACAGCAGCGGCATGCAAGAATGGAAACCACGAAAAATAATGAAAGCCTAATTATTAGCAATCGTCCGTTCGAAAAACCTTAGAAATAGGAAATATATAGCTAAGTAGATAGAAAGAATACAGGAACAGAAAAATATGTCTATCTGACGTCAGTTTTGTATATATTTGTGAAACAAACTGTTCGCCTTGGATTCAAACAACCTTTCGTCCTTGACTTAGGTCCAATACGAGTTATTTCACATTTTTTTTTTTAAACATTTTGACAAGTTGCTGATATCGACCACAGATATATCAAATATCGTTTGAAGACTAAAGGGAAACAATTGACCCCAATGGCTGCCATTTTTGTCGAGACAGTCTAGAGAAATGGTGTAACGTCTACCACTCCTTCCAACAGCACAATGTGGACCGATCATAGATATATGATTCTATAAAACTTGGCCCTCAGCTCTTCGTCTCGAACAGTCCATTTAATTGTATCCTTGGTAGTTTCTTTACTTTATATGTTTGTCTCATAAAATGTCATTTTGCAATCACCTTTTCAAAATCTGTTTCTGTTTCTATCATCTTTCTAATAAGCTACTATTTGCCATTCTTTACAGAAACCTATTCTTCTGCAAAGTTTATATCATGGTCTTGGTTTTGAACCTTTTGTCTTGAAAATGTGTCATTCTCTGTGTTCTTTGCTTCATTTTCAAGATCTTGGGTATAATTGCGTTGGCAGCTTACGTGTTCCTTGCTGGACTTTCCCTGTTTCCGTAACAGATCGTATACAGAAGTACCATTATGATTGTTTCCTACTATGCAATGGTCTCAATAACGTGATGTTACGATTGTCTCGGCTTTTCCAACGCAGATTTGAGGGGCTATAAAGTGTAATAGTAATTCCCTCGCACTGGAACAAGATTTTGCAGTTTTTGAGAAGTCACATACAGCCTTGCTTACATAAATGTAGCATACAGAATTTTGATATGTATTTCCTCAGCGTAAAAAATCAGAGCCATCTTGAATCGTAGATTAACCAAGTTTCATTGACATGTGAGCCACAATAGTATGTCTTGCATTTCTTCACGTTTAACATAAGTTTGCCCAAGTATACATTGCACCAAAGTCTTATTTAATAATGTCCACGATGAAAATTATTGCTGTCGAGTTTGGTATTACCGGTGAAATACACACTAACCTATTCACCACTTCAGGAGATCACGTATGAATACGATAAATAAAATGGTCCCAGAAAACTGCCCTGGGTACTCCACTTATAACTTCACTCCGTTAAGAAGACTCTTCTTTCACTGATACTTAATGCCTACATTCTGTTAAGAAGTACTGAATCCACAACAATACTGATCCTTCTCTTAGTAAATTGCTCATGTGCCACGATATCCAAGGCCTCAGCAAAATCTTAATATATAGTATCCTAACTCATTGCAACAATTTTTTTTTTACTGTAAGTCTGTAAAATGTTTTGAATGTCGCACTCAGCTTTGCTTATATAAATGTAGTCTACAGACTTTTGATATGCTTGACCGCAAGGGAAGAAATCAGTGACATCTTGAATGGTAAATTTACATGGTTTCACTTACAAGTCCGCCATAATTCTTGCATTTCTTCATATTGAAATTTAATTGCATAGGTTTGCTCAGCTATACATTGTCTTTAAGTCTTGTAAAATGAAGTCACGATGAAAATCATTACAGTAGATAATTATAATGCGCCAAAATCCTCACTTTGCCTTTCATAACTTAAGGGAGATCATTTATGGATAAGGTAAATAATATAGACACCAGAAGACTACCCTGGTATGACTCCATTTATAACATAATTCAATTGAGAGGACTGTCCTTCACTGATACATATTGCCTACGTCCTGTTAAGAAGTACCAGAATAGACAATGCATTTCAGTACTTAGGCCAGCGGCCATTAATACGACATAATACAACACAATCATCATATTGTACAGAGCGAATTAGTTTGACATAGATGTGCTCATAATACAAACTAATACAATTACAGAACGTTGTAATATTATATTCTATAAAGTATATGTGGTACTGTACTATTTCTTTCCTCAGTTGAAAAGCTTTTAAAAGGTGTATTGCGACATTATATGTTGTCGACTTATTATCGCTCTTTATAATAGTGGAAAATTTTTGTAGGTTTCTGGTACTTAGCCAGTGTTTTTCAAAACAGATTTTTCTCAAGAACTCGTAATTTCTACAATCATAAAAGAAATGCACCTTAGTCCACGATTAAATTCACATTTTGTTTTTCACTAACGTTTCTATCGAAAGGTAAATGTCAACATTTTTCTTTCATTAGTTCAGGCGATGAACAGCGAAAAGTTGACATTTTTTTTTTTTTTTTTTACTTGTAGTTCAAATCTGTGTTTAAAAAGAATTCAGGATTAAGGAAGAATTCAGATTCCAATAATGAACAGCTTTAGATGATACATTGACAGAAGAATACCATTTTTCGTGTATAGCAATCTTTTATTGAGTAAATATTCTTTGAAAAAAAAAAAGCTATCATTTCCTACATCGTGACTTGCCAAAACATATCGAAATCAAACAATAAATCTTTTATTTTACTCGCCGAGTACGAGTATTTCGACCAGACTTATCTAACTGTTAGAGCATGTAATGACATTGTCTTGGATATATAATACACAATGGTAACCTACCAAATTCTCCCATAGCTAAAAAAAAAAAAAAAAAAAAGAAAAACATGACAAGCACTGTAAAGAGAAATCAAATCTTTTTGCAAAACAGTTTGAATCTTCTCAATCTTTTCAACATAATGATAACCCCAAATATTTGTCCCGTAACACAATTTAGGTTTTACTGTAGCGTCGAATATTTTAACAAATCCTTGATTTAAATTAGCCCGAACTCTTTACGTAATTTCAGTATATAGTACATTGTTTTTGTTGCTTGTAGAGATAACATATTGTAGGTTTTAAGCCAAGAAGTTGAACTTGTGAAATAAACCCCCAAACACATATAATATGGAAATACCTCAATATTTTTATGTTCATACAACCACCTTTCAGTTCTTTTAAAATCCTGCCATTTCTGAGCACAATTATTTTCGTTTTATCAATATTAACTATAAAAACTGAGCCGACACCATTACTGAATTGTTTAATAAGGTTTATAGATCTGTCTCTGTAACTAGATTACGGTATCCAAAACACTAGGTACATCATCTGCAAAAAGTAAATCAATTAAATCGTCTTTTTCGTTTAATACAAAGATTCCCTGTTCGCATTTGTCATTTAAACACTTGATTAAGTCATTAATGAATAAATTGGACAATTTTGGAGATCCTACAGTCTCACCCTCGTTAACCCAGGTGTGAAGTATTACCATTCATCACCCCTTCGACATTCAATCGCGAAACCGTCGTCCGTCGTTTCTATGAATATTCATTAATATTGCGAGTTACACCCAATAGCCAATCGAATTGTCGATGACATAATGATACTCTCTTGTAGTGGAGGATCATCACATTTCTTCCGTTGTTATGAATAAACCGGGTAAAATACACATTATTATCAACAAATATGGCGGCCGCCGGTTGGCCTTCCTTCTGTGGCGTTTTCCTTACGACAATCCAGGGCAGACATTACGAATACTTGTATACAAAGGCAAATATTCAAAAATACAGCGTGCTGTTGCAGTCCATAGGGTTATATAGCAGGGGTGACGTCATCCTCGTTGACCCAGTTACGATGTAATCTGTAAACTACATTCATCGATTTGATTGGTTGTAGACGAGGTAAAAATAGAAATGATGGCATATGGTTGATAAAAATAGATTAAATTTTCTCACTGAAAAAATGAGATAACCAATCAAAATGCCTCATGAATAATTCATGAGAACGAGAAAACATACGCGAGATAACCCAGAGGGCGATGAATGCAGTTTACGGGATACATCGGAACCGGGTCAGCAAGGCTGACACAGCCTTGTCTTGTACCAACTGTACAGTCGAACAATGGGGTAATGCGCCTAACAAATTTCCGTCTACATCATTACGTTGTAAACAGTCCCATAGTTTACCAAATCCAAAATAATACTGATCCTCGGTAATCGCTCGAGTACCACACTATCGAAGGCCCCAGCAAAATCCAGACATACAGTATCCCATCTTTCATTATTGGAGAGGTCATCAGACCTCTACAACAGTGGTGAGTTTTAAAGGCAGACTGCGACAGAAATCGCTGTCTAAATCCATTTGTTTTTGCGAAATTGTTCTGATACACAGTCTATTTCGTCATGGTTTTATAAAGAAACCGAAATAAAAAAACTGAAATAGCAAATAAACGTTTTTTTTTATATGACGGATTTCCAAAAAGATTTATTATACTATATTGATTGTAAATGATCTCTCCAATAATTGCAATTTTTCATTAAACAAATAAATCTAAGCAAAGAGAAAAAAAATTCGTTAAAAAAAAGAGAAAGAACATCACTGGAGAATTCGTACCCTGGAGAACTCGTACCTTAATCTCGAGAGCACGAGTTCTCTGGAGAACTTGTACCCCACAAATAGATATAAATCGGTTGATCAGTATGTTTTCAAGTTTTATTTTTCAAAACTGACTAGACTCTAGCATTTTTCTCAGTTTTATACAAAAATTCTATGGATTTATAATGATAATTATAGATTTGATGAAATAACACACAGAGTTGCTTCTATTATGCGGGATTGCGAGAATCCCGCAAAAATCAACTTATGAGCGGAAAAAAAGTCGTGCCTCTTCGCCCTACGTACTGCACACCTCAAAAGAGTCCGTGGTCCTTTGGTTTTGGGCGGATTGCGCAGGCTGACATGGGTCGATACTTTTTTTGCAGATGCATTAAGCACACTTTTCTCAGAGCATGGCTCATTTATCTACTTTCTTAAATTTTTAACGTTTAGACAAACAACCTCTTCATTTAACCTGTCTGCAGCAGACAACTTTTCAAAATATTGTGGGAAGAGAAGAAGCTGCTAGTCACTGCAGTTTCTCCTTTTGTCACAATGGTTTCCATCACCTCAAAGCACCATCTTCCACATTAATTATGAAAGTTTGAATTGTTGTCTGCATGCTTTTTCAGTTTGGGCCAGTCCAAAAATTGCTGTTTGTTAAAAGATTAAAAAGTGTTACATTTATTTTTAACATGTCTGGTACTAGTATTATGTATAGGCCACCTTTATTTATTGTCATCAGGTAAGATTCTTGCCTATTCAGTGGAATTAGCATATTGTATCAAATTTTAATTGAACGATTTCTCCTTTCCAAAAATATTTTGGCTTATCCTGAGCACACATTACAAACATTCATCAGAGGTTTGTTCCTTTTGAAAATGAGCAAAATTGGATCATCATCTTTAGTTTTGTGTCCTCGAATTTTGAAAAAAAAAAAAAAAATGCATTTCTGAGCATGTTAATAGCATATGGCCTACAATTCCTAGAATATTATAAGAATGTGGAACATGTACTGTTTTGTGCTTTAACACCAGCAAAATTGAAAAAAATGTTTTCTCTCATTCATTAATGCCTAACTTGTTTGTTTACATCTACCAAAATATATTGCGATCAAAAGCCAATAAACTATTTGAAAACATTGATGCCGACCTCTCCTGGCTTCTTTTTTAAAGAAGCCAACTTGTATTTCACATAAATCGACAAGTCTTCCATGACATCGATAAGTTATAATATGCAAGAACGTCCTTGAAAGAAACTACACTGAGTTTTAGACATCTGGTTGCTAACTAGTTACAAGTCATAATATCTGGGATCCAGTTTTAAATACTTGAAAACTGCAGAAGTAAGACTGACAAGGCGGTAACCGTTGCATTGGCCAGTTTTACTGCAATACTTCCAGCAATGGCTAATTTTTTTTTTTTTTTTTTTTTTTTTTTTTTAATGCATTTTTCTTCAAAATTCCGTTTGGCTTTATGCACTATTTCAACAGTTTGCTTTCATATTCTTTTGTGCCTTCCAAATTCACGCGCAGTCTTAGTTGCACAGTATTTTGAACGTGCATGCGGTATTTCTTTCATACAATTTAGTAAGATTTCAGGCATCAATTGAAGTTCAGGTTACATCCTTTGTGAGGAAATAAAAATTGGGAAATATTTTTTTAACACTATTGTGATATTTTCTTGAGAAAACTTTCCACATTTCAGCAATGTCCACCCCTCGCATGTATTTGCTTATTTATTCCTTCTCATTCGTGTGCAAATGATTCCGAGACACATTTTCTAATTTTCTGTTTACTAGTCCAATACTCTTCGAAGGAACATAAAAAATTCTAATTCTATATGCACACGGTCACTGACTCCCAGAAATGGTAAAATAGTTCAGTTTGTATTAGGTGAAGAGTACATACTGTTTTCTCTGATGTTTGAAGAGTCAGTTAATCTTCCGCTGCGGACTTTAAGATAGCCAATGTAGTTAATTTAGAGCGTTCGTGTTTATGTTTACCTGCAAATTTGAACGTACATTATTAGTTGTACTGTCAGATGGCAGGCCACTTGGAGACTTTTTCAATGGTCTGGCGAATCATGTCGCCCCGAGCCGAGGGTTTAAAGAATTGTTTTTATTCCAAAGTAGGCTCTACATGTATGAAAAACTATTACTTGTGTTTAAATAGATCTATATGAATACATGACATATCAAAACATCTTTGCAAAAACAAAAAGGATTTGTTCGTTACGAGCACCGACCCCTTCTGCCATGATACTTTCCAAACAGGTTTGCTGCACCACACACAAACAAACAAAGTTAGATTATATAGAGGCAGTTAGAAGTTAATATGAGGATTTATAGTTATCTGTTTCTAAGATCGAGTTCTTTCTCCTTAGAAGAGAAGTCTCAATTGTACAATTTTCATAGTCATGAGAATAAGATATTATGTATCCTGTACGTGTGAATTTTGATCACGTTCTGATGTAGAAACTTATAAAAAATGTGTTTTCTGTATTTGCATATACACTTAGGTCGTTATTTTGCTTTTATTTATAATGAAATGGTTTCGTTTTAGACGGCATTACCAAACTTCGTCAGTGTTCTAAGCTCTTGCAAAGTGTTGCTGTATGATAAGGCAACTCTAGATTTTTTCCGATCCCTACAGCGTATTGTAACATTCGAAAAATAAAACTTAAATTAGATTGCTTTCTAGGACAAAAATCATTAAAACTGCGCTCTAGGAAAATAGGTTTTAAAGGGAGCTATTCATAAATTTATATCCTACCAAATGTCCATCCGTTTATTCAAACGCCCAAAAAACACCCTTTTTATTGAACGTATCCATACATTTTATATTACTCCAAAATACAATATAATTATCTAACTATCTCGTATTTATCGGTGTTTTACGAGAAATTTTGATTTACGGGTTAAGAACTAAATATACCCCTTTAACTCTTTACCACACAATCCCGACTTTTAATGACCCTAAGAAAGAAGCTTTTGAAAACATTGTGGGAAAAGGAGAAAATGCTGGTAACCAGCATTTTCTCCTTTTCCCACAAGGTTTTCTACCTTATCCAAAACCGAAATCATCATTTGAGCTACATTTAAATTGTCGTCTGCAAATCCTTTCAATTTGGATCAGTCTAAAATTTTGTCGTTTGGTAAAGAGTTAAGGCGTCTTCGTAATGCACCATAACGAAACAAGTCGTCAAGTAGCATGGATCCATTTTATCTGAAAACCGACTGAATCATGAGGTAGAATGGTCCTTTGACATGCAGAAAATTTACCAGCAACAAAAACTTTTCATCCCTGTCAGTCTTCGTGGACAGGGATACATGGATCTATTTGCAGAGAACCAGAGGATTTATTTACATGAGAAATATGGACCTGTAAGATTAAGTGTATCAATTTTCACGATTGTTGGTTTCTTTTTGGTTGTCTCCTTTCCTCCCCCCCCATCTTACACTGATGTGAATTTAAACAAATTCCAATATCTTTTAATAACACTTCTCTTATTAGAACAAAATAATGCAAAAAAAAAATCTCGTCATCAGATCCGTTCGAATGATGAAATCGATACTTCCTTGTACAGAAATAACAAACTGTCGACTGATACTTTACGGTTAATATAATTCATAAACTTATCTGTGGTTTAAACTATTACCGGTTTTATATTCACTTCAGGCAGGCGACTTTACGACTTTTATGCTTCGTGCAGCAGACGATTTCTGAAAACAATGTAACAAAAGGAGAAATGGCTCGTAACGACAAACATTGTGTTCAGTTGTATTTGTGGATAAAACCTTTATCTATGTCGTTTTTATAACGAGAATACTCTTCATGACGTCTGCAACAAAATCGTCCCGGGGGATAAAGTGTAAACCCACACATTCCCGAGTTTTAACGACCTGTGCGGAGAGGGCTTTTGAAAACATTGTAGGAAAAGCAGAAAATGCTGGTATCTAGATTTTCATCCGTTTCCCACCATCTTTGCTACTCTTTCAAAGACAAATCCCACTGATTGAGCCACACTCAATTTGTCGTTTGCAAATGCTTTGGATTTGGACTAGTCCAAAGTTTTGCCACTGGGTAAAGACTTTGAAGCATAAATTAAAGTATGACATGTGTTTAAATGCAGGTGAATCATTCTTGCCGTCAAGCGTTCACTTAAGATTTTGAAATCATGCAATGCTTGCTTGATTGACTGGTTGGTTGGTTGGTGGTTCGATTGGTCGATCGATCGATTGGTCTTTAACCCCACTTTCAACATTATTTCAGTCATATCATGGCGACAGATCGCATATTCGTGTATGCTCCGAGTTTTAACAGTACATCTACCAAGCTTGGGCTCTGACGTGTCTTGCCCAAGCACACTCCAATGAGAAACCCAGTGCTTCCAGTACGTTTCGAACTCGGGGATCACCAGGTTACGTGCCCTACACTGAGCCACGCAGGATTCCAGACGCGCAAAGCATAGATTCATTGTAAAACATTGTAATCTACTGTTTTGTTGTTGTTGTTGTTGTTGTTTTAAGCTGAATACATCCGGAGATACGGTGTCGAAATTTGTACTGATGAAACTATGGTGTAAAGAAAAAAGAACTTAGTACCATAACAAAATAGAGGATTAGATTTTTTATTGAAAGTCACGCTGTTTTTCTAAACAGCATTATATCACAGCTATGTGTACAGCTCAACTACTGTTCATGTGTTTTAACTTTTTTTTTTTCTTTTCTTCCACCAGTATAAAGGGTCATGCTAGAGCCCTGCAATGCTTTACCCGTGGACATTTCCCACCGCCAGCAATGAAACAAAAATGGAAAAAAAAACATGACCAGTTTAAGTTTTAGTATAATCTCTGTTTATCATGATCTTTAAAACTGAATTTTTAATGCAAAAACGTCAAAAGAGTTTTCATGAGAAAAGGGGTATCCAGGCCTTTTTGTTCGCCACGTAATTCTGGTTTTTTAGCTCACCTGAGCAAGCAGTGCTCAAGGTGTGTTGTTTTTATCGTGCAGTGTCCGTCGTTCGTCGTCAACTTTTACGTTGTGTACGCTCTAGAGGCCACATTTTCAGTCTGATAATTATTAAACTTTGTCGCAATGTTTTTCTAGATGACAAACGAGTTCGAAAATGCGTCAGGTCCGGTAAAAAATTAGATCACCAGGTCAAATCTTAAAAAGAACTTGAGTATACTCTATAGGCCACATTTTCAGTTCAATACTCTTAAAAGTTGGCCAGAATATTTGTCTTAATGATATCTCAAACTCAAAGGAGTTTGAAAATGGGTTATGTGGAATCAAAAACTATGTCACCAGGTCAAATCGTTGAAAAGCCTGTGGTACACTCTAGAAGCCACATTTTCAGTCCAATACTCTTGAAAACTTGTCAGAATGTTTGTCTTGATGTAAGAGTTTGAGAATGGGTCATTTCGGGTCAAAGGCTAGGTCACTGGGTCAAATCTTTGAAAAGCCTTATGTAATATGTATGCTCTTGAGGCCACATTTGCTGTCCAATACTTATGAAATTTAGTCAGAATATTTGTCATGATGATATCTCTAAAGAATTTGAAAATGTGTCACGCAGGGTCGAAACCTAGGTCACTAGGTAAAATCTTAGAAAAACCTAGTGCACACTCTAGAAGCTACATTTTCAGTCCAATACACATGAAATAAATGGTCGAAAGGTTTGTCTTGATAATATCTCGGACGAGTGTAAAAATGGGTCACATCCAGTCAAGAATTAGGTCACAGGGTCAAACCTTTGAAAATCCTTTTGTACGCCCAAGAGGCCACACTTTTAGTCCAATACACAAATAAATATCGGTCAGAAAATATGGCTTGGTGATATCTTAGACCAGCTTGAAAATGGGTCCGTTTGGATCTAAAACTAGGTCATTGGGTCAAGTCATAGAAAAACCTTGTGTACACTCTAGAGGCCACATTTTCAGTCCAATACTCATTAAAGTTTGTGTGAATGCTTTTCTTGATGATATCTCGGACGAGTATGTAAACAGGTCATGTAAAGTCAAAAGCCAGGTCATATTAATGAAAACCCTTTTATACACTCTAAAGGCCACAGGTCCAATACTTATGGAAGTTGGTCAAAATATTTGAGCCATGTTCTAGAAAAGGGTGCTTAATGCATCTCCGTGATACCAAGCAAGTCACCACAGTATTATACATCCTTAAAATCTGTTTTGTACAACAACTGATTGAATCAGGAGGTAGAAACGTCCTTTAACACGTAGAAAATTGCCCAATAACGAAAGGTTTCGGCCCAGGTCAGCCTGTGAGGACTGTGCCGACTGACCTGCGTCGATACCTTTCGCAGATGCATTAAGCCCCCTTTTTCACAGAGCATGGCTCATTTGTCTTGATATTATCTCTGTTGACTTTAAAAGCAGGTCCTATCAAGTCAAAAACTAGAGCACCTGGTCAAATCTTTGAAATACCTTGTGTACTCTCTGTCCATAACTTTTGAAAATCAGCGAGAATGTTTGTCTTGATAATTGGATAAGTTTGAAAATGGGTCACATGGGTAAAAAACCAGGTCACCAGGTCGAATCTTAGAAAAACCTTGTGTACACTCTAGAGGCCACATTACTTCTTCAATACTTATGAAAGTTGGTCAGTATGATTGTATGCCTTGATGATAACTCGAACGAGATTGAAAATGGGTCACATCGGGTCAAAAACTAGGTCATTAAGTCAGATCTTGGAAAAACCTTGTGTACACTCTAGAGGCTACATTTTCTGCCCAATACTCATGAAAGGTGGTCAGAATGTTTGATAATATCTACAGCAAGTTGGGAAAAGGGCTATGATGGGCTAAAAAGTAAGCCACTGAGACAATTTCTAGAAATAGCTTGCGTACACTCTAGAGGTCTCATTTTCAGTCCAATACTCATGAAAGTTTGTTAGAATGTTTGACATAATGTGTCGGAAGAGAAATTGGAAATGAGTTATATTTGGTCAAAAGACTCGGGTGAGCGACTTCAGGGTCATCATGGACCTCTTGTTTATCAAGATAGCAATTACGTAATTGCGTAAATTAATGTTGTTTAACATGGCAATTACGTTATTGCGCAAGTTAACTTTGTTTAATATAGCAATTACGTAATTAAGAAGTTTACGTCTTTTACCATAGCAATCACGAAATCACTTTTACGGAAGACAGCTTCGGAAAACTGAATAAATACCGTAGATTTCGGTCTAAGATTAATTCCTAACAAGACGACAGAATATAGGACGTGTCAAAACTGAAAGCATTTGATGTCAACAAATATGGCTCAAATACTGGGAGTTGCTTTGAAAAGCGATTGAAAACACTGGTTAACCCTTTCCCAGACAAGCCCTGGTTTTCACGTGTCTGCAGTACAAGTCTTTTGAAAACACTGTGGGAAAAGGAGAAATTGCTCGTAACGAGCAATTTCTCCTTTTCCCACAGTGTTTTCTACCCTTTTTGATAACTTTCTGCCATTTTCATCAAATTTGAAATTGTCGTCTGCAAACTCTTTCAATTTGGACCAGTCTGAAATATGTTGTTTGGGAAAGGTTAAAATGAGGAAATGCTGGTTATCAGCATTTTGTCTCTTTCCCACAATGTTTTAGAAAGCTTTTTTCTCACAGGGTCGTTAAAATTGAGATTTTTTTAACGTAAAATCTAGCGAAGTTTCCAATCATTACCGATTAATTAAGATAGTGACTAATCATACACTTGCGAGTTATTCCAATTGAAGATTATGTCTTGTCTCTAAGAATAATATAATATTTGAGAAAGGAAAAATGTGGCTTTTGTACAACAAACGTATTCCTCTAAATGAAAGGGCCTAGATTTGATTTGTGTGTGTGTGAGTTTATGTCTGTACATGTAGTTCGTTACAAAACAGGTTTTCATAAAATAAAAGACTAACCAACAAGTTATATTAGCGACTCTCAGTCGCTAACTGATATTCTTTTTATATTTACATGCAGTTGGAATGGGGGCTAGAAAAAAGAAAATGAAAAATAAAAACTGTATATTTTGTCAAAGGAAAAATGAGCGAGCAGGAAGACACGCGTACATCTTCCGAACATTTGAACTTTAGCCCCTGCAAGGTTATTTATTTCCTCTGCATGGCAGAGTTTGAAGGGAACGTGACAAAGGGCATGCAGATACAAACGAAAAACAACTGAATACTTTTACAGGGCATGTTATGATCGTTTTCCTTCTATATAGAGCTGTTCCATTAACCCCTAAGCTGCTAAGCGCGACTCGCTGACCTTTTGCGGACAGTGTAGATCAAGATCAGACTGCACAAAACGTGCAGTCTGATCTTGGATCTACACTGTCCGATAAGGCTTTATCTTTCTCCAAAAAATAAGTTTGAAATAACGTTATTCGGGTTTTTTATTATCGATTTGAAAGTTTTATTGAACTTATTTGGCAGGATAAGAGCTAATATCGCAAAAAAACATAGATACGTACATTTGTCGTTTGCCGACGTCTTCAACCTTTACCAAAAGACTGAATTTCTGGCCAGCTATTTCTTCTTTTCTCGCAATGTTTTTGATGACATCTCCATCAGACGTCGGAACAGGTATAGATTCGCGGGAATCGAGCGTCGAGAGTCATTATTAACCCTTTCAGCGCCATAGTCGAAAACAGGGACTTTTGCGGACGGCATAGATCAAGATCAGACTGCACAGAACGTGCAGTCTGATCTTTGATCTATACCTTCCGCCTGTTTAATCAAGCCTATATGATAAAAATCTTCCGGAGACTCAGTGGATTCTATTTACAGCCATCAAAAGAAGCCGAGTTTGTTTATGTGGCGCCGAAAGAGTTAAAGGGTGTAAGAGCTTGTTTCATGACAGATGTAAAAGGGGGGGCTTAATGCATCTCCGTGATGCATGATTCCATTTTCATCACATAATTATGGATCCATACTAGCTACTTTTTTTTTAATAACCGACTTAAGCCTTTACCGCATAATGCCGCCTTTTGACGCCCCTGGGAAAGAAGTCTTTTGAAAACATTGTGGTAACCAGCATTTTCTCCTTTTCCCACAATGTTTTCTACCCTATCAAAGAAAAATTGTACCATTTGAGCCACACTGAAATTGTCGTCTGCAAATGCTTTCAATTTGGACAAGGCTAACATTTTGTCGTCTGGTAAAGGGTTAAGCATGGGGTAGGCATAGTCCTTAGACATACAGAAAATTGGCAAATAGCGAAAAGTTTAGGTCCAGGTCAGAACGCAGGCTGACCTGGTCGATTCTTCTCGCAGATGCATTAAGCCCTCTTTTCACAGAGCATAGCTCATATGTTTAACGCTTTACCGGATGATAAAATTCAGTCTTGTTTCAGATGAAAGCATTTGCAGGCGACAAGAAATTTGATTTTCGAAAGGTAGAAAATGTTGAGCGTAAAGGCGATAATTCTGGTTACAAGGATTTTCTCCTTTTTCCACAATCGTTTAACCTTTTCCCAAACAACAAATTTTGGACTGGTCCAGATTGAAAGAGTTTGCAGACGACAATTTTAAATTTGATAAAAAATGGCAGAAAGGTCTCAAAAAGGGTAGAAAACACTGCGGGAAAAGGAGAAATTGCTCGTTACGAGCAATTTCTCCTTTTCCCACAGTGTTTTCAAAAGACTTGTACTGCAGACACGTGAAAAGCAGGGCTTGTTTGGGAAAGGGTTAAAATGCTTTCTTCTGTAAGGTCGTTAAATCACGAGTTTGTTTGGTCAGGGGTCAAACTAAACGATCTACGGCGAATTAGCCTCGTGCCACTATATGGCCCGAAACATGCGAAATGAGGCCTTCATTTACGTAAAGTGTCGTCTCAGATTAGCCTGCGCATTCCGCGCAGGCTAATCTGAGGCGGCACTTTACGACTACATAAGATGTTTTTTCATACAGTAGACTTTCGTGAAACAGAAAGTCGCACAAAAACGGAAAGTGTCGTCTCGGATTAGTCACAAACTGCACAGGTTGATCTGGGACGACACGTTTTTACGCGTATGTCCGAAGGCCCCTTTTCGTGTGCACGCCAATATTATAGTTAATACCTTTAATCCTTATCCTGCTAAATAAGTTCAATGAAACTTTCAAGCCGATTGTAGAATGCCTCATGTTGCTATTTCAAACTCATTGTTTAGAGAAAACATCTCTTTATCGGACAGTGTAGATCCAAGATCAGACTGCACGTTCTGTGCAGTCTGATCTGAATCTACACTGTACGCAAAAGGTCTTTGAGTCGCGCTTAGCAAACCTAGGGGTTAAAATTAGGAATACATGGATTGGTTTTTACCATAGATTTTTTAGTACAATGTAGAGATATTTTTTAAGGTATTTAATTGATCGTGTTCATGAAATTAGTCTGTTTGGCCAAAGATAATTGGATAGAGGGAAAAAAAATATTTTGTGACGTCAATGGGATTCCAAATGAATTGTGTCAGATAGAGAAATTAATTGTTTGCCGCAAAGAAATCTCTGAGTTCCTCCATAAAAATTCTTTACTCCTTTTCCAAACTTTAAAATTTTAGACTTGTTCAAATTCAAACACATCTTAGACTACAAACTAACCTTTATGCTGCTAAGCATGACTCGGGGCGCTATTGCAGACAGTGTAGATCAAGATCAGACCGCACAGAACGTGCAGTCTGACCTTTGATATACACTGTCCGATGCGGTATTTTCTTTCCATTGAAATCGATTTTGAAATCGGAATATCTTGGTTTTTACTATTGAGTGAAAATTGTCGTTTCATTTATTTAGCAATTTAACCCTTTACCAAACCACAAAATTTTGGGCTAGACCAGATTGCAATCATTTGAAGACAACAAATTAAAAGTGGTTCAGATGATGTTTTTTGACTTTGATCGGGTCGAACACATTGTGGGAAAGGAGAAAATGCTGGTAACCAGCATTTTCTCCTTTTCCCACAATGTTTTCAATAGCCTTCATTCTCAGGGCCGTTAAAACTCAGAGTTGTTTGGTAAAGGGTTAAGGGTTACCTGTAGTTTATCTCACCGCTGACCAATGTTTCGACGATGGTTATGTGGGAAAGCAGCCAGTGGCTTGGAAAGAATATTGTGCGAAGTACTGGTAAAAGAAACTCCAGGAAAGCATGGATAGGTGCACTGGCCGCCACGATATAACTGAAATAATGTTGAAAACGGCATAAAACACCATACAATCAACCAAAAAACATGTAGTTTATATTCCGGGATTTATTCTTAAAAGAAAGAAAAAAAAAATGGTTTAATATTGATTACCAGCAGTTTCTCCTTTTTCCCCGCAATATTTTAAAAGCCTTCTTCACCGTGGTCGCTAAAATCGGAGAGTGCTTAATAAAGGGTAAGATACATCCAGTAATAAATTTACTGCAATCAACTTTCATTTCATTCTTCTAAGAGATGCATAATCAATACAAATCAAAATATAAAACATGAATACATCAAAAACATCTTGGCAAAAGGAGAAATTGCTTGTTACGAGCAATTCATTTTTTTACCTAAATCTTTTCGAAAGTTTTCTACTGTGAGACGTAAAAAAAAATAACCACTCATATGAAGGATGAAATGACTAAATGGTCTAGAGTCCGCCGTCGTCGAAAATATTGACGAAAATCACGAACTGACAAACATGTTGATACAATTGAGAAACCCGAAAAACAGGCCGGCTAAAATATGTAAATAAATGGTTAGGTTCAAACTGACCTGCGGTTGCACTTAAACACCTTCTGCGTCATATGCAAAGACAGGGGCTTTTGCGGACGGTAGAGATCAAGATCAGACGGCACAGAGCTTTCCGTCTGATCTTGGATTTTTATCATCCGCTTGTTTATTTAACTCTTTTCCAAACGACAAAATTGTAGATTTGTCCAAATTGAAATCATTTACAGACGATAAAATAATTGTGACTTAAGAATTAAAAGTTGTGTTGGGAAGGTTAGGAAACATTGTGGGAAAAGGAGAAAATGCTGGATACCAGCATTTTCTCCTTTCCCCACAATGTTTTCAAATGGCTTCTTTCTCAGGGTCGTTAAAAGTCGGGATTGTGTGGTAAAGGGTTAAGTCTGTTAGATAAATGTCTTTCTTGATTTTGATTTTGGTAGATTTGATTTTAAGACTTTGAAGAACTTGAGTTAATGTATTGGGCTCTGACAGTCAACTCTCCCGCTTTAACCTTAAGGCTCCTCAGCGCGACCCATGACCTTTTTTGAACAGTGTAGATCAAGGTCAGACTGCACATAACGTGGAGTCTGATCTTTGATCTGCACTGTCCGATAAAGGGATATTCTCTCCCTCTCCCCCCCGCAAAAAAAGCTTTGAAACTGCAATGTTTGGGTTTTTACTTCCGGCTTTAAAGTTTTATTTAACTTTTTTAGCAGATTAAGTATTAACTGAATAATCTTGGGCTTTTTTGTTTTGTTTTGTTTTAAATCTATTTCATCCTTCAGTATAACACCAAGCCCCGAAGCTTGGTAGCGTACAGAACTTGAGAACAGAAGGTCGCTGGTTCGATCCCCGGTTTGGCCAATTTCTTTTTCCGAGGATTGATGATAGTCATTGCAACAGGATTCATTCCTCTCTCACCGCTGACCATTGTTTCGAAGATGGTTATGTGGGAAAGCATGTTGTGCGGAGTGCTGGTAAAAGAAAACTCCAGGAAAGCATGGATAGGTGCACTGGCCGCCACGATATAACTGAAATAATGTTGAAAATGGCGTTAAACATCATACACTCAATCAATCAACCGCCAGTATAACAATATACAGAAGAGAAAAGGAATACAAACAATTACCAAAGCTATTTCTGAAGATAGGGATTAGAAAGAAAGCTTAGCTTATGAAGTTCTTCTCAAATATCCGGGTAACGGTTGCGTCATATGTAGTATCATATGGCGTGCAACGCACGAAAAGGGGCCTTCGGACATATGCGTAAGTGTGTCGTCCCAGATCAGCCTGTGTAGTCCGTATTGACTAATCCGAGACGACACTTTCCGTTCTTATGTGATTTTCTGTTTCACGAAAGTCTACTGTATGACAAAATCTTATGTAGTCGTAAAGTGCAGTCTCGGATTAGCCTGCGCGGACTGCGCAGGCTAATCCGAGACGATACTTTATGCAAATGTCAGACGGTCTCATTTTGCATGTTGCGAATTATAGAAAAAAGGTTGAGAAAATTCTATTGATAAACATAAAAGACGAACAAAAACTTTTTTTCGTAAGGCCAAGTAGTAGATTTCCACTGCAGTTTAAGATAATTTTTGTCAAAGTTCAGCATGGAAAGTGTTGATCAAAGATCAGACTGCACGTTTTGTGCATTCTGATATTGATCTGCGCAGTCCGTAAAATCTACTTTAATCGCCACTGGTGGAGAAAAAGTAACCAGAAAATTCAGCTTTAGCCTTTGACCAGCTTAGGGCGATTTCGTTTGCGTTTATAGATAGTTAAAGTCAAGATCAGAATGCTCACGGTGGTCAGTCTGATCTTTGCTCTCCATTACATTGTCTTATATTTCACAAAGTAATTGTCATAGACGGACTTGAAACGAATTATCACGGTATTAGAAACTACAAAGAACATGTATAACACCTGAGTTTTGTCCTTTGGTAATGGGTTAAGTATTAGCAAACAATTTTATCAACAATAAGAAAGCACGTATACCAATACAATTAGGATTGAAAAGAATGGGTAGGGGACATTTTTGTTCAAATAAAGGATGCATTTCTGTGTCAAATCCTTCTGCATCTGTCACAGATTTTCTACAGATGCAAAGGAAGGATAAGCTGGATTTTGTCAGCATTTGAAATGGTGTAACTCATTACCAAATGACAAAAAATTTAGAATTGTGCAGATTGAATGCATTGGCAGATTACAAAGTGAATATGGCCTTATTTGTCTTATTAATAATAATAATAAGGTAGAAAATACAGTGGGAAAGAGAGCGTTTTCTTCTTTCCCACAATGTTTTCAAAAGCCTTCTTTTCTTCTGGTTCGTCAAATCACGGGATTATTAGGTAAAGGGTTAGAGAAGATGTAAAACGTATTTGAAAGTAGAAGCAGGACTTCAAAGTTAACCTCATGACGTCACAGGGCTGCTTTAGCCAATCAGATAGTCCCTGCGTATTTCACGATAAGGTGATAAACCATATATTTATTTACATTTAACACTTGGCCAAAGTCATGTTTTGGTAGCGCTGACTCGCCCTTTACCAGATTAGTAACACAATTTAACCCTTTACCAAACGACAAAATGTCAGACTCCTCCGAATTGAAAGCATTTGCAGATGACAAATTAAATGTTGCTCAGATGACTGTATTTTTCTATGAAGGTTAGAAAACATTGCAGGAAAGGCAGAAAATGCTGGTTACAAAAGCATCTCTCTTTTACCCACAATATTTTCCAAAGATTTCTTCTGCAGGGTCGTAAAAATCGGGATTGTGTGGTAAAAAGGTAAGATTCGTCCGTATTAATTAAAGTCCTAGTAGCAGTCAAAAGTAAACAATCGAGTTTTACAGTGCATCTAAATTTAAATCATACCATGTAACTCTACCAAACGACAAAATTTTAGACTTATCCAAATTGAAAGCATTTGCAGACGACAAAATAAACGTGACTCAAAAATTGAATTTTGTTTTGGGAAGGGTAGAGAAAATTGTGGGAAAAGGAGAAAATGCTGGTTACCAGCATTTTCTCCTTTTCCCACAATGTTTTCAAAAGGCTTTCTTCTTCAGGGTCGTTAAAAGTCGGTATTATGTGGTAAAGGGTTAAAAGTTTTGACATTGTTGTAAAGATGATTTTCTGTTATTGTACGGTCAGTCAAAGTTTTCGTCGCTGGCAGAAAAATGAATTCTAAAATCAGGTAGATCTAAATACTTTTGACCTTGCCAGCGTTTTCTCCTTTTTCCCACTATGTTTTTTTTTTTTTCAAAATCCTTCTTTATCTGGGTCATAAAAACGACAGGATTCTGTGCTGACAGGTTAAGCTTTCAACTTCTTTTTATCTCGTTGTTAATAAAATATTCTTCCGAAGTTATGGATTTGTTTTGGTGTCTTACAGTTAGACCGTCTATTAGATGAATTGTGTACAAAACCAGGCGATCTGTAGCAATTTTCCAGGGCACCCTGACATAAAAGTTCTCTGTAAATGACGACTTATTTGTATGGTGTTTGAAAGCTTTGAACATAATTCTAGTTATATGGCGGCGGCCGGTGCTTCTTTCCATGCTATCCTGAAGTTCCTCTGACCGGTACTTCTCAATATTCTCTCCAGTGGCTGCTTTTCCACATAAAAATCGTCGAAATAACGATCAGCGGTGAGCTAGGAATAAATCCTGTCGCAATGATTGTCATCAGTCCAATGAAAGAAATTAGCCGAGCTGATGATTCTATTTCCAAATAACCAGATGCTTTCCTGAATAAATCAAATTAGGCTACATATCATTAATGTAGTGCAAATTTAAAGTTAACAAAAAAAACAGCTTGGTGGCCTTGAAAAATCGGTAAGTTCGTCATTTTTTATGACATCAAATATGACGTCATCGCACTTTTTTTTTAATTCGATCCCACAAAATTGACGCTCGACATTCCAGCTAGCCTTTGTCAAATTCTGGAACGAAATCTAGAAAGAAGAGATTATCCATTCGGGAAGAAACATTGATTCTTTTTTTTTTTTAAATAATTGCATATATGCTCACGGTTGTAAAAACGTTGGTTAATTCTAACCACTTGTTTAAAATTCTGGTTAGTGGAGAGTTTGGGTTAACGACTTACGAGGTTCTGGTAACTTTAGCAAAAATCGGATTCCGGTTAAATTTAACCCCCCCCCCCTTCACCATACTGTTTAACTAGTTAACCCAAAATCAATATGGCTGCCCTTGTTCCACCGACAGCTAGGCGACCGAGACAATTTCGACCTCTGAATATGAAAACTGATGAACTTGACGACGAAGAACTTCGATGGCGATATAGGTTTGGAGTGGCAAATTTAGACAGACTGGAAAACCTTATAGAGGACCGACTTCGACACGGGACAAATCGAAACTTACCGTAATTTCCCGTAGGTTTTATGTTCTCGGATGTTTTTTGCAGTTGACTGGAGATATGTTTGGGAAAGATATCGCCACTGTGTCCAAAACCATCAAAATGGTTACACACATTTTATCTTCTTTAAAAGACGTAGATCTATAGGCCTACATAACATTTCCGACGACCGAGGACGAAAGACAGACTACATGACAAGGATTTAACAAGATCGGCAGTGTTACCGGGGTAGTACGATGTGTAGACGGGAACTACACTAGGATTCTATATCCATTGGAACATGAAGCAGCCTGCATTAACAGACAGATATCATTCAATTAATGTGCACGAGACGTGTTATTTTAGAGGCCTAAGTGCAACTCTCCTGAGTGAAAAAACAGTGGCTAGTCTCCTCTGTCTTGAGCGGAGCCACCGACGGGATTGTGCCCCAAATGTTGACAGTGAATTACAAATATGAGCAAATAGTGAAGTCTTAATGATTTTACCCACAAGGTAACATTTTTTTCTTAAATACACAAACGTCATGCCTAGCTCATACACAGTGAACGATTTCTCCAGCGATTTTTTTTTTCGTTGTTGAAAGTAAGTGCTACCGTGCACGCGTTCCCCCCCCCCCCCCCCCCCGGTATCACAGAGCCAGAATCCCCCCCAAAAATCGTAGTACTTCAGGAGACAGCATTTTTTCCAGAATCACTACGAAAACGAGCCGTTCAATAGACCTTCATGGCATATTTTCCTAACGACGATTTTTTCCGGACGTGCTTTAACGTACTACAACATACTACGATTTACTACGCTTTCACTCCGATTTTCTCTCGAAGTACGCCGAGTTTGGAGCCCAGGTACTACGAAGCATCCCGATCCACACTCACTGTCCCAATTTCTATGTACAAAGGACTACGATATACAACGAACTACGACGAACTACACCGACAGCTCCGGATCTACTACGAGTTTCAAATCTTCTCAAAGAATTTGTTCACGAATTTTAACAAAAGACGCACCCCAGGATATAAATTCTCCAATTTTCAGTTGAGAATCAGTCGTCCTAAAACTTCTGAAGTGACAGCATGCCAACCACAACTGAAGAACTGCAACAGCAAGGGCTGGAGTACCAACAGCACCGGCCACAGCTTAAGCACATGAACAAAGGCGGTGATGGGTGCAGCTTGACATACCAAATACAAGAGGCAGGATTCCGGACAGCACCATCAGCTGCTGCAGCGTGAACTGCCCGTCCATGATCACGAATCATTCATTAACTATTGCGCATGCAAGTGGAGCTTTTCAATATAACCGTTGAAAAGATTACCCCGATCATTGAGCGACTGAGGACAAACTGGCGGTAGCCCCCACCACCTGGTCTCAAGGTGGCCATAACCTTACGCCATCTGGCAACGCGTGACAGTTATCCGTCGCTCTCATAGAACTTTCGTTGTGCTAAGACGACCATCACAAACCTTATCTCAGAGGTTTGCAGGACTATCGTGGAGGCGTACAGGGGCGAGACTTTCAAGTTACCTGTCTGCCCAGCTGAATCGCAGAAGTAAATGCCGACCGCTGGCAGGCACCTCATGCAGTTGGCGCTTTGGATGGGAAGCACAACGCCACCAGGAAGCCCAAAAACAGTGACAGTGTCTATCACAATTATGACGGTTTCTCCTCAATTCCAATCCTCGCCCTTGTAGACGTTGACTACAACTTCATTTGGATAGAACTTGGTAGTGTTGGACAAATGTCACAACCACAGATTTATAACGAAGGCGAGCTGAGCAAGGGGCTAGAGGATAACACCGTTTGTCTGCCGGATCCCGAACTGCTACCAAACGACCAAAACGGAGAACAATGCCATACTTCCTCCTTGGAGATGACGCCTTCGCCCTGATGACACTTAATGAAACCGTTGTCACGGCGTGGTCTTGACGAAGCTGAGCGTCTGACGAACTACAGGATCTCCGGGGGAGGGGCGGGGCGGATTGTCGTCGAACAAAATTTTGGGATACTATACCGAACCATGGAAGAGCAACCTGATTGCGTGAGGGATTTCCTTAAAGTTATATGTGTCCTGCACAACCTTTCAGGAATCCGCCTACCAACTTCCTATTACACCTGATGCAGAGTCAACCCTGTAAGGTGCCACACCTTCAAGCAGTACCATAGCCACGTAATAGGCAATACGGACAGAACATTGTAAAGCGCCAAAGAGACTACCTTAAGTATTATTTTTTGACGACCGGGTAAATTACCATGGCGGTAATGGCAGCTTATTCGGCAATAATATGTTGCTGGCTTTGACATTCCTTATACGTTTTATTTCCCAGAAAACAACATTGTAGGCTATAATACATATTTAAAGCATATGCAGACGACAAAATGAATGTGGCTCTATTGATGAATCTTGTCATAAAAAAGGAATAAAAACGTTGTTTGAAATGGAGTATGTGCTCTTCGCAGCATTTTCTCCATTTCCAACAATGTTTTCTAAAGTTTTCTACCTCGGGGTCGTTAAATCTCGGGATTTTGTGATAAACGGTTAGGATTACATTTATGATTAAAATATGGCGTAAAAACTTGTGATTCAAATTTATTCCCAACTTTGCCTCTAAGATTAATCTTATGGTGTAAAACTTCTTTTTATTAAAGTCAAACTAAAAAAAAAAAAAATGTTTTCAACTTTGCCTATACTCTTTACCTGAAGACAAAATTCAAGACTTGTCCAAATGAAAGCAATTGCAAACGACAAGATAACATTGCTAAATATTTAGAATCTGCATTCAGAAGGGTAGAAAACATAGTGTAAAATGGATAAAATGCTTTTGATCAGCATTTTTCTCCATTGGCCAAAATGTTTTCAAAAGCTTTCTCAAGGTCGTTAAAAGTTGGAATTGTGTGGTAACTGTTACAGTAGGGTTAAGACTACATTTGTGATTGGGTCCTGCGTGACTTGTATTCACGGACTTGGTTGTCATATGTTAGAGTCCCGCCTGAGTCGCTAGTCAGGTGAGTATTTCCTTTGGCAAGGCATTTCAAATTCCAAGCCTACTACCGGTGAAACACAGGAAGCACATGCATAGATAAACTTCGCCGTGATATAACTGAACAATTTTTGTAACTCTTTTCGAATATTTATGGATGTCAACTTTGGGACTGTTCATTGGTCCACACATTCGGCGCGAGTACTGGTGTAGTTTCCAGGAAGCAGAATCGAGAGAGAGTAGTATAAGTTGTAAGAACTTGTTTCTCAATCGGTGTAAAATAAATATGTTTAACTAAATATTTATGGTGCATACCATTTATTATCAAAATTATGGCGTAATAACTTGTGTTTCAATGTATTTACCTCAACTGTTTATTAGGTGACAAAATTCAAGGGTTGACCAAATTGAAAGCATTTGCAGACGACAAGATAAATATGGTTCAACTTCAAACGATGGAGTTTGTCTTAAAAATGGTAGAAAACATTGCAGGGCAAGGAGAAAATACCGGTGATCGTCATTTTTTTCTCCTTTTGCAACAATGTTTCCAAAAAGCTTTCTTTCTTAGGGTCGTTAAAACTTGGGATTGTTTGATCAAGTGTTAGAAATAAAATCTCTGTGAACCATTTTTTCCTTTGTCTAGTAAAGACACGAATAAGAAAGTTAACAGTAGTATTATTATTTTTATTATTATTATTATTATTATTATTTCTAATAACCAAATTTCACATTGTATAAGTTTCACGGACGGAAAGCAGTAAGTAGGCCCGGCCGTGTACATCACAAAGTTACCAAGCGAGCGTCATGGAATTAACTAGTCACTAATATTGGTGTTTGAAACATTCAGAGAACAGTTTTTATCACTGGCATAAAAGTTATACTGCATTGTCATCGTCCTTCTTAGTTATGGGTGGGTTGGCTGGAACCTGGAAAGTCATCCATGAACTTGTTGAAACTTTGGTTACCCATTCCCATTGAAGAGTCCTGAGAGTCTACATTGCCGTTCTCCCTTATTTGTAGTATGGTATAGCTGTCACCAGAGTCAGTACGCCTAGCACTAGCGGGGGCTGATGGAGGACTTAATACCGGTACCAGTTTTTGTCTTCCCAGTGGATGCCTGTTTACCACTGACACCTGACTGGTTTCTTTATAGTTGGTACTGATTCGACCCCGGTGGAGCTCTGAGACGCCCAAAAGCTCTAGGCTGGTTGCCTGCTGGTAGTTTCCATTGGGAGGGGGTGATGGCCAACCCTGCCAGGACCCCAGTGGGCCAGATGGATGTCCCTGTGATAACCAGGACGGGTCGGATTGTCTTTGACCTTCTTGCTGCTGCCACTGCTGGGTGAGGGGGAGGCTGCTACTACCAACGCTGAGGGCCAGGATCATCACCACCGCCATCCTCACAGTCAACATCCTGGACCATTAGCTCGTCAGGTACATCATAATCATGGTCAGGTTCGGGCTCTGTGTCTAAGTGAATTGATGAAGCAAGAGAGTTGGATGGAGGAGGAGGCATCTCTATTGTGACAGACCTTTCGCTTTCTTGGATGATTGTTCTTGTGTTCCTCCTTGTTGCTCATCCTCATAAGGAGGAGAGGCAGCATCAGTTGCAAAAGACCTTTTTATCTTGTCTTGTCCTTTTTTGATCCCACTGTGGCGCGAAGTGACTCATTCAACGATTTGGAAAAGACTGAATAATTTGTACTCTTCTTTTCATATTCTTCCAAACTTCGGATTGCTTTGTAGTACTTCATATGTTCCGGAGTGTTTCGGGATGACTTCATAATAGTTCGTCGTTGTTCTGTGTGAGTCGGCGTACCTCGGGACGCAAATTCGGCAACTCAGAGATAGCACTGTTCTTACCCAAACAACGCCGAAGTACACCGAAACACTACGATGAAGTACGACGTGCTATGAAATACACCGAAACACGCCGATTTCTGATCAATTCGGCTCCAACTTTGAATTCGGGAAAATAAATTTCGCGTGTTGAAATTTTTCTCCGAAGTGTTTTTTGAGCCTGAATTGACGCCGATTTGGTTCACGAAGTTCAACGAATCTCCCGAAGCTAGCCGAATTCACCGCGAATTTGAAAATTTCAAATTCGGGATCGATTCGGGGTCTGTGAGACGGGGGGGGGGGGGGGGTTACATATTAATATCTAGTACTGGGTCGGGTTAGCTCAGAAGTCGGCACAAAATTAGCATACTCGCCCCTAGGTTCAAGTCTTGTATGTGATATGTGAAGCATTGTGCCCCTAAGAATTCACGTCATTTTAAGATTCCTCCCTTTTTTTTCCATATTCATGTAGTCAGAAATTGAATACATTTATGTGTTAAGTAATTAGGCCTTTGACTTCAATAGATAAATCCTAATCCTACAGTTATGGAGTAACAGATACAAATTGTTAATGATTTTTTTTTTTTCAATTCCGCATGCTTGGTCGAAAGAAGCAGACTATTACCGAACTTCGACATTTTTTCGGCGTAGCTGAATGCGCTGGATTTGGCCTACTTCTTGGTATAGAATGAATAGATGATATTTTGCAATTGGTCAAAAATGTGCACATGTTGATTCGGCAGGCCCCTCCTGGCATTTTTGCTCACACATTTATGAAACCACAATTAAAAAGCATTGCTACTGCTTTTCGATACCCCGGGACCTTGATTCATACAATAGCAAAATAATGTAGTAGAGAATGATTGTTTTCTTGTGCTATTTGGAAGTTTAATATTTTCGTAAGCGTTACCCAATAACACAAAATGAAAATCAGTGACAAAAAGGAGGCAAGTGCTCATAAGGTAACTTTTGATTATTTTACTTCATATTGAGCTAGAAAAGAGTTTCAATACTCATATTCAGTATCTCTTACGCCGTCTATCTTTTTTCAAGATATTTCTTATTTAAAAGGAAGTCAGTGCGATGGGCCTATGACTGGTCCTGCTTATTTTTCCGTCACTGTCCAAAATCCACTGCAGTGCTTGGCCTGAATGATAGAAACTTTCGTCAAAGGCCTTATCTCGTATTTTTGACACCTCCTCTTCTGCCAAAGAATTTTCTTTTGTTCGGTTCGTACTCTCATTTTCTTTTTTTTTTTGTTGGGGGGGGGGGGGGTGTTATGTGCAGTAAAATGTGTCATACATAACGTGTCATGAAATTAAAAGGAAAGCTGCATGACGGCATATATTTGTGACGTACATCGCTTGGAAAACTTGAAAAGAGAACTGCATGACGGGATACATGTATATTGGTTAGGTAACCTCTGCTTAATTTAACCATTCTGGTTAAGAAACCGATTTGGTTACCTCTTTTATATAAGTGTTTAACCAGTTTGGTTAGTTCGCCAGATTGGTTAGAAATTAACCCAAGGTTAGAGTTTAACCTTGGGTTAGTTTAACCAACGTTTATAAAATCTGGTGCTCATGGTTTGCAAGACATCGCGCTATTTAATTTAGTGATGAATCAACATTGAAGTTTGGTGAGATAATAAAAATCTGAATTGCCTCCTTTAAATCATAGCCGTATAAACCCAACTTACAGTTTCAGTCTATAATCAAAGGGGCCTACCTATTTTTTATGCCGTTAATCAAGATTTCTTGCACAATACCGACAAATACAACTAAATATTTTTTTTAATTGTATTAATTGTACATTTGCATTAAATTGTAAGCTGCAATTTTGCAGTCGGTAACTCCGCCTTATTTTGTTACATCAGATATGACGTCACCATACTGATTTGAATATGACGCATGCTAACGATCATGTGACATTCCAACAAATCTCTGCAAAATTCTGGCGCGAAATCTGAAAGTATCTAAAGAGGCTACATTGTCCATTAAAGAAATACCATTTAGAAATATTTCTCTTCTTACTTTCGTCTTTCTTCTCTTCTGATTTTAGCCAGCTCTTGACATTCTTAACCCGGTGATTAATCATTTTTTTTAAGTTTTAAATTAAATTAAGTTTTAGATTAAATGATCTAAATAGCTC
This sequence comes from Tridacna gigas, assembly GCA_945859785.2. NCBI lineage: Eukaryota > Metazoa > Mollusca > Bivalvia > Cardiida > Cardiidae > Tridacna > Tridacna gigas. The sequence continues at coordinate 26,011,990 of OX244029.2, forward strand.
CCCCTTTAAGAACAAAATATTTGAGCCATGCTCTGTGAAAAGGGGGCTTCATGCATCTGCGAAAAGTATCGACCCAGGTCAGCCTGCGCATTCCGCTGCTGGTCAATTTTCTGCATGTTCAAGGACCAGTCTAACTCGTGATTCAATCGGTTTGATTAACAAAATGGATTTTGTGGATCCACAAGTGTGTACTGACTCGCTTGGTATAATGTATCACGGAGATGCATTAAGCGCCAGAGCACAGCTCATTTGAAAATTCATGGTGGCGTTTTTCTACAGTATGTCGACAAAGTGGAGAGTGTTGATCAACGATCAAACTGCACGTTGTGAAGCAAAGGGAATTATAGCTGTGAAATACTTTGTTTTGTATTGGAGTTTAACGCCGTTTTTAACACCTAAAGTGGTGTCCAGGCGGTCAGTACACCTACGCATGCATGGCTTTTTCACACCAATACTGACACAACTTTCTTTCCAAGTCACTCACATGCATCAGAGGTGAGAGGGGAAAATTCGTCGGAAAGAAAGTTTGCCTCTACAGGGTATCGAACTCGCAACCACCAGGTCACGAGTCAGATACGCTAACCACTGAGCTATTCGGGCGGGCGTGTGAAATGCACATTAAGGGCAAAAATAAGCAACCACTGTTTGTCATTTCGAAGGGGAGAAACGTTGGACGTTATTTCTTGTAAAAGATTTAATTGTCAAAAAAAAAAATAACACGTTCGTTTAAGGAATATGTAAAACATTTCAACATCCTGTGTAACATGATCAAACACGTGATTTCTTTAATTACTCTTGACTTCCTGTAACACTATACCACACAATCCCAAGTTTTAACAACCATTTAACTTTTGAAAACATTGTGGGAAAATGTGAAAATGCTGGTTACCAGCATTTTCTTCTTTTCCCGCAATGTTTTCTACTACTCGTTTTTTGAAGGCAAATAATATCACTGCAGTCGTCTGCAAATGTTTTGAATTTGCATAAGTCCAAATTTTTGTCGTTTGGAAAAAGGTTAATCATTTTGTGCGCCAAAGGTGGAAATATGAGCGTTTGCGAAGGGCATAGATCCAATACCAGACTGCACAGAACGTGCAGTCTGATCTTTGATCTATAATGCCTTCCGCTTGTGGGAAAGAGTTAAAGGTATATGGGTTGATTGACTGAATATTGTTTTACGTCGCTCTCAGTATCATTGCAGTCATATCACGGCAACATGTCGCTTATTCATGTTTGTTCTGGGTTTCACCAGTACTAGTTTAACCGTTTACCACACAATCCCGAGTTTCAACGACCCTTAGCAGGAAGGATTTTGAAAACATTGTGGGAATTTGAGAAAATGCTGGTAACCAGCATTTTCTTCTCTTCCAACGATGTTTTTTTTTTATCCTTTCGAAGAGAAATTTCAGTTTTGAGTCACAGTTGCAAAGTATTTCAGTTTGGACAAGTCTAATATTTTGTCGTTTGTTAAAACGTTAAGTCTCTGAAGTGTCTTGCCGGAAGACACTCACGCGAAAAACATAATGCTTCCAATGAGGCTCGGACTCGAAGTCTCCTGGTTACGAGTCCTGAAGTTTACAACTGAGCCACCGTGACAGAAGCCGAAAAAGCTTTATGGAGGAAACGTATTCAAAAGATAGTCATGGCTCGTTGACTCTCCATGTCTATTAAAGGCGTTGTCATAATCATAAATGTGTACTAGATTTTTTAGATAAAGATGATTTTGTTGCGTGGGAAGTCACCTTTTCAAAACATGGTATATGTAATTTATTTTCACTGTTGCGACTGAGTCCGGTAGCTATATCGGTAAAGTACAGGGCTTGAAACCAGGGATCGCTGGTTCGAATGCAAAGCTCAGCCAATTTATTTCCGAGGATTGATGATTATCATAGCAACAAGATTAATTTCTCTCTCATCGCTGACCATTGTTTTGACGATAGTTTTGTAGGAAAGCAGCCAGTGGCTTGGCAAGAAGTTTGTGCGAAGTACAGGTCAAAGGAACATGGAAAGCCCAGGAAAGCATGGATAGGTGCAATGGCCGCTGCAATATACCACACAAACGGTTAATCGTTAAGTTTTACAAGCGTGACTCTGCGCTTTTTGCCGACAGTGTAAATCAAGATCAGACTGTGATCTTTGATATTTTTACTGTCTATCATAGCGACAGTTTTCCAGCGAAAGGAACCCCAAATCACCTTATTTGGTTTTAAGGCTATAATTCTTCAGTGAAATTACTTGGCAGTACAAGGGTTACCACACAATGAGGGAGAAAGTTCTTGAAAACATTATGAGAAAAGGAGAAAATGCTGATAACCAGCATTTTGTCCATTTCCCACAATGTTTTCTACCCTTTTGAAATATAATAATAATCCAAAAAATTGAGTTATATATTCAACAAGAGTTGAGCTCATAAACTTTAAAAAGATTTTTCCCCAAGAAAACATTGTGATAAATGGAAGGTTTTCTCTGGAACGACCACTTCCTCTTATCATAACAACGTTTTTTTGATAGTTAGCTTTGAGACAAAGTTCTTCTGTAATTTGAACTAATTTCTCTCAAACTCGGTTATCCGGTTTCAAATCAGACGATTTACAATTCAAACGTGGCATGTAACACGTGCAGTGGTACGCTTCATGTCTTTACCAAATACCAGAAGACATTTTAGACTTGTCCAAATTGAAAGCGTTTGCAGACGACATTTGTAATGTCACCCAAAAACTAAACTGTGCAAGGGTAGAAAACACTGCGGGAATAGAAGAAAATGCTGGAAACGTTTTCTTCTTTTCTCACAGCGTTTCTAAAAGGCTTCTTATGGGTCCTGCATGGCTCGGAGGTAAAGTGTAGGAATCGTTACCTAGAGACCTCAGGTTGGACCCTTACTGAAACCACTGGGTCTTTCGTGAAGTGTCGTTTGGCAAGACACTTCAGGGCGCTAGCGTAGTACTGTTGAATTCCAGGAAATGCATGGTTATGTGAGCAGTCGCCGTGATATGGCTGTAATAATGTTGAAAGCGGCATTAAAAAACATTCATTCAATCAATCAAAAGGCTTCTTCATAAGGGTTATTAAAACGCCATATTTTTTAAGTAAAATGGTTTTGGTCCTAGCCCAATACTGCACACACAGAAATAGTGATTAAACAACATTCATTCAATCAATCAAAAGGCTTCTTCATAAGGGTTATTAAAACACGATATTTTTTAAGTAAAATGGTTTTGGTCATAGTCCAATACTGCACGCACAGAAATAGTGATTAAAGATATTGATTACAAAAGGCAGACAAAATTTAGGTGTGTGAAATGGGCGTGTAAAATCAATTCAGGAAACTTAAAAGCAGGTGAACTTGCTCAATATATACCAATATCCTACTTTTAAGAAAGCTTATCCAATCTTTTACATTAACTCTATACCAAACGACAAAATATTAGCCTTATCCAAATTGAAAGCATTTGCAGACGACAGAATGAATGTTACTCAAAACATGGAATTTGTCTTTCATAGGATAGAAAACATGGTGGGAGAAGAGAAAATGCTGGTTACTAGCATTTTCCCCTTTTCCCGCAATATTTTCAACAGCCTTCTTCCTCATGGTTGTTAAAAGTTATGATTGTGTAGTAAATGGTTACACAGGAAAAGGATTATAACTGCGACTTTACACAGACTAGTAACAGACGTCATGCGGTTTTTTTTTGAAATTCTATATTTAGCTTCTTAGACCAAAATCTATAAATATTGTCCAATCAAATTTCACGAATATTGCCTCACGTTTGCGCAGTCATCTCTGTAATCATATTTCGATGTTATCTGTAAAATTTATCGTTAAGTAGACATGCATGTATGAACTAAGTGAAAGCAATAAAATAACAAATTGACAATTTATCATTCGAGACATTGCTCAATAAATGAAAGTGGTCTTTTCAATCACTAAAACTAATATTGCAGACACTCATATTACATTTTGAGATTTTTTTGTATAAAGCCAGAATTTATTGAATCCTTCAGCACTGTAGACGAAAACAAGAGCTTTTGCGGACGGCATAGATTCAAGATCAGACTGCACAGTGCAGTCTGATCTTAAATCTATGCCGTCCGCTTATTTAGTGAATCCTTTCAGATAAAAAAAAAGTGTCTACATTACTCTAAGTAAGCCGCCACAGTGATATGACTGAAAAAAATAGTGAATCAATTTATATGAAAGTGATGTTTTCAATCAGTTGATAATGTAGACACCTGTAATTATATTTTGAGACCTTTTTCACCCTGGATAGTTCACAGAGTATCGGTTAGTGAGGTGTGAAACATTGATATACATCTATTTACGGACAATAGCAGACGATTGTTCGTTTGTTTGTGTGGTGTTTAACAACATTAATTCAATCATTGTGATGGTCAGTGCACCTGTCCATGTGTTTCAGTTTCTTTCACGATTACCCCACAAAATATCCTTTTCAATCCGCTGGTTGCTTTCAATCATAAACATCGTTGAAACAATGATCAGTGGTGACCGACGGCTAGCAACCAGCATTTTCTCTATCTGGTAATTTGACTCGTCTTCTATACCAAATATCAAAAATACCAAATTTGATATCCAACCATGCTAAATAGGTCAAAGCAATATGTACATTTATGACCTTATTGTCGGATTGTATTGTATGGTGTTTAACGCCGTTTTCAACATTATTTCAGTTATATAACGGCGGCCAGTCACCTATCTATGCTTTCCAGGAGCTTCTTTTCTATTGTTCTCCGCACAAAATTCTTTCCAAGCCACTGGCTGCTTTCCCACATAACCATCGTCAAAACAATGGTCAGCGGTGAGAGAGGAATGAATATTGTCGCAATGACTATCATCAATCCTCGGAAAGAAATTGGCCAAGCCGGGGATCGAACCAGCAACCTCCTTTTCTCAAGTCCTGTACGGGGGCTTGGCTTATTGTCAGAAGTTCTATCTAAAAACAGAGTAAAACACATTTGAGCCATGCTCTGGTAAAAGGGGGATTAATGCATCTCCGTGATGCATGACACCAAGGCAGTCGTAACATAATTATGGATCCATTCAGAAAAAAAAAAAAAAAAAACATTTTATGTAACAACCAACTGAATTACTGTATGAGGTAGAATGGACCGTTGGCATGCAGAAAATTGAAAGAAAAGTCTTGACCCGTGTCAGCCGGCGCGGTCCACGGAGGCTGACACGGACCGATACTTTTTGCAGATGCATTGAGCCCCCTTTTTACAGAGCATGGCTCATATATTTTGACAAGGGGCCCGAAAACCGATGATTTTTATATCCGTCGGCGACAATATTATCTGAATGGTGCAAATTGCTAGACTTCATCTCTTTAGCGCTGTTGGAAACCCAAATGATTATTTCAGTGCACGTAGAAGTTACCAAAATGGAGGTACGCTCATTCGTCGCTGTTTAGTCAGATAATTATAGGTATTCTTGTACCACAGACAATCAGAGTGTCATGGATGTACTCTAACCCTTAAGCTGCTAATCGCGACTCACTGACCTTTTGCGGACAGTGTAGATCAAGATCAGACTGCACAGAAGGTGCAGTCTGATCTTTGATCTACACTGTCCGATACGGCATTTTCTTTCCGGTGAAATCAACTTTGAAACCGCAATGTTTGGACTTTTAGTATTGAGTAGAAATTTGTGTTTCATTTATTCAGCAGCTTAAGTGTTAACCAAATCGCTCGTCCACAGTGAAGGGAGGTAAGGCATAAGGGAGGTCACTAAATGTCATTCTAAAACATAAGCGTATCGTCCAGTCTTAAATGTTTAGTCGGTAGCCTACAGGACTTGACAAGGGGGTCGCCCCTTCGAATTCTCAGCTCGGCCAATATCTTTCCGAGAACTGATGATTGTCAATTCGACAAAATTCATCCCTATCACACCCCTGATCATTGTTTCGTCGATGTTGATGTGGGAAAGCAGCCAGTGGCTTGGTAAGAATATTCTGCTGAGTACTGGTAAAAGAAAACTCCAGGAAAGCATTGACAGGTACACTGACTGACGCGATATAACTGAAATAATGTTGAAAACGGCGTTAAATACCATACAAACAAATCAGAACGATTGACTGAAACATTGAATGTTGTAGAATTTAGCCTTTCACTAAATTGCGTACGCATGGAATCTGCTTGCGCAGTTTAGGTAAGCAAGCGTACGATTTGAGTCTAAATTTGCATAACTTTGCGCCAGAACATACCTTCGGATAAAGCAGGGATCGTATGTGTACTATATTCAACCCCCGCTCCCCAAATTGAAAGGTACCCCTGGATCGGTAAATCATAAACACCTGGGTCCGTATTCACCAACCAATCTTAAGAGTATTCTTAGTCTTATTCTTCAAGATTTTCTGCATTTGAAAGTAACACTACTTCTGATTGGCTAAACCAAACACCAAACACCGAACACCTGGGTCCGTATTTACCAACCATTCTTAAGAGTATTCTTAGTCTTATTCTTCAAGATTTTTTACATTTGAAAGTACCACAAGTTCGGATTGGCTAAACCAAATGGTTTAGCCAATCAGAAACTGTGTTACTTTCAAATGTAGAAAATCTTGAAGAACAAGACTAAGAATATTCTTAAGAATGGTTGGTGAATACGGACATGCGTATTCCGTCTATGTTGCTTCCTTGAATGTTGTTTTACGCCACTTTCAACATTATATCAGTCATATGACTGCGGCAGCTCACATATTTATGTGTGTCCGTGACCATCAGTAGGCTAGGGCTCTGAAGGGTCCTGCCAATGGACACTCCCACGACAGAAAAAAAAAAAAAAAAAAACCAGTGCTTTCAGTGAGGCTCGAACCCGTGACTTCCAGGTTACCAGTCCAAACACTTTGCCGCGCTGGACCCTGTTCAGTGTTTGTACTGAATCTACATATGAACAAATTTGAAAACAGGGGATCGCTGGTTCGATCTCCGGCTCGGCCAATTTCCTTCCGAGGATGGATGATAGTCATTGCGACAGGATTCATCATTCCTTTCTCACCGCTTAGCATTGTTTCAACGATGGTTATGTGGAAAAGCAGCCAGTGGCTTCGAAAGAATATCGTGCGGAGTACTGGTAGTTGAAATTCAAGGAAAGCATAGATAGGTGCACTGGCCATCGCGATATACTAGTAAGTGAAATGATATTGAAAACGACGTTAAACACCATACAATCAATCAATCAACTGTACACAGAAGGAGAAACGAAGTTTCTGATCATTTATTTCAGACTTTATTATTTGTCATTTTTCTGCAAAACAGGTCTGTGTTTTTACACGTATCCTTCAACTCGTTCACTTCTATGGTCACATTCAATATCTTTTACGGATGGCATAGATCAAGATCAGACTGTACAGAACGTGAAGTCTGATCCCATCTCTACACTGTCCGCTTTTTCATTCTGAACGATGAACAAAACGTTTTTATGATGTACTGCAATTGTTTCAATTACTTGGCAGCGAGAGGGTTAAATTGTCAAACATGAACCAACAAGGACAACAGTAGCTATAGTACAAACACCATTCTCTTACATTTTGGGCGACAAATAAAGCATTGTCCCCTGCAAATGGCATTATTTTTGCAGAAGTAGGGAATAAGTGCGCACGGTGAAGAGCCAAGGCCAGGCTGCATATTATGTGCAGTTTGATCTTGATCTATACTGTATGCGAGGACTCTTTCAGTGGATCGCAGATAGTAAGCCATGAGTCTGATCTTGATCTATACTGTCTGTGAGGGCTCTTTCAAGCGACCACAGCACATTTTGTGCAGTCTTACCTTAATCTATACTGTATGAAGTAAATTTGCCTGCATTTTTTTCTCCCGAATATTGTTTACTTTTGACTGCTATTGGGCCTTTAAGGAGAATAGTTATATACTGCAGTGTACCTGAAGGACTGATTTTATTTTTTAAATACCAACGTTCTTACATGTGATATTTCATGAGTGGCTTAGTGGAAAAGTTTAGAATGTGTAGCCGATAGGTCACGGGTATGATCATCATATCAGGCAGAGGGCTACTCTTAGATCTGTCCTTTGGTAAGACATTTCAGAGCCTCAGCCTGACACTGGTGAAATTTGAACTCTTAACCTTTTGCCTAGCAATCCTTAGTTTTAACGATCCTGAGGAAGAAGGCTTTCGAAAACATAGTGGAAAAAAGGAGAAAATGCTGGTAACCAGCATTTTCTCCTTTTTTCACAATGTTTTGTAACCGTTGAAAGACAAACTTCGTGTTTTTGGTAACATTTGATAATATGTCCTCTGCTAAAACTCTGACTTTGGAAAAGTCTAAAATTTTGTCATCTGCCAAAGAGTTAACGATGTAATTCACGTGACAGCTGTAATACATAACACTTGCGGACAAAACACGGCTGTTTCTAACCAGTATATTGCAACAGAAGGTGTAATTTAGTTCATATTTTATTTCGATCAATAATTCAAAGTAATTATCTTACATAATCACGGTGCATCTTTAGATGTTTTTATCGCACCTGTCAATCTTTATCGATTGACTTATTTCGATTACATAATCGATGTCCGATTTTTTTTTATTGATCACATATTGATGAATGTGATTATTTTGCTTCTAAGTGACCGACAGCTGAACGACACCCATACACATCATAGTACCGTTTAATTGCACCTCTCTCTCTCTCTCTCTCTCTCTGACACACATACACACACAAACACACACAAAAGAATGCTACGAGCATTTTTGGTTGCAATAGCGAACAGTGTCGATCAACATCAAACATAATACTAAGATCAAAGCAGCTTAGATATGGCGAAAACGATGTTTTCAATTTCCAACATTTTTATCTTTCACCAAACATTCCTTTTAACGAACCCTGGAAAAAAAAAAACATGTGAAATGGAGAAATGCTGCATTCGCTTCAGTTTTCACAACGTTTTCAAAAACCAGGAAACAAAATCAGTAAATTTTACCGCATGGCCAAAAGAATTAATATTTTTCAAGGCATTAATTAATTTCTTGAAACTGAAAGTACATTACAATCCTTTGTTTCATCTTTGTGACATAGATTTACACACAGAACATTGAGACAGTAGGTGTTTAATCTGGTTTATAATTCTTCTAGTCTTCTAGTCTTAACCTATACCACACGATCTAGCTACCCTGAACTAGACAGGTCTTTTGAAAACATTGTTGGAAAAGGAGAAAATGCTGGTTACCACCACTTTCTCCTTTTGCCCACAATGTTTTCCATCCTAGCAAGGAGAAATTTCATGTTTTGAGTAACATTTAATTATTTGTCGTCTGCAAATGCTTTCATTTTGGACTAGTCCAAAATTTGTCGTTTGGTAAAGAGTTAATAATATGACCAACTACAATTTCTGAATAAAATGTCTGAAATTTTGTCTTTGCGGCTATTTAACCTAAGTCCACAAGGAGATCATACTTAATTCCCGTTCTATTGATTTTCCTCCTAGCAGTGCTTTGATAATTTACGGCATTTCATCAGGCACATGGTCCTTTAATCTGAATGGCACGTTTCGTTCCAAACACAGTCTCTATTCCATTAACGTTCGTAGCACCATGTTTCCCTGGGAAAATGTGACTAGCTGTTTAAAACTCCAGTCTCTTGGCATCTCCAATGGTCGGATGGACAGACAGCCGATCTGTCTCCGAACTGACCGATTATAGTGAAAATCGGTAATGAAAAATTACTGTTTCCCGTATATTACGGCCACCGTTTTTTCATTTACCGAGGAGTTTGTGAACGATATTCAGCTTTTTCTTCCTGTATTTAAGCCCCGCCTCCGCAACGCACTGAAACACCTTCTTTACCGTGTTTGTTTCACGAAAAGAACATTCTATGTAAGACACCGCTCCGATTTCTTTTGACAGTTTTAATCCTTCCTCCTGACTGACCGGAATGTCTGAGTCATACGCTGTTGTGTTCCTGAGATCGGTTTGTGTAGCCACGGCAATGACTGGCTTCTTTCTCTGCATGTTTGCCTTCATTTCCGGTACCCAGAAATCCCGGATACTGTCGAAGGATTCCCGATCTACCACAGAGAAGCAGATGACAAACACTTCGCTTTCTTTGTATGTGAATTCTCGAAGACTGGCATAGTCATGCTGAAAAGATAGTGAGATAATCCTTTATTGCATAACCTCCCTTGTTTTAAGTGCAATACAGCAATAACGAATTTTCTTATCTCACTTCCGTTTGAAATAGACATTATATCACTCTATATGGCGTGTAACACACGAAAAGGGGCCCTCGGACATATGCGTAAAAGTGTGTCGTCCCAGATCAGCCTGTGCAGTCTGTGACTAATCTGAGACGACACTTCCCGTTTTTGTGCGATTTTCTGTTTCACGAAAGTCTACTGTATGAAAAAATCTTATGTAGTCGTAAAGTGCCGTCACGGATTAGCCTGCGCTGACTGCGCTGGCTAATCCGAGACGACACTTTACGCAAATGTCTGAAGGTGTCATTTCGCATTGCGGGCTACATATGACGTCATTTTATACTTCTTTCATGGAACTGGGTCGAGCTTTGCTTGTGGGAATTCCCTTGTATGCATGTATAGGCTTGCATATGGTGACGTATGATTCGTGAGATAGCGCAATGTGACAAAAAAATATCTGATATTTGTTAGATTTTGAAATAAAATTTTATGAAACTCGTCTATTAAAATATTATAACTCTTTACCAAACGAACAAAATTTTACACTAGTACAAATTCAAGGCTGTTGCAGACGACAAATTAAATGTGGTTCAAATGATGAAACCTGACTCTAGAAGGGTAGAAAACATTGTGGGAAAAGGAGAAAATGCTGGTCACCAGCATTTTCTCCTTTCCTCACAATATTTTCGAAGGCTTATTCCCCAGGTCGTTAAAGACTCGTAATGGTCTGGTAAAGGGTTAAGCGCGCCATATGCTTGCTTTACAACATTTTACTAAAATCGTTTCATAAAATTTTATCTCAAATGCCAATTTATATCAGATCCTATATAGATAAATATACTTTAAAACAAATGAAACTGTGAAAATTTCTGTCAGCATATCGGACAGTGTAGATCCAAGATCAGACTGTAAGTTTTGTGCAGTCCGATCTTGGATCTACAATATCCGCAAAGGCAACTTAAGTTTTGAAAGACACTTTATAGGTTAAAACGTACTTGTATATGAAATGATTCTATGGGATCGACTGACTCTCTCTCTCTCTCTTCTGATTCGCATCGCTTCATCTTGCCTCTCTCTGATTCGCATCGCTTTATCCCATACCAAACAATCCTGAGGACTTTTGCATGGATTGGACAAAAAAAGCGCGCATTTCGTCCTTTTCACACATTATCTTCTACCGTTTCAAACCAAAGTGAAATTTTTCCAAGTCCGATTCATTTTGTCGTCTGCAGATGCTTTCAATTCGTTCAAGTTTAAAATTTTGTCGTTTGGTATAGAGTTAATTACGCATTTTCCTTTAGCCTGTGAATCATCTCTATTTTCTTTTAATATTAGCAATAAACATTAGCATATTAACCCTTTCCCAAACGATAAATTTTAGACTGGTCCAAATTGAAAAGCCTGCAGACGACAATTTTAAATTTGATGAAAATGGCAGAAAGTTCTCAAAAAGGGTAGAAAACACTGTGGGAAAAGGAGAAATTGCTCGTTACGAGCAATTTCTCCTTTTCCCACAGTGTTTTCAAAAGACTTGTACTGCAGACACGTGAAAACCAGGGCTTGTTTGGGAAAGGGTTAAACAATTACATGTCGTAAAAAAGGCCCAAGGATACGCAATATACACTCGTATATAATCTAACCACAAAATTAATTATACCTCCCTTTGAACAAGAGAAATGAAATAACCCTTTCAGCGCCATAGGTGAAATCTTTTTCTTTTCGGACGGCAGAGATCAAGATCAGACTGCACAGAATGTGCAGTCTGATCTCGGATCTATTCCGTCCGCTTGTTTAGACAAACGAATGATAAAGAAATCTGTCCGAGTTTCAGAGGGTTGTATAATCCGCCATCAGAAAATATCGAGTTTATATATTTGGCGCTAAAAGATTTATAGAACCTTCAAATATAAGCGCACAATCATATAGTTTTTTTTTTTCAACTTGTCACATTCAATTCTAATTTCGTCTTCAGCGGGTACTTTGTAATGTGTATACAGTAAAAAGATCTTTAATTGGAGTAAGACCAAGACTTTTGTTCGAATTAACAATATATTCGAATTACTGAAGAAAACCACGAATCTGATATAGTAGTTGGAAGTTAAACTGTGTTGTGTTCCTTTTTTTTTTTTACGTGAATGTGCCTGAATGAATTTTAAACCCCTGATTAAAAAAAAAAAACGGTTGTTGCAGATGCAATTGCTCATACGAGCAAATCAAAAGTGATATCACCCTTTCCTTCCACCCCCCCTCCTCCCGCCCATGTCATTTTTTGCCAAAATAATATTTTCTAATTATCAAAGATTTGAAACATCAAATTTTTACTCTTTTACCTATATACACGATCAAGTTAAATAATGAAAATAAATTAAACCCTTTACAACACATTTCGGGAGGGAGAAAATACTCATAACCAGCATTTTCTCCCTTTCACACAATGTTTTCCACCGTTTTGAAAGCAAATCCCATCATTTGATATACGTGTAATTTGTCGAATGCAAACGCTTTCATGTCAGAGGTCTAAAATTTTGTCTTCAGATAAAGACTTAATGAAATCATGCAAATAAACGATAATAATATCATTACCTGTCCAGCCGAATCAAAAATGCTGACTGTATAGTCGTCCCCATTTACCGTCGTCTTTCCAGCATAATTTTCAAATACTGTTGCAACATACTCTTCAGGCGCTGAACATTTAGAGAAAGCCAGCGACAAGCAAGTTTTGCCGACCATTCCGTCACCTACCATGGTGCACTGTACCACGTTTCTATCCTCGTTCCCAACAACCATTGTTTTTTTTTTTTTATTTGATTATCTGTGATATAAGTTATAAAGCAAAAACTAAACTAAGAATATTTTAATACTAACTAACTCCACAATATTTCAGTTTCTCAACGAAGAACAGTCAGAGTTGAGTAAAATTCTATTATATTGTATATCACTGACACGATAGCGATGTGAAGCGGTTTACCTTCAAAATTGCCAAACGCCCTCTATTTATAGGCAATAGCACGTGGTTTCAACCGATTATAATCACAAAGTATACACTACACCTTTAGACTGTGACGGTTACTTCTTTTCATGTTTCGTCGGTATACGGTCCGCATATATTTATCTTTTCTCCTTTGAAGATTAAAAACGACACTTCCGCCTGAAAACAAAGACAAGCTAATTTTATATCTATCATCTATATAAGATAAAGATTAAACGTTTATTAAGTTGAAAAAAGGGCTTTGAACACCTTTAATTGATAATTTGATAATATTGATTTTTATTTCCTCATTCGAAACTTAACCCATATCCTACTGAATAAGTTAACCCTTTCCCAAACGACAAATTTTGGACTGGTCCAAACTGAAAGAGTTTGCAGACGACAATTTTAAATTTGATGAAAATGACAGAAAGTTCTCAAAAAGGGTAGAAAACACTGTGGAAAAAGGAGAAATTGCTCGTTACGAGCAATTTCTTCTTTTCCCACAGTGTTTTCAAAAGACTTGTACTGCAGACACGTGAAAACCAGGGCTTGTTTGGGAAAGGGTTAAATGAAATGTACCAGCCGACATTAAAAAGCCAAATTTTCCTATTTTAAAGGTATTTTCTGGGGAAAGACATCTCCCTATCGGACAGTGTAGATCCAAGATCAGACTGCACGTTCTGTGCAGTCTGATCTTGATGTACACTGTCCGCAATAGGTACTTGAGTCGCGTTTAGCAGCTTCAACTTTAAGTCTTTACCGAAAAAAAAAAATGGACATGTCAAAATCCAAAGCAATTACAGGCGACGAGCTGAAAATGGTTAATTTGGTAAATTCGTCTTTAAAAAGGAAAGAAGACATTCTGGCAAAAGGAGAAGATGTTGGTTACCAGCATTTTCTCTTTTTCCAACATTGCTTTCAAAATGTTTTTTGCTCAGGACCGTTAAAACGCGGGATCATGTGCTAAAGGGTTAAGAAAAATTACGATTCTCAATATTCCTTGATTCATTAACTCAATTTAATCTGATCATAATAATTTTACCGGTCTCTTTCCACTGCAAACTTATTCAATTCATGCTACAGACATATAAATTTGCTTCCAGGGCAAACAAAACACATATTTGGACAGGTATCGGATGGCGCGTTTTGTGGCGTCTGATCTCAATCAAGTGTGTCTGTCATAAAACATTCGATCGCTGGTTCGGATCTTTATTTATGATATCAATTTCAATAGGATTCATTCATCTCTCACAGTGATCATTGTTTCGACGATAGTTATGTGGGAAAGCAGCAAGTAAAATTAGATCACATATAACGTCATCATGCTTTTTTAAATACTATATCATTAAAATGATCATGTACCATTCCTACAAGCCTTTGCAAAATACTGGCGCGAAAGCTAAAAATACGTTGAGAGGCTACGTAGCTCATTAAGGAAATACATTTATAGATAGTATTGTTTCTTGCACTCTTCATTATTATTTATTGATGGTGTCCTAGCTATTGCCCAACTAAAATCAGTGATAAAACATTTTAGAAGTTTTGCTTGATTATAAAAATCTGAAAAGCCCGCTTTAAGAGAGCATATTTCGTGAACCGTTTTCCCGCCTTTTTTTTTTTTCAACATGTTAGTCTCTTATATAAAAAAAAAACATCGACAGCAGTAATAGCAGCAGCAACAACGACCACGAAAAAAAAGGCTATCATCAGTCTTGACAAAGGTCAAATGAACGCTTATACCCCTTCATTACTTTGTCCGTATTCACCAACCATTCTTAATGTCATTCTTTGTCTTATTCTAAATTTAGAAAGTAACACAACTTCTGATTGGGTAAATCATTTAGTTTAGCCAATCAGAAAGTGGTTTACTTTCAAATTTTGAAAATTCTTTAGACTAAGACTAAGAATGTTCGTAAGAATCATTGGTGATAACGAGCCAAGTTTGTGTTTTGTTTCTCAAAAATAAACCCGAGATGCACTGAGGTGATAAGTACAGGCAGTGGTTTTGTGGTTTGTTTTGATACGTTTCGAAAAAAATGTAAGGATTCAGTATAACTCTTTACCAAAAGACAAAATTTTGGACTCAACTAAATTTGAAGAAGTTGCAGACGACAAATTATATGTTGCTCAGATGACGACACCTCTCTTTGACAGGGTAGAAAACATTGTGGGAAAAAGGAGAAAATGCTGGTAACCAGCATTTTCTCCTTTTCCTACAATGTTTTCTAAAGGCCTCTTCCTCAGGGTTATTTAAACTTAGGATTGTTTTTGAAAGGATTAATAGACCAGGCGTCGGCGTAACAGATTGAAGCCGTTAAGTTAGTGCAAAAATGACTGGGGCTTTTTTTTTCTTTTCTTTGTGTTTTCTGTCTTTTTGATGATGATTCAACCCTTTTTTTCAGTTATATCTCTCATACGTTAACTCTGGTACAGTACTTGAAACCACGGGGTCGTTTGTTTGAATTCCCTGTTTGGCCAATTTCTTTCCGAGGATTAACGATAGTCATTGCGACAAGATTCATTTCTCTCTCACGAACGATCATGTTTTCGACGATGGTTAGGTGGAAATGAAGCCAGTGCCTTGGGTAGAATATATTGTGAGGTAAAGGTAAAAATGAAACATAGGAAAGCATGGATTGTTGCACTGGCCCCTGCAATATAACTGAAATAATGTTGGAAACGGCGTTAAATATCATACAGAGAAAAACAACTCAACTCTAAGGATGGTTGGGGAAAACAGTTCTGCTTTTGCAAACAATTTGAATCGAGAACGGACTACATTGGGAGTGCGGTTATGTAATTTGTGACCTTGCGTTATGTTAAATACTCTAGCCAAAACACTCTAGGAAATACGACAATTCGAAATCTTTTTACGAAATTAAAATGCGCTTTTAATTTATTTCAGGGTCTGTCGATTAAGTTTGCGTTTATTTATCGTCGCCACCGGTTGCCTTGATGGGCTAATTATGTAAAGGGGGATAGCGAAAGATACAGGACGAAACCCAGCTTGAGTTACTCCTGCTTCTTTTCGGTGTTAAGCGCTGTCCCACGGGACATGTTTAACGTCTCCAACAAACTTACAGCAGATATGACATGCAACACACGAAAAGGGGGCTTCGGACGTATGCGTAAAAGTGTGTCGTCCCAGATCAGCCTGTGGAGTCTGTGACTAATCCGAGACGACACTCCCAGTTTTTGTATGATTTTCTGTTTCACAAGAGTCTACTGTATAAAAAAAAAATTATGTAGTCGTAAAGTGCCGTCTCGGATTAGCCTGCGCGGAGTGCGCAGGCTAAGTCGAGACGACACTTTACGCAAATGTCCAAACATCTCATTTCGCATGTTGTGGGCCAATTATCCAATTCATAGCAGGGCAGCCGTGGAAATCGAATCGAGAGATTTGTCGTTTCCAACCCTCATGTACAATCACTAGAGCTATTCCGGCAGACAAAATTTCGGAGTTGAGATGTTGGGGGCGCTTTTAAAGTCTAACGACACAATACCAGCCCGTGCTTAAGAAAATTTAATTTTACTCAAAGAGAAAATTCCACGAAACATCCAGCTTCTCGAGTAAGGTTCGAACCCGGACTTCCAGGCTACGGGTCTCATACAACTTCACCACTGAGCTACGCAGTACTCTTTCGTCTGTGGGAAGAAATGAGGTATAGGGTTACACTCGAGGTTATCGGACTTCAAAAAGTAATTATTTCTTAGCACTTTATGCGCCTTTTATAACAACAGTTGCCTTTGTGGTCAGTGTAGATCAAGATCGGACTGCACGAAACGTGCAGTCTGATCTATGATTTACACAGTCCAATTTGGACAAAAGGCATAAATGGGTGAAATCCTAGACTTTTGAGGTTTCACAGCGAATCTAGCGAACAACAACAACAACAACACAATTGTTGCATTTCAATGTCGCCAAGCCCGGAAGCGCAGTCGTTAGCATACAGGGTTGAGACCACGAGCTTGCTGGTTGGAATCCACAGCTCGGCCAATTTCTTTTCGAGCACCGATGATTCATTCTTCTCTCAACGCTGATCATTGTTTCAACGATGGTTTTGGGGAAAGCTACCAGTGGCTTGGGAAGAATATTGATCGTAGTACTGGTAGAAGAAACTTTAGGAAAGCATGGATAGGTGCACTGGTCGCCGCGATATAATTTAAATAATGTTGGAAACGCCGTTAAACACTATACAATCAATCAATCAACAAAAACTCTCTTTAGGGTAATAAAAGTACGTGGTCGTTTCTTATACACTTTATCTTCAGAGAACTACCGAAAATCATCCACAAGATGTGTATAGTGCGTGTATAAGTGGGTAATTCTATAAAATGCGGTCAGTCAACTGGGTACAAGATATCCGGATTAAAATGTCTCTGACGTCTAGGGAGAACTTTTAGTACACTAAAGTATGAAAGGGGGAAAGTGGGTTTGGTGTATCTCTGTGATGCGGTACAACAAGCAAGTCTTCACATAATTGTGGATCCATAAAATCTATTTTGTCTAACAACCGATTGATTTCATGAGGACATGCAGAAAACTTACAAAAGCAAAATGTTTCGACCCATGTTTGACAAGGACCGATTACAGATGCATTAATTTCCTTTTTCACAGAACCTGACTCTTGTAGAATGTAGGTCGACACCGTTGACTCTTGGAGGGTGTTTCACCTCACTTTCATCAATAGTTCAGTTACTAGTATATCACCTCGACAGCTCTCTGATTGATGCCTTTCTTGCTTCCCCTCCGAACTAGAATGCAGTTGGTACTTATGCCAAGAAGTCACCAACGCCACCAGTTTTCAACTCTTTGCCTTAGCGGGGTTCAAACTGCGAAACTCTGGATTGCGTCTTCTCTGTTTATTTGCAGTGTGTTTAACATCATTTTCAACATAACTACAGTTATATCGCGACGGCTAGTTTACCTATTCATGCTTTCCCGGAGTTTCCTTTTTACAAGTGTTTTTCGTAATTTTCTTCCCAAGCCACTGGCTGCTTTCCCACAGAACCATCGTCGAAACAACAAATAGCGATGAAAAGGGAATGAATCCTGTGTCAATGACCATCATTAATCCCGCGACAGAAATTGGCGATGCTGGGGAGTCGAACCTGCGCTTCTCCCCCGGTTCAACCCCTGGACGTTACTGAGATACCAGGCTTATTTTCGAAATAGCGCACAGTGTGGATCCAAACATTAAACGCTTCATACAGTCTGGGACCATATTCATCTTAAAAAAAAGAAACTAGTACATGTAGATCTATTTTAATTTTCCATAACATAAATTTCTTGTAAAGCACCGACATATGCAACTATATATATTTTTCTTTGCAACAGTAAACAAACTGGTCGGTTAAATTCGGTAAAATTATGCATTTCTAAGAGTTGATATTACGGGATGGTCTTTTGCAATTGGTAACTCCGTTCTTCTTCTGTGATCGAATATGACGTCATGATACTGATTTGAATACGGCTCCACCAAATCGACAAGTGTCATTGATCAGTTTACATTCCCATGAGTCCGCGAAGCTGTGCCGAAGAAAGTAAAATAGCTTACGAGGCTACGTAGCCCATTCAGGAAATACCATTGATTTTTTTTTCTTACTTTTGCCCGTCTTCATTATTAACGATTTGCTACCTTTCGCCTCACTTAACTGAGTAATCATTTTGAAGTCTGGTGAGATTACAAAAAATCTGAATTGCCCCCTTTAGGAGTAGAATGCCAAAGGAAAGGGGTCTCTGATCTTGTTGTAAACTGTCCACAAAAACAACTCAAGTTGGTTCTTTGTGCGTTTCAAGTTGATTTAAACATTTATGAACACACCGGATAGTAACGCCCTATAAAGTGTTTGTGATTACGTCCTGTATCACCAGCTTAATGGAATGTTTTTAAAACAGGGCACTTGAGATATCAAGTTTCAAGATCTTACTTTTAGTATAGTTCTACATAGCATTCTTTTGCGGACAGTGAAGATCAAGATCAGACTGCACAGTCTGATCTTGATCTTAACTGTCTGATATTTTATGAGTTACTTGTAGACCTATTGTCGCAAAAAAGCCATATATTGAAATATATATTTATGTACTTGGGTCGCTATTACTCGCTTAATATGCCAATGGTTTTTCTAGCTGACTTACTGCCCAAAACATACCGCTCAAAAGTGGTAAAAGATCATTTTTTATTAGGTGACTGTTTTGTGTTAATTGGTAATTAATGATAAATTATAGCTCTTAATACGATTCACTCGTATATAATTTATAGTTTTACGTTCCTTGAAAGAACTTGAAAAAACACATTTTTTTTTCTAATTAAGTCGTCTTAAAGGGGTAGACCAGATTTTTGGATCAAATTTTTTGATGGGAGAAAGTTTATATTTGTGTGAAAAAAAATATAAGGCCATGACTGTCTACGCGTAGTTTGGGGAGAAAATGTTGAACCTCGGTCCCTAAAAAAAATTGTCTCCGGTAGGACTCGAACTGACGACCTTAAAAACCATGGCCGATGACTCTATCAATTGAGCTATATCATCTTTGTGTGTCATAAATGTAGTTATCCTTTGCTGCACAATAACGGCTCTATCGTTACAAACGGAAGAGGAAATTTTCTAGTAAAAACAATGCACAAACAATCTTCGTAATTCGTCGTATTTTCTACAGTGTATTTCTATCTACTCGTATGTTTTAAATCCTAAAGCAACCATTGTGTGCGAATGAAAATTTGCAGTCCTTGTTAAGATTTACAAAGTTAAAAAAGAAATCGGAACGAAATATGGTTTAATGTCCCTTTAATTTCGTTGAAGAATCTTTTCAACGAAGAGCTGGAAAAATAAAATATTTTTGTATACTAGTATATTGTTGAAGTTTATTAACCGTCGCGTTTTCATCCTACTCTTGATAATACATTAACCCAAACAGTGTTTGTGTTGTAAATTATCTGAAAAACTTGCCACTTGTAATTTTTCCCAATTTTGTTCATTATTTTTAAGTTTGAAGACTGATCTTTCCTTTTGTCTGTCCTTTCCTTTTAAGGGGGGTGTTCAGATTTCTATAACCTCATCAAACTTCAGCAATGATTCAACACTGAATTAAGTAAGGGGAAAGCCGGCAAATCATCAGGAAAGAAGAAACACAAATGTAAGAAAAAAATATCTTTCAGACCTACGTAGCCTCTTAGGGTAATTTTAGAAATTCGTGTCGAACTTTCGCAAAGGTTAGCGGGAGTGTCACAAGATCAATAGCATGCATCGATGAAGTGGGATCGTATATAGTTAACCCTTTTCCAAACGACAAATTTTAGCCCCTCCCAAATTGAAAGCATCTGCACACTACAAATTTGAAAGTGTAACAAATGAACTTAAGGTTTTTTGACAGGGTAGAAAACATTGTGGGAAAAGGAGAAAATACTGGTTACCAGCATTTTCTCCTTTTCCCACAATGTTTTCAAAAGGCCTCTTCCTCAGGGACGTGAAAACAAGGGTTTGTTTGGTAAAGGGTTAAATACAATGCCGTCACATTTGATCTACTGAAAAATGGACCGAGTTTCCGATTGAAAAGCTACCAACCTGTCATTTGAATGCAACATTTGGACCTTTTTTTCCTCATGTCGCCGCCCAGTTTCTTAATGTTTGCAGAGAAATTATTTTTTCTAGTATTTACTAGCGTTTAACAAAAAGTTAATTGCAAGGACCTTTTGAGGGTGATGTCTAGACCTTTGCCAAATCTTTGACCTGCAATTTTGATCAATTAAAAAAAAAAAAAAGAGAGAGAGAGAAAATGAGGCATGCTCTGCGAAAAGAGAGCTTAATGCATGTGCAAAGAGTATCGACCATTGTCAGCCTGCGCAGTACGCGCAGGTTGAAATGAGTCGAAACCTTTTGCTTTTAGTAAATTTTCTGCATGTCAAAGGGCCAGTGTACTTCATGATTCAGTTGGTTGCGAGGCGAAATGAATTTTATGGATCCATAATTATATGATGACTTGCTTGGTATAATGCACCAAGGAGATGCATTAAGCCCCCTTTTGCCAGAGCAGAGCTCCAATATAATTTGCTCAGTCACTTGTAATTACACATATGAATGTGGATAGAAGGTGCAGTCTGATCTTGAGTCTAAACTAGCGCAATATGCTAAATAACTCGACTTACATATCGACATGTTCTTTGTCTTTTTTCTGATCGGTATGATAGTCTATACGCTTACTTATCACAAGTTTGTTTTACGTCGATTCCCTCGTTCTCAGAGACTACTCGACATCGTATTACAAGAATTCCTTGGGTTCTCCATTATCTAAATGCTGAATGGACGTTAGGTTTGTTAAAAAACATTATGCAGACGTAATGGTGGACTTCGTATTTGCTGTCGTCAGTATCGTTCGAACAAAGCACCTTAGTTCAAACATTTATTTCATCGACTGAGAAACAAGTTCTTACAACCTATACTAATCTCTCTCGATTCTGCTTCATGGAAACTACACCAGTACTCGCGCCGAATGTGTGGGCCAATGAACAGTCCCAAAGTTGACATCCGCAGGTATAGAACTCAGGACCTTATGATTACGAGGCCGACGCTCTACCTCACAGTCACGGACACCACAAAGCGCCTTGGAGAACGGAACAGTTTTCCCAGCGATTCTTTCTTGACTTCATTCTCTTCTTTTAGCATCGGTGTGAAGCCCTTAGCCCTACCAACGCAGATAGCTCTCAATACTCACTGGTTTATAGTATTTTTTTCTTTAACCCTAATGTTTCTAGGTCTTGAAGTTAACGTACGAAAATAATGCCAAATGTAAAATATTTAATCGAAATTTCGTCTGAAACTGATTTTTTGATTTCTGTCTCGCCTCCTAAATATTTGACACCATTACCTCATTTATAACGATAGTTACTGAACATAATGTGATAAATGAAGTTAGAAAATTGCGCCAGTGTATACCGTTCTCTTGCTTAGTCAAACGTTTTTAAATCCTGCTAAATAAGTGGAATGAAACTTTCAAGCCCATAGAAAAAAATGCTATTTCAAAGGTATTTTGAGTGAAAAAATACCTCCTTATCGGACACTGTAGATACAAGATCAAACTGCATGTTTTGTGCAGTCTGATCTTGATTTACACTGTCCGTAAAAGGTCCTGGAATCGCGCTTAGCAGCCCAAGGGTTAAGATAAAAATCTTTCTGAGCTTAAGTAGGTAATATTTTTTAGCTGTCGAAAGAGGTCGAGGTTACATATTTTGCATCGAAACCTTAAGAGAGATTTAAAGCATTATAGAATGTGATTGATAGATACAGTAGAGGATTTATTTTCAAATTTACATACATATCGAACTGTTCTGTGATCAAATATCTATAATAGGCAACATTTGCATCTAAAGTATGTAGCAATGATTCGGCGCCGACTGCGGTTTTATTTATTTCGGTTTTCGCTTTTACAGACAAATATATTTTCATTAATTATGCATATACATGTACATGCAGATGCACGTTAACAGTTTAATAGAAGATCAATTCAGATAATAGGTAACAACAATTGAATGACAAAACAAGAAATGGATATGAAAAAAAAAAGGAAATGCGGAGAATGAGCACTGACAATTTAGGTTTTGACTTGATCAAAGTATCATACGTATCATATATACGTTTTCCTTGCAGATGGAAAACGTTAGATTCGCTTCGGTTTTGATCAAATGGTCGAATAAAGAAGCAACTCGATTGACTGGCCATATTACTGAAAAAAGGTGTGAAAATGTTAGGTTTAACACTGACCTAGAACCGTAAAAACTATAAAGACATCAGATAATACATAAAGACTCTATGAAAAAAGTCTTACCAACAAAATGCTTAAATGTACCCATGGAGAGCAACATATTCTAGCGCACGTGTTTTTTCTTGAAGATATAAGTTATTTCAACTCATTAAAAAAAAAAAACAGATAGAGACATAAGTTATTTAAAAAAAAAAAACAGAGAAATATTTGGGGAGAAAGAATCTGTAGACACAATCTGTATGATCGATTGCTCACTACACATTTTAAGAGGCGACGACGTTAATATTAATGGATAGACGGTGCTTTATGTGGTTAGCTTCATTAATATAATAGTATAGATTTGAAATTGTTCTTTCGTTACAATTAGTCAACAGGTCTATAAATCTGAACATACTTGGTTTTTGTAGTGATATTTCTTTAGACCTCCAGATGAGAGGTGGTGAAAGTATTCTAACTCCATTACTTCTCTTCCAAACCCTATGTTGTGGGTACTCGATGAGACGATTCTAATGAGTACCCATAACATAGGGTTTAGTGCAGAGTTATTAATATTTTCAATTTTGAAATCAAAATCACTCCCTCTGTCTGGAGTTCTGATTTCTTTTATACATTTTTTTACGAATATTGCTATATATGTATGAGTCCTGCACTGTGAAAAAGGGGGGGGGGGAAGCATTTGCATAAGTATCTACCCAGATCAGCCTGCACAGTCCGCGCAGGACAATTTTACAATCGATTAAAAAAATATAAAAATAGAACAGAGATAGGAATAAACAAGAAGGCACATTCCGATCTTAGGGCTAGTGTATCCGATATCTGGGAGATAATAACCCCTAAAATGTTTTGAAATTAAAAAAGATGGGTCGAGTATATCTTTTTTTTTTCTAACCGACTACATTTTTATATCTATTATATCTATTTCGCAGAAAAAGAGTTAGATCTACAATTGTGTCAGCCCTTTCTTAAATAATCCCGAGTTTTAATGACCCTACAGAAGAAGATTTTTCAAAAGATAATTTACATTCTGAAAAAAAAAAAGGGGGGGGGGGGGAGAATGCTGGTAACCACATTTTCTATCCTACAAACAGAAGGTTATGCTGTATTGTGTTTATATAACGTGACAGGATTTGGAATGCCAGAAAAATATAAGACCGATTATAATGACAAGACAAATTTGATGCTAACAAAATTAGAAATCATTTCTAAATATATACATCTGATCATACCATTATTAGAAAGATTTTTAAGGGAGAAATAGTCTAGCCGTGGAAAAAAAATACAAATGCTAATCTCATCAATCTGTCAATATGATTTTATAATAACGGCGCATTTCGTCACTCGTAGGTGATTGTGTCCAAGAAAATGGGTCAACATCATTTTCAGTATACTAGGAAAACTCCCGTGACGCACTAACCATTTATATGGTCAGTTACCCCGTAAAGTCAACACACACACACACACACACACACACACACAAAATGTCTTCTAAAACTACAGACAGGCTCTATTAACCCCATAGACAGACAGATATAAGATCTGACATACATACGTCGGAAGTTGGCATTTGAGATATAGAGAATCTTATATGAGTGCTTATTTATTATCATTTTTATCAAACGAGTTAACCGAAAATATGATAATACATGAACACAAATGTGAGATTCTATTTATCACATAAAACGAATGACAGACAGAAAAATATCCTGCATCATCACTTTTAGCCTATTTATGTTCCACGGGTCCATGTTTACAGTTGTAGTTAGGCTTCAAATGTGTACATACACAAGCAGATCGCTCTTTATCTTTTACGTCGAAAGTAGAATGAAAGTTTCTAGAGAGGGAAAGTCGAACATTTTCCGCAATTTTGTTGATTTTCATTTTCAAATAACTTATGCTACATTTCTTGTTATTATCAAATATGAAAATCAAAAACTTTCCATGCATTTCAATGGTCAGTATTGAAATTTCGAATGTAAGTTTTAAAGTTATTCGAACTGTATTTTAGACTTGTCCAAATTGAAATGATTTGCAGACAACAAACTTAGAATGGCCTAAATGATGAAAACTGTAGTTGGAAGGATAGGAAACATTGTGAGAAAAGGAGAAAATGCTGGTAACCAGCATTTTTTCCTCTTCCCACAATGTTTTCAAAAGTTTTCTTTCTTAGTGTCGTTAACACTCGGATTGAGTGGTAAAGAGTTGCCAAAGACAAAAAGGGCTGATAAAGAAGAAAATGTTTGTGTGGATCTTGCAGGATCATTTAACAGTGCACAAGGTTTGAACTGGAGCAGTTACATTCTCGAAACCATGCTCGATCGTCGAAATCCTTTTCCATATTTCATTAAAGCCCTTACGACCGGACTTTCTGAACAAAGTTGCTGTTTTTTTGACAGAATATGACGTTTTGGAAGAAATCTAGTGCGAGTGAAGGAATTTGCTGGTTAGATAGATACACAGAATAGTTGTTATTGATTGCAACTCATGGTTGAAAACTTTTTCAAAATGTCAGCCACGTGTAATTCTAAACAATGATGCTCCGTTCTGAACGCCGATCTGAGTGCTTCGATCTCACCCGACCAGCCAAATTACACGACAGAGCTCGACCAGATGTATGGTTGCTATTGGTCGCCACTGGTCGGGGGTCTACACGACGGAAGGGGACAACTATGCATGAATAATCCGCAAGAAAAATCCCTTGTGAGGAATATCCATGTAGTCGGGTATGATCGGATGGAAGTCGTGTTTGTTGTAGTACACATGTAGAATGTGTGACCGAATGTCTTCCCGACGAACTAGATTTTTGTACACAAGCTTTTGTACACGATGCATTTCAGACCGTTGACGGACTGTCTGCTTACTCGATAGCTACACGGACTTTTTGACGTCAAAAACAATCGTGTTGAAATCCCGACAGCTGCCGACTAATGTAGATCTCTGAAGACCGACCGCCATCCCACTGCAGGCCGAGGGAAATCATTTCACGACCTCATGATCGAGTTCGCATCGACGTCCTCAGATCGGTTGTGAGAACGGGAGAAATCAGCGGGTTTTTTTGTGGCAACAAAAACTCATCACTTTCTGTTTCAAACCAGCAGCAGACCACTTTAAATTGAGCCTTGCTCTGTGAAAAGAGGGCCTTGTGCATCTGCAGAAAGTATCAATTCAGAACCGAACCGAAACTTTTTGCTATTGGTCAATTATCTGCATGTCCAACGACCAGTTTACCTCATGATTCAGTCGGTTGTTGGACAAAAAGGGCTTTATACATCCTTGATCATATGATGTCTTGCTTGGTATGATGCATCACGGAGATGTATTAAGACCCCTTTTGCCAGAGCATGGCTCAATCGTTAAATTCAACTCTGCACTAGACGACAAAATTTTAGACCTGGCCAGTTTAAAATCATTTGCAGACGACAAATAGCATAAGGCTTAAATAATGGTATTTGTTCTTTGCAGGGTAGAAAACATTGGGGGGAAAGGAGAAAATGCTGGTTTCCAGCATTTTCTCCTTTTCCCACAATGTCTATAAAAGACCTTTTCCACCAAGGTCATTATAATTCGAGATTGTGTGGTAAAGGGATGAAAAGTTAAAACGAATTAAAATTTGATTCTTAAAGATATATAAAAATCCTCGTGGCAACAGGAGAAATGTCCCCGCGGCGAGCTTTTTCTCCTTTTAACTCAATGTTTTCAAAAAGTTGGCAGTTGCGAAACGAAGAAAGTTCGTTTACTTGTTGTGATGAAGTCCATAAAATAATATTTTACAGCACTGAGTTACCTGTACCTGAACATGACCTTAATCCGAGAATATTGACACCTTCTTGTTTATACTAAAACAGCCCAATGTTTGATAAAGGATTTATAAACAGCGTGAAATTATAGTGGACTAAAATTTGGGACAATTTCGGAATGATTATATAATAATTATGCTTGATATCTTTGTCTGACACAGCGCAGAGTTCCGCAGAAGCTGATCAGGGCCGATGTCGTTTGACAAAAAGAAAAACAAAAGAGGACAAAAGACAGAATTCAATGTTTCATATCAAATTGTGTAAATAATCTCAAATTGTGTAAACTATTCTCATGAATAAATAATTTAATATCAATATTTTTCATGAATATTGGCGAGTTCTGATTGGCTGAAAAAATTTTGTCATAGCTCCACGAAAAAAAAAAAATTCATGTTGTACCGGAACTACTTTAGCTGTCAAACTAATGTAAACAAACATGTATACAAATATGAGTGGAAGGGGCTTTAGAAACTCCAACATTATATTTAAAAATAAAGAAAATGAATGCAGTTTGAATTATTTCCGTTGGTGTATGTTGTCTGTAATATTAAATTATAAGGAATGAAGAGAATTTTTTTTTTTCATAGAGGTATGAAAAAAAAACCTAATCATACTTTTGTATGAAACCGCTATGCGGTTTCATACAAAAGTGTGATTAGGTTTTTTTTTCATACCTCCATGAAAAAAAAAATCTCTTCATTCCTTAAATGGTTCGGCCCGCGCTTTGGCTAAACAGGGATGCCTACATCTCCGTGATGGGTTATACCGCGCAAATCTTCACATAATAATGGATCCATAAATCGATCCGTTTTGTGTTAAAACCGACTGAATCCTGAGATAAAATGGTCCTTTGACTTTCAGAAAATTGACTAATACTTTACCAAAAGAAAACAATCTTAGACTCGTTCAAATTCGAAGAATTTGCCGACGACAAAGTTTGTGTAAGTCACAAATTGAAATTTGTAATTTGATGGGTAGAAAACATTTCTCCTGTTCGCACAATGGTTCCAAAAGCCGTCCTTCGCATGGTTGTTGAAAACCGGGCTGTATAGTCTGGTATCCCGCCGCACTTCAAGAGTACGATAACGTTGTGTTAGATTGATTGATTGGTTGAATGGTATTTTACGCCGCTTTCAACATTATTTCAGTTATATCATGGCGACAGCTCACGTATTCACGTATTTCCTGGGTTCCACCTGTACTAGGCTAGAGCTCTGAAGTGTCTTGCCCAAGGACACTCCCACGAAAAGCTCAGTGGATCAAGTGAGGTTCCATCCAGGTCACGAGTCCTACAATGAGCCAAGCAGGACCCTTGCGTAGTCTTAGGGGCAGGTTAACCAGACGTGGAGGGGGGGGAGCTGTGTTGTAAAGGGTAAGAATTGATTGATTGATTGATGGATGGATTGTATGGTGTTTAACTCCGTTTTCAACATTATTTCAATTATATCGTGGCGGCCAGTGCACCTATCCATGCTTTCATGGAGTTTCGTACACCAGTACTACACACAATATTCTTTCCAAGCCACTGGCTGCTTTCCCACATAACCATCGTCGAAACAATGGTCAGCGGTGAGAGAGGAATGAATCCTGTCGCAATGACTATCATAAATCCTCGAAAAGAAATCGGCCGAGCCGGGAATCGAACCAGCGACTCCCTGTTCTCAAGTCCTGGGTCCGTATTCACCAACCATTCTTAAGAACATTCTTGGTCTTGTGCTTCAAAATTTTCCAAATTTGAAAGTAACACACCTTCTGATTGGCTAAACCGTATGGTTTAGCCAATCAGAAGTTGTGTTACTTTCAAAATTGGAAAATCTTGAAGAATAAGTCTAAGAACGTTCTTAAGAATGGTTGGTGAATACGGACCCTGTACGCTACCGACTGAGCTACGGGGGCTCGGCAAAGGGTAAGAAAACCATTCATTTAGTTATCTTTGATATCTTTTGATCACCCTCTGATTTATTTTATCAGTTAAAGAAGCCTCTGGTCGGGAAAAAAGAAGCCTTTTTACTTTTTTCACACTTTTTAATCGCGATAGTAACCCTTTACCACACAATCCCGAGTTTTAACGACCCTGAAAAGAAGGCTTCTGACATAAAAAAAAAAAACATTGTGGGAAAAGGAGAAAATGCTGGTAACCAGCATTACCTCCTTTTCGCACAATGTTTTCTACACTTTTACAGACAATTACCATGTTACTATGATCTCTTAATGTTTTAATCTTCACAAGAAAAAAAAAACCTGTATAACTTACAGGCTGATCTTTACTCTACAGGGGTCCTACATGGCTCAATGGTGAAGCTTGGGACTTCTAACCTGGAGGTCCCGGGTTTAGGCCTCACTGTAAGCACTGTGTTTTTCGTTTGTGTGTCCTTTGGCTCAGTGTAAGAGTGTAGATTTTGTGATCTAGAGACCCCGGGCTAGATCCTCACTCGAAATAATAGGCTTTCCGTTTGAGTTTCCTTGAGCAAGACACTTCAAAGCTCTAGCTCAATTCTGGCGATACCGAGGACATACATAATATGAGCCTTGCTCTGTGAAAAGGGGGCTTAATGCATCTGCGAAAAGTATCGACCCAGGTCAGCCTGCGCAGTCCGCGCAGGCTGACCTGGACCGAAACTTTTCGCCATTGGTCAATTTTCTGCATGTCCGAGGACCAGTCTACCTCATGATTAAGTCGGTTGTTAAAAACAGTGGGTATTATGGATCCATAATTATGTGATGGCTTGATATCATGGATCATTGAGAAGCATTAAGCCCCTTTTTGTCGGAGCACGACTCATATGTAAGCTATCGCCTCGATATATCTGAGAAGAATGTTGAGGGGGCATTGAACACACTTCAGTCAATCAAATACCTTTTTAATGTATCGGCACCAAAGTATCGACCCAGGTCGACCTGCGCAGTCCTGCGTCGAAACTTTTGCTGTTGGTTGTTTATCCGCATATCCGAGGACCAGTCTACCTCGTGTTTCGGGCGGTTGTTAAACAAACTGAGGTTTATGGATTTATAATTATTTAACGACTAGCCTTGTATAATGCCTCACAGAGATACATGAAACCACTGATGCCAGAGCAACGTTCATGTCGTTGAATGTTTGGCATTCAGTGTGCATGTCCTGAATGATTGACTGATTGATTGATTGTATGGTGGTTTAACGCCGTTTTCAACATTATTTCAGTTATATCGCGGCGGCCAGTGCACCTATCCATGCTTTCCTGGAATTTCTTT
This sequence comes from Tridacna gigas, assembly GCA_945859785.2. Classification (NCBI taxonomy): domain Eukaryota; kingdom Metazoa; phylum Mollusca; class Bivalvia; order Cardiida; family Cardiidae; genus Tridacna; species Tridacna gigas. The sequence continues at coordinate 26,041,908 of OX244029.2, forward strand.
TACCAGTACTCCGCACAATCTTCATTCCAAGCCACTGGCTGCTTTTCCACATAACCATCGTCGAAACAATGGTCAGCGGTGAGAGAGGAATGAATCCTGTCACAATGACTATCATCAACCCTCGGAAAGAAATTGGCCAAGCCCGGGATCGAACTAGCGACCTCCTGTTCGCAAGTCCTGTGCACTACCCACTGAGCTATGGGGGCTTCGCTTTCCTGAATGAAAGCATCGATATAAAGGCACTGCATCACGTTATTTCAGTCAGTTATCTCACGGCGATAACCCAAATATTTATGTATTCCTGGGTTTTACCAATACTAGACTTGGCCTCTGAAGTTCTTGCCACACGACACTTTCACCAAAGACGCAATGCCTCGAGTGAGGATCGAACCTGGGTCCCCAAGATCACAAATTCTACAATCTAACACAGAGTCGCGTAGGAACCCTTTATAGACAGACCATAGGGCTGTTTTCTATCCACCTGTACTTCAGTTTGAACGGCACTCTTTAACCCTTATCCTGCAAATAAGTGGAATAAAACTTTCAAGCCGATAGTAAAAACCCAAATTTTACTATTTCAAAGGTATTTTGGGACACATATGGCGTGCTACACACGAAAATGGGCCTTCGGACATATGCGTAAAAGTATGTCGTCAGCCTGTGCAGTCTGTGACTAATCCGAGACGACACTTCCCGTTTTTGTGCGATTTTCTTTTTCACGAAAGTCTACTGTATGAAAAAAATTTATGTAGTCGTAAAGTGCTGTCCCGGATTAGCCTGCGCGGACTGCGCAGACTAATCCGGGACAACACCTTACGCCATTGTCCGAAGGCCCCTTTTCGTGTGTTGCACGCCATATATCTCCTTATCGGACAGTGTAAACTCAAGATCAGACTGCACGTTCTGTGCAGTCTGATCTTGAACTACACTGTCCGCAAAAGGTCAGTGAGTCGCGCTTAGCAGCCTAAAAATTAAAATAACCATTCTGCACACGCGTGCAGTCTGATCTTTTTCTTTATCTTTCCCCTTTGTATTGATTATTTCATTCAGAAAATGCCGATTGAATGAAAAAAAAAAATCAAGAAAAGCTAATTCCGTGACAGTCGACAGTAGAAATTCTACATGATAAAAGCTGAAATTCACGACGGTACAATACTCGTACGTAATGGCACACAGACCAACGGGTAAGGTAACAAAAGACATCATTTGTCAGATTTTGCTTTGAAGAAGTTCTTATGTTTCATTTGCACTCGATGTCATCTGCCTTTCAAAGCGACAATAGACGCGACATGAAACAAAATGCTGACTACTGTCGTCTCCACTTCTCGCCCCTTTTATTGGTTTTTTTTTTCTTTTTGGTGGGAGGATTGCTTGCTTTGTGGATAGAAGACTCAAAGAAGGAAGTCTTATTTTTTTGAGTCAATTAACCCTCATCCTACGAAATAAATTGAAGAAAATTTTCAAGTAAAGACCCGAATGATGTTATTTCAGACTTTTTTGTTGGAGAACGATATCTTCTTATCGGACAGTGTAGATCAAAGATCAGACTGCACGTTCTGTGCAGTCTGATCTTGATCTACACTGTCCGCAAAAGGTCAGTGAGTCGCGCTTAGTAGCTTAAGTGTTAATCTCTTTTCATCCTGAAACAAAGCTGCTGCATACGAGTTTTAAAAAAATATAGGAGCCATGCTCTGGCGAAAGGGGGCTTAATGCATCTCCGTGAGGCATTACTTATATCAAGCAAGCCATCACATTGTCATCGATCCATTATAGCCGTTTTTTCCACCACCGACTTAATCATGAGGTAGACTGTTCCTTGGGCATACAGAAAATTAACCAGTTGCGAAAAGTTTCGGCCCAGGTCAGCCTGCGCGGACTGCGCAGGCTGACCTGGGTCGATTCTTTTCGCAGATGCATTAAGCCCCCTTTTCACAGAACATGGCTCATATATTGCCGAGTCAGTTTGTTTCTTTTCACTCTGATACAAATCTGCAGCGGAAGAGTCTAAAGACAAATAAGCCATGCTATGGCGGACGATACTAAGAAGGCCATCACATGATTATGGATCCATAAAATCAAGATTGTCTGGGAAGCGACTGAATCATAAGGTAGACTGGTCCTTGGTTGGTTGGTTGGCGTATGGTGTTTAACGCCGTTTTCAACATTATTTCAGTTATATCGCGGCGGCCAGTGCACCTATCCATGCTTTCATGGAGTTTCTCTTACCAGTACTATGCACAATATTCTTTCCAAGCAACTGGCTGCTTTCCCATATAACCATCGTCTAAACAATGGTCAGCGGTGAGAGAGGAATGAATCCTGTCGCAATGACTATCATCAATCCTAGGAAAGAAATTGGCCGAGCCGTGGATCGAACCACCGACCTCCTGTTCTCAAGTCCTGTACGCTACCGGATGAGCTACGGGGGCTCGGCAGACTGGTCCTTGGACTTGCAGAAAATTTACAAATAGCAAAAACTTTCGACCCATGTCAGCCTGCGTGGACTGCGCAGGTTGGCATGGATCGACAGTTTTTGCAGATGCATAAAATCCCGTTTTCACAGAGCATGGCCAAATTATTTGTGGACACGATCAGACATTACTTTTTAACGTGTAACCATTGCGGATAGATTGGGAGTATATTCATAACAAGCTATTATTTTCCATTTGCCACAATATATTTCTAAAGTGACCTACAAACACTTAAAGAAATGTCGGCAGAAGATCAATTTATGTTACGTCTAAGATCAGCCCGATCTTTATCTACACTGTCCGTAAAAAAAGCTATGATCAATTCTATCATTATTCGTTTAACCTTTTACCAAACAATCCCGAGTGTTTTAATGACCTGGAGAAGTAACCTTTTGAAAACATTGAGGCGGGGGAGAAGAAAATGCTGGTAACCAGCATTTTCTCCTTTTTCCCCAATGTTTTCTAACCTACCAAAAACCAAATTTCATCATTTGAGCAGCATTTATATTGTCGTCTGCAAATGTTTTCATTTTGGGCAAAGTCCAACATTTTCTTGTCGGGTATAGAGTTGAATCAGCATAATCTGTTCCTACACTGTCCGCCAGGGAAACTAATCCCAGCTTTAATCCTTAGAGTGCCGAAGAGACCCAAAAGCTACTTTCAGTCAAGAAAAAAGACACAAATGATCGGAGTTTCTTGATTGCTCTGTTCCAGAATGTCTCAGAAGAGCGGACAGTGTAGATCAAGATCAGACTGCACATTTTGTGCAGTCTGATCTTGCTCTACACTGGCCGCAACTGCAACTATAGTCGTAGCAGCCGCTTTAAGGGTCAACATTTTATTTGTTTAATATCTTTGTACCAAAGAGTTCACCCAGTCTTTAGATAATTTGTATGCTGTTAAACGCCGTTTCGACATTGTTTCAGTCACGACTGAGCGGCTAGTGCACTTATCCATGGTTTCTTGGACCTTCTTTTACTGGTGCTTCACCCACTATTCTTCCCAAGCCACTGGCTGCTTTCCCACATGACTGATCGTCGAAACGATGATTAGCGGTTAGAGAGGAATGAATCATATCGCAATGACTATCACCAGTCCTCGGAAAGAAACCGGCCGAGGTGATGATTCGAACTAAGGACCCCTCCCCCCGTCCCTGGATTCATGCCCTGTACGCTACCGACTGCGCTACGGACGTTTTAGAAAAGAAAATAACCGAAATATTGAACAAAAGGGTGATTTAACCCTTAGGCTGCCAAGCGCCACTCAAGGACCTTATGTGGACAGTGTCGATCAAGATCAGACTGCACAGAACGTGTAGTCTGATCTTGGATCTAGATTGTCCGATCAAAAGATATTATTGCCAAAAATATATACTTGAAATAATAAAATCTAGTTTTTACTATCGGCTTGAAAGTTTCATTTCACTTACTTAGCAGGATATTGCTTAACCCTTTCAGCGCCATAGGCGAAAACGGGAACTTTTGCGGATGGCATAGATCAAGATCAGACTGCACAGAACGTGCAGTCTGATCTTTGATCTATACCATCCGCTTGTTTAGTCAAACCTATACGATAAAAATCTTTCTGGGTTTAAGTGGATTGTATTTTCAGCTGTCAAAAGAAGTCGAGTTTATTTATTTGGCGCCGAAAGAGTAAATTCGCAATGCAGAATAAATTAGAATTCCACGAAAACAAGGTATGATTCATTACTTTATGAATAAGTTTGACTCATTTCATCTGGAAACATATTTTTTGCTGACGATTTTGAGGATATCCTTTTCAAATATGCATAATTAACATAACTGGAGGTTTCATATATATTGATAGACGTAAGACATTGCTACAATAGAAGAAATTGCTAATTTCTCCTTTTACAGCAATGTTTTCAAATAGGTTTGCCGTTTGACCAAAGGAAATCGTTCACTTGTGTTCTTCGTTTACCATACTGTCCCATTTTTTTTCTCGACTTTGAGAAAGAATGCTTTTGTAAACATTGTGAGACAAGGAGAAAAGGCTAGTAACCAGCATGTTTTCCTTTCCTTCAATGCTTTCTTTCCTTTGTAAGATAATTACCGTCATCTGAGCATAATACATGTATATGTATATGCTATACATAAAATCATGTTGAATATTCATTTTCTCGTTGCAATAAATATAGTTACCATGACAACATAAATCTTTCATAGCAAATATTTGATATACAAGTATATTTTGTAGTGATAGAAAACAACTTTTGATAAATGTGATAGAACTAGGAAAAAAATAATTTCATATAAAATAAAGCTGAAACGAGTTATTTTATATGATTATGGTTCTGTGGTTGCCGTGGTAACAAAAGACAAAAATATGTGAGTTTTTGACTTTTGTTTTATTACATGTAGAAATCGTACTTTCACTTGAAGCACTTTTTCCCAAAATTTTTCATGGGGCCAAAAATGTCTCCTTTTCCCACAATGTTTTTGACACCGTTTAAACTACATATAAACCTGTGGTTTTAGCTATAATTCATTCCTCGTCTGCAGCTTCTTTAAATTTAGTATGGCTTGTTACAATTCAATTCAATTCTTTTATTTGACGTAAGCTTTACAGCTTCTGGTCGTTACATGTGTCTCTATTTTCTCCTTTTCCCAAACTGTTTTCTACCACATTTAACTCTTTACCACTAGGCAAAAATTTAAACAGTCTAAATTGAAAACATTTGCAGACGATGATTTAAATGTGGTTCAAATGAAAGTATTAGTTTCTGAAAGAGAAGAAAACATTGTGGGGAAAGAAGAAAATGCTGGTTACCAGCATTTTCTCCTTTCCCCACAATGTTTTCAAATGCTTTTCTTTCTCAGGGTCGTTAAAACTCGGGATTGTGTTGTTTTAGCCATATTTCATTTGTCATCTGCAAATGCTTTGAATTTGGATAAGTCTAATATTTTGTCGTCTGGCACAGCGTTAACAGTGCAGACGGCAGATGAACTCTTTACCACACAGTCCCGAGTTTTAACTACCCTGGGAAAACAGCCTTTTGAAAACTGCTGGTAACCAACATTTTTTCTCCTTTTCCCACAATGTTTTCTACACTTTCACAGACAATTACCATCATTTCAGCTAAATTTAATATGTTTTCTGCAAAAGCTCTCAATTTAGACCTGTCTTAAAGACATATCCTTACAGTCAAAGATGAAATGGGTTGAAAACTGGCTGAAAAGTGGCTGAATACAAGTACAGTTGTATCTTTAAATGTTGTCCTTTGGTAAATAGTAAAGTAAATAATTTCCTTTCCGTGTTGAATCACAAGGTATTTCAGTGCACTATTTTTTGACGTCTAGGGGGTGATCTTTTTAATCCGCCTTTTGATGTTCGTGCTTCTTAAGCATGTCATTAACGTACGATTTAAACTTTTGTTGTATAAATAACAACCCTTATCCTGCTAGGTAGGTTAGATAAAACTTTTAAGCCGATAGTAAAAACACGAACAATGTTATTTCAAACTTATCTCAATATCTCCTTATCGGACAATGAAGATCCAAGATCAGACTGCACGTTCTGTGCAGTCTGATCTTAATCTACACTGTCCACAAAAGGTCAGTGAGTCGCGCTTAGCAGCTAAAGGGTTAACACATTTTTTTTATCCGTTGTTCACCTAAAGACCCGCAACTAGATCAGCCTGACTTCTGAAACTATAAACCAGTTAAAGGAGTTGAGAGTTCGAGGTCTGACGCCGAACCAGAGTAGCATATGTATTCAAAGTAGGGCCACGTAGTAAGGCCACGGGTTCGAGCCTCACTGGAAGCACTTGATCTTTCGCGGGAGTATCTTTGGACGCTTAAGAGCCACAGCCTAGTTCTGTTGAAACCCAGGATATAAATGGATATCGGAGCTATCGCCGTGATATGACAAAATAATGTTGAAAGCGACTTAAATTCAATCAATCAGGTAGAAAGGCAAGAGATCTGAGCTGGAATCTCGACTGCCCCACCCTATGTCGAAAATTCCTTCAGGTTTGAATGATAAAGCAATACAAGATCAGACAGCTGCGGGTCTACAAAATTCATTGAGGCATGTTCCGTGAAAAGGGGCTTAATGCATCTGCGAAAATTATCGACCCAGGTTACTCTGCGCAGTCGGCGTAGGCTGACCTGGGCCATAACTTTTCACTATTGGTTCATTTTCTGTATGTCCTTGGACCAGCCTACTTCATGATTGTTAAAAAAACCCAAAAAATGGCTATTATGGATCCATAATAATGTGATGAAATGATTGATACAACGCATCACGGAGATGCATTAAGCTCCCTTTTGCCAAAGCATGGCTCATATATATTGAGATACTGCCACAAAATGCAGCGCTGGATTTTTTTTTACGGCGGAGAGGGAAGGATGGCGATTTTTTTCTTTTTACATTTTACCACATAGTCCCATGCTTTACCGACCCTCGAGGAGAAGGCTGTTGAAAACATTGGGAGAAAAAAAAATGTTTACGTTAGCCTAGATAGAGACAAAATGGCCACCAAGCGTGATAAATTTTTAAAGCTTTTTTTGAGATTACACGTTCTAAACAACTCTCTTCAAGGGCTTTTGGTGATGAAAAATTTAATATTTTATCCTTGGTCATGTGTGTTAAATTTAAAAATTAATTGCTTTTCACTAAATGTTTTGTACCCTTTCAAAAACAATATTTCAACACTTGAGCCAATTTTTTTGTCTAAAATTTTGTCGTCTGGCAAGGAGTCAATAAACTATGGGTTTATCTCTCTCTCTCTCTCTCTCTCTCTCTCTCTGACATGTAGAAGTAATTTATTTTAATATTGTTATTATGTAAAAAATACTCAAAGCATGCAATGTACGTTATCTAAATATTTTGATTAACGTAAGCAGAACGTCACGTCATATAACGTAAGCCTGTTACTAATTATAGAGGATTTTGTAATTGCGAATGTTTTCCTTGTTGTGTCAAACTTTGCACTGCGTAACCTATTGTCATTGAAACGCTGATTATGATTTCAGTGGACAAAACGTGATTTTTCGACCGTCTCAAACAAGATGAGACTGCGCACAGTGTTTGGTCTGATCTTGGTTCCGCACTGTGTGAGAACCTGTAAGATATTCTATCCAATAGAGGGGCTTAAAGATACATCCTTACAGCCAATGGAGAAAAACAACGTTAAAACTTGAAAGTGTGTAGAATGGCTCAGAATTTGGTCAACTGTGTAAACATAGATAAATTACCAATATACATGGGGTCCTGCGTGGCTCAGTGGTAAAGTGTAGGACTTGTGACCTGGAGGCCCCGGGTTCGAGCCTCAGTCGATCCACTGGGTTTTTCGTGGGAGTGTCCTTGGGCAAGACACTTCAGAGCCCCAGCCTAATACTGGTGAAACCCAGGAAATACATGAATATGTGAGCTGTCGCCGTAATATGACTGAAATAATGTTGAAAGCGGCGTAAAACACCATTCAATCAATCAACCAATAGAGGGATAAAAAAAACTCGAGGGATTTTTCCTCATTTAAAACCATGGATAAATTACCGATAAATCAGGGTCCGTATTCACCAACCATTCTTAAGAACGTTCTCAGACTTATTCTTCAAGATTTTCCAATTTTGAAAGTAACACACCTTCTGATTGGCTAAACCGTACGGTTTAGCCAATCAGAAGGTGTGTTACTTTCAAAATTGGAAAATCTTGAAGAACAAGACCAAGAATGTTCTTAAGAATGATTGGTGAATACGGACCCTGGTGTAAGGGAATGAATACATATCGCGGTATATTGGAAATCTTCGATTTAAAACCGGAAACGTCACGGTTTGGCCAATGAAAAGTTGTGTTCCTTCAAAATGTATAATAAGACAAAGAATATTCTCAATAATGGTTGGTGAATACGGACCCTCCCGTACGATACCGACTGTGCTACCGTGCCCGGCTTGAAATACATGAATACTGTATCAGCTTTTGAAAACTTCGTGACGAATGACCAAGTTCCTCATGCGATCCATTTTATTTGAAATATTCCTCTACGTTTCTTTTTGTTAACCCTTTAACAAACAATCCTGAATTTATGCAATTTTGATAAAGAAGGGCTTTGATAATATTGTGAGAAAAGTAGAAAATGCTGGTCTGCAGCATTTTGTCTTTTTTTTCCCCACAATATCTTCTACCCCTTGATTTACACTTAATTTTTCGTCTGCAATTGTTTGAAATTTTGTCGTTTGGTAAAGAGTTAGACCTACAACAGTGCAAAATACAATTTAAGGTGCTTCTCTGGACAATATAATACAGATCAGACTGCATATAAAGTGCATTGTTATCCTGGAACTTTCCTAGCCGATATTTTCAGAGATACGCATTAGCCATGCTCTGGCGAAAGGGGGCTTAACGCATCTCCGTGATGTATGATACCAATCAAGATATTACATAATTCTTGGTCCATTATAGCCACTTTTTTATAAGCCGACTTAATCATAAGGTAGACTGGTCCTAGGACATACAGACGCTTGACCAATAGCGAATAGTTCGGCCCAGGTCAGCAGATGCATTAAGTCCCCTTTTCACAGAGCGTGGTTCATATATTGCTATTAGATTATTCGAAAATGGAATTACAGGTATCTAAAAGGAATTCCGGTAGTCTTGTCTTGGAAGCTATAAAACTTTCATGCCGACGGTAAAAAGTTTAAAAACTCAAATGTTGCTATTTCAAAGTTATGGGGGGTAGGGAAATGTCTCCTTATCGGACAGTGTAGATGCAAGATCAGACTGCACGGTCTGTGCAGTCTGATCTTGATCTACACTGTCCGCAAAAGGTCAGTGAGTCGCGCTCAGCAGCCTAAGGGTTAAATATATGAGCCATGCTCTTTGAAAAGGGGGCTTAATGCATCTGCAAAAAGTTTCGACCCAGGTCAGCCTGCGCAGTCTGCGCAAGCTGACCTGGGCCGAAACCTTTTGCTATTGGTCAGTTTTCCGCAAGAACCAGTTTACCTCAAGATTCAGTCGCATGTTACGCAAAATGGGCTTTATCGATCCATGATCACGTGATGACTTGCTTGGTAGCATGCGTCAGAGAAATGCATTAAGCCCCCCTTTTGCCAGAGTATGGCTCAGTGGATAGTCTCTGTGTATTGGAGTGCAGAAAGGAAACAATATTGTTATAAATACTTTACTTTGACATACCCCCACTGGAGTTATAGAGTGCGAATTTAGAAGAGGATTTGTGTCAGTTTGTCATAACAATGGAAACACTGTGAGCCGTTCTTCTTTTACCAGTTCTTCGCACAATGTTGTTCCCTCGCTACGGGCTGCTTTTCCAAACGACATGGTGGAAACAATGATCAGCGGTGAAAGAGAAAAGTATTATAAATCCTCAGAAACAACATGGCCGAGCTTGGGCTTCGAACCAGCTCTTCACCACACAATCCGTTTAGATGACACTAGATGACAGGAAGAGCCTTCGAAAACGTTGTGGAAAACGGAGACAATGCTGTTTTTTCTCCTTGCTCCCACAATGTTTTCGACCACATCAAAGACAAACTCATTTGATTTCAGTCATATTAAATATTTCATCTTCAAATGCTTTAATTTATGGACGAGTTTAAAAAAAAAAAAACTAGTTTTGTAAAGGGTTGAGCCATGCCTTGTGAAAAGGGGGCTCAACGCATCTGCGAAAAGTATCGACCCAGGTCAGCCTGCGTAGTGCGCGCAAGCTGATCTGGACCGAAACCTTTTGCTTTTTGTAAGTTTTCTGCGTATCCAAGGACCAGTCTACCTCATGATTCAGTTGGTTGTCGGACAAAGTGGATTTTATGGATCCATAATTATGTGATGACTTTGATTGGTACAGTGCATCACGGAGATGCATTAAGCCCCCTTTTGTCACAGCCTGGCTCAGGTGTCTTTTGTCTTTTAGTAGCTTTCTAATATTTACTTATTTTTACGCCGGAAAAAAAGAAAGATTCTAATTCTGTATTCTTTCGGTTAGTTAGGCCACCGACCCATAATACATGACGAACAGAGAGTATCTTCATCGTTCATAATTATCGTCCCACTTTTTTCCCTACATTAACATTAACCCTTTCCCAAACAAGCCCTGGGTTTCACGTGTCTGCAGTACAAGTCTTTTGAAAACACTGTGGGAAAAGGAGAAATTGCTCGTTACGAGCAATTTCTCCTTTTACCACAGTGTTTTCTACCCTTTTTGAGACATTTCTGCCATTTTCATCAAATTTAAAATTGTCGTCTGCAAACTCTTTCAATTTGGACCAGTCCAAAATTTGTCGTTTGGGAAAGGGTTAAACGAGTTTGTTGAAATAAATGAGCCATGGTGTGTGAAAAGGGAGCTTAATGCATCTGCAAAAAGTATCGACCCAGGTCAGCCTTCGCAGTCTGCGCAGGCTCACATAGGTCTAAACTTTTAGCTATTTGTAAATTTTCTGCATTGCTTAGGACGGCTCTTACTCGAGAACTAGTTGATTTTTAGACTCAACAGACTTTATAGAACTATAACTGTGTGATGACTTGTTTGGTACAATGCATCAAAGAGATGCCCTTAACCCTCTTTTGCCAGAGCAAGCCTCAAATGGTTTTCAGTTATACCTTTTAAACGTTTGATTGTTATTGGAATGAAAGGAGAGGTGACTAATACTGAGCACTTTCTCCTTCGAATCTCAATTCCTTTTTGCGTTTTTTTTTTCATTTCTTTCTTCTCACATCAACGTCCCCTTTCCGAGTAACGATGGTATAATTATATATATGATACTTAAAGATACATCCTTACAGCCGCAGAGAAAAAAAAAACAATGACGGTGTTAAAACTTGATAGTGTGCAGAATGGCTTAGAATCTGGTCAGCTGTGTAAACATAGATGAATTACCAAGGAATTTGTCCTCATTGAAAAGCGGAAACGACAACAGTCATTTCTTTGAAGGCCTCCAGAAAATGGCATGCATTTTCTATCCGTCGTAATCTGTAGCAGCCGACATGGAGCAACATTTGGCATGAAGATACAAAAATTATTATAGTTTCATAAAATAAAGATGAAATGGGTAAAAAACTGGCTGAAAACGAGTATAGATATATCTTTAATGGCAAGATGTAGTAAATTCCTAGTAAAGACAATACTACACATCTCCAGTACTGTCAAAATTCCGGCGCATCTTTGTCCCTGGGCCCTGACTCCTGCACGCATGTTATAACATTGACAAGCGATAAATCTGGAAAGCAATCAATGGGTTCAAACAGGTGTTCATTACTATGTACATGTATCAAAATGTTTATTGGCTCATTTTGATATAATGAAATGTTCAGGTAAGACGACATTCCAATCTCCAGATTGACATAAATTCACCTTTACCCTCTCGCTCTCGCTCTCTCTCTCTCTCTCTCTGCTGGCAAAATGCGTTTGACTATTTTATTTAGTAGTGTAGTGTTAGAGCGCTGGCCTCTCACATCAATGGTTCCGGTTTCGAGTCCCGTGAGGAGCGTTGTCAAATTACATCACGGAACGAGGACTAGTTAAGGTTTCCAGGAAGCAGTCATCGAAAGTGATTGATGGAAGTTGTAAGAGCTTGTTCCTTAATCGATGTAAAATGAATGATTCAGCTATGCTCTGTAAAAAAGGGGTTTTAATGTATCTGCAAAAAGTATCGACCCAGGTTGACTACGCGGACTGACCTTGACCGAAACCTTTTTGCTATTGGTCAATTTCATGCATGTCAAAGGACCAGGCTACTTCATGATTCAGTCGGTTGTTAGACAAAGTGGATTTAATGGATCCCTAATAATGTAATGTCTTGCGTGGTTTGATTGATTGATTGATTGTATGGTGTTTAACGCCGTTTTCAACATTATTTCAGTTATATCAAGGCGGCTAGTGCACCTATCAATGCTTTCCTGGAGTTTCTGTTACCAGTACTCCGCACAATATTCTTTCCAAGCCACTGGCTGCTTTTCCACATAACCATCGTCGAAACAATGGTCAGCGGTGAGAGAGGAATGAATCCTGTCGCGATGACTATCATCAATCCTCGGAAAGAAATTGGCCAAGCCGGGGATCGAACCTGCGACCTCCTGTTCTCAAGTCCTGTACGCTACCAATTGAGCTACCGGGGCTTGGCATCTTGCTTGGTACGATTCATCACGAAGAAGCTGTTCACAGAGCATGGCTCATATTTTTGACTCTTTACCAGATAACAAATTTTAGACTTTTCACTAATTGACGCATTTGCAAACGACAAAATAAACTGTGACTTAAAAATTAGAAATTGATTTTAGAAAGGTGTGAAACATTGTGGGAAAAGGAGAAAATGCTGGCTAGCTGCATTTTCTCCTTTTCCCCGAATGTTTTTAAAAACCTTCCTTTTCATGTTCGATAAAACCCAGGATTGTCTGGTAAAGTGATAAACCAAAACTAATGTTAACCCTTAGGCTGCTTCGCGCGACTTAAAAACCTTTTGTGGACAGTGTAGATCAAGATCATACTGCACGAAACGTGCAGTCTGATCATGGATTTACACTCTCCGATAAGGAGATGTCTTTTCCAGAAAAAATAACTTTGAAATGGCAGAATTTACGTTTTTACTGTCGGTTGGAAGTTTTCTTCTACTTATTTAGCAGATTAAGGGTTAATACACTATGAAGTCATATAATTTTCCGACTTGAAAATACCGCTATACAGTATTTTATACTGAGGCTACTCTTTGGTTGCTAAGAGGGATTTAACCCTTTACCAGACGACAAAATTTTAGCTTTGTCCAAATTGAAAGCATTTGCAGACGACAATTTCATTTTGACTCAAATGGTGCAATTTTTCTTTGATAGCGTAGAAAACATTGTGGGAAAAGGAGAAAATGCTGGTTTACCAGCATTTTCTCCTTTTCCCACAATGTTTTCAATAGGCCCAGGGGCGTTAAAAGGCGACATTGTGCGGTAAAGGGTTAAACGTGCTTTTGCGTACTGTAAAGAGGTAGGGCAGATTGCACGGTACGTGAAGTCATATCTTAGTTCTACATTGTCAATGTTTTTGCGTTTACATTCAGGTAGATGTATATATATTTTATTCTCATTCATGTACAACAATATTTACAACTGATATAAAAGACATGGAAGTACATGTACATGACCATTCTATATAGAATTATAAGAGACTATCATATCTAGTTTAAAAAAAAAAATGCATAAGATATTCTACATATTCTACATGAGTGGTAAGATTCAGTTGCGGATTTTGCCATAAAACACATAATTTTTAAAAAGTATTTAAAAACTACAGTTTATAGCTAGTTTCGTATAGTCTTCGGATCGCTCGGATCGTATTCTGGGATATTTGTTATAAATCAGCAGCTGAATCTTGTAAAGTAATTAATGATAAAAAAAGCATGGAAATAAAAGTATTGTTATTTACTGACAAAGAATGACCTTAGCTTAAGAATGTCTAGGCAGGTTTTGGCACAAAATTTTATCAGATATTGATTAGATAATAAAAGACTTAGTTGATCTGGTTTGCTTAGAAGTAAAAAGTTCGGTTGAATTTCTACTGCTTTTTAAAAATAAATAGATGTGCCATCGAGGTTGTGCAGTCAGATTTTACAATACATTCTAGACAACTTTGGTTTTGATTGATTGGTCGGTCGGTCGGTCGGTCGACGATCGATCGATCGATCTATTGATCTATTAATTGATTAATTGATGGTTTACGCTTCTTTCAACATTATTTCAGTTATATCACGGCAACAGGTGGTACGTTCACGTGTGTACTGAGTTTCACCGTCACTAGCCTTACGTTCTAAAAGGTCTTGCCGAGGAAACTCCCACTAAATATCCATTGTTTCGAGTTAGGATCTAATCCGGGGCTTCCAGGTTACTAGTTCTACACTTTACCACTGGGCCACGCAAGACCGACCCCTTCTGTAAAACCGAACTTTTTATATTGTAATTATCAAAGAAAACAAAGAGAAAAATGAAGAAATTTCTTACAATTCCTCCTTTTATCACTATGTTTTCATCATTACCATAGGTATCGAAAGCAAGCTTCAGTCGTGATGAGGGGACTGAACAATTACAAGGAAGAACAGTTTACTTAGTTGAAATAATCATAAATCAATTTTGTGAAATATGCAGGTTGACAGATTTAAAACTTAGTTGACGAGTGTTCATTTCAAATGCTTGCAGATTTACAGGCTGTTTATGTATTTTACTGCATACTCTAAACATATTTAATTTGAAAGAATCCATTACTATGCAAAGACAAATTTCTAGGCCCAAAAAATAAATATCTATTTAATTAGTCTCGTGGTTTAACCAGTTATCCATATCCTGCTAAATAAGTTAAAAAAAAACTTTCAAGCCGATAGTAAAAAAAAACGGATAATGTTATTTCAAACTTATTTTTTGGAGAAAAAATATCTCCTGGACAGTTTAGACTCAAGATCAGACGGCACATTCTGTGCCGTCTGATCTTGATCTACACTATCCGCAAAAGGTCAGTGTGTCGCGCTCAGCAGCTTAAGGTTTAATAACCCTGGGGGAAGATCGCCTTTTGAATCAGTGTGGGACAAGGAGAAAATGATGGTAACCAGCAATTTCTTCTTTTTTTCCACAATGTTATCCACTATTTCAAAGACATCTTAAATTATTTGAGCTACATTTGTAATCTTCAAATGCTTTCAGTATGAATGAGTTATTGTTTTCGTCTGATAAAAAGTTAAATTATCGAGGTAAAAGGAAACAAAGAATAAACTTCGGTAGCATGTAATTGCTCCTTCGCTTATTTAAAGGCCCAATAGCAGCCAAAAGTAAACAATGAGTGTGTTAAAATGCATTTGACTTGAAATCATACCATTAGAAGTATGGAAATTATTGTTAAGATGACAATTTATTGTTGTTCGGTTTGCTACAAGTGTTAATCGCGGGCAGAAAAGTGAATTTTAAAACTAGGTTAAAAGTTGCCAGGTCGATCTATCTTTCGTGTATTTTTTTTAACTAATTTAAAAATTCATTTTTCTGCCATCGACTAACACTTGGACCGACCGCACTATAACAGATTGTCATCTCCACAATATTTTTCATACATTTCCATACGGGTAAGATTTTAATATAAATGCATTTTAACACCTGTGTCGTTTAGTTTTGGTAGCTACTGGGCCTTTAATATGCCTTTTTTATGATTAGTACTATAGTAGGTATCTTTGTTGTTGTTGTTGTTGTTAAATCTAGCTTCTTCGGTGAAGGGCATAACTGTCGAGTCCCGGTAGCGCAGTTGGTAGAGTGCAAGACTTGAGACCAGGGGCTCGTTGGTTCGAATCCCCGACTCGGCCAATTTCTTTCCGAAAATTGATGATAGTCATTGCAAAGGATTCATTCCTCTATCGACGTTGATAATTGTTTCGACTATGGTTATGTGGAAAAGCAGCCAGTGGCTTGGAAAGAATGTTTTCCGGAGTACCGGTAAAATAATCCCCGGGAAAGCATGGATAGGTAGGTAAATTGGCCGCTTCGATCTGTAATAGACCGGAAGATACCAACATTAGTAATTGTCGAACTTACTGCTAACTTCATACACCCCACTTTTATTGCCAACCTTCACCCACGCGTAACACCAGCTTAGATGATCTTACAAACAGTGCAGATCAAGACTTCACAGAGCACACAGTCCGATCTTGGGCGTTTAATAACCAATATTTGAGAGATAATCTTGCAAACCAGCCTTAACACCTCACCAGATGACGAAATCTTAGGCTTGTCAAAACTGAAAGCGTTTGCGCAGACCACTTTTCAAATGAGGCTTTCATAGGGTACAAAACATAGTTGGAAAAGGAGAAAATGCTGATTACAAGCATTTTCTCCTTTTTCCACTATGTTTTCAAAACCCATCTTCCTCAGGGATTGCTTGATGAAATGTTAAAATGCAATGTATAGGACCGATATACACTCTGGCAAAAGGGGTCTTAATTCATCTCCGTGATGCATTATACCAAGCAAGTCATCACATAATTTTATGGATCAATAAAATCCATTTTTTCTAACAATCGACTGAATCTGGAGGCAGAATGGTCTTTTGACATGCAGAAAAATTAACCGATGGCAAAAAGCTTCGATCCATGTCAGCCTGCGCGGACTGCGCAGGCTCACATGGGTCGATACTTTTTGCAGATGCATTAAGCCCCCTTTTCACGGAGCATGGCTCAGGTCCTTTTTTTATGACCGAATAATGATTCGCACTCTGAACATTAAAATTATACAGCCTATTTATTTTGCACACAAATTTATAGGTTTACATTTTGTAGGCATAAATTACTTTGTTGCTTATTCATCTTTATAAGGAAAAGGTCTCTAACTGATTCTAACTAGCCTACAAATCTTTTACAAATGAGCCATGCTCTGGAAAAAAGGGGGCTTAATGCATCTCCGTAATGCATGATACAGTGCCAGTCATCACATCATTATACGTACCTAAAATCCGTTGTGTATAACAACCTACTGAATCATGAGGTACGCTGGTCCTTTGACATGCAGAAAATTGACCAAAAGCAAAAAGTTTCGAGCCAGGTGCGCAGGCTGACCTGAGTCGATAATTTTTGTTTTTTCCCAGATGTATTTAAGGTCCCTTTTCACAAATATAATTCTGCTAAGTTTTCGGTTTCATCTTTGTAACAGCTTTTTCTTTATTGTATTTCTTTTCATGCATTGTACATTTACATTCCGATTGATTGATTGATTGATTGATCGATTGATTGATTGATCGCGTTTTACGCCGCTTTCAATATTATTTCAGTAATATCAAGGCGACAGCTCGCACATTCATGAATATCCTTGGTTTCATCAGTACTAGGTTAGGGCCCTGGTGTTTCTTGCCCAATGAAATTCCCGCGAAAAACCCATGACTTTGATTGAGGATCGAATGAGGATCGAATTCGTAACCTCCAGGCTACGAATCCTATACTTTACCACTGAGCCACGAAGGGCCCCTACAGGTATGAGCATCACGTAAAAATAAGTGATAATAATTTGAAATGAAGCGCTCTCATGAAATCCACATGAAAACATCAAAAATAAATGAAGTCACTTTAAACGCGACTTTCTCGACGTCATCTCCATGTCATTAAGCCTCCTTTTCACAGAGCGCGGCCCATATGCATTTTGCAATATTTTAAATTTTCACACAACGTGGGACTTTTTGTCGGCCATAGGCTTTCTTTGTATGGAACCAAATTTGAGTCCGCTTAACTCTGTACCAAACGACAAAAGTTTGGACTCATCCGAATTAAAAGCATTTGCAAAAGAAAACATAAATGTGCCCCGAATGAAAAAGTTTTGGCTTTGAAAGAGTAGAAAACATTGTGGGAAAAGCAATTTTTCAGCCACATTTATTTTGTCGTCTGCAAATCCTTTTCATTTGGACTGGTCTAAAATATTGTCGTTTGGGAAAGAGTTAATTCCACATACGTCAACGAAAATAACCATCGCTTCCTGCAAGAGCGTTAAATCAACCAGTTCGTGCTTCTAATAAGGAAATTAGCGTCTTTGTTTATAAGGCACATAAAAGGCTCATTTAAATCACATAAAGAATCACAATATAGAGGTTTAAGAACAGCATCGTATAAACGATTCAAAATTTGCTGGGGGGTTAACAATGTAACCATACATTTCCCGCTGACTGAACGCATGTCTCATAAACATTATATTGTAGCCAGTACCTACGTGTACACAAGTAGACATCATGGCGTCTACCTAACCCAAAGTCAGTGTGGCAGCGCATGGAAAAGCCCGTGTAATGATATACTCAAGGAGACAGGTGAGTAACGTGTACCCTCAGTTAGAACAGCTAAGGTCAACAACTCAAGACCAGGGTCCGTATGGTGTAAACCAGAACGGAATGCTTCCGGGCAGTAGTACCCAAAAGTAGTCCCACTTGAAAATTTGAAATCTAGCACTTCTGCCACACTGTTTTATCATGAAAGATAATAGGGCAAGTCTAAATGTGTTTATGAAGTTGATTTGATTATTTCTTCCGAGAATGAATGCATTTTTGCAATTCTTTCAAAACTATCTTTTGTTTGTGATTTGGCAAAGAGGCATGGTCTATCACCATTAAGGGCCTAGACTCAAAGCTATTTTCCGAGGTCTCATGTGTTTGAATTAACCAATCAGTTCGAGGTTTCCAGACTGCAACAACTCTGGCAGACAACATCAGGAATGCAACTGGCGGTAGCCCGCCTGTGCAAACCATACATAGTTGTCCCCACGACGAGAAGGCAATGCCAATCTGATCTTGGATCTACACTGTCCGATAAAAAGTTTTTCCCCCAAAACGTAACTTTGTAATAACAGTTTTTTCTTTTTTTTTTTTGTTTTTGTTTTATAAGGGGCTTGAAAGTTTCATATGACTTTTAGCAGGTTAAGGATTAATACGTAGGCTGCAAATATTTCTAATTTGGTAGAGTCTAGAATTTTATTGTTTGATAAAGGGTTAGATATCAGGCCTTTTAACAGGTTTTACTTCGAGAAATTCTATAAGATATACGTTGTTTTCAATCGTTGAAGCGGGCTTATTCAGTTTTTATTCCGTAGATCAGATTTTACTGTAAAACACCGAAAAATACAGCTATACATGAGCTATACATGGTAAAAGGGGGCTTAATACTTTTCCTTGATCCTATTACATTGGATGTGACGTCATCATTACTGATTTGAATACGAATCCTAGTAATCGACGAGTGTTATTTATCATGCCATTTTCCTTCAGGTATTTGCGAAAATACTTTAAGAGGCCACTGAAAATAAGGGTTTGTTTGTTCGGTTTTTGTTTGTTTGTTTGTTTGTTTTTCTCTACTAACTGTTTTTTTTTTTTTTTTTTCTGTTTTACTGTTTTGCCAGCTATACGGCTTTACTTAAGTCAGCGGTAAATTATTTGTTTGAAAGTTTAGTGAGATTGTAAATATCTGAATAGCCCCCTTAAAACCTAAATAAGAGGGTAATAACACTGCCAATACAGTCAACCCGGTACTAAGCAAGGGCCTTAACTCTTTACCACACAATCCCGAGTTTTAACGACCCTTAGGAAGAAGGCTTTTGAAAACAATGTTTTCTACCATATCAAAAGAAAATTGCACCATTTGAGCCACACTGAAATTGTCGTCTGCAAATGCTTTCATTTTGGTCCAGCCCAAAATTTTGTTATTTGGTAAAGAGTTAAGGACAATGATAACATGTTGCTCAGGACAGGTGCTTGCTTAGTACTGATACATTTCAACATACATGTATCTGTCCTGTGACCTCAATAAGTGCTTGCTTAAAGTCCCAATATCGGCCACAAGTAAATAATGCAAGTGTTAAAATGAAGTCAGATTTATATCATAGTGGAACTTTTTGTTAGTCTGTTATTGTACGGTCGGTCGAAGTGTTAGTCGCTACCAGGGAGGTACAAAGTTGTCAGGTCGCTCTATCTTTTGTTTAATTTTTAATCGTGTTCTATATTGTACCGAGTCGCGCTACTAGGCAGTATGATGGTTAAGTCATTCTACCTAATCTAACAGTTGGAAAGTCTTGTAATTTACGGGTCAAACAGCGTCAAACAGGCTATTAAGTTTTCACTGATAATTTTCATGTGAAAAGTTACCTCCCCTTTCTCGTCATATAACACCTAGCTCACCGCCCAGCGTCATTAATTTTGTTTTATCTTGCCTGTTGAGGGTGACAAGGTGATGGATTAAGATTGCCCTAACTTAGTGACCCCCAATTTAATTGGGAGCCCAAACAATATCAAGCAGGAGCTACCCGGATTAGTATAAGTTAAAAAAAAAAAGAGATCCCCGAGGGAATTTTAACCACTTTTATCTCTTTACAAAATCTTTACACTTTTTTTCCCTTTCCCTTAAAGATACATCCAAACAGCCAGAGAGAAGAAAAGATGTTAAAACTTGATAGAGTGCAAAATGGTTCAGAGTTTAGTCAGCTATGTAAACATAGATAAATAACCAATATATATAGAGTAAGAGATAACGAAACTCAAGGGACTTGTCCTCGATGTAAATAAAACCGGAAACGACAACAGTGATTTCTTTGAAGCCCGAAGAAAAAAGATATGCATTTTGCATTCGTCGTAATCAGTGCTACCTTGCAACCATCAGAGGCAACATTTGGCATAAAGATCCAAGAATGATTATAGTTTCAAAAAAAAAAAAAAAAAAAGATGAAATGGGTAAAAATCTAGCTGAAAACGAGTGTAAATTTATCTTCAAATTCTAACATATTTCATTCCAAAGAATACATTATACATTATAAACAATGCATTAACAAATATAACCCTGTTGAAATAGATTTGAACGGATGCATAGCTTATAGGAGTTCCTCTCCAATTTCCGGTTATTACATGTATAAAAATAGGATACAAAGAATAAGTTGAGGAAACGCATAAAAAAAAAAAAGAGACGAAAAAAAGCTTAAATAGCATTGATTATTAACCCTTTATCAGCAACAGTATTTCAGACTTGTCCATTTTCAAAGCATTGGCATGCAACAAATTAAATGTGCATTATATGACCGGATTTGCTATTGGAATGGTAGAAAACGCGGTTAAGGATGTTTTAATCAGCATTTATTTCCCTTTCCTACCTTGTTTTTAATGTCGTCTTTTTCAGGATCGTTTAAACTCGAGATGTTTTGTAGATAATGATCAACTAGAATTAATCATTCTTGACCACTGAATCTAAGTTTAGGCAAACAGCAAATACAGGGACGATTGACTCAACAGACGGGTACATGTATGTCGTTTCGCAGACAAAGCACAATAAATAGATTCGGGGATCACTAGTTTATTTTCGAATTTAATTTTTCTGTGAATAATTCAGCTCACTAGTCATCATCATTGCAGGCGAATAAAGGTGAATTGGTTTTGTATTTGTATTTCAGGTTTCGATTCTTTTTTTTTTCGCACGACATTTGCTGAAACGACAGCTAGTTTCAAATCACTTTAATCTTTGCAAGTCCCCCCCCCCCCAAAAAAAAGAAGAATCTTTTAATATCGATAAAATAACATTTGCAGACGACTTATCAAATGTGACTTAAATGACGTCATCTTTGCCTACTTCATTAGCTGTGTCCGAGGTTTCATCAAACATAGATGTACAACAACTTTCTTGAACTTATTACATGTGTCTAACCTTACAAGAACAGTTAAGTTTTGTCCCGTTAATTCGGGTTCAAGATTTCCTAATAAACGAAGATGTTTCGCGTAAAACATTTTTCCAAATGCGTCTTCGACCAGACATGAACGTCAAAAACTTTAACCCTTTACCGCACAATCCCGACTTTTAACGACCCTGGGGTAGAAGCCTTTTAAAAACATTGTGGGAAAAGGAGAAAATGCTGGTAACCAGCATTTTCTCCTTTTCTCACAATGTTTTCTACCTTTCCAAAAACAAATTTCAGTTTTTGAGTCACATTTGTTTTGTCGTCTGCAAATGTTTTCAATTTGGAAACGTCCAAAATGTTGTCATTTGGTAAAGAGTTAAGCGATAAAAACAGTTAAATGGTCTCCAGAACATTTTTGTCGATTTCCAATACCATGTCTTTTGGCCAGTTTCTCGCCAAAACCTTTGACAATCTTTAAACCCAGGTAACACAGCAATACAAATATCTCTACTTTGACAACGTAAAAAAGATAATAAGTACTTTGTCAGCAGCTAACTAGGTGTAGTCTTTGTGTTCTTTAAAACATTTACATCGAGGACAGTCTCATTCTGCGATGCTTGCACTTTCACATTCATAAATGTTGTCTTTTTCAGCTAGCTACAGATAATAGCTACGGGATAAGCAGTCGTGTACATTAACCGGAAGTGTTTAGGTGTGCTTAGTTCCGTGTTGATGGCATGTCTTGGGGAATCATGTACCTATATCTTTTGTTCTTAACTGAAATAAAGATTTTTATTGTACGGTGTTGAACGCCGTTTGTAACATTGTTTCAGTAATGTCGCGAAGGCAAGTATACCTAGTCGTGCTTTCCTAGAGTTTCTTTTACCAGTACCTTACACAATGTTCTTCTCAAATCACTTTCAGCTTTCCCACATAAACATCCACAAAGCTGTGATCATGGGTGAGAGAGGAATGAATCCTGTTGCAATGACTATCATCAGTCCTCGGACAGAGATTGGCAGAGCTTGGGATTCGAACCAGTGACACTCCCCCCCCCCTCCCCCCAGTTCAAAGTCTGTACGTTTTTCTGATTGGGCTACCGGGCTCGGCTGCGGGAATGACAACGGAAAAGATGTTAAACAAGCATAATCTGAGCAATGCTCTGACAAAAGGGGGCTTAGTGCATTTACGTGATGCACTATGTCAATTAAGTCATCACTCAATTATCGATCCGTAAAATCCACTTTGTTTAACAACCGACTGAATCGTGAGGTTGAATGAACCTTTGGCCTGCAGAAAATTTAAACATAGAGAAAAGTTCGGCCATGTCAGCCTGCGCGGACTGCGCAGGCTGACATGAACCGACACTTTTTGCAGGTGTATTAAGCCCCCTTTTCACAGAGCATGGCTCAAAAGGTATTATCAAATTACATCACTGGTATTTTGTATCCCAGCAAGTAAAAAGAAAACTGTAACATAACCAAGGAAGCAAATTGGCTACTTGCACTGTAAGGGCATTATATTCATAATTTAGGTGTTAACCCCTTTACCAAACAATCCCTTGTTTTCACGACCCTGAGGAAGAAGCCTTTTGAAAACATTGTGGGAAAAGGAGAAAATGCTGGTAACCAGCATTTTCTCCTTTTCCCACCATGTTTTCTACCCTGTCAAAAAACTTCAGTTCATTTGTAGCACTTTTAAATTTGTCGTCTGCAGATGATTTTAATTTGGAAGGGTCTAAAATTTGTTGTTTGGGAAAGGGTTAATTCATTTCAAAACCTTTGGTTTATCGTGTGAAAATCGAAAGTGACCTTTTTCATCTTTAAACGAAAATTAATACAGCAGACAAAATCTTCCAAATTAAGCATGAACCTCCGTGATTGAAAAGGTACGCAGAGGACAAAAAGGACAATACTGCAAATCAATTCAAAGTACAAAATAATTATCCGCTGATCTAAAAGTATTGAATCGAACCTTTAACACAGATTTATTTTCGGATGATATACGAAGGATAAATATGCTTTAATCGAAACGGGATCCATCGAGTACATGATACTGCTTATTCATAATCCGTCATCTAGTACCAAGTGTTGTTTATTTCCAATATTATATTTATTTTTTGAAATGACCTGAGACATCTATATTAGTCTGTGACCTTTTTTTTCCGTTCATTTTCGAATTCTGAAAGTGGAGCAACCTGTTACCAGCTCGATCTCAAGATGCTGGTGTCGGTTTGATTGCATAGTGTGTAATCCTGCGTTCAACATAATTTCAGTTATATCGCGGCGACCAGTGCACCTATCCATGTTTTACCCGAAGCTTCTACCAGTACTTTGCACAATATTCTTCCTAAGCCAATGATCCGTGGTGAAAGAGGATTGAATCCTGTCGTAATGACTATCATCAATCCTTGGAAAGAAATTTGCACTGCTTGAGATTCAAACCAGCGACCCTCTGATTTCGTACGCAAAGAAGGTTCAGGCAATATGATTCTACAGTAGCTGTGCCCCATGAAGGAAAATACGTTTTATCTCAAGCGCTTACATATAAACCGCGCTCTGGCAAAAGGGGACTTAATGCATTTCCGTGAAGCATTATACCAAGGAAGTCATCTCATAATTATGGATCCATAAAATCCATTTTGTCTAACAACCGACAGAATCATGAGGTACACCGGTCCTTTGACATACAGAAAATTGACCTATAGCAAAAAGTTTCGGCCTAGATCAGCCTGTACTGTGCAGGTTGACCTGAGCTGGTACTCTTTGCAGATGCAATAAGCCCTCTTTTCACAGAGCATAGCTCATATGTCAATGCTTGGCTAGAATGAAGGAATTGAACACAGCAGGCTTAGAGTGTGAATGTTACACAAAGAAGAACAAGTGTTTCCATACATCTTGCTCTGAAAAAAAAAAATGATAGCGGTCTTTGGGCTGTTACTATGACACATACGATTCAGATAGTCGAGTGAAATTTTCAAACTTAGTGTTTATGAAAAGGAGGTTAAAAAGAAGTTTGAATTATTCACTGAACACCGAACACAAAATTCGACCACTGGCTAAAAACAACCAACAGTTCATGGAAAAGCGCAATTTACCGAAGTTGAGATAGATATTAGCGATAATACAACGTTCTAAAAATCGTTTTGAGTTCTGGTCTTGATCCTAAATGCCAGGACTAGCTATCTGATTGGCTGAGGAGTTCTTTTTTAACTATTAGTTTAACCGCCACAATATTTTGTCATTTGTTGATATTACCTATTCACCTGTATTTCGGTTGTACCCATTCTCTTTGGCAAACAAGAGTTTCGATCACGAAGATCGTATTATAGCAGCCAACATTAGACGGAAAATGAAAGATTGGCCTGCGCTGATAATTCAGGTAAAAAAAAAACCGCTACACCATAATGAATCAATGCTGAGATTACAAGAAAGACAATTGAGCCATGCACTGTGAAAACGTGGTTTACGGCAGCTGCAAAAAGTATCGATCCATGACAGCCTGCGCAATCCGCGCAGGCTGATATGGGTCGAAACTTTTTGCTATCCTGAAAATTATCTGCATGCCCAAGGACCAGTCTACCACATGACTCAGTCGATTGCTAGACACCATGAATTTTATTAATCCATGATTATGTGATGACTAGTTTGCTATAGTGAAATACGGAGATGCACTAAAACCCCTTTTCTCAGAGCACCACCCAATCACGTTATATCTTTACTCTTCACCTTTCACACTGAAAATCAATAAGCAAATAAAAACCCTTTGATTTTATGAAATCGTCTCCTGAAATTATCAAACGGAAAGATGTGGAAGATAAACTGCTCGTCTTTATGTCTGTAATGTTATTATCTATTTTCACGGTGATTTAGCTATTTATTACAAAATTCAATCGTGCAGTGATCCCCAGTTCGGCGAATTAGTTTCCGAGGACTGGTGATAGTGATTGCGATGTAATTCATCCCTCTCTCACCACGGATCATTTTTTTTTTTTTTGCGACGGTTGTGTGGAAAAGCAGCCACTGGCCTGGGAAGAATATTGGGCGGGCTGCTAGTCAAAGACACTCCAGGACAGCATGAGTAGGTGCAGTGGCCGCCGCGATATAACTGAAAATATGTTGAAGATGGCGATTAAAACCATACTCGTACAAACGAGAAGCAAATGAGCAATGCTCTGGAAAAAACGGGGCTTATTGCGTCTCCGCGATGCATGATACCAAGCAAGACATCACATAATCATGGATTCATAACAGCCCCTCCCTTTTTTTTAACAACAAACCGATCTATAGGGTAGAATGGTCCTTTAATACGTAGAAAATTGACTAATAGCGAAAAGTTTCGGCCCAGATCAGCCTGCGCGGACTGCGCAAGCTGACCTGGATCGACACTTTTCGCAGATGCATTAAGCCCCCTTTTCACAGAACACGGCGCAAATGTTATCAGATTCCTTTGATTTATACAGAAAGAAACTAGCTTTTGTTGCCTAACGAAATATGGTGATATACGATATGGAGGAATCGCTCGTCAAAATATCTCGTGTCCACATTTTCATATTATTTTCATAATGTCTTTCTTTCTGTTGTATCTAAAATGTGCGTACGAGGATAAGGGCTTTGAAATCAACTCGCAGCATGTAAACAACTCAATATGTTCCGCCATCTTTGAGACTGTCTCGTTCATAACGTATGAACCATGCTCTGGCAAAAGGGGGTTTAATGCATTTCCGTGATGCATTATACCAAGTAAGCCATCACATAGTCATAGATACATAAAATCCAGTTTGTCTAACAACCGGCTGAATCCTGAGGTACGGTGACCCTTGGACACGCAGAAAATTAACCGATAGCAAAAGGTATCTATCCAGGTGGCAGCGCAGGCTGACCTCGGTCGATAATCTTTGTCGGCGAATCAAACCCCTTTCTCATAGAGCGTGACTGATATAGAATATGCTACCAATGTCAAATGTTTAACAAATATTGAGACAGGTAGATAGCGACTGGCAACCAGACAGAATGACGGACAGGAAAACCGGATACTAGGTACACAGGCCCACGTGCTTACAGATTTTCACACAAATATAAACTGTACAAAGTTCCCAGGTACATCTTGGGTTTTTTGTGTAAAAAAAAAAGAAAGAAAGGTGCAGGCGTATATATAGGCAGGCAGACAGATCAGACAGGCGGACACACGGGCAGACAGGCAAAAAGAAGGACAGTCTTTCTTTTCAACATTTTGGGCAAAACTATACCGAGAAGCGGAGTGAAGACACTATCCAATTTTTGAAGACTAAATAATGACAGAAGAGACAATAATAAAAAAAAAATAAGAGTATTACATTACCGCATTAAATTTTGTTTTGCACATAAAAATTTACGCCCTGTCATCTAAATGTTATATTCTTTCGTTGCTTATTATTTTTATACTTTTCCTCAAGGTGTTATCATAACGAACTGGCGAACCTATGTACCCGTAAACCTTTAAACCGCTCGATCCCTATTGTACACGCTTGGATCGCTCGCACCGAGTGATACCAATACGTCTAGGTGCATGTTTGCTACTGTATAAATAAATCGAACGATAAAGTTACTGAAACAATTGAAATTCTTTTTTTGAAAGAAAAAAAAAAAAATGACTCCGAGTAAGATCCATTGCCTTCACATCAGCAGTGACCTAGACATGTTTCTATAAGACACGATTGGCCCAGCCTAATTCCTTGAGTAAGATGGTACCCAGTAGGATATCACAAGTTCGTCGTTTTAAGATAAATATGATCTATGCAAAACGAATTTGAAATTCGAACACGCAGGACATAAAAATCATCGGTTTCACAGGAAAATTTATCACGTTAGGGATAATGCACAACGGTTACGTGTCCAGGGTCACTTTGACCTTCTAGCGAATGGCGGTCTTGTCACTACATCATTGGCCGCTTCGATAGAATTGAAAAAATGTTTGCAGCATTAAAATGCCATACAAGCAAACAGTTATAACTGAACGACGGATTATTTGGGCGTTTTGGCTTTTTCGATGTCTGTGGTGGGGGTCCTGCGTGGCTCAGTTGTAAAGTGTAGGACTCGTAACCTGGAGGCCCTGGTTCGAGCCTCACTGAAAGCACTGTGTTTTCCCTGGGAGTGTCCTTGAGCAAGACACTTCAGAGCCCTAGAATAGTACTGGTGAAACCCCAGGAGATACATGAATATGTGAGATGTCGCCGTAATATGACTGAAATAATGTTGAAAGCGGTATATTGGACGCAACTCATTCATTCAATCAGGTCTGGGGTACTGATTTGTTTTTCTGAATCAATATGCAACTAAAGAAAAAAAAAGTGCAGCAGCAGATCAGTCTACTCTGTAAATATGAATAAAAAACCAACGCCTAAACCACGAAGCCGCGAGGGCCTCTCTTCTTAACCCTTATCCTGCTAAGTAAGTGAAATGAAACTGTGAAGCCGATAGATAAAATCCAAATTTTGCTATTTCTAAGGTATTTTTTTGGGGGGGGGGGAAATACCTCCTTATCGGACCGTGTAGGTCCAAGATCAGACTGCACGTTCTGTGCAGTCTGATCTTGTTCTACACTGTCCGCAAAAGGTCGGTAAGTCGCGCTTAGCAGCCTAAGGGTGAATACGACTCGTAAAACCCCAGTTGCATGTAGGCTCTCTGTAGAGTGAGACCACAACCAGCTTTCAGGGTCCGTATTCACGAACCATTCTTAAGAACATTCTTAGTCTTATTCTCCAAGATTTTTTAAATTTGAAAGCAACACAACTTCTGATTGGCTAAACCAAATGGTTTAGCCAATCAGAAGTTGTGTTACTTTCAAATTTAGAAAATTTGTGACGACGAGACCAAGAACATTCTTAAGAACGGTTGGTGAATACAGACCCAGATATTGTTAATTGTTTCAATGTATCTATCGTACAATGTTATATTATGACGGATTAATTGTACAAAAAGTCAAATTTTATTGGACAGAATTCTTTATGATTTTATAGGCATTTAAGATGACTGATTAAAACTCATCACCTGCAAGGTCACTGTCAAGGTTAGCTTGTTTAACTATTATCATGCTGAATAAATTAAATAAAACTTTCAATCCGATGGTAAAAACCTGAATGTTATTTCAAACTTATCAAACTTATCTTTTGGAGAAAAATATCCCCGTATCGGATAGTGTAGATCCAAGATCAGACTGCACGTTCTGTGCAGTCTGATCTTGATCTACATTGTCCGCAAAAGATCCTTGAGTCGCAGTTAACAGCTTAAGGGTTAATAAAGATACAGGAGATTGGTTTGGGTTTGATTGACATATAGCCCATTTTTGACAGTAATTTAGTGATGCCATTGTGGCTTGCATGGCTAAATGGTGAATATTAAAGAGCATTAAACTAGAATTCGTTTCGATTTTTTTTTTTTTTGAAAATCTTAATAATAACTGCTAATTTGCAACTGCGTTAAAATCCAGCTTTAAAGTTTTAATAAAAAAAAAAAACATATATAAATGATCCGTGCTCATTAAGGAGCTTAACCCTTGACCGTTCAATGCCGCCTTTTGACGCCCCTGGGAAAAAAGTCCTTAGAAAACATTGTGGGAAAAGGAGAAAATGCTGGTAACCAGCATTTTCTCCTTTTCCCACAATGTTTTCTACCCTATCTAAGAAAAGTTGCACTATTTGGGTCACATCGAAATTGTCGTCTGCATATACTTTTAATTTGAACAAGGCTAAAATTTTGTCTTCTGGTAAAGGGTTAATGCATCTGTAAAGAAGTATCGACCCATGTCAGCCTGCGCAGTCCGTGCAGGCTGACATGGGTCGAAACCTTTTGCTATTTGTTAATTTTCTACAGGTCCAATGACAATTTTACCTCCAGATCCCGTCGGCTGTCAAACAAAATGGACTTTATGGATCCATAATACTGTGATGACTTGCTTGGTGTATTGCATCATGGAGGTGCATTAAGCCCCCTTTTTGCCAGAGCATGGCTCAAATACATGTAGGAACACCGGGAAAATACCAAGGTTTTCTTTTTATAACTGTAAAATGTCCTGCTCCGTTATTAACGGTATAACCTTTACTGCGTAACATGGGATAAATCCATTTCTAATCCGACAGGGCATCGGTTGGCTCTATAGTTCAGTTGATGGAATCGACGACTACGGTTTGTAGGTCGTGGGTTTGATTCCCGCCCGGCACGTTAATTTCTTACCCCAATTAAGAGTAAATAGTCACTTCCTTTTGATTTTTCCATGCAAAACATCGACATGTTCACCACCTAAAACTATTAGTCCGATGCCCCTTTAATGCTAAAAGTAAGTAAATTTGCTTTTGGAAAGAAATGCAGTTGATCTTTTGGACCTATACTGTTCGCCGATTTGAAATATTCTGGCCTAATTCAGCATCGTAATAGTTTTCCTTTCCTTTACTTTTTTTCCGTCCGTTTCATTTATCCAACATTCATTTAGCCGTCCGCTGTATGCGCAAGCATTGCTGTATTTTGCAATGCATGAAGACGTGGATCAACCAACACATTCAACTGGCCATGCAGTCTGAACTTTGATCCACTCTCTCCGAATCTATATTATTGACTTACCTTTAAATGCTGAATAAACTGAACGAATTTGATTTTGTAATTGTGTCGCTGCTGGAGCGGCGACACTACATTTGACCTACGCTCTGGCAAAAAGGGCGTTTAATGCATCTCCGTGATGCATTATACCAGGTAAGTCATCACATTATTATGGATCCATAAGTCCATTCTGTTTAACAGTCCACTGCATCTGGAGGAAAAATTGTCCTTTCACATGCACAAAATTTACCGATAGAAAAAAGTTTCGACCCCATGTTAGCCTGCACGGACTGGACAGGCTGACATGGGTCGATACCTTTTGCAGATGCATTAAGCCCCCTTTACCAGACGACAAAATTTTAGCCTTGTCCAAATTGAACGCATTTGCAGACAACAATTTCAATGTTGCTCAAATGGTGCAACTTTTTTTTTGATAGGGTAGAAAACATTGTGGGAAAAAGAGAAAATGCTGGTAACCAGCATTTTCTCTTTTTCCTACAATGTTTTCAAAAGGCTTCTTTCCCAGGGGCGTCAAAAGGCGGCATTGTGCGGTAAAGGGTTAAGCCCCCTTTACATGATGCTATGCGTCAATATTTTCTTGTAGTAAAATGTAATTCTAACCAATAAAAAGGACAGTAGTTGTAGAAAATGGTTTATTATGAACGGGTCAAATCATTAAGTAGCCTGCCAGTAGGGTACATCCTTTTATCGAGATATTTTTGGGCGTTTGAGCCGCTAAATTAACGGGTCAAAAAACTGTCTACCTGTATGGTACGTCTAGATATCGAGATATTTTTGGATATTTAAGCCGGTGAATTAATGAGCCTGCTGAAATGAGACAAATCGCTCGACATTCTTTTTCCGCCATTGTATAAGAACATGGTCATACCATCATATTCTTTGAACATATGAGCCATACTCTGTGAAAAGGGGGCTTAATGCATCTGCGAAAAGTATCAACCCAGGTCATCCTGCGCAGTCCACGCAGGCTGACCTGGGCCCAAATTGAAAGCAGCGTAAATCCCTATTTAGATAAACAACGTTCTAGTCTCAGCGAAGTCTGATCCTGACCCCACATCATCCACAAAGCGCCTTTTGTTTGTCTTTTCAAACAAACTGTTCATGATATTCGTCTAAGCAAAGGTACTTAATAGTTCATGACCCCCAAAACGAGATTTTATATAAGAATAAAATTTTATACCTTCATTCACGCTTTTCAACGAGATGTTTCCAAACAGCCCACATTTCTTGTAAACATAGGCAATCGCTTAAAAAATAAAGGCAGAAATTTCTTTTCACTCTCACAGAAAGCACTGGAATGTATTGTTGTCAAAGCCGAGTCCCCGTAGCGCAGTCAGTAGCGTTCAGGGCCCGTATCCACCAATTATTCTTAAGAATAGTCGTTGGCTTATTCTAGATTTAGAAAGTAACGCAAATTCTGATTGGCTACACCAAATGGTTTAGCCAATCAGAGTTGTGTTACTTTCAAATTTAGAAAATTCTTGAGATTAAGACTAAGAATGTTTCTAAAAATGTTTGGTGAATATGGGCCCATGACCTGAGAACAGGGGGTCGCTGGTTTGTATCCCCAGCACGGCAAATTTCTTTCTGTTAATTGATGATAGTCAGTGAGACAGGATTTAACATTGTCTCATGGCTGATCATTGTTTCGTCGATAGTTACGTGGAAATGCAGCCTGTTGCTTGGGAAGGATATGGTACGAATTACTGTTGAAAAATTTAACTCCAGGAAAGCATGGATAGGTGGACTGTAATAACGCTGAAATCGGCGTTAAAAGCTGTACCATCAATCAGTCAATTGTCGTCAAAAGTGTAGCAATACAGTTTTCCGGAGTAGAAGTCTTAACGATTAATTCTAAACAGTTTTGAAAATCCGGGTCCGTATTCACCAACATTTCTTAAGATCATTCTTAGAATTGTTCTCAAGACTTTTCTAAATTTGAAAGTAACACGACTTCTGATTGGCAATGGCTAAACAAAATGGTTTAGCTATTTCAGAATTTCAGAAAGTATTGGAGAATACGGGTAAGAACTTTCTAAAGAATGGTTGGTGAATAAGGCCGCTGTTTTTAAGACTCTTTCTTCGGCTAGTAGAGTGTGTCAGGCCATTGGAAAGAATATCTTGGATGTAAGGAAATAAACAGGGTCCAGGGGCCATATATATCAACATACTCGAAGTGTTATTACTATCCAAAATTCAAAAGCTGGTCATCCGATTTGCAGAGACTTCCTGTCGCAGGCAATTAGATGGCCATTGTCTCCCAATTAGGAATGGTTGGTGGACACGGTGTCTGCTGAACAAATTGGAACAGAAAACACTGTCGATCTATCACAACCCATGACCAGTTTTCATAGACCCCCAAAAGTGCTAAAAACAACCTTGACCATTGAAACTCAAAAAAATATCCATTCATTAATCCTTAGGCTGCTAAGCGCGACTTAAAGACCTTTCGCAAACTGTGTAGATCAAAGATCAGACTGCACAGAACGTGCAGTCTGATCTTTGATCTACACTGTCCGATAAGGAGTTATTTTCCCTCAACAAATAACTTTGAAATAGCAATATTTAGGTTTTTACCATCGGCTTTACAGTTTAAGACTCACTTATTTAACAACGTTAACAACGAAACATGGTTGAATACGTCTCGTGCACTTTGATTGTACAGGGGCAGAGAGAAGTTATTTCTGTCATTCTTTCAGCGCCAAATGTATAAAATCGCTCACTTTTGGACGCTGAAAATACCATCATCGAATCTCAGACAGCTTTTTTTATCCTTAAGGCTATACTTAACAAGCGGACAGTAAAGGTTAAAGATCAGACTGTGCGTTCAGTGCAGTTTGATCTTGGTCTATACCGTCAGCAAAGGCCAACGTTTTCGCCTATGGCGCCGGCAGGGTTAACAAAAGGATTAGGTGAATACGAACTTTTGTAGTGTGACGGAAAAGTAGTTTACATAAGTAAATATAAATTGTTGAACTTATAACACCCGTTACAAGGCCAAGGTGAACTCTTAGGCTGCTATGCGCGACTTAAGGACCTTTTGCGGACAGTGTAGGTCCGAGATCAGACTGCACAGAACGTGCAGTCTGATCTCGGATCTACACTGTCCGATAAGGAGATATTTTCGCCCGAAAAATAAACTTTGAAATAGAAACAAATGGGGTTTTACTATCGGCTTGGAAAGCCTCGCTACACTTATTTAGTGCGTCAAGGATTAATCCTCATTCTACAATGGCGACCGTTCAAGGTCGAGGACACATAGCAATTTTTATAAGGGCTCATGTATAAAACTTTTGTGTTACTTTTTCAAAAACCGGCAGACTCGACTAACATATTCCAGAGCTATGGCTAAGACTCCGGTGATATTGCTTTTAATTTATGAATATGAAATGGTTTTCAAACAACACTTGTAAAGTTAAAAATTGGTAACAAGTCCATTTTGTACAATGAGGATACATACGCTCATGCATCGTTGTCTGCGCATGTCATATTCTTCGAAGATTCGACCTGTCTGCTATGACGCATCACCTATCCCCCGTATACCTGAGAAAAGTAGAACTTATATTGAAGCTATTAGCCTACTACCAAAGCATATAGGGGCTGTTTTAATAAATGGTCGGTGCATAGGTTACATGTTAGCCGATCATAGCTGAATGAATGGCACCAGGTAGCGTTTTATTGAGTAAACGTTTATTTTATTTGAAATTCAAAGTCACGGTTGTTGTTTTGAAAAATTACTCCGCTTCTGTACCCAGGATGCCCAAATTAGATAGATGTGTATTTGTAGAATGCCATCTAGCGGGAGATAATGCTCGTGCATTTGTGAACCTGCTAGATAAACTATTTCACTATCTTGTGTGTCCACTATCCTTGTCTGTTACAGCTTGGCACCTAAGAAGCTATTATGTAACGTAATTATTTTTTATTAAAGTTCAAAGGGATACTGGTCCGTGCCTAGGAGATTTTAGTTCTGAGCTTGAAGATCCTTTGTTAGACGTTTAAACGTTTGACGCAACAATTCATTTCATCCCATATATACCCAATTACGTCAAGGCTAAACATTAAAAAAATCGATCTAGACGTTGTTTGCCTGACGGAACGCTTTCTGTCGTCCGGCCTTTAATAAACCACAGGCCTCTTTTGTTTGTCGTCATAGGTAAATAAACATCTGGTTGAAGGAGTTCATTTTGGAAGAGTTCAGCGGTACAGTTTCCGTTTCCAAGAAAAACTTAGTACCATGATGCACTAGTGCGCCCCCCAGACCATAACTGGACTAATTCCGAGTCTTTCTACCAGAACCATGCAGTCTTCGTGAAATCTGCCTCCGTCCATCCGGTAAAGCTTTGAGAAACAATCCTTTGCATGAAGTCGGAAACCATTTTCATCTGTGATTAATACCTTAGGCTGCCAAGCCCGACTCGAGGACCGTTTGTGGACAGTGTAGATCAAGATCAAACTGCACATAACGTGCAGTCTGATCTTGAATCTAAACTGTCCGATAAGGAGATATTTCCCCAACCCTCATAACTTTGAAATACCAACATACTGGTTTTTAACCATTGACCTGAAAGTCTCATTTAAGTTATATAGCAGGATGAGGGTTAATACTTTACCCTATCCCTTTATCTCACAAACCCGACTTTTAACGACCCTGAGAAAGAAGCCTTTTGAAAACATTATGGGAAAAGGAGAAAAAGCTGGTAACCAGCATTTTCTCCTTTTCCCACAATGTTTTCTATCCTTCCCAAGACCAAAATGAAATTTTTCAGTCAGATTTATTTTGTCGTCTGCAAATGCTTTCGATTTGAACTAGTCTAAAGTTTTGTCGTTTGGTAAAGAGTTATTCTGCATGCTTTGTTCTCCGGAGCTGGAATACCCAAGGTTCATTAACACTTAAGCTGCTGAATAAATGAAATGCAAATTTCTACTCAATACTAAAAAGGCCAAACATTGCGGTTTCAAAGTTGATTCCACTAGAAATAAAATACCTTATCGGACAGTGTAGATCAAAGATCAGACTGCACGTTCTGTGCAGTCTGATCTTGATCTACACTGTCCGCAAAAGGTCAGTGGGTCGCGATTAGCAGCTTAAGGGTTATAATTACCTCAGATTTTGTTGACTAAAACGACGGTTATTTCGTCCGTTTATGTTAAGCTCGGTCCGACCATACTATGCATTGGACAGCATTTAGAGAGGTCGTTGGAAAAATCAGAAATTGTTCTTTTTTTTTTAAATTATTTACTGTATCATGCAAGAAAAGGAGATTCACCTCCCCTTTAACTGCTTTGATTTTATTGTACAAATTCATGGTATGTCAAAATTAGCAATCCTCGAGTTCGAACATCGAGAGGAGTTGGTTACAATGGCGGAGCCACTCATACTAATGGAACCACTAATTGAAATATTTTGCCAAGTTAGAATTAAAAGCAGGTGCATTAAGCCCCCTTTTCACAGAGCATGGCTCATACTATTTCGACGACTGAAAACACGATCCACCGAAGCTCCTGGCCCGGTTTCACGTAAAAAGTTAAGTCTGTTATTTTACTTAAATATGCAAACAGACTTATTTTCCTACATAGGTTAAGTATGTTATTCCAGATGTGTTTGTGAATTGATTTAAGTCCATTTATTTTGCTTAGTTGAGTCTGAAACGTAGTGTCAACCCAGGATTTGAGAACGTTAGTACAGACTGTTAATGTTGCTAAAATGTGTCTCAAATAGCAAACTCAGCTTAGGTCAGAATCTCGGGTTGTACGTGGATTTGAGTAAAATAAGAGACTTGAGTGGTTTTTTTTTTTTTCATGAAACAGGGCCCAGATCTTTATGTTATTTGCTTGACAAAACAAGTGGACGGTATCGATCCAAGATCAGACTGCACGTTATGTGCAGTCTGATCTTGGATCTATGTCGTTCGCAAAAGCCCTTGTTTCCGCCTATGACACTGAAAATGTTAAATAAACGATACAATGGGTGTAATTTTGGGGGTATAGTCTTGCTCTTGTATTCGGACAGCGGTCAAACAGACACCCCGGGCATTTCGATCTAAGGATTATTTCTTACTGTGATAAACATTAGACATAGGTAAAATACCATATTGTACTATTGTACGGGTACATGGACTGCTATCGGTCCATTAAAGAGAACTTTTTTTTCCCCTTGGATGGGAGCTATTAAAATTTTTACACCCTCACATAAATTATCAGTTTTTAAAGCCCCATGTCCTCTCCATCTTTTCCCTCCCACCCCCTTTTCTGAAGAGAAAGTAAAAAGTTATCAAGATTAAGTGAAGAAGAAAATGGAACACGTCGGTAATAGAGAACTGATAAGGCACATATGTGTTTACAGATTATCCGTCATAAAAATAGCCAACGCCAATAATTAACCCTTTCCCAAACGACAAATTTTAGACCCTTCCAAACTGAAAGAGTTTGCAGACGACAATTTTAAATTTGATGAAAATGGCGGAATGTTTTCCAAAAGGGTAGAAAACACTGTGGGAAAAGGAGAAATTGCTCGTTACGAGCAATTTCTCCTTTTCCCACAGTGTTTTCAAAAGACTTGTACTGCAGACACGTGAAAACCAGGGCTTGTTTGGGAAAGGGTTAAAGAAGATGTTGAGAGATGGGAGCACATAGAAGGAAGTAAACTAAATATCAAAGATGGTGGTAAAAAGCAGCATGAAACCGAAACCTACCTAAGGGTAAATATACGTTCCGCGTGCATTATTTAAAGACAGCTCTGCTGTATGCGAATTACGTCACACCTCATTACCATATTTTGAGTCTTGCCTCGAATTATGCATTTACGGGAGTTTCCCTAATGACCCTATTAGTGAAAGCTTCAGTGAAGTAAACAAAGGTCTGGTATTTTATCTAAACTATTGCCTAGCTATTTTGCCCATTTTTCATAATGGGCGGAAAGTGGAAAAAAGAACTGTTTGTAAACTTGGGTTTCGTTCTTATCCATTTAAATGTCACCTTTTTAACACGAATACCTTGTTGTTGTTGTTCTACTTCTTCTTCTTCTTCTTCCTCCTCCTCCTCCTCCTCTTCTTCTTCAAATTGAAAATGTTTATCGAATAAAATATGCTTGCTTATTCAGGCAGGTCAGGGCGGATGCAACAAATTTTGAAAGCCGTCGGACTAC
The DNA here is from genome assembly GCA_945859785.2 of Tridacna gigas. Taxonomy (NCBI): domain Eukaryota; kingdom Metazoa; phylum Mollusca; class Bivalvia; order Cardiida; family Cardiidae; genus Tridacna; species Tridacna gigas. Next base: position 26,079,227 of record OX244029.2, read on the forward strand.
TCTCGACAATATGATAAATGATATTTTTGTTTTTCTTTAAGGTAATATTAACAAGGACCTTGACTTAAGCACCTCTTCATTAAAACTCTATAAAACATGATAGTGTAATATTATACTGTAATGAAAAAAATACACACACATTTTATATTTTCTCGTCTTCCCCCATCCTTGACGACTGTTCACTGTTTTACCCACATTAAATCCTTTTCCTTCTGTAACAAATACGGGGTCCTGCGTGGCTCAGTGGTTAAGTACGAGACTCGTAACCTGGATTTCCCGGGTTCGTGCCTCCCTGAAAGTATTGGGCTTTTCGGAATACAAGCTTTACCGAAGTACGGTTGCTCTTTTTGCAGACAATGTAGATCAAGATCAGACTGCGCAGAACGCGCAGTCTGATGCTAGATCTACACTGTCCGGTACGGTGAGTTTTTTTTTTTTTCCAGCAACAAGCACTTTATAATGGCAATGTTGGGTATACATGCATGTACATGTACTGTTGGCTGGAAATCTTCACAATACCAGGTGCTTTTGTGAACAGTATAGATTGAGATCATAAGGCACTAAGGAAAAGAAAGGAAAAGAAAGAGGATTCGAGTGAGCTTAAGATTTTAACCCTTTAGCTGCTAAATACGTGAAATGAAACCCTCAAGTCGATCGTAAAAAAACAAGAATTTGCTCTTTCAAAGGTATTTTGAGGAAAGATATTCGCTGTTAGGACAGAGTAAATCAAGATCAGGCTGCACGTTCTGTGCAGTCTGATCTTGATCTACACTGTCCACAAAAAGTCCTTGAGTCGCTGTTAGCAACCTAACGTTTAACCCTTCACCACACAATGCCGCCTTTTAACGCCCCTGGAAAAGAAGCCTTTTGAAAACATTGTGGGAAAAGGAGAAAATGCTGGTAACCAGCATTTTCTCCTTTTCCCACAATGTTTTCTACCCTATCAAAGAAAAATTGCACTATTTGAGCCACACTGAAATTCTCATCTGCAAATGCCTTCAAATTGGGTAAGGCTAAAATTTTGTCGTCTGGTAAAGGGTTAAAAGTGTTTCAAAGGCTCGTGTTTATCCTACGTAAACATATCCATATATTTCAAGAGATAAACATGGAGTTAGGGTGAAAAACTGGTTCGACAATTATATGTTTTTTATTTGTTGGTATGTCTGTCTCATGCCGCGTCAATCTTGTTTTAGTTGTTCACTAATGAAGACTCAAAAAAACATTTTGCCTGCACTACCTTGAATCAACACTGAACCAGTTACAGTATCTTACAAGTGCCGGACCGGTTTTAATGCTATCTACTAAATTAAGTCTTCGTGTGCAAGCTCTTTTGTCAGATGATGAAAACAAAGAAAATTTGTTGTTGTTTTTTTTTTAATTTCTAAATTTTGATTTCTAAGTTTTATTTGATCAGCCTCAGCAAAAGGTTCTCAGCATTACTTCCTCTGACTTGAGCCCAATTTCTCCACACTCGAAGCCAAATGCACTCAAGGTTTCCCAAACTTTCAGTTTCACAAATTACAATTATTTTTATACATTATACATACGAGTAGGTTTCGCAGCGGCCATGTTGTCAAGCAACGGAAGTTCATTGATCGGTTTCAAATATAAACGGTTCCCGAATCGTCGAATAGCGCACATAGCCAATACGGGTACAACGGTAAGGTAAACACACCGTTCACTATATTAGTCCGGCATTTCCGCCTATGCTCGAAAAAAGCGCTGTTGCACCTTGGGCTGGTAGGTGCGTATGGTCTGTTCTTAGATATTATACCGTCGACTTGTCTAGTCGTGCCTATCAGATAAAAAAATCTTTCCGAGATTCAGCAGATCGTAATTTCAGCCGTCGAAAAGAATAGAGTGAATATAGTTGGCGCTGAAAGCGTTAAGAAATAAGCAAATACTATTGCTTGCATTTAAATTAATGAAAATACACTTAGCTTTCCCCGTATCACTATGACAAGCAGACTTTAGAGTAGTTAAATGGCTTTAACACGCATAAAAGGTATGAACCATGGTATGTGAAAAGGGGTTTAAATGCACCTACAAAAAGCATCTATTCGTGTCAGCCTGCGCGGACTGCGCAGGCTGACACGAGTCGAAACTTTTTGCACTGTGTAAATTTTCTGCATGTCAAAAGGTCGCTCTGCCTCATGATTCAGTTGTTTGATAGACAAAATGGATTTCATGGATCCATACTAATGAGATGACTTGCTTGGTATCACGTATCACGGAGATGCATTAAACCCCCTTTTCCCACAGCGCCGTTCTTCCAAAACATTGACTTGTAGAAATGCACGTGTTTCGACACGAACATATTAATGCTAATTTATTGCTTTTGAAATCGTTGTGACAAAACAGACATTTTGCTTAAAATGAGCAATATTATTCAACATTTGCTACATTGTTTTCTTTGCTCTTTTTTTTTTTTATCAACATTTTGATAATTAACACCTGCTGATATTCATGCTAATTTAATTTAGTGTTGATTTGCATGAAAACAGTTCTTGTGGAAAAGCTTTAAAACTCGTACGTCGGTTAAAATGTAATGTTAGGTGTTGACTTTAAAAGCAAGGCTTGTATTTCAAATTAACTTTAACCCTTAGGCTGCTTATCGCGACCCACCGACCTTTTGCGGACAGCGTAGATCAAGATCAGACTGCACAGAACGTGCAGTCTGATCTTTGATCTACACTGTCCGATAAGGAGATATCTTTCCTCCAAAAATACCTTTGAAAGAAGAAAGTTTTCGGCTTCTACTATCTACTATAAAGTTTCATTTCATTTATTCAGCAGGACAAGGGTGAATAGCTATCTCGGCTTTTTGGTATCATTATCATTTGAACGCTGCTCTGGGAAGAGTTGGGTTTCGTATTGCGTTACACAAAGTAAGTATTTGCATATTATGGGCCTACTTTGTCTAAAAACTTTGACAGAATCATGAGGTAGAATGGTCCTTTGATACGCAGAAAAGTGGTCGACAAAAACGAAAAATGGACCCAGGTGTCGGTAATTTTTGCACTTGCATTATTTCAAATCCCCTTTTCAAAGAGCACGACTTATTTCAAATTGACTGTTATAGCTACCGCAGCCAATTGTATCATTTTTATTCTCTTTTTTTTTTTCAATATTCGCCTCTTATCATACACGAATGAATTTTCACAGCAAGCTAAGCTACCAACCATAGCCAATATAATTATCTTTGTATTTTCGTTCTTTCAAGTAAAGGTGCATTTTGGCCTTTTATAAAGATACTATGAAATTGACTGATGGATTGATTGATGGATTGATTGATTGATTGATTGATTGATTGTACGGTATTTAACGCGGCCAGTGCACCTATCCATACTTTCCTGGAGTTTCTTTTACCAATACTCCGCAAAATATTCTTTCCAAGCCACTGGCTGCTTTCCCATATAACCATCGTCGAAACAATAGTCAGCGCTGAGACAGGAATGAATCCTGTCGCAATGTCTATCCTCAACCCTCGGAATAAAATTGGCCGAGCCGGGATCGAGCCAGTGACCCCCTTTTCTAAAATCCTGAACGCTACCGACTCAGCTACCGGGGTTCGGCTACTATAAAGTAGAAAGGGACAAGTTAAACCCTAAATTTGACTCTTTAAATTCGATGTTTCGACAATGAATTGACATAATATATTTCAATTATTGTTCCTCATTACTCTTTATCTTTCTATTTAACTCTTTACCACACAATCATGAGTTTTAATAATCCTTGGGAGGAAGGCTTTCGAAACCATTGCGGGAAGAGGAGAAAATGCAGGTGACCAGCATTTTCTCCTTTTCCCACAATGTTTTCTACCATTCAAAGACAAATAGTATTTTTTTTATTCATAGTTGATTTGTCGCCTGTGAAGAATTCAATTTGAGCAAGTCTAAACACTTTGTTGTCTCATAAGGGTAAAAATCGACCTTGTCGGCAGAACCAACATAGCAACGGGACAGCAACAAGGCTGTAATGACATTATTAAGTCGGATGCCTTTAACAAATGAGCCATGCTATGTGAAAAGGGGGCTTAATGCCTCTGCAAAAAGTATCAACTTATGTCAGCCTGCGCCATGGGTCGAAACCTTTTGCCATTGGTCAATTTTCTGCTTGTCAAATGATCATTCTACCTCCAGATCCAGTTGATTGTTGGAAAAGAACGGATTTTATGGATCTAAAATTATGTGATGACTTACATGTACTTGGTATAATGCATCACGGAGATGCATTAAGCCCCCTTTCGCCAGATTATGGCTTATGTTACTACATTGGCTTCTGGTTAGAAAAGAAGTAATGTTCAAAGTTCTAAGAGTTTTTTTTTTTTTTTTTTTCACCCTTTCAGCGCCATAGGCGAAAACAGGGACTTTTGCGGATGGCATAGATCAAGATCAGACTGCACAGAACGTGCAGTCTGATCTTTGATCTATACCTTCTATACCTTCCGCTTGTTTGGTCAAGTCTATATGATAAAAATCTTCCTGAGACTCAGTGGATTCTATTTACAGCCATCAAAAGAAGCCGAGTTTGTTTATTTGGCGCCGAAAGAGTTAACTCTAAACATATTTTATTCGATATATTTACATATATCATATAATGTACAACACAGCAATGTGAAAAGGCTTGGAACTAAAGCATAAAAGCTTATACGGTTCTGTTCCCTAAAACAGTCCTGTCATATATCAACTACATTAAGTAAAATCAAAATCAAATAAATAAAGTTCAAAATTTTAAACTGATAGTGAAAAAATCAGAGATTGACAACAAAAACAAAAAATGAAGAAAGAATAATAACTGGTGATTGAGCAGAGTGGAAAAAAGAAAAGACAAATAAGCTTGTGTGTATGCATCCATGTCCGCGGCAGAACAATGTCAGTTCTAAGGGACAAAAGATCCAACACTACACAAATTGTAGCTCAAATGAATCTCCCACTTTTATCAATGTAAACATGGACTGCATGAAAGATCTTTTCATTTTCTTTAAGGGAGAGGTTATTATCTCCAAAAAGGCCAGTTCCAATATTAAAATCAGGTATTTCGCTAACACATTGCCTGAATGTTATTACGATAAAATCTGCAATGAAAGAAATGGCGTTTGTTAGATTCTAGTTGTTTTAGACAACTGCACTTATTGACGAATCAGCCTGCCTTTCCCTTTTTAAATTTGAACAATGTTGATTATATGTTTGTTTTTGTTTTGTTTATATGATTTTTAACGCAGTTTTCAACATTATTTCTGTGATATCGCGGCGGCCAGTGCACCTATACTTTTACCAGTAATTTGCCCAGTTGTCTTCCAACCCATAGGCTACTTTCACATAATAACCATCCTCGAAACAATGATCAGCGGTGAAAGAGGAATGAAAACTATTACATTGACTATCGTCGATCCTCGTCTTCAACATTATTTCAGTGATATCGCGGCGGCCAGTGCACCTGTCCATGCTTTCCCGCATTTTTATACTAGTAATTTGCCAAATTTTATCCAACCCATAGGCTGCTTTCACGTGTAACCATCGTCGAAACAATGATCAGCGGTGAGAGAGGAATACATACTGTCGCAAAGACTATCGTCGATCATCCGGGGGAAACTGGCCGAGAAGGAGATTCGGACCAGCAACCCTTCGTCTCAAAGTTCTGCATCATCTATTTAACCTTTTTGGCTCTTTATTCCTTAACCCGTATCACACAATCCCTAGTTTTAATGGCCCTGAGGAAAAAAGCTTTTGAAAACATGCGAGTAAAGAAAAAGTGCTGGCAGAAAGAAAAAATTACTAACCGCTTAAAGTTTCAACCCATGTCATGATTCCAGTTAGGCTGACATGCGCTGCCTCTCACTAGACTGTGCACGCACGATATTTGCGTACGCAGTTTAGGTAAGCAAGCATCAAGTCTCAAAACATGCTTCAATAAATTGCAAAATTTTACGATTTGAGCAAATAGTTGCACTACTTTAAGCCAGCACACACGTTTGGGTAAAGCAGCCATCGTATACGTGTCTGTACAATCCCAAATAATTTGCATAAATCTACGCAGTTTACTGAAACGCAGCCCTGATTCGATACATTTAACTCTTTACCACATAATCCCAACTTTTAACGACCCTGAGAAAGAAGCCTTTTGAAAACATTGTGGGAAAAGGAGAAAATGCTGGTAACCAGCATTTTCTTCTTTTCCCACAATGTTTTCTGTCCTTCCCAATTCAATTTTTTATTTTTGAATCACCTTTATTTTGTCGACTGCAAATGCTTTCAATTTGGACAAGTCTAAAATTTTGTCGTCTGGTAAAGAGTGAAAGATCATTTATATATACACGAAACAGAAAGGAAGGGAGATCACAAATTTACTATTGATCGTATTAAGGTTAAGTTTTACTTCCCTTCCTTCTCAACAGGTAGCTTCGGTCAGCCATTAAGTTTAATGGTTTGAAATTTTTGTCAGAATATCAGAGAAAATAATGGATGGCGTAGATAAGAATACAATTCGTACTCCTGGTACGGTGATTTTATCAAACCTTAAGTATGCGCAAACACGAACAAACGGTCCTCAGTCGTACTGCAGAAGCATATTACATTTTCAAAAAGACTGGAGTGGTAAGAAACACGGAGGTGCCCACCCCAGTATCGTACCAAGACTTCCGAGGTCCTGCGTGGATCAGTCTTACACATGGTGTAGGACTCGTAACCTGGAGGCCTCGGGTTCGAGCTGGAAGCACTGGATTTTTAGTTGGAGTGCTCGTTGGCAAGACGATTTGAACAGAGCCGTAGCCTAGCACTGGCAAAACCTGGAACATACATGAATAATTATGTGAACTGTAGCCGTGATATGACTGAAATAATGTTGAAAGCGGCGACTGACATCGTTCAGACCAAAAAAAAAACTAAACACACACACACACACACACACACACACACATTTCTTGTTCTTAACGAAGAGCCTAGCTCAGAGTGATAGCTAAATCCTGCTCAGTCATCTTTATTTGATCTTGATTCAAATTTATAGGCTTGCTATAAATATTGGCAAGAACGGACATGCCTCTGAAAACAGTGCAGCAGCAGTTTTTGTTTTTTGTTTAGCTTTTTGAGTTTTTTCCTTATATTCGAAGATCAGAATAAACCAATATTTCAAGGAGGTTTTCTAGTCCTATTTGAATTCCATTTGTCAAGTTTTCACGCTTTATTTTCTTCAATATCGTCAGATTTTGATATGATAACCAGATTGATTGATTAAATACTGTATTGCGCCGCTTTCAGTATTATTTTAGTCATAAAAAGGAGACAGTTCACATATTCATGTATGCCCTGGGTTTCACCAGTACTATGCCAGGGCTCTTAAATGTCTTGCCACGGAAGTACACCAGAGAAAAGAAGTTGTGTTTGCTCTTTGCTCCATTATCCCTTTACCGGACAATGTCGCCTTTTGACGCCCCAGGGAAAGAAGCCTTTTGGAAACATTGTGGGAAAAGGAGAAAATGCTGGTAATGCTGGTAACTATCAGTTTATGTCACCACATCTTCTGACTCGACACAATCTATACATAGTAAAATTAGTGTTTTAACGTGTTTAATTTTCTGGCGTGAATGATATGAAATGGGTTAGAAATTAGAATCTGGCTGCTGTATACAAGGACAAACAAGTCTGTTGTCTCTGAAATGGAATGAACTGAGGTATCCCTTAACCTCATGGCAGCAGCTACTGATCGAGCTGTTTCAACCTCTCGTGAGAGGTGTGAGACAAAGACTGCAAGCTGTTTTGCATGCCCCGGGCGGAAGTACGCAATATTGCATATTCATGTATGCCCTGGATTTCATTAGTACTATGTCAGGGCTCTTCAGTGTCTTGCCCCGGAAGTACACCAGAGAAAAGCTCCATTATCGGTTTACGTCAACCAATCTTCTGACTCGACACAATCTATTTTGCAACGAGTCCGAAGTTTCCATCGCTTATCACTGTTCTTGACTCCTTTGTCAGTATTCGTCGACATTTGGATACATAAATCTTGTTACTTTTCTTGACTTTTTTAATTCTCTTTGCTTGGGTATTGGTTTATGTTAACACATCTATTGACTCGAGACAATCTAGTTTACTAAAAGTCCGAAGTTTCCGTCGTTAATCACCGTGGTTTTACTCAAAGGTCAGTATCCGTCGACATTTGGGAACATAGGTCTATTAATTTTCTAGATTCACCCCAACATTTTAAAGCTTGTATTAATGGAATTACTTGGCTTTTGTCCCTAACTTTATGTGTATGGGAATTTTCTTATAAGTACATCAAGATTTCAACATAACAGAAAAAAATGCCCAGGGGGGAACTATTTACTAATATAATGCTCCACGGAAAAAGTGGTGTAACGCATCCGCGAAAAGGTATGAGACCAAAGTCAGCCTGCGCAGTGTGCACACCACTAAGATATACGATATATCTCATGAGCCATACTCTGAGAAAAAGGGTTCTCATTTATCTTCGTGATGCATTATACCAATCAAGTTGTCGCTTGATACAGATCCATTTTTCTGCAAGTCAGCTGGAGCATAAAGTAGAATGAAAGGCAAAACATTTACCACGCGCAAAAAGTTTCGGCCCAGGTCAGCCTGCACAGTCCTCGCAGGCTAACGTGGGTTGATACTTTTTGCAGATGTTCTAAAAACCCCTGTTCACAGAGCACAACTAAAAACCATTCTATCACATCATTTCGTAGTGATTCGAGCATAAAAACAAAGCAGAAATGACTGCGACATATTTCTGACTGAGTCATGCACTAGCAATAGGCCGGGCTTCATGCATCTCCTTGATCCATGATACTAAGGAAGTCATCATAAAATTATGGATCCATAAAAATCTACTTTCTCTAACAATTAAGCTCGAGGAAGAATGGGCCTTTCACATGCAGAAAAATGACCAAATGCGAAACGTTTCGGCCCAGGATTGTGCAGGCTTACCTGAATCGATACTTTTTTTTTAATTTTTATTTATTTATTTCTATTTTTTTTATTTTATTTTATTTTATTTTATTTTATTTATTTACTTATTTATTTATTTATTTATTTATTTATTTTTTTAATTAATCAATTAATTAATTAATTAATTAATTAATTAAATTTTTTTTTTTTAAATCTATTTATTATTTTCCTTTTTTTTTTTTTTTTTTTTTTTTTTTTTTTGTTGCATTAAGCCCCCTTTTCACAGATCATGGGTCATGTGTAATCCGGTCCTTGTGTCCGACAAGCAAGGTCATCGGGAAAATTGAAATCGTCTTCATTTCAAACGCAAAATGAATCTCTATGTAATTTTACCAAGATTAACTTAAGTCTTGGCCATTGCAATGAATGAATGAACAGTGTTTTATGGCCCGTCGACAGCTTAGGTCTTATTGGGAGCATTTACAAATAATCATTATAATAAGACTGAAAAGGCATCGAACTGTATTTTTCAGTGGTCATTACAATAAGACTGAAAAATACAGTTCGATGCCTTAGAATAGCAAGGTCGTAACTGAGTGCTTTTTTTTAACCCTTTACCACACGACAAAATTTAAGACCTGTCCAAATTGAAGGATTTGCAGACGACAATTTTGATGTGGCTCAAATGATGTAGTGTTTCTTTGATAGGTTAGAAAACATTGTGGGAAAAGGAGAAAATGCTGGTTACCAGCATTTTCTCCTTTTCCCGCAATGTTTTCAAAAGGTTTCTCCCTCAGGGTCGTTAAAAGTCGTCATTGTGTGGTAGAGGGTTAAAAAACTAAAAATAAAAAGCCGAACCCGGTAGCCAGTCGGTGGCATACAGGAATTGAGACCAGGAGGTCACTGGTTCGAATCCTCAGCTCGGCCAATTTCCTTCCGGGATTGATGCTAGTCATTGCGACAGGATTTATTCCTTCTCTCACCGCTGATAATTGTTTTGACGATGGTTATCTTGGAAAGCAGCCAATGGCATAGGAAGAGTACTGTGCAAACTACTGGATAAAGAAACTCCAGAAAAGCATGGATAGGTGCGCTGGCCGCTGTTACTGAAATAATGTTGAAATAATTTTAGCGCCTGGTTTGGTTAACATCATCGGGTCCGATTTCGATGAAATTGATATTCATAATTGATAGAGAAATGCCATTTACAAATATGTGTACATCATAAAAGGCAGTCGCACTTACAGCCATATTACTTTCAGGCATCGATTTCTTGGTAGAATCTGACCCCAGCAAGAAACAACATGGATGGATGGATGGATGGATGGACAGATGATGGATGGATGGATGGATGGATGGATGGATGATGGATGGATGGATGGATTTATTGGCTTTTTACATCGCTTCCAACATTATTTCAGTCTTATCACGGCGACAGATCATGTATGCCCTTAAGGTTTCATCTGTACCAGGATAGGGCTCCGAAGTGTCTTGGCCAATGACACTACCGCGAGAAAAACTCAGTGCATCCAGTAGGTTCGAACCCGGGACCTGCAGGTTACGAGACCTATACACTTGACCACAGAGCCACACATGACCCCGCCAGCAACAACAAATGTTACCTCTTTTCAAGACGACAAGCCTTGTCCAAACCGGGTCCATTTGCAGAAGTAGATTGAAAAAAGCTGTTTCAAAAGCAAAATCCGTTCACCCCCCTAATCTGCTCATCACCCTCCCCCACTTGCCCCCAGAAATATTTTAACCATAACAAACCCGCAAACCAATCAACCTATGCAAAAATCAACACACTTAACAAATCCTACCACCCTTAACCAACAAACCCACGCTTAAGCAAATGGCTAACCATTAAACAATATAACAATTTTATGTAACATTAACATGCTCATAAAATTATGTTATAAATGACTTAACACACACAACATATTAAGTTCATAAAACAAATTAACAAAACCTTTTTTATAAACATTTTTTTCTTAAATTAAATTTAAAAAAAAAAATTAAGAAAATTAAAAAAAAAAAAAAAAAAAAAAATTAAATTAAAAAAAATTTAAAATTAAAAAAAATTAAAAAAAAAAAAAAAAAAAAAAAAAAAAAAAAAAAAAAAAAAAACATGGGTTAACAAGTCAATCTAATTAAGGTCAGCAAACAAAATGGCAAAACCTTTTTTCATAAACAGTTTTTACTTAAACCATTTTTTATTTTTTCCAAAAAATTTTTGAAATATTAAGCTAACAAGGTGCATCAGCTAACCAATGCAATAACCCTCAACAAACCCTTACATCAGTTTATTGCTTAAACTTTTATCCACCCATCAACCAACGCATGACGCATTAGTTAACCGGCTTATGAGTTAGTAGGTGGCTTAAGATTTTGATAAAAAAAAATTAAAAAAATAAAAAATAAAAAAATTTCAAAAAATTTTAAGAAATAAAAAAATTAAAAAAAAATTTTGATTAAGAAAAAAAACCAATGCATTAGCTAACCAGCCACTCACTCACTTGGCTAACCAGTCACTCACTCACTTGGCTAACCAGCTAACCGTTACCTCCCCCATTAAACAGCGCATGACGCATCAGCTAACCGGCTTATGTGTTTGTGGGTGGCTTAAGATTTTGGTAAATTAAAAGAATAAAAAAATAAAAAATAATAATAAAAATTAAAATAAATAAATAAATAAATAAATAAAAAATAAAAAAAAAATTTAAAAAATTTAAAAAAAAAATTAAAAATTAAAAATTTTTTTTTTATTTTTTTAATGATTATAAAAAAATTGAATTTTTCTTTGATAAGTTTAAACAATAATATGGATAATATGAGTGATATGAAAAATATGGATATTAAACCGAAACTCACAATTGAAGAGGAAGATGATGTTACTACTTTTTTAAGAAAGATGTATGAAAAAAATACCCTTACAACTGAAGATGAAGATGAAATTATTGCATTTTGCTCTAAGAAGCAAAAAGAAAAACTTGATAAACTTACACCTGAAGAGAGAAAGAAATTTGAAGAGGAAGAGGATGCTTATGAATTCTTTCCATTTAAAAATGAAGAAGAACAGCAGGCTGAGTTTGAATATAGACAGGAGAAGGCTGCAGATAAGTTAGAAAATTTGTTTGAAGATCTGGTGAAAGAGGTAGAATATAAACTTAACAAAGAATTAAAGGAATTTGTTAAATATACTGATAAAAATAGTTGCTTTGATGAAGAAGAATTAGATGATATAGTAGAGTGGTATGTTGAAAAGATGAAAAAGGGGCTATCTATCGATGAATAAAATTTAAAAAAAAAAAAAAATTTTTTTTTTATTTTTTTTAATGATGATAAAAAATTGAATTTTTTATGTTAAGTTGCATAAAATGATATGTAAAATGAGTGTGTTAAATAAACTTACTAATCAGGAGAGAGTAAATTTAATAACGGTTTTATTAAATAAAAAACGTATGACCTACCATACATTTGATTCAAATAAAGAACTTTTTCAATTTTATTTTTGTTTTACAGAAAAGGAAAAGGATTTTTTCTTCATGTTTTTAGAATTAATGCCTTTTGTTTATTATGAACATAGTAAGTGTAAGTTAGAAAAATCTGATTTTGAAACAATACTTTTTACTGCATTTCGTGATACACGCGAGCATTCGAGTGATGCTTGTCGCTATATTGGCAGACCTATTTATACTGGTATTAGAATTCCATTTAACCAAAGTGATAATTTTTTAAGTGTTTATAAAAATGCTATAATTGATTTACTTAAAGATATTTTTAGAGAAAAACAACCTGAATATTATTATTTATTTCCGCTATTAACATTTAAAAATATTCATTATGCTTTACCTCTTGAATATTCTGGCAATTTTACATCTTTTGTTGAATATTATGGTGAATGGTGGGGTGATTTACATTATTATCTCTATAGTCAAAATGAATTTTATACAATTAATTACGGTGAAGGCTATCAAAGATTTAATGATGTTAATGATGGTAATTATGAAGAACAAGGACTGATAAGGATAGAAACAGAAAGAATAAGGGCAGAACAAGAACTTACTGAAATTTGGGAAATGTATGAAGAAAATTATGGTAATGTGCAGCCACAACATATTAACATAAATGAAACCTATAAATCAGATACATGCGTTTTATGCTTAGATGAAAACACAAAACCAAACATTTTATTTTGTGGTTGTGACCATCTTTGTGCTTGTGAATCATGTTTTGCAAGTTACAACAAAAAAGATTGTCCAGTTTGTAGAGTAAAAAGTGATATCATTCGAAAAATTTAAATTTTTTAAATATTTAACCTTTTTTACCAGGTTAAATATTTTTTTACAAGTCCAACTCTATCAGTAACGTCAAATATGCATTTTTAGCATTAGGGTTATTTGACCTTGTTATAAAGTTTATAACATCACATTGGTCTAATACTAAAGGTTGTGGAAAAACTACACAACTACAACCTTCTCCTTTCTTTTTTACTATGGAGTAATCAACCTGTTCAACTCCATTTACGATTATATTGACTTTTGCCTCTTCTTTTAGAATACCGTTACCTTTAACAACCATTAAAGTTCCTCTTATAATTCTACCAGGAGCAGACATACAATAACCTCCTATCGCATGGCTTACTCCAGAGCTTCCATTACCAAAAGAAAACTCATAACTACCATCTGCTAATGCGCCTTGTTCCTCGGCACACACGCTTATAATAGGTTTAGGACCTATGAGAGAAGAAAGTGATACTTTTTCATCCACGTAGGATTTTGTTGCTAAATCTCTTTCTTCTACAGGTGCCGCAGCATTTTTTATAGAAAAACCTTGGAAATCAACATTAGATATTGCTGTAAAACTTCCATCAGGATTTTTTACGATAGCTCCACCATTATCAACATAATTTTTATTGGCAGCTGCATCACGATCTGTAGGATTTGGTAATCCAGTAATTGGGTGGGTGTTCATATCTATTTTACCAGTTGCTAAAAAAGTCCCATATCGGTTTTTTGTTAAAGCATTATTACCTGTAGTTTTTGCCTCAATAGCAGTATCTACGTAAAACTTATTTGCAACTTGTTGGCTTTCTATAGGTGATCCGACATTGTTAATCCTCCATCCACCCATAGAAATGTCACCACCTGCCGTATAACCATCAGCTCCATAAACAAAAGCTCGATTAGCAGCATCTACATATTTTTTAGTAGCAGCTTCACTTGGATTTTCAGGATCGGCTATGTTTTTTATTTTATTAAAACCCATGTTTAAATACCCCGTCATATGGTATCCATCGTTTTCATCCAACAGTCCTGAGTTGCCATCAACATAACTCTTAGTTGCTGCATCTTGAGGATTTACTGGATTACTAACCCTCGTTAATGTGTTACCATCCATATTTATTGAACCGGTAACGGTGGTTGTTCCATCTTTACGTAAAAAATTATTACTTATGTATGCAAGTGACACACCATCACCGGTTGTTTTAACCTCATCCATTCTTCCAAATTTATCAACGGGCATCGTTTTTAATATTGCTAAAAAAGTTTATTTAAAACATTTTGAAATTTATTACCTAAACCCAACTCTTTAAGAATAAACAAACATAAATGACCACAAAATACTTCCCCTGCATGTTGTAATTGGTCAGTATTGTAGTGTATTGGCCTTTTTAAATAATCTATAATTTCAATAGGTGGTTGAATACCATAACTATCAAAATAGATTTTAGTTTTATCATCTTTAAACCATGCAACCCAATGAGTACCTGAACAGCTGGTATCATCAAGATTTAATATGCCACATTCTTTATTTTTTACTTTTTTAGGTAGGGTATCTCTTAAAAATATTCCTCTAAAATTTTTTAATTTTAATTTTTTTGCGGCATCCTCAAGTTCAAAATTACTTAAAGGTTTATTTGGTAAAGTTATATTATCAATTAAAATATTTTGCATTTTTATATATTTAAATATTTACAATAGCACTATTATCAACCCATGAATTAAACTCATCAGAATAACCTTTCCACTTTACAAGAGATTTCTTTTTTCCCTTTTTAATAACCTTTTCTATCCTATACAGCTCTTGTCTTGTTTTTTGTAGTTCAGGTTCATAAAAGGTACCTTTTATTTCTTCACCATTTAAATCTTCAATTTTATATGTTACAGGTGATGTATGTTTTACTTCTGAAACTGTAAAAACCTCTTCAGTCCATCTTGTGGTATAACCTTTTTCAAAAGTCTTTTTCTTTTTACCTATCCTTACTTTGTCTCCAACAGAAAACTTTGGTTCGATATCCTCCCTTACTTGATTATAATCAGGATACAATGTTTTCCAAACTTTATTTTCATTCTTCTTTTTACTTGCTTCAGTTGGAGTCATCTTAATAGAAGAATGCCTCGTGTTGTTATATTCTTTAACAAGATTTGGTAATACATCAATATAAACATTTGTTGAGTGAGCAGAGAAATACTTCCACATTTTTTCTTTCATTGTTCTAATCCATCTTTCAACAACGCTTGATTTTTCCTCGTTTTCAGTAGAATATAATTCAATCAAATCTTTAACTTCTTTGTTATAAAACTCTTTACCTTTATCTACCCACATTTTCTCAGGTTTTCTTTCCTTAAAAATACTCTTCAATGCAACAGAAACAGATTTTCCTGTTTTATCTTTTAATGGTATCAGCCACCCATATTTTGAAAAGATGTCAATGACAGCAAGAAGATATTTTACACCACGATTATGTTTAGAAAATGCTTGCATATCTACTAAATCTGCAGCCCATATCCTATCAATACCATTTACTCTAACTCTCCTTTTCTTAAATTTTCTTTTTACAGGTTTATGTAATTCTTCTGCTAACATTATATTTTGGTCATTTTTTTTTTTAAATTCCCATACCAAATCTTTTTTTAGTACCAATTAATGAGGAAACCAATCCTCTTTCCATTTTTTCCCTAATTGTTGGATTATAGATACCTTTTAACTCTTTAAGCATATTTGTATCACAAACAGAATTTCTTGTTGCTGTATCATCATGTTTAAGATAACATATATCATGATGATATGCTGCTTTATCAACACGATTTACAGGTTTTGACCATTCTTTAGGTGTTAAATCAGGATTTAATCTTTTCTTTAACTTTGTACCAGGACCAGTAAAATTATGACCTGGTAAGTGTATTTCAACAGGTAAGTTATTGATAACCTTGTTTAACAATGACCCACCCTCTATTTTAGTAAATTGAGTTTAAGTTGTTCCACATTCAACACACTTACCCTTTTTCATATTTCTACCATTTTTACTTACCACACATTCAAAATCGGTTGTATCAGTTTGTTTTTTACACTTAACACAATACATTTTTTTTTATATTAAATTAAATTTTTTTAAATTTAAAATGGATATTGTTAATTTATCATGGAATGAAGCGTTAGCAAAAAGATTTAACCATTCCCTTTTACCAAGAAGTATTAGAGGTTTAATAGTAGGTAAATCAGGATGTGGTAAAACTACACTTTTACTTAACCTTTTGTTAAGACCTGATTGGTTAGATTATAACAACTTATGCGTTTTTGGTAAAAGTTTGTTTCAACCAGAATATCGCATACTTAAAAAAGCTTTTGAAGAAAAAATACCAAAAGAATATATATTAAGGTTGTTTTCACTTAAAAATGAGGTTCAAAACTATGATGTTTCACCTACAGCATTAGTTGAAGAGTGGAGCAAAACAATTAAAGAAAAATCTGATATTAACTGTGAATTTTTTGAAAATGCTAGTGATGTGCCTGACCCAAGAGATTTAAACGGACAAAACAAAAATCTAATGATTTTTGATGATTTACTTTTAGAAAGACAAAACAAATGTGAAAGCTATTTTGTCCGCGGAAGACATAGTAACGCTGACTGTTTTTATCTATCACAAAATTATTTTAGATTACCTCGTCAAACTATTAGAGAGAATGCAAATTTTATTTGTTTGTTTAGGCAAGACTTAAAAAATCTTAATCATATTTTTAGCGACCATGTAGGGGATGATATGACAAAAACCGAGTTTGTTAATTTTTGTAAAAATTGTTGGGAAAAACCTCATGGTTTTGTTATAATTGACTTAACCAACAACAAAAACAACGGAAAGTATAGAAGTGGTTTTGATAACTTTTATATTCCACAAAATTATAAAAATTATTATTAAAAAAATATATATATATTTTTGTTTTAAAATATATTTTTACTAAATATAAAAATGGAAGAATTGCTTGAAAAAATTGTAAAAAACACTGACCATAAAACATCATTTCAAATTATAGTAAGTGAAAACAAAACAGAGTTTAAAACAAGATTTACTCCACCACTTCAATTAGAAAAAGATAAAGAATATGAAATAGCATTGGTTAATCTTGAAACTTACTATTCATTTCCAAATATTGATAAAAATAATGATATTTTTGTTTATTCCCCAGACAATGGTGCTAAAAATACCTGAAGGTTCCTATGATTTAGTTGATATTAATGATGTCATTCAACAAGAAATGAGAAAAAAAGGACATTATGATGAAGTTAATGAAGAATATTATATTAACATCTCAGCAAACACTAATACATTAAAGTCTGTTCTTTTTTCAGAAAATGGCTATCAGGTAGATTTTAATCAAACAAATTCTATTGCTAAAGTTTTAGGATTTACTCGTGCTAAATATACGCAAGGATTTCACGAATCTGAAAATGTAGTAAATATTCTTAGTATTAATAGCTTACTTGTTAATATTGATTTAATTTCAGGTAGTTATGTTAATGGTTTGCAAAAAAACACTATTTACAGCTTTTTTCCAAATGTATCACCAGGGTATAAAATAATAGAAAATCCAGTAAATTTAGTTTATCTACCATTAACATTAAATGAAATACATAACCTTAATGTATCAATTACAGACCAAGATGGAACATTACTAAATCTTAGAGGCGAGAATTTAACAATCAGATTTCATATTAGAGAAGCAAGATAAATAAAAAAGTATGTTAATATAAAATGACAAACTACATTAACGCTAAAGTAAATATATCAGAAGGGCAAAAGGAAAAGCTTCAATATGCTTTAAAAAACAAATGTCAGGCAAGTATTCGTTTAAATTATGAAGATTTGCATGGTAATGATGTAATAGCATTAACCAAGTCACAAGTAAATAAACTTACTAAAGCTTATGAAGCTGGTAAGGGAACCACGATTAGAATGAGTATTAAACAAGTTAAACACAACATGAAAGTAGAAGGAGGATTTTTACCTTTGTTAGCAGGATTAGCTTCATCAGTTCTACCCACATTAGCAAGAACAGTTTTACCTGCTTTGGGAGTTGGTGCGTTATCTGGTTTAGCATCAACAGGAGTGCAAAAAGCAATGGGTAATGGATTGTATCTTAAGAAAGGTGGTAATATTTGCCAAGTTGAAACTGATGGTGAAGGTTTATATCTTGTCCCGGCTAAAGGTAAAGAATTAGGTTCTGTTGGTGATGGATTGTATTTAAAACAAGGGACAAAAATTTATGATGGAAAAGGTATTCTTTTAGGACCTAATAGCCCATTTGCTAATATTCCTATATTGGGAGCAATATTATAAATTAAAAAATATGAATGTGCATAAATTTGGAGTTAAACCTAAAATGTTTCAACCAAAAACTATTTTTTGGAAACCTGTAGAAGTTGAGCATCCAGCTAGAAAAGTTAATCCTGTTACTTGGGATATTTATACTCAACAACCTATTGCATTAAACCCAAATGAAACTAAAACAATTGTTTTAAATTTTGGTTTTATGATGAGTAGGGGTGCCGTTTTAATTTCTCTATCTTATGCTCTAAAAATTAGGCAATTTAGTTTAACAAATGAAGTTATTCTTGAGGATAATGATAATGTGGTTACCACAATTACAAACAACTCTGGTAAGCTAGTAAGAATTGAGGAGAATGAATTTTTGTGCCGTATTTACTATTCTATTTAAAAAAATAGTTTTAATTAATAAAATGGAACTAAATGAAAAGATATATCCAAACTTATCAGAAGCACGAAATACACCAACTGCACCATCACTATCAGCAGGAGACAATGGTCAATCCTTCAGGCTACAAAAAATATCAGAAATTCAAACATTTCTTGAAAATGAAGTCAAGGTTAGGGAACAATTAAGTAAAAAGTATTTGAAGATTAGTAAATCAGTTGATAACGTTGAAACAGGACTAACCACCTTAGCACTAGGTGCCGGAGCAGGTGGAATAGTACTTTTAAGTACCGTGGTAACGATACCCGCAACAATAGCTTTAGAAGGTTGTGCTTTAGCTGCTGGACTTGCTACAATTGCTAGTAAATTTGTGGTTAGAAGAACAAGAACAAAATCTGAAAAACATCTTCAAATTAAAATGTTAGCTGATGCAAAACTTGATACTCTTAATACACATATATCAAAAGCAATATCAGACAACAAAATAGACCATTCAGAATTTACTTTAATCATGGATGAATTGGAAAAATACAAGGTGATGAAGGAAGAGATACGAGCTAAGTCAAAGAAAAAAAGCAAGCTAGAGGAACAGGAGAGCTTAATCGAGAAGAGGAAACAGGAAGCACGGGAGGAATTCAGGAGACTAGTAGAAAGAAATAATGGAACCCATTAAGACTAAAACTAAAACCACCTAAGTTTAAATTTTCTTGTGCATTTGAGATAGGTAATACTGATTAAAAAATAATAAGATAAAAAAATTTTTTACTTAAAAAAATATGTCGTTTTTAAAGATAACTGACCCTTTAAAAAGGGAGCAAATGGTAAAAGAATATCTTGCAACAATGAAAAGAATTCGTGATAACCAACTTGCAGAAAGAACGGGTGAAATTGAATTACAAACAGACCTTTCAAAGTTTTTTAAACCTATTACCGAAACACAAAAAGCTTCAACAAAGGAGATTACAGAAGGGCTTAAACCTATTAAAGAGGGGATTGAACAGTTACCTAAAGAGTTACCTCAACCATCACTATCATTTCCTGAAGAGGAATATGATGGACTTACATTATTAGATAAAAAATATAATAAAATGTTAAGTATTAATAAAGGAAAAATGGATGAAACATTTGGTATTAAAAAAGATGAAAAAAATAATTATTTTATAGGTGATAAAATGATTGATTATGATGGTGAATATATTACTATTATCGGTGGAAAGAGATACAAATCAACAGATGGATTATGGAAACTTATTACATCTAAAAATCTCCCTTCTAGAGAAGAGTATAATGAAAATGATGAAGTTATGTATGATGAAATACTAAAGTCTACCAATGTTATGCATCGTGATAATAAACCAAGCAGTCCCTACCCAAAAAGCAACAAGGGGGAGAAATGGGAGAAACTGATTGGACCACTTTGGAGAAGTGTTAAAAAATCAAGAGAATATAAAGGAGACGGAATTACTTTTATCCCATCTAACCCTAACTCACTATTAGAAAGATTAGACCTCTTAATGGCAAGTAAAAAAGCTGGTAATACAGGTGTAAGAAATGAGCTTGTAAGTATTTGTGATGAATTAAAAAGACAACATGTATTAAATACAAAAAGTTATAAAAAATTAATGTCTATACTATAAAATGATTACATCACAAAAGAGAGGATTTAAAAGAAATTATGCTTATGGAGGAGCAGGGATATTTGATACTTTAGGTAATTTTCTTACAAGACTCTTTACAAGCAGCGCAGCTAAACAAATTGCATCTTCAACAGTTGATGTTGGCAAGAGTGTAGCTAAGGAAGGAGCAAAGAAAGCATTAGAGGTTGGAAAGAGTGCCGCGGTTGATGCAGGTAAAAAGTTAGTTGAAAATGCATTGACACCAAAATCTAAAAAAATTTTAGAAAAATATACTCAAAAGCCTACTACACAAAATGTTAATACCTTAATAGATGGCAGTGCCATTGCTATTCAAGATTTAGTTAAGAAATTAAATTGTAAGGGTTCCGGAGTTAAAGTATTATAAAAAAATAAATTTAAATTAAGCAAATTATTACATTAAATAAAAAAAAAAAAAAAATGGCAAATCTTAAATTTAAAATAACTGAATATGAAAAATACAATACAAAAAGGGTTGGTATCCTTTTTGCAAATTTTATGTCTAGAGTCCCTAAGACTTTAGTACTCTAAACCGGCTGGGCTTGTGCTAGCTCTTCAAATTGCTACATATAGTGGACCCTGGATGGTTGAAATAAGCTAGCTTAGACTTGTCCAAAGAATAAAGCAAAACAAAATAGTGAGCTTCCAACTAAATAGAACTTACAAACAAACAAAAAAGGAGATAAGGCCTGTTTTCTTATGTTTCAGGGACGTTGAGAGAACGAAGGAAGACAGATTTGGTACAACACAGAATCTATTTTTAAATAAATAAAGCATATAAAGAAATCTTCATGTGTTTGTTTTCATTTGATCCCTAACTAACAAATAAATAAATAGCTGAGCAGTAGTTCTCAGCTTAATTACAACAGAAAAGGAAATAAGCCCATTGTACTGGCTCTCCAACCAAATATAAGCGGTAAAATTGTAAAGAACTGATCAGTGACTAGTTACAATGCGTTAGATAAACAGTGTGATAGATAAACAATAACCATCAACAGTTTGGATAACTTGCAGTGTTAAATAATTTTACATGTTTACAAAAAAACCAAATACTATATTATTTCCTTCTACAGATGACTTTTAAGGAAATAAACATATATCTAAGGTCCTAGAGTTGTTTTGCTTTACAAAACATGCAATAAAACTACATAAAATTTAATTTGGAACTTAAACAGTCCGAAAATTTAAGAACGAAATGAAATAATGGTGATTACATTGAAAACCAAAATGGAAGCTCTCGAAAAACTCTGACGACGCTCTTATATACTTCCAAGCTACCCGCCACCCCGCAAACCTGTCGGGCGGGTCGAGCTGGATAGAAATCCCGCAACGTCGCGGGTTTGAGGCCATGCGAACCCGCCGTGCAGTGGAGGAACGTCAAAATGGACGATCCGCTGGATCGCCATTAAAACATCCCAAAACAAACACAGGGTTGCCTCGTAAAAATGGCAAAAACACCTTAATTATGACTGAAAAGGATTACGAAACGTACATCAAAATTTACAGGAATGATTTTTATATCTGACTGTTACAGTTTTCTAAAATTAAATGAACAGGACATACGCAAAACTTTGACTTAAAAGTGATGATCGGTCGTTTGACAGTTGAAAGTATTGATTCTCTTGAGAGCAGCCGAAGTTTAACACATTCCCATCATGCATTTCTGCAGTGTCAAGGTCACCATCAATACACAAAGTTTGAGGGAGGTAAACATTGACTGGAATGCAACATGGGAATTCAATTTCTGACCGATACTTCTACAATAACGCATGACTGATTGAAAGCATTGGTGCCATCATGCGAGGTAAGCGATAAAATTTCATGACACCTAAAAATAAAATGCTGTCAAAGTTCCATAGAAGTAAAAATGCTAGAGAAATGGTAGCCAGAGTTACTCGCTGATAATTAAATAATGGCGATGTGGGTCATTCGTGTTTAAGTAGCATCAGACCTGGGACATATCACCACCCCCCTCCAGGGTTGTTAAAGTCCCATCTAACAACTCTAAAAGGCAAAATATATGCCATTTTCGAACAACGAATGATCCACAAAGAACACTTCACGGGTCTGAGTTATGGCCCTAGTAAGCAGTAGGCTACTATACATAATATCTGTGAAATTTGACAGTAACAATATAACAATTAACAAGAATGATAAAAATTGAGCAACTCTGTATGCATACAATATCTATAAACAACTTTGACACAATTTCAGACTAGAAAACACTAGCACATGCTCATACTTTAATAATCGCACATAGGAATAGGTTTGTTTGTTTTCAAACTTGGTCAGTAATAACCTTGTGAACCTCTGATGAAAACTTGCCATATTTTCATATATTCACTTAAGGTACCGTTCATTTACCATAACCTGAGTATGAGAATTATAATAACATGCAAATAAGTTTAAACCACAATGATAAGAAAATCATTACCTTAGTATCTTACAGCTAAACACAAGACTAAAGGCACTATTATAATACAAATACTGATTCACACAAGTTTCTAATTTACTATCAGAAAGTTTAACACCCTGATAACTTGGCTAAATGGTTGGTGAACTGCACCTGCAACTAGCAGTGGTACTAGTAACCAGCTTATAGCCAAGTAAATACTAGGAAAACTCACGACATAATATTGACCATCCATAAAATTTATAGCAACGTTTGGAGCATTGGTAGATTGAATATAGACCGCTATCACATAAGTAATAAGTCAATGGTTCACTAATTCATACATTGGTGCTGCTCCACAATTTCCCATCGCGAAATCCTATTCGGGCGTTGTTTGCTAGATCTCCTTTCATAGTTCATATACACTGCATTTAAAGAAATAAACACTACTGAATCAAAATTTTGGAGTCTATTGATTAAACCGATATTTTAATTGCACTTGTGTTAAGTCCATTTGGGCACTTTTAGAATTTTATGTATTCACTCAATACTTAAACAGATAATAACAGTTCTTCGTTTACTCCTAATGGCCTCTTAACTTGTTAAGTACAGTCCTTTGTTCACATAAGTTAAATTACTTCGCGCTTTTTAATGTTTCATTGTTTATCTAAATATATGTGTTTTCTTTCTTCTTCTGTTTCTGTCCTTCCTGTATTTAGAACTTCTTACATTCTCATGATTCTGTCGACTTTGTCCGTCTTCTACCCTATTGTTAAACTTATGTTTGTGCTCTGTGTTGTCTGTTTATCTCCTTTTGGGCTGGTCCCTAACGGATGCTTCAGTATAGGAGCGTCCAAGCACCGACCTTACTTTTGGCTCCAGCGTGTTTTCCTTATCTTGCTTTTGCCCGTCTTTTTCCTCTTTCCTCCTTCGTTCATCCTTATCCCTTCGTTCTGTTTCCCTCCTTTTTCCCTCTCTTCGTCGCATGTCATCTCTTTCCTTCCGTTTTTCCTCTTCCTGTCTCTTTTCCCAATTCAGTCTTCTTTCTTCCCTGATAGCATCTTGCCTCTCTTTCTCTTCTACAGTTCTCCTCAGTCGACTCATACTGTCAATCATCTTCCCCATTTCACAAGTGTTGTCTTTTATATTTTTGTCTATCCTTTCTATGGCCTTCAAAGTTTTTCCCATAACGTCTTTCAATCCAGTCATGACTTCTACCATACTATTTACTGCTACCATACTGACAGAGAATTCTGGACCATCTCTCTTTACACCTGGCTGTTTCAGACTTTCCTTCTCGACTCTTCTCTTTTCTGGGATTGGATCTTCACTTGTTGGTGTTGCTGGTCTCTTTCTTGGTGTCGGGATGGAGAGGTCTTCATCCTGATACCCTAAAAGTTGGTCAGTGATGTCCTCTTCTTGGTAGTCACAGTCATCATTCGGGTTAGGATCTTGGATCATGCTATGTTCGACCACACATGTTGAGTTTGGAACACTTAGAGTGTGATCTCCAGCCAACTTCTGCTTGTTCAAGCCTTCTTGACCCTGTAGTCCCATGGATTTGTCTAATTGAGTTGGACCCCCTTCCGCACACCAGTCAAGCCAGTCTTCACTCCCTTCCTCCAGAAGCTCTGACAGGGATCTCAAGGACTTGTGGACTTCCTGAAAGGGCAGTGTTACCAGGCCCTGCACTGGGGTCGAGCAGGATGGCAGCAGTGGTGTCTGCGTCATTACTTGACCTCCAGCAGGTAACGGCGTGTGGGTGTTGAGGCTTACTATCGGCTGTGCCAGTAGCTGGTGGCTTTGCAAGCTATGTATGGACTGCACAGAACACCCTCCTACACTTGAGCTGCAACTGGGGCTCCGACTCGTGGCTGTTATTGGAGTTGTTCTAGTGTTGGTCACATGAGGCCGGGTACTGCTAGCTTGATTTACCTTCATTACCCTCAACCAGTGCTGTAGACTTTCTGCAGGTTCATACCAAAGATAATCCAGGGGCCCAATTACATGGGGCTTGGTACTCCTCATGAGAAAGCTCCTACCCTTATCTGGATACCCCTTCTCATCCACGATCTTCTTGTGGGGCTGGTAATTTTCGATGTGGTGCTGGAGTTGGTCTTCCCGCTGACAATGAAAATGACAAAGGCGACAATAAAAGGGAATTTCGTCTGGCCGTACATGCGTCTTGTAGATGTGGTCTTCCACTTTCAACTTTTCGTTAACGTAAACCTTCCCATTGTTGTAGTAGCAGGCCAGGCACTGGTAGGCACGTCCCCGCTTCTTTGCTCTTTCCACCAATTCTCTGTCGGCTACACACAATGCTTTAGCTTGCATCTTTCTCTTGTATCTGAAAGTGTTTGAAAAATATAATATACTGACTGCATGTACAAGGACCATTCTACTAGTCACTGATCAGCCTTTTGAGCCCATTAGATCCCATTAGTTCATATGTTTCTTTCGGATTGCTACCTGCCACCATTTATTCATTTGGCATTTATTGAACCGCCGCGTGTGGTTACCTAACTCTATCTAAATTCGAATGCAATGATTTGAGTTTCTGTCTTCCCTGAGAAATTTTCATCTAACACTCTTATTAATCTTCAGACCATACCCGCATCTAACTATCGACTTTCTGAAAAAACCCAAACTACTGACTTGTCTCCTTCGAAACACCATTCTTTACATCGCTTAGCCCGCATTGCTCGTTCTATACCTCCTTTACCGCTCATCGCACCGATGATTCCTCAGCTAACCCATTCTGTTCCCGTCTTGCATCTCCATTCTGTGTTAGAATCATTGCATGTCTCTCAACCACACTCCCAGGATCTAAATTGCTCCTTTGCTTCTCTGATCAGTCTGCACCATGTAGTATTTTTACCTTTCCCCTGCCTTAACTTCATCTGCCTTTGCTAAAAAAAATCTCCTAAACGAAGGGTAAAACAGAAAAGAAAAGATTACAATACCTGTCTCTAGATTGGTGCTTCTATATTGAAACAAACTTCCGGTTACCTGTTGTTGTATTTTCATCTGAAATTAGTAATGCAGACCATAATTTTCTCTTTTAGTTACAGATGTGTGGACTGCAATCACATCATGGACTGTAGCAGCAGCTTATTGTTGTTGCTCATGGATGTCAGAGAGCTTTTGCTTAGCTTTCTGAATCCATCTAGGTGTGTTGGTGCCTTCATAAGGCTTTAGCTTGTTGTGGTGAATTGGTTTTACTGTGCCTGAAACATTTGTCTGTATTATGAAATTCATTTCTGATAGCTTCTTTTTGACAAGGAATAGACCCTCATAAATGCGTTCAAGTTTTGGTGAAATACCAGGTTTCCTTGCTTCCATGAGACACCATACTACATCCCCTTCTCTGTACCTATGAAAAGCTACTTTGGCGTCGTACAATTCCTTACTTCTTTTTGCTGCTGAAGAAAGATGATTGCGGGCCACTTTATGGGCATGTTGCATTTTTGACCGAAGGGCATCCACAAAATCACCATATGTGGTTATGTCTTCGCCATCATAAGCACTGGTGGACCCAAAGACTAATTCACCAGGTAACCTCACTTCTCTACCCATTGTAAGAAGGTTTGGGGTTAGCCTTGTGGATTCATTTGGAGTAGCTCTGTAGGCCCCTGCTAGACAACCCAGGTGCAGGTCCCAGTCTCGCTGTTCTCCACGAAGGTACGCCTTAACCATGCGTAACAGTGTTCGATTAAACCGCTCGGCTTGTCCTTCCCTCTTGGATTTCTCACACTGGTTCTGGTCTTTCTAATCTCAAGCATTCTGCACAATTCTTTGAAAACTTTACTCTCATAAGTTCTACCCTGGTCGCTATGGATTGCCAAGGGACAACCCCATCTGGAAATTACCTCGTTTAGTAACTTGACCGCGCATACTTCAGCCGACATGTCACTGACAGGAATGATTTCCACATTCTTGCTAAAGTGGTCTGTAAAAAGAAGGATGTACCTGTTTCCTCTTTCTGTAACTGGTAATGGACCGAGGTAATCAGTTGCGATGCAATCACCTGGCGCTCCCACCTGCAGACTGCCCTTAGGTGCTCTGGGTGGTTTCAAGGGCTTTTTGTCAGCCGCACAGGTGTCGCATCTTTGAATATATAGTCCTACGTCGTCCTTCAACCCATACCAGTAATATCTCTGTAGAATCTTCTGCTTTGTTTTCTTGCAACCCATGCGGCCAGATATGAGAGAGTTGTGCATCTGATAAAGAATTTCTTTCTTTAGTGCCGAAGGTACAATAAACTGATTGTACTCACCTGTCTCATCCTTTTTCAAAAACTTCTTTAAAAGGATCCCATCTTGCACTACAAGTGAATCCCATAGGATCCAGTAGTGTCTAGCTGCAGGGCTACCTGTAACCATTTCTTGACTGGTGGGTTTCTTACCTGCTATTTTGGAGTTCAAAATATACTTGATGTCGGGATCTTCATTTTGGAGGGCTCGTAGATCACCTGCAGATCTAAAACTGAACCATGAATTTATGACACCTAATGGCTTTTCTTCGTTGGGTTTAGCCTTTGCATTGGATGAGGGACCAGGCTCAGGAAATTCTTTCAGAGACTTCACTTCTACAGTAGCTGCTCTGCAGTCTTCTTGGGTATCTTGAGTTGACTCTTTCAGTAGTTCCTTGTAAAATTGCTCATGCACCATGTCTTGAGCACGTTTTACGCACTTTTTGCAAGGTCCGCACTTCAAAGGCTCACTTGTATCTTGATCTGGGCAATCGCATGCTTTCGGATTTTGGCAACGTGAAAGTGCGTCACAGTGTCCCTGATTTTTCCCAGGCCTATATTGAATCGAAAAGTCATATTGGCTAAGTACTTCGATCCATCGTGCTATTTTCCCACGAGGTTCTTTTAGTCTAAAGAGCCATACCAAACTTTGATGGTCACTTCGTACGAGGAATTTTCGTCCTAAGAGATACTGGCGAAAATACTCAATAAAGTACCGAACTGCCAGTAACTCTTTCTCTGTGATGCAATAGTTAGCCTCTGCTCGGTTAAGAGCACGACTGGCATATGCAATTACCTTTTCCTTACCCTGCTGGACTTGGTGTAATACACCTCCAATGCCCAAATCTGATGCATCAACATCAAGAATGAATTCTCCCCCTTCATTCAGGGGATACCCCATCACATCTGTACTAATAAGTGCTCTCTTTAGTGTCGTAAAAGCAGTTTCACATGCGTCACTCCAGGCAAACTTTCTTCCCAGTTTTGTTAATTCCACCATAGGTCTTACTATGCTCGCAAACCCTTTTATATATCTGCGGTAGAAAGATCCCATGGCGACAAACTGTTTCACCTGTCTAGCAGACTTGGGCCTTGGCTAGTCAACAATCTTAGTTACATTGACAGGGCTAGGCTTTACTCCCTGACCTGAAACAACATGGCCGAGAAAGATGACCTCTTTCTGGAGCAAATGGCTCTTGTCTGCTCTCAGCTTGAGGCATGCAGCCCTTATTCGGCCAAGCACATCTTCTATTCTTCGTACATGCTGATCAAAATCTTGTCCAAAAACTATGATATCATCAATATAAATTAGGCATGTTACCCACTGCAGCCCTTGTAATGCCATTTCCATTGTTCTCTGAAAGGTTGAGGCTGAGTTGTTGAGACCAAATGGCATCCTTGTCATTTCATAATGACCAAACTTGCAAACAAAGGCTGTTTTGGGTATGTCTAATTCTTTAACTGGGATCTGAAAGTAACCACTTAGCAAATCAAAGGTGCTGAACAGGGTTGAGCCTGCCACAGCATCAAGGCAATCTTGTATTCTCGGAAGGGGAAAGCCATCTGGTTTCACTAGCTCGTTCACTCTTCTATAATCCACACATGGTCTCACCCCTCCATCTTTCTTAGCAACAAGAACAATAGGACTCGCCCAAGGCGACGTACTGTCTCTTATAACACCTTTCGCCTTCAGGTCCTCGATTGCTTTCTTCTCTGCCTCAGCATGTGCAAGAGGAACTCTCCTGGGTGGTTGTTTAATGGGTGCAGCGTTTCCAGTTGGTATTGAGTGTTCTGTTAGATTTGTTAACCCTATATCCCATTCATCTTGTGAAAAGGTATCCTGGAACTGTGTGAGGAGGTTTGCTATCTTCTCTTTCCCTGCCACATCCAGTTCAGAGGTTGACCTTTCATAGAGCTCAAAGAGATGGTCTGGGACACCGGTATTTTCAGTCTTCTCCATAGTCTTTGCAGTGTTTCTGATACAGCTTGTCTCACAAGCAGGTTCTCTTAGTTTGAAGGATATTCGGCGTACTTGGGCATGATTGTTTGCTTCTGTCTTGTTTTCCTGGTCAACAAGTACCTTAGGTGGTCCAACTATAGGTTCGGCCTGGCCCATAATAGCATCTTGCTTGATAGAAATTGCTGTTGGAAATGGATTTAGCAGCCGGACCTTGCTCGTACAAGCGGCATTTATGTTGATGAGTGATGGAGCCATCTGCAGAGGATAGGTTTCTCTAAAGTGTTCTGTGGGCTCTATTAAGTAATCTGCCTCGGATGAAAAATCATCGTATTCATGCCTCTCGACAAATACATCTACTACAGCTTCACTCTGGGCGGGAATCACCAGGTGGTCAGCTGCCCTCACTTTACGGACTCTATTTTGCAAACCTACTTGAATAATGGGAATATCTTTATCTCCAATTTTAAGCACCCCTTTGCTCATCAGGAGATCTGATGGCCCATCCTCCCCATTCTGAAGAACATCAACTCCAAGTAGACCATCATCATCGATCTCGGCAACTATTGCCTCAGTCTGCAGATGAACCGTTCCTAACTGTAAGTTGAAGATACCCTTACCTACCTCAGTTATGGACGTGCCTCCGGCACCCATCAACTTCGAAGATCTACTCAACTTAGGCTTATCTTGTGGTCTCATAGCATCGTAGACTCTCTTGGATAAGATGGTTTTTGATGCCCCTGTGTCGGTTGTAAACAGGATGGGGTAGCCTTGTGCTGACCCTCGTATATACACTCCATCTGGAAGTTTTCTCACATGTTTAATAGATTTAATAATTTCTTCCTTTTGTGCATGTTGGCCTTTTATGTCTGTGTAGGCTTCCTTGAGGCCACCAGAGGAAGCCTTTCCTAGTTTAAAGGACCTTGGTTTCTCTCTCCTTTTCTACCCACCTGATCGTGGTTGCGAATCTGTTGATTAGATCTATTTGTTACATATGTCTGTGGTTGTTGACCAGATGACTTTGTTGGACAATTTCTTGAGATATGACCTTGCTCATTACATGCATAACAAATAATATTAGGCTTACCTTTACTTGAAGACGGCACAGCTTGCCCCTTATCCGTCTGCAGTTTTGTTACTTGTTCTGTTAAAACCTTGATCATTTCTTCTAGTCTAGTCATGGGGTCAGGTTGAGCACCCCTTTCATCTATATTGGACTCTGGTTTCTTTTCTGTGTTTTGGGATTTTGCTCCCTGTCCATTGCTGCGTTTCATAGGGACTCTTACTGAAAAAGCCCTGTCTTCTTGTTTCTCTGAACGTTCATCATTAGTGCTTTCCGTTTCACTAATCTCGCTGGCCTGTCGTGCATATTTCTTTAATTTTTTGTCTCTATACAGTTCCGAGGAACTTCTCCGCTTTGTCTGTATGTAGTTTACGGCATGGTAAACAGCTTCATCTATATTCTCAGGTTCTTTGTGAAACTCAATTTCAAACCGTGCTTCGCTGTCTTTAAGGCCATCTAGGAATCGCCGAACTAAGTCTTCTTGTCTTATCCTGTAATCTCTGGATGTGTAGGCTTTTGAGTAGAGCCGTTTTAGCTCTGCAGCATATTCTTCCACAGTCTCGTCGTGTTTCTGGGTTCTTTGGCTAAATTTTGCTGCAAATGTTTTCTGTGTTTCTATCGTGCGAAATCTACTGTTGAGTTCTCGGACTAGTTCAGAATAGTTTGAAATGGTATTATGGGAGAGTTGACTAAAAACAAACTCACCTGCTGTACCTTGAAGTCTAGGAAGTAGGTTGTCAAGTTTCATCTCGGCACTCCAGTTGCGCCTTCTAGCCACTGCTTCAAATCGATTAATCCAAACTTGCCAATCTTCACGCCCGTTAAAAGGAGGCAGTTTTACATCATATGGCTGTTGTGGTCTCTGGAAATGTTTAGCCCCAGATGGATTTGATTGAGGGCCATCCTCTGACCATCTGAAAGATTGCATATTATTGTTAATGCCGAAAGTCGGTAAATTGTTGCTTTGCCACGGATTTAACCCATTTCCTTGCATACTGTGACCTTCTGTCGCTATGTTTTCTCCAGGCTCGAGGTTTATAGGGTTTGCGTAGAGGAAGACATCAGAGTTCGGACATGTTTGTGGATTACCATAGGTGCCAGGCATCTGTGGACCAGCTCCCATACCAGTTACTGTACTGTTATAATTTACATTGAATGGCTGGGGACCATTGCGTATGTCGTGTAGCATCGAGGTTAATTGACCAAGTGTGTTAGAGATACTCTCTTGTCTTTCATCAGCTAACGCCTGTTGCTGTTGAAGGGTTAAAACCATGTTACTCAAACTGTTAACAGTTTCTTGCATGTTATGGTGAGAAGAATTGGGGTTTCTGCCTAGCATACTGTGGGTTTGGACCCTATCAGATGTAGAAGACAGTTGCTGTACACCTGAATCTGACATACTTTGATATAACCCAGCATGACTGCAGAAGTTTGCCAGTTTTTGTGTGTTGGCTACCGAGGGATTTCCGGCTGGGACTCTTGCATTACCACTTGAAGGCTGTGTACTTATAGCTGCCGGGGTCTGTAGCTGCATCAGTGCAGCCACCGCGGTTCTCTCTTCAGTCAGAGAATCCGCATTCATGTCCTCAGGTCCTACAAATGGTTGCATGGGGCCTACTGCTGTGAGACCTGAACCTGAGTGTTGCTCGTCAACCCGCTCTTTAAAAGCTAAACTCTGACCTTGCTTATGTATGTCCTCTGAACCAGATGGTTCGGAGCACGTAGCACCCCTATCCATTCAAGTTAAGGTTCGTATCACTGGATCCGATAAAATTATTGGATCCCACCGCTGCCACCAAAAATAGTTGTTACGTACTGGGGTGCCCGACTGCAGCTACTCCTTCGGGTTGCAGTTTAAAGCAAGCGTAAAGATCTGATACCTTTCCTTATGTCTAGAGTCCCTAAGACTTTAGTACTCTAAACCGGCTGGGCTTGTGCTAGCTCTTCAAATTGCTACATATAGTGGACCCTGGATGGTTGAAATAAGCTAGCTTAGACTTGTCCAAAGAATAAAGCAAAACAAAATAGTGAGCTTCCAACTAAATAGAACTTACAAACAAACAAAAAAGGAGATAAGGCCTGTTTTCTTATGTTTCAGGGACGTTGAGAGAACGAAGGAAGACAGATTTGGTACAACACAGAATCTATTTTTAAATAAATAAAGCATATAAAGAAATCTTCATGTGTTTGTTTTCATTTGATCCCTAACTAACAAATAAATAAATAGCTGAGCAGTAGTTCTCAGCTTAATTATAACAGAAAAGGAAATAAGCCCATTGTACTGGCTCTCCAACCAAATATAAGCGGTAAAATTGTAAAGAACTGATCAGTGACTAGTTACAATGCGTTAGATAAACAGTGTGATAGATAAACAATAACCATCAACAGTTTGGATAACTTGCAGTGTTAAATAATTTTACATGTTTACAAAAAAAACCAAATACTATATTATTTCCTTCTACAGATGACTTTTAAGGAAATAAACAGATATCTAAGGTCCTAGAGTTGTTTTGCTTTACAAAACATGCAATAAAACTACATAAAATTTAATTTGGAACTTAAACAGTCCGAAAATTTAAGAACGAAATGAAATAATGGTGATTACATTGAAAACCAAAATGGAAGCTCTCGAAAAACTCTGACGACGCTCTTATATACTTCCAAGCTACCCGCCACCCCGCAAACCTGCCGGGCGGGTCGAGCTGGATAGAAATCCCGCAACGTCGCGGGTTTGAGGCCATGCGAACCCGCCGTGCAGTGGAGGAACGTCAAAATGGACGATCCGCTGGATCGCCATTAAAACATCCCAAAACAAACACAGGGTTGCCTCGTAAAAATGGCAAAAACACCTTAATTATGACTGAAAAGGATTACGAAACGTACATCAAAATTTACAGGAATGATTTTTATATCTGACTGTTACAGTTTTCTAAAATTAAATGAACAGGACATACGCAAAACTTTGACTTAAAAGTGATGATCGGTCGTTTGACAGTTGAAAGTATTGATTCTCTTGAGAGCAGCCGAAGTTTAACACATTCCCATCATGCATTTCTGCAGTGTCAAGGTCACCATCAATACACAAAGTTTGAGGGAGGTAAACATTGACTGGAATGCAACATGGGAATTCAATTTCTGACCGATACTTCTACAATAACGCATGACTGATTGAAAGCATTGGTGCCATCATGCGAGGTAAGCGATAAAATTTCATGACACCTAAAAATAAAATGCTGTCAAAGTTCCATAGAAGTAAAAATGCTAGAGAAATGGTAGCAAGAGTTACTCGCTGATAATTAAATAATGGCGATGTGGGTCATTCGTGTTTAAGTAGCATCAGACCTGGGACATATCAGTATTATAAAAAAAATAAATTTAAGTTAAGCAAATTATTACATTAAATGAAAAAAAATGGCAAATCTTAAATTTAAAATAACTGAATATGAAAAATACAATACAAAAAGGGTTGGTATCCTTTTTGCAAATTTTAAACTTAATGAAGATTGTGAAGTTTTAGAGACTACCAATACAAGTTATGATTATAAAAAGGTTGTTTTAAAATTGTCACCTGAAAAAGCTGATATCATTAAGGAATTTGAAGAAGATGTAAATCAATATTTAAAAGAAAATGATATACCTAAGGTAACCATTCTTTACGGAAATAGAATTTATCCTAAAATGAGAAAAAAGTTTTCTGCTGAAAAACTTAAAAATATTAAACTTAAGGGTGTTTTTGTAAATGATGAAAACAAATCATTTCCTCAACTATGGCTAGAATATTAAAAACTCAACTCAATTATAATTTTGACTTAAAAATTATAATTGCATATAATAAAATGGATATTTTAAATATTAAAGCGCCGATTTTAAAAGATGATAGTATTGATGAGTATGAATATTTTGAATATGAACCTATTACAGGAACCAATCTAAACAACTCTGGAGGAAATATTAGGATTGACATCGAAACCCAAGATATTTTTTATCATCCTTCAGAGTCATATCTACAAATTATAGGCGTGTTAGAAAAAGCAGATGGGACACCTTATACTGTATTTGGTGCAAATGTTGATGATGTTACCTTAACAAATAATGGGTTGATGTATTTGTTTAAAAATATTAGATATCAACTTAGTGGCCAAGAGATAGAAAGTATTAATTACCCTGGTCAAACTACTACAATGCTAGGACTGTTAAAATACCCTGATGACTTTGCTAAATCACAGGGGCTAAATCAATTATGGTATAAAGATACCGATGCTACTGCAAGCCGTGATAATAATTCTGGTTTTGCGGTAAGAAGATTATATACTTTAAATTCAAATCCTGTTGGAACATTTAGTTTTAGGATACCATTTAAAAAATATATTTGGTTTTTGTGAAGATTACAACAAAGTTTTATATGGTATGAAACAAACACTAACCTTAACAAGGAACAATGATAATGATGCAATTTTAGAGCTCCCTTTGCTGCAGCTGCAGGTGGAAATCCTGCTATGCATGAACCTGGTAGAGTTAGATTAACTAAAGTATCTTGGTTTATACCACATGTGGAGCCGGAAGATGGCAATAGGATGGAACTTTATAAATTTATCGAGAAGAAAGAAAAATTTCCAGTTGGGTATAGAATGATACAAAGCGACTCTATTGCGGTACCACAGGCAGCAACTATGTTTTACATGGAGGCTATCAGCTAAATCATCTCCTGAAGTGCCACGTTTTTTAATTGTTGCTTTTCAAACTGGTAAAAGTGCTGATCAAGAACAAAACACAGCTATATTTGACAACTTAGGGTTAGTGGTATCCGTGTAACGTTAGGTTCAAAAAAATATCCTGCTTATGATTATGATATAAATTTTGCTCAAAATCAATTTAGTAGAATATATAGTGAAGCCGCTTTGTTTAGAAAAAAGTTTTTTAACATGGATGAATTGGTATCAAACCCTAATATTAGACCGTCAGATTTTAAAAATCTTTTTCCTTTGTTTGTGTTTGATGTATCAAAGCAAAGTGAAAGGCTAAAGTATTCTGTTACTGATATTAATATTAAGGTAACATTTACTGCAAATCCTCCTGCAAATACTGAAGCATTTGCGGTTTTACTTTGTGATAGGTTAATTAACTTTCAGAGTGATGGAAATAAAATGAGTGTAGTGTATTAAGTAATTTTTATTTTAAATAAAAAAAATATGCTAAAGATTGCTGATTTTAAAAAAAATTTAACAGATAACAATATTAAGTTTTATTCCTATTGGAACAAGAAAAAGTATATTGATGTTTTAAAAGAGCATGGGTTATTCCCTGTGGAAAAAGAAGATAAAAAAGGATTAAAGAAAATTCCTAATTATGATAGATTAAAAGATATAGGAAAAAATCCCAAAAAAGTTACCTTAAAGGATGTTGAAACAGGAGAAACAACAACCTTTCCATCAATTTATAAGGCAAGTAAATTTATTGATAGATGTCCTCAAACGATTGAAAATTGGAATTGAAGAGTTTGGAATGGTAAATATAGAATTGACATTCAATAATTTTATTATTTTTTAAAAAATAATAAAATTTAAAAAAAATGAGTTAAGTTAATTTTATTTATTTTAAAAATTATGGCGATGAATTCTTTTTCAAGAAGATTTATCAACAGATTAACAGATGGTAGTCAATGGCTAGCATCTAATTTATTTAGCGGTGCTCGAAGGGTTGCCACAGCGGTAATTCCTCAGAGTGTCAGAAGAAGAGTAAGAAATTTTACTAATTGGATAACTGGTAATGTTGAACCAGAGCAAATACCACAAGTTTTAGATGAAGTTGAAAGAAATATAGAGGAAACAATTTCAAGAATAAGGCCTGAAGATATAGAGGTAATACAAAGTGTCTCAGCATTAAATGGTTTTGCAAGACAATATAGAATAGAAGGTTTTCCGGTTGAAACTCTTCAAGATTTTTTAGATTTAACCAAACTAGCAATTACAAATATTTTAAGAATACAAAGAGAAAGAAAAGTGAAATTAGTTCTTAAATGTAGATTGTATAGGTTTGAAGTTTTAGATCAAATAGTTGAAAGTTATTTTTACTCTAATAACTTAAGAAATAATAAAGCAACTAATGTAAATGATTTATACAATGAAATGGTAGAAGAAATTTTAGAACAATTTTATAACTTTATAAGGTAGCGGTCATTCTTTTCATAGTGTGGTTTATTTAGATTTACATACATCTATTTATGATCCATTAAGAGCTGCATCATATATTCCTCTTCCAAAATGGATAGCTGATAAAAAAGCATGTATCAATATAAAAAATGAAGATAACCAATGTTTTAAGTGGTCTATCTTAAGAGCATTTAATCCAACAGATAACCATCCAGAAAAAATAAATTCTGTTTTAAAATTAAAGGAAAATAGCATAAATATGAAGGGTATTGAATATCCCGTTTCATTATATGATATTAGTAAATTTGAAAAACAAAATCCTAAAATTAGCGTTAATGTTTATAGTTATGAAGACAATAAAAAATTTTTATCCATTAAAAATTACTAATGAAGAAAAAAGTAATCATGTTGATTTACTTTACTTAACAAATAAAGAGAATTGTCATTATGTGTTAATAAAAACTTTTAGCCGCTTAATGTCAAGTCAAATATCAAATAACCACCGTAAAAAGTATTTTTGTAAAAGATGTTTAAATGCATTTGGAAGAGAAGACCTTTTGATAAAACATAAAAAATATTGTAATGAGCATGCTCCGGTTGCTTTA
Organism: Tridacna gigas; assembly: GCA_945859785.2. NCBI lineage: Eukaryota > Metazoa > Mollusca > Bivalvia > Cardiida > Cardiidae > Tridacna > Tridacna gigas. The sequence continues at coordinate 26,116,202 of OX244029.2, forward strand.
GATATGGCTAAACCTGGAGAGGTATTAGAATTTATAAATCACAATAGAAAAATTAAGGTTCCTTTTGTTGTATGTGCTGATTTTGAATGTATATTATCACCTATAGAAACATGCCAGCCAAGTGAAGAGAATAGCTATACTATAAAAACACAAAAGCATATTCCCTGTAGCTTTAAATATGTCATTAAGTGTTTTAATGATGAAGTTTGTCCACCCATATTAGAAGAATATACCGGAGAAAATGCTGAACAAGTTTTTGTGAAAAAGATAACTGAAGAAATTAAAAAAATACATCAAGAATATTATCAAAAACCGGTACCAATTAAGATAACTAAAGATGAAGAAAAAAAATATGAAGATGAAAAGCTTTGCTGGATATGTAATGGTAAATTTACACGTAAAAATTATAAAGTAAGAGATCATTGTCATTTTACAGGTAAGTATCGTGGTGCAGCACATACTATGTGTAATCTTAAAGCAAAAATTCCTGACTTTACACCTGTTTTCTTTCATAATTTAAGTGGTTATGATAGTCATCTTTTTATAAAAAATCTTGGTAAAACTGAAGGAGAAATTGATTGCATACCAAACAATGAAGAAAAATATATTAGCTTTAGTAAATGTATTAAGGTTGGAAATAACAAAACACATAAAATAAGATTTTTAGATAGTCTTAAGTTTATGAATGAAAGTTCAGATGAACTTTCAAAAACTTTAAGTGATGAACAGTTAAAAATTTTATTAAAATTTCATCCTAAAGAACATTTACCTTTACTAAGAAGAAAAGGAGTTTTTCCTTATGAATGGTTAGATACTTTTGAAAAATTAAAAGAAACACAACTGCCACCTAAAGAAAAATTTTATTCAAGCCTAAATGATAAACATATTAAAGATAAAGATTATGAGCATGCAAAAAAATGTTTGGAAAACTTTTAATATGAAAACGTTTAAAGAATATTTAGAGCTTTACAATGAAATAGATGTTTTACTTTTAGCTGATATAATTGAAAACTTTAGGGATCTTTGTCTTAAGCATTATGAATTGGACCCTTGTTGGTATTATACCATTCCAGGATTAGCATTAGATGCTATGCTTAAAACAACAAAATCAAAATTTGAGCTTTTAACAGACCTTGATATGCTTTTAATGATTGAAAGAGGAATACGTGGTGGGATATCTATGTGTAGTAAAAGACATGCAAAAGCAAACAACAAGTATATGGGTAAAAAAATGTATAACCCAAATAAACCTTCAAAATACTTAATATATATAGATGCAAACAGTCTTTATCCATGGGCTATGAGCAAACTGCTGCCCACTAGTTGTTTTAGATGGATGGATGAAGATGATTTAAAAGAATGGAAAAAAATACCATGTTTTTTAGAGGTTGATTTGGAGTATCCTGAAAAGTTGCATGATTTACATAGTGATTTTCCTCTTGCTCCTGAGCAACTAAAAATAGAAAAAGTAAAAAAATTAATTCCTAACTTAAACGATAAAAAAAATTATGTTATACGTCATGAAACATTAAAAAAATATTTAGAATTAGGATTAAAAATTTAAAAAATACATCGTGGCATCATGTTTGAAGAAACATATTGTATTAAAGAATATATTGATAAAAATATTAAGTTAAGAAAATATGCAAAAAATGATTTTGAAAAAGATTTTTTTAAGTTAATGATGAATAGTCTTTTTGGTAAGACAATGGAAAACTTAAGAAATAGGGTTAATATTCAATTGGTTAATGATATGGTTAGCTATCGTTATAAAAAGCTTGTTGCTAAACCAAACTATCACCATACAACAATATTTGATGAAAATTTAGTTGCTGTTCATATGAAGAAAACAAATATAAAATATAATAAACCCGTTTATTTAGGTATGAGCATATTAGATATTAGTAAAATACATATGTATGAAACTTTTTATAATTACTTTAAAGTAAAGTATGGAGAAAAAGTAAGGATGTGCTACACTGATACTGATAGTTTTATTCTTGAAATAGAAACAGAAGATCTTTATAAGGATATGGCAAATGATGCTGATACAATGTATGATATGAGTGGTTACCCTAAAGAGCATGATTTACACAGTGAAAAAAATAAAAAGGTATTAGGTATGTTTAAAGATTAATTAAATGGTGATATTATGATTGAGATGGCTGGTTTGGGTGCAAAAACATATGCTTATGAAACATTACCTATAAAAAGAGAAGAAAAAACTGATGAAAATCCAAATCCAAAACCAATTTTAGATAAAAATGGAAAATTGATATGGGAAGGTGTCAGTGAAGGTAAAAGATGTAAGGGAGTAAAAAAATCAGTTGTTGAAAACAAAATAAAATTAGAAAATTATAAAAATTGTTTGGATACAAAAAAAGACTGTTATAGAACTATGCCTTTATTAAGAAATAGAGAACATGAAATGCACACTGAAGTAATAAACAAAAAAGCATTAAGTTATGCTGATGATAAAAGATATATATTAGTGGATGGTAGTAATGATACCTTAGCTTGGGGTCATTATAAAATTAAAAAATTAACTGAAGAAGAAAAAAATAAAATATGAAAAACAAGGAGCAAGACCAAAAACATATTAAAATATTTAACTTAGTAAAAAAGTTAAATATTTATAATTCATTGATTATATAATTTTCAGTTTTACATAGGGGACATTTTATATTAAAGTTTTTAACATAAGTAAAGTTTTTAAAACAAACACAACAAATAGGTATATGACCACAATCAACAAAAAGTATATTTGGTGCTGCTTCAAAACAAACAACACAACTATCCGATTTAAATAAGCAACCATTGTTAATGTTTTTAGGTTGTTCTTCACAAAAGTTACCATCTTTAAAAAATAAAGATAATTCAGTAGAGGTATAAATATTTGTTAATATATCTAAATAAAATAAACTTTTTGAAGAAAAAAGGTTATTTGATTTTATTTTATATGATTCTTTAAATCCATTTTGTATCATTTCGTAATTATTTATTTCAGAGTGGGAAATGTTATCACTTATAAAATTAATATCTATACTAAATTCTTTTTTATTTCTTACTTTTTCTCTACTAATTGAATAATATATTGCTGCTAGTACTCTTTTAAAATTTCTAAACTCATTACAAGGTTTTAAAAAAAATAGTGATATAGCCATTTTTTCATTAAATACTGGTCCTTTTAAAAATAGTGGTGTTCTATCATTTAAACATCTATTTAATTTTTTTCTCTCTTGTTTTGTCATTTTCTCCAAAACTTTCTTCATCTTTCACATATTATTTATACAACTTAACAAACAAAAATTCAATTTTTTTATTATTAAATTTTTTAATTTTTTAAATTTTCAATTTTTTTAAATTTTAAATTTTTTTAATTTACCAAAATCTTAAGCCACCCACAAACACATAAGCCGGTTAGCTGATGCGTCATGCGCTGTTTAATGGGGGAGGTAACGGTTAGCTGGTTAGCCAAGTGAGTGAGTGACTGGTTAGCCAAGTGAGTGAGTGGCTGGTTAGCTAATGCATTGGTTTTTTTCTTAATCAAATTTTTTTTTTAATTTTTTTATTTTTTAAATTTTTTTAAATTTTTTTTTATTTTTTATTTTTTTAATTTTTTTTTATCAAAATCTTAAGCCACCCACTAACTCATAAGCCGGTTAACTGATGCGTCATGCGTTGGTTGATGGGTGGATAAAAGGTTAAGCAATAAACTGATGTAAGGGTTTGTTGAGGGTTATTGCATTGGTTAGCTGATGCACCTTGTTAGCTTAATATTTCAAAAATTTTTTGGAAAAAATAAAAAATGGTTTAAGTAAAAAATGTTTATAAAAAAAGGTTTTGCCATTTTGTTTGCTGACCTTAATTAGATTGACTTGTTAACCCATTTTTGTTCTAATTTTAAATTTTTTAAATTTTTAAATTTTTTTTTAATTTTAAATTTTTTTTAATTTAAATTTTTTTTAATTTTTAAAAAAAAAAAATTTTTTTTATTTTTTAAAAATTTAATTTAAGAAAAAAATGTTTATAAAAAAGGTTTTGTTAATTTGTTTTATGAACTTAATATGTTGTGTGTGTTAAGTCATTTATAACATAATTTTATGAGCATGTTAATGTTACATGGAATTGTTATATTGTTTAATGGTTAGCCATTTGCTTAAGCGTGGGTTTGTTGGTTGAGGGTGGTAGGATTTGTTAAGTGTGTTGATTTTTGCATAGATTGATTGGTTTGCTGGTTTGTTATGGTTAAAATATTTCTGGGGCAAGTGGGGGAGGGTGATGAGCAGATTGGGGGGGGGGGGGTGAACGGATTTTGCTTTTGAAACAGCTTTTTTCAATCTACTTGCAGACTACAAATTAATCATCACTAAAAATATGAAATTTGCCTATGAAAGGCTAATCTATGAAAGACTAGAAAACATTGTGGGAAAAGGACAAAATGCTGGTTACCAGCATTTATCCTTTTCCCATGATGTTTTCTAAAAGTCTTCCTCTTAAGAGTCGTTAACTCTTTCGGCGCCAAATAAGCAAACTTGGCTACTTTTGATGGCTGTAAATACAATCCACGGAGTCTATGGAAGATTTATATCCTATAGGCTTGACCAAACAAGCGGAGGGCATAGATCAAAGATCAGACTGCACGTTCTGTGCAGTCTGATCTTGATCTATGCCGTCCGCAAAAGTCCCTGTTTTCGCCTATGGCGCTGAAAGGGTTAAAAGCTCAGCATTGTTTGGCAAAGGATTACGCAGACTTAAACATCCCCCAAGACGATCTCTAGGAGACAGCAATATTGCGCCATAAAGCACTTTTACTCGTATTTCTTTTCATTGAGTCTAGGTAGAAACAAACACTGGTATCGACGCTCGCTTCGTTCAAATACTAGTGATGAATTTCTCTAACAGCATTTTCTGCTGTAATCGTTATTTTACTTCAATACCATTAGCCATACCAGGATATTTCTGAAATTGATACCGACTGCCATTTTACAGGGATGTTTTCAAAGCCGTCTATTGCATTGTTTAATGAAATTAAAGACTGTAAAAGATTTTTTTTTTTGTTTATTTGTTTGTTTGTTGTTTAACGCCGTTTTCGACATTATTTTTAGATAAAAGATTGCGGCGTTTAACACAGATTTTTACACTATTTCAGTTATATTGCAGCGTTTCACGCCGTTTTCAACATTATTTCAGTTATATTGCAGCGTTTAATGCCGTTTTCAACATTATTTCAGTTATATTGCGGCGACTAGTGCACCCATCCACGCTTTCATAGAGTGTTCATAGCTAGTACTTCGTACAATATTCTTTCCAAACTACTGCCTGCTTTTCTCCCATAGCCATGATCAAAACAATGATCAGCGGTGAAAGAGGAATGAACTCTGTCACAATAACTTTCTTTAATCTTTGGAAAGAAAATGGGCGAGCTGCGGACTGGAACCAGCGACCCCCTGGTTTCAAGCCCTATACACTACCGACTGAGCAAACGGGCTCGGCGACTGTTAACCCCTTGAACCGTTAAACAAATGAAATCAAACTTTCAAGCCGATGGTTAAATCCACAATAATGTCATGTCAAACTTATTTTTTGGAAAATATCTCCTTATCGGACAGTGTAGATCCAAGATCAGACTGCACGTTCTGTGCAGTCTGATCTTGATCTACACTGTCCGCAAAAGGTCAGAGAGTCGCGCTTAGGAGCTTAGGGGTGAATGAAAGTCTAACGTTTGGAGATAAAAAGGTAAAAAAAATGTCACCATAAAGGCGAGACCTCTTATCTTTTAAACCGCTACATTAAGGTATTGGATCTTTTTTTTTTTTCTATGGAAAGAAAGCCAAATTATTGCTCTTTCAAGTTTGTTCCCTCAATAACAAAAACAAAGGAGAGGTCAGTGTAGATCTACGATCAGACTGCATATTCTACGGCACGTTACATGCAGTCTGATCTTGATCCACCATGTTCGCAACACAACTAAAGTCGGTTACAGCGCTTTAAGGTTTGAAAGTATCTAGTACAGGAAGATCTTTGATGTAAGGCAAACATTTCTCGGAATTACTCAAAACGTGCGCTGGGATACCACCACGTGACTAAACCAGTAAGAGTTGGACGTATGTCATTAGTTAGGTGATATTTTAGCCCCTGTGTGAATATTCACGATATAATTACATGAAATGCAGTTAGACGTCTTTCTGAGACATAGTAGTGCTTCAGAGTGAGCGTGGATTCCACTACCGAGCTGAGGACGAATTTCCTTCTTTTGGTACAATATTTTTAGAAGTATTTATATCTAAAGCACTCATACATGATTGTTGTCTCCGTCTTGCAAATATATTTTTGAGTCGTCTACTGCAAATTTGTTTGAAGGAATTGGTGGATTAACCCATAACTAAACGAAAAAATTTTAGACTCCTCAAAATTGAAAGTATTTGCAGATGACAGTTTAGATATGGCTGGTATTATTAGATTTGGCTGTGAAAGAGAAGAAGTAAACACTGTGGGAAAAGGAGAAAATGCTGGTTACCAGCATTTTCTCCTTTTCTCACAATGTTTTCAAAAATGTTCTTTCTAAGAGGAGCTAAAACTCGGAATTCGGGAAAGCTGTATTCATATATTGGAAGCGCATAGAAGGAACAGGGTTTCTCTGCACTGAGACCATGACTATTGACTTTCGACGTTTCCGTTGCTTATAAAACGGTTACATCAGTGCTTGAAGTTATGTGATATGTTTTGAGACTAATACAGATAGAGGAAAATACTATGTATGAGTCATGTTCTGTCAAAAGGGGGCTTACTGGATCTGCAAAAAAAAAAAAGTTTCGATCCATGTCAGCCAGCGCAGTCCGCACCGGCTGACCTGGGTCGAAAATTTTTGCTATTGGTAAATTTTCTGTATATCAAAAGACCATTCCACCTCATTATTCTGCCAGTTGTTGGACAATGTGGAACCATATTATGTAAGGACTTTACTTGGCATATATCATTGCGAAAACGTATTAATTCCCCTTTTTTATTTCCAACAGCATCGCCCACTCATATGTTTTATACTTTGACGGATACTTTACTTGGGTCATCGATGAAGATAAAATACTGTACATGTATGCAGTTGATTTTGGTGTTTCAAAACGGCATTGTGCACTTTATACGAAGAACCAAAGTGAATTTATTTCAGTTTGAGAATATAATGGATTTTTTTTTCTTCAACTGTGGAAAAGAAATACCTCATTGAAACAGCTATGAATTGAGGATTTTTTTTTTTACATAAGTACGGGTTCATAGTTTTATGTAATCTCTGGTCAACCATTCAACATAATCAGTGATGACACGAGTCTGAGGTGATATATGACGTCATTAGTTTAACATGAAAAATGATGTCATTAGTGCAACATGATAAGTGATGTCTCAAATTTGAGTAAGTGATAGGTTAGTGGTGGATCAAATAACCAAGACAATGGCGTCGAACAATTCTCCACCCATGAGACCAAGGAACGGCGGTATGTCTAGACTCGAGGTGTTCCGGGATATGGCAGAGGACATCATGACGAAATCCCAGGATTTTCTACACTTGGCCGGGAGGACGCACCCACAAAACCCGTATACGGTTGACTTTAACTTTGAAACCCGATGGACGAGCAAAAAGGCACGTTTGATAAGTGTGTTTATGTACGTACTCTCAGTGTCTCTAGGCGCCATTATTTTAGGTTCTTATTACATGCTTGGCTGGCATCCAACCACGACTAAATTGTTTGGCACTAGGAATGGAACTTTGTGACTATATGGGGATAATTAACTTTACTTGTAATTACTATTCATGCACTGTACGTAACCTTACTCGTATGTCGTGCTATGGAATGCGAAATATTGTTCAAACCTTTTAGCACCACACGCATAAACATGGGATTTTGCGGACGGCATAGATCAAGACCAGACTGCACAGAACATAACAGAATTATTGCTATGAACACAACGGAGTATTCTATTTAATAAGACGTAAACAATTTACAAGGTATTAATACATAATAAAAATGAGTCATGCACTGTGAAAAGGGGCGTAATGCATCTGCGAAAAGTATCGACCCAGGTCAGCCTGCGCAGTACGCGCAGGCTGACCTGGGCCGAAACTTTTCGCTTAATCAATTTTCTGTATGTCAAAGGACCAGTCTACCTTATGATGCTGTCGGTTGTTAGACAAAATGGTTTTTATGCATCCATAATTCTATGGCATATAGCATCACGGAAATGCATTAGTTTAAACATATTTTATTCGTATATTGATAACATACATATTCATAATTAACAACAGCTAACGAGGATCGGAACGAAAGCTGTAAGCTTATAAAGTTCCTCTCCGATAAGTGGTCACTATTTAACAGTAGTAAAATAAGGACAAAATATGGTCAGTGGTGTGTGTGTATACGTGTGTGTATGTTTATGTGAGTGTCTGTGTGCATTAAGACCCCTTTTGCCAGAGCATGGTTCAAATGAATTTTAAATAGTGTAACGTGATTATGACTAGCATAACTACAATTCCTTTATTAGTACAGATAAGATAGGTTTTAGGCAAAATGTTGGGTTGCTTGTATCAGGTGAAGGAGAAGCATTTGAGCCATGCTCTGTGAAAAAAGGGGTTAATGCATGTGCGAAAACTATCGACCCAGGTCAGCCTGCGCAGTCCGCGCAGGCTGACCTGGGTCGAAACTTTTCGCTATTGGTCAATTATTTGTATGCCAAAGGACCAGTCTATCTCATGATACAGTCAGTTGTTGGACAAAATGGATTTTTATGGATCAATAATTATGTGATAAATTGCATATCATGAATCACGCAGATGCATTAAGCCCCCCTTTGCCAGAGCGTGGCTCATTTCTGTTCAAAACGGATGCCTCAGTCTGTTTGTTTGCATACTATGAACCTGCTTGGAGCAGTCGCTAAATTTGTCTGGGTTGTCTCAAACGCTCCTTTTTGCGACTGTGCTGGTCGTATCGGCATGAGGCTTATCCGGGATGGACCTATTCGTCTGTGATAAACACAGGTTAATATCACGCCAAAAAATGGCTTCATGTCTTTGAGGGGGACGCTTGCTTAATGTAATACCATTAACATTCTACATCAACAAAATATCTGCGCATGTCATATTCTTCGAAGATTAACCTGTCTGCTATGAAGCATCGCTATCCTGTACAGGATAAATATCAATACGCGGTTCGTAAACTAAAACTCCGCCGCTGAAAAAGTAGCAATGGAGAAAAATGGCCATGAACAATACTTCTGTGAAAAATTCTATCTTGTTTTTCGCTTCAAATTTCTTAAAAAATGAAAAACATCATTGTTTACTGCAAATCTTCGTGTATAGTTTCTAAATATATATTTCAGGAAACCCAGGATTTGTACATCTGGGTTTTTTCCAGACTTATCAGCAAAAAATTTACCTGGTCTATTTCCCGAGCCTATAGGGGCCGTGTTTATAAATGACTAACCAGTGTATAGGTTATATGCTAGCTAACCCTGGCTAGGAGGCGAATCATACGAGGTTGCGTTCTATTGAGTAAACGATTATTCTATTTTGAAATTGGTTGCATTGATTGCTACCTTGAAAAGTAGTCCAGTTCTGTACACAGAATGCCCATATCAGACAGGTATGTATTTGAAAAAAGTCACATAGCGGAAGATAATTCAAAATATTGACTTCTTCAAAAAGGAGAAATATTATGACGATCATAATTACCTCCCCTTAATTAATGTAAATGAAGTAGGCTTCTGGCAATATGCCAGGGGTGCCTGCGTATAAATCCTAGCTGAGACTGTAGCGTTCCTACTGAACTGACAGATGCCTTATTGGAGAGGTCATCAGAGCTCTGCAACAGTGGTGAGTTTAAAAGGCAGACTGCCACAGAAATCGCTGTCTAAATCCATTTGCTTATGCGAAATTGTTCTGATACACAGTCTTTTTCGTCATGATTTTATAAATAAACCGAAATAAAAAAACTGAAATAGTAAATAAACGTGTTTTTTTTTTTTTTTTTTAATATGACGGATTTCCAAAAAGATTTATTATACTATATTGATTGTAAGTGACCTCTCCAATAATTGTAATTTTTCATTAAACAAATAAATCTAAGCAAAAAGAAAAAAAATCGTTAAAAAAGAGAGAAAGAACACCGCGGGAAAATATCACGTGACTTGATACTATCTGGAGGATTTGTACCCTGGAGAACTCGTACCCCAATCTCGAGAGCACGAGTTCTCTGGAGAACTCGTACCCACAAATAGATATAAATAGGTTGATCAGTTTGTTTTCAAGTTTTATTTTTCAAAAATGACTAGACTCTTGCATTTTTCTCAGTTTTATACAAAAATTCTATGGATTTATAATGATAGATATGATGAAATAACACTCAGAGTTGCTTCTAGGATGCGGGATTGCGAGAATCCCGCGAAAATCAACTTATGAGCGCAAAAAAAGTCGTGCTTCTTCGCCCTACGTACCGCACACCTCAAAAGAGCCCGTGGTCCTTCGGTTTTGGGCGGATTGCGCAGGCTGAAATGAGTCGATATTTTTTTTGCAGATGCATTAAGAGCCCTTTCCTCAGAGCATAGTTCATTTATCTACTTTCTTAAATTGTTAACGTTTAGACAAACAACCTCTTCATTTTACACGTCTGCAGCAGACAACTTTTCAAAATACTGTGGGAAGAAAAGCTGCTAGTTACTGCAATTTCTCCTTTTGTCACAATGTTTTCCATCACATCAAAGCACCATGTTCCACATTACTTATCAAAGATTGCATTAATTATCGTCTGCATGCTTTTTCTGTTTGGGACAGTCCAATAATTGCTGTTTGTTAAAAGATTAAAAAATGTTACATTTATCTTTAACATGTCTGGTACTAGTATTATGTATAGGCCACCTTTATTTGTTGTCATCAGGTAAGGTTCTTGCCTATTCAGTAGAATTAGCAAATTGTATCAAATTTTAATTGAACTTTTTCCCCTTTCCAAAAATATTTTGGTTTATTTGAGCACACATTACAAACATTCATTAAAGGTTTGTTCCTTTTGAAAATGAGCCAAATTGGATCATCACCTTGAGTTTTGTGTCCTTGACTTTTGAAAAAAAATATGCATTTCTGAGCATGTTAATAGCATGTGGCCTACAATTTCTTCAAATCTTTACCAAACTCGCGTTGTTAAATATTTATGAGAGCTTGGTTCCTTTCAAAATTGGGCAAAATCGGGTCATAGAGTCACAAATTACATGCTCTTGAATTTAAAAAAAATATATACACATTTTTCAGCTTGTGAACAGCTTACAGCCTTCATTTTACTTTCAATCTTCACAAAACCCACATTGTTTATAGACATTTATGGGAGCTGGATTCTTTTGCAAACCGTCGATTATTGGGTCAGAAATTTCTTGCCCTTAAATTTAAAAAATGTATTTTGAGTTTGTCAAGAGCTTACCGCATGTATTTTTGGAAACCAACATGAAAAAGAATAGCTTCACTCATATTAGCTCTCAATTTCATTATTCCTTTCACAACTCTTTGTAAAAACCCGAGTCTGTATTTAAATACCAGTAGAGCTGTTTTTAGTCCTTACAGGCTCTTGTTCCTAGATTATTATAACAACATGTGGAACATGTAGTGTTTTGTGTCTATACACCAGCAAAATGAAAAAAAAAAAAACATGTTTTTTTTCTCATTCATTTAATGCCTTACTTGTTTGTTTACATCTACCAAAATATTTTGAATTCAAAAGCCAATAACTATTTGAAAACATTGATGCCGACCTCTCCTGGCCTCTTTTTTAAAGAAGCCAACTTGGCATTTTTTCTGCATTGATTAACACTTTCCCAAACGACAAATTTTGGACTAGTCCAAATTGAAAGAGTTTGCAAACGACAATTTTAAATTTGATGAAAATGGCAGAAAGGTCTCAAAACGGGTAGAAAACATTGTGGGAAAAGGAGAAATTGCTCGTTACGAGCAATTTCTCCTTTTCCCACAGTGTTTTCAAAAGACTTGTACTGCAGACACGTGAAAACCAGGGCTTGTTTGGGAAAAGGTTAAGTGCCTCAGTTACGTGCCTTAGCCGTTCTATTTCTTCGCTTGTGTAGTTCGCTCTTTGGTGCGAATTTGCTTGTCGTGACAGTAACCCTTTACCACACAGCAAAATTTTGGACTTGTCTATATTGAAAGAATATACAGACACAAGTCAGATATTTTTTAAAGGATGGTATGTGTCCGTGAATAGGGTAGAAAACATTGTGAGAAAAGGAGAAAATGCTGGTTACCCGCATTTTCTCCTTTTCCCACAATGTTTTCAAAAGGCTTCTTTCTCAGGGTCGTTTAAATTCGGGATTGTGTGGTAAAGGGTTAGGCAGACTTCTACAGTCAAAATTTGATCTTTATAACAGACAGTTGAGATTCACTTTCGTTCGACTCAGAACAGGTGCAGTCTGATCTTGTATCTGCACTGTCCGTTATGTTTATTTAGGCAGAAAATTGGATACGAAAACCATTTAGTGCATTCAAAAGGTTAACTCTTAGAAACTAATCCCGAATTTTAACGACCTTGGGGTAAAGACCTTTTGAAAACATCCTGGGAAGAGAAAATTCTGGTAACCAGTATTTTCTCCTTTTATTGCGAGTTTTCTACACTTCCAAAGACAATTCTCATTGTTTGAGCCACGTTTGCCCTGTCGTCTGCATGTGCTTTCAATATTGACTTGTCAAAAAATCTTGTCGTTTGATAGAGCGTTAAACAAATCTACAGGATGCTTCTACCGTCTAAATCTTCGTCAACCCCTAGTTATAACTATCAATAACTAGATATATTGCCCATCATCACTCTATTTTACAATTTCTTCTTGATTACTTCATGTGCAAAGTTTTTTCGCAACAGCTGAACCAAACTTCACCCTTAACCAGCTATATAACTAAAATGAGGATTGTAAAAACTCAAATATTGCTTTTTCATTTTTATTTTTTTATTTTATTATTATTTATTTATTTATTTATTTATTTTGGGGGGGGGGGGGGCGGGGGGGAGATATCATCTCATCGGACAGTGCAGATCCAAAATCACCAAAATCAGACTACGTTCCGTGATTTTATCTGTGACCCAAATGATGAGTTCTACGTGATAAACTTTTGTCTGCAAATGCTTTCAAATTTGAAATATCTAGAAGTTTATCGTTTGGTGAACAGTTACGAAGGAAAGTTTTCCAAGAATTATATGCTACATGTATTTTGGGACAACCCTCGTAAGAGACAGAACATTTTGCGTCAAGAGGCTTCAGAGCCCTAGTCTAGTACTGGTGAAACCCAGGACGTGCTTGAATAGGTAAGCTGTTGTCGTGATATGACTGAAATAATATTGAAGGTGAAGTAAAGCACCATTCAATCAATCAAACCTAGTACTGGTGAAACTCAGGGCATACTTGAATACGAAAGCTGTCGTCGTGATATGACTGAAATATTATTGAAGGCGACGAAAAACGCCATTCAATCAATCAAATCTCGTAATGCGTTTAGATTTGAAAAATAATGTTAACGCCCTAACATCGGCTGTTTTAGATGATATCATCCCAGTAAATATCGGTTCTCCGCCAGGAATAGTGACACAAACAATTTGTCAACGTTTCCCCCTAAAGCTTTTAGTAGTGAATATTTTCACTCCAAGCAAGCTGGGGTGAGTTTAGAACGTGAATCGCTCTTTTCGGTGTGTCGTAAGAAATAAAAGCCAAACGCTGTCATAAGCTGAATTGTTTTGATATAGTTCTTAACCCTGTACCACACAATCCTGGCTTTTAACGACCCTCAGAGGAAGAAGCCTTTTGAAAACATGGTGGGAAAAGGAGAAAATGCTGGTAACCAGCATTTTCTCCTTTTCCCACAATGTTTTCTACCCTGTCTAGGACAAATTCCATTATTTGATTCACATTTAAATTGTCGTCTGCAAATGCTTTCAATTTGGACCAGTCTAAATTTTTCTCGTATGGTAAAGAGTTAAACCAATGAAATCTCTGGAAGACAAATGTTCTTCCGTTGATTGAAATAGACTTTTACTGCATGGTTCAACTAAAATGAGAGTTTCTAGACGCATGTCTTTCTCTCTGAAATTAAACCCTGAGCTGCTAAGCGTTCCTTAAGTCTTTACCAAACGACAAAATTTTAGATTAGTCCAAATTGAAAGCATTTGCAGACGACAAAATAAATGCCACTGAAAAATTGAAATTGGTTTTGGGAAGGGAAGAAAACATTGTGGGAAAAGGAGAAAATGCTGGTTACCAGCATTTTCTCCTTTTCCCACAATGTTTTCAAAAGGCTTCTTTCTCACCGTCGTTAAAAATCGGGATTGTGCGGTAAAGAGTCAATGACCTTTTGTTCGGACAATGTAGATAAAGATCAGTCTGCACAGATACTATATACATTTGAAATAGCATAACTTAGGAACTTAGGTGTTTAGTGTCTGCTTGAAAATTTCATTTCACTTATTGAGTAGGATAAAGATTAAAAAAGACTGTAATTTTCATTCGCGTGCGCAAATGGCTTTAAAATTAAAACTTAGATTAGAAATACGTGTAGAGCACAGGAAGTCTTTTTGTTCTTTTACCGTACAATTTTCTATTCCGTTAGTTAACAGTATAGCTGTTATTGCATAACAAGGGATGAAAACATTTTTACACGTAAATATATCTGCTGACCCGGTAGCTCAGTTGGTAGAGTCGCCTGTAACAGTTTTGAAGGTCGTGTGTTCGTGTCCCACAACAGACAGTTTTTCCCAGTTTTTAACAGAAACGCGTATTCCTACGCTCGCTTCTACCCTCTTATCATAGCACACAGGTTGTTCCAAGGCTTTGATTTAAATTTTGTTGAAAATAGTGTATTTGTTTACATTTCTATCGTTAAAAGTCGTGTAAGGTTCCAAATTACGTCCCTTAAGACTCGCATTAATGTCAAACTGAATGAAGTTTTTTCTGAATGGTACTTTTTTCTTGCCTGGTATTGATTTTGCGATGTTAGGTACCCCAGAATCATTTCCTTTATTTCGATTACCCACATCGTAAGTCTGAGTTCAGATGCTTCGCAACCCACCTCGAAAACCGAAATATCGGGACTTCAAATCTCTTTTCAACGGAAAAAAATCTATGTTAGACTGCACGTTCTGTCCGTTTTCAGTTTCTATCCGCAGTAAGATTAAACTTACAGTTCATCTAAAGAGAAATAAAATTACATCATAATTTCACTTGAAAATACACGTATATATGGTATTTTTGTGGTCAACGCTGTATGTATATACAACACTGCGACAAAGCATCGTTCAAGAAATCAACAAAGATAATCATATAGATGGACCACTGAACGGAGAAACCCGAATGAGGATTCAACTCTCCCTTTTAACCCTTTAGCATACAATCCCGACTTTTAACGACCCTGAGAAAGAAGACTTTTGAAAACATTGTAGGAAAAGGAGAAAACCAGCATTTTCTCCTTTTCCCACAATGTTTTCTAACCTTCCAAAAACAATTTTCATCTTTTCAGTTAAATTTATTTTGTGGTCTGCAAATGCTTTCAATTTGGACAGGTCTGAAATTTTGTCGTTTGGTAAAGAGTTAACCTGTTCGGCCCAATAGGCGAAAACATAAGTTTTTGCGGTTGGCATTGATCAGGATCAGTCTGCACAAAATGTATGTACAGTCTGATCTTAGATCTATACCGTCCGCTAGTTTAGTCGTCAAGCCTGCAAAATACAAATCTTTCTGGGTTTTAATTGGACGGTATTTTCAGCCGTCAATGCCCGGCCAGGTAGCTCAGTGATTAGCGTATTTGACTCTTGATCTGGTGGTTTCGAGTTCGATTCTCGGTTGCGCCAAATTTTCTTTTCCGCGATTTTTTGCCTCTCACTTCTAATGCGTGTGAGAAAAGTAGTCAGACACTTGGAAAAAAAGTTGTCAGTACTGGTGTGAGAATGCCAGAAAACACATGTGTAGATGCACTGGCGGCAGTGATATTACCTTAGCTGTTAAAACGGCGTTTAACTGCAATACAAACAAAACAAATTGGCCGTCAAAAGAAGTCGAGGCTAGTCTTAATTGCCTGTAAGAGCCAAAGAATACAATGCTTCGAGCCAAACAGTAAATCATGGATTCCAGCACTTGGGACAACTTTATTTCTTTCGCATACAATGACGCTGTGAATATACAGGAGGCGGTAACGTGAACTGAAAAACGCCTTTTGTCCATGATTAACCTTTTTGCGTGTAATCAAAGCCACTTTAGACTTTACGAAGTAGAGTCTATGACACTTTTAAATTCCATCCCAGACAAACCCACATGTCACGACTTATGGATGCATGCCTGAAAAAAAAAAGAACTCAGAATATACGACACAGTCGTCGAGCTACATCACTGTATTCAACAGTTCGAAGGAAGTGTATTACTGAAATAATTCATCATCATCATCATCATCATCATCATCGTCTTCGTGGTCGTCGTCAACCTCATCGTCATCCGAATCTCAAAGACTTTGAACCGACGGATTTGATTTAAATAACACATACAGCAGATTTAATCCCTAGCCCGCTATGCGCGACTCAGTACACCCTGTATGACAGTGTACGACAGTGTCTCGTATATCAAGATGAGACTGGTTAGAACGTAGTGCCTGATCTTGGATCTACACTGTCTGATGCGGTGAGATTTTTCTGGTGATAAGAAAGTTGAAATTAAAACATTTGGAATTTGAATATTATCTAATAATTAAAAAAAAAAAAAAAAAGATAAAATAAAAATCAGCAGTTTAAGAGTTAAGCGGGGAGCTTAACAGTATATAGAATATAGGATTCTGATATGGGTCCGCGAATTCTACGCATTCGTTGATAAGCATGGCGTTTTTTTTTTTTTTCATTTTGACATCTGAATCCGAGCCTCAAAACAATTACTTAACATGGAAAGAAAAAACAGCTTCCAGAAAATTGTGTCACTTGGACACAGTTGCGTATAAGGCTTACATAATATATAATTGAACCATGCTCTGGCAAAAGGGGGGCTCAATACATCTCCGCGATACATTATACCAATTAAGACATCACATAATTATGGATCCGTCGTAGCCACTTTTGCAACAACCCACTGAATCAAGAGGTCGACTGGTCCTTTGACATACAGAAAATTGACCGACAGCGAAAAGTTTCGGCCCAGGTCAGCCTGCGCGGAGTGCGCAGGCTGACCTGGATCGATACTTTTCGCAGATGCGTTAAGCCCCCATTTCACACAGCATGGCTCATATGTGAGCGGCGCTCTGGCAAAAGAGGGTATAGTGCTTCTCAGTAATGCATTATACCAAGCAAGTCATCACATAAATTTTGTGGACCTAAAAATCCCTTTTGTCCAATAACCGACCAAATCTGAAGGTAGAATGATCCTTTGACATACAGAAAACTTAACAATAGCAAAAAGTTGCGACCCAGGTCAGCCTGCGCACAGCCCGCAGGCTGACCTTGGTCGATACTTTTCGCAGATGCGTTAAACCCTTTGTCAGAGCGCATGGTTCTTATATAAGTGTCACATTGGTAATAGCCTGGTTAATACATGGTTATTAACACAATTACATGCAATTTACCAAAATTAGTACAAGTTGGTGGGAACTTTCCCACGCACACTAGGTGGAACTCGGCGATAAATGTTCCTGGTTTCCCGCTTTTTTTTTTTCGGCGTGGTAAATGCACTGGTTTTTGACCCACCTTTCTTTCTTTTTATATATTCGTAATTTGCAGTTTGTAAAAAAAAAAGATACGTTTATTTCGCGGGCCCCTGTAGGCCGATTTGCATGCACATTTATGACACCAATATTCCAGGGTTGCTGCCGCTGACTGATACCCCGTGGCGCTAATTCACACTATGGCAGCTGAATGTGGGATGGATCCCGGAGCCCGTATTAACTAATCATTCCTAATAACGTTCTTTGTCTTATTCTCCAGAATTTTCTATATTTGAAAGTAACACAACTTTTAATTGGCTAAAACCATTCGGTTTAGCCAATCAAAAGTTGCGTTACTTTCAAAATTAAAAAATCTTGGAGAATAAGACTAAAATGTTCTCAAGAATGGTTGGTAAATACGGGCCCTGGGGATCATCCCACATTCATCTGCCATCGTGTAAATTAAACAATTTAGAAGTTCTTTGAAAAGCAAGTCACCGTCAAAACTGCATGGTGCCGTTTCTATCATTGCTTCGTGTAAAGCTATTTAATGAACAACTATTCATTATCTGTTGATAAGTATATAGTCTGAAATACCGCTTGGAAATTCTTTTTGTTCTTACTGGCTTTGTTTAACCCTTTACTGCACAATGACGCCTTTTGACGCCCCTGGGAAAGAAGCCTTTTGAAAGCATTGTGGGAAAAGGAGAAAATGTTTTCTACCCTATCAAAGAAAAGTTGCATCATTTGAGCCATATCGAAATTGTCGTCTGCAAATGCTTACAATTTGGACAAGACTAAAGTTTTGTCGTCTGGTAAAGGGTTAATTCATATACGTCAATCGAAGGTGTTTTCCGTTCTGATTAAAAATTTTGCTAGGCACATTGGTAGAGGCATTGCAAAGCCAGGGCTCAGTACAGCTACAACCCAAGAAAGGCTCGATTTATTGATAGGGAATATTCATATAATGAAATACTGTTGAACGAAACTTAAATCTTCATCCAAATAAAACAAACGTTATGTCATTATCAAAACTATGGTGTTATGGGAGAAGTAATGAAAAAGAGCTGACGACCTTCAGAGCTGATTCTAAATGATCCATGCTCTGGCAACAGGGGGTCTAATGCATTTCCGCGGTGCATGATACCAAGCAAGTCATCAGATAACTATAGAGCCATAAAATCCATTTAGTCAAACAACCAATTAAATCTTGAAATAGAATGGTCCTTGCTTGGCATTGCAGAATATTAACCAATAGCAAAGAGTTTCGCAGGCTGATCCGGTCCGATAGTCTCTCTCTCTCTCTCTCTCTCTCTGAGATGCATTAAGCTCCCTTTTCCCGGAGCATGGGCCAAATGTTTATACCCTTAACAAAATGGCAAGATTGTAACCATGTGTAAATTGAAAGGTTTTTTCCGAGGTCAAACTTTATGGAATTAAATTGAGAAACGGAGAAAAACATTCTAGGAAAAGGGGAAAATGCTAGTAACCAGCATTTTCTCCTTTTTCCAAAATGTTTTCAAAAATCTTTTTGCCTCGGAGTCGTTAAAACTCAGGACTGTTTGGTAATGGGTAAATAGCAAAGTAGAATAGCCGTATTCGCTTTGATAATAGTACACTAATAGTATTACAACGTCTACAAATCGGTTTATCGTGCATGACGTTTATTTTATTGTAAGGTCTGTTCCCAATCAAACTTTTAAAGCATGAACAAATCGATATGAGCCATGCTCTGTGAAAAGGGGGCTTATTGCAATGGCGAAAAGTGTCGATTCAGGTCAGCCTGCGCAGTCCGCGCAGGCTGACCTGGACCGAAACTTTTCGCTATTGGTCAATTTTCTGTTTGTTCGAGGACCAGTTTAAGTCATGATTCAGACAGTTGTTGGACAAAGTGGATTTTATGGATCCCTAATTACGTGATGTCTTGCTTGGTATCATGCATCACAGAGATGTATTAGGCCCCCTTTTGCCGAACGTGGCTCATATAGTATATGCCTTTGTCTCAAGATATCAACTGTTAAGTCAGGGTCGATACTCACCAACCATTCTTAGAAACATTTTTAGTCTAATTCCGCAGAATTTTCCAAATTTAGACGTAACGCAACATCTGATTGGCTAAACCATTTGGTTTAGCCAGTCAGAAGTTTTGTTACGTTAAATTTTAGAAAATCTTGAAATGCAAGACTACGAATGTTCTTAAGAATGATTGGTGAATATGGACCCTGGTTATACTCAAGAGTTTATTGATTTTTTGATAATCGTTTATATATTGTCGCCACCGGTTGCTCCTTTGGGCGACGCCACAAGAAGTTTGTTACTTATGTTACGGCGGATTACGGAGCCCGGTAGGTGTCATGCTCTACACATTTTTTATTTCGAAATAATCCTTAGGATTTCGTTATTTCGAAATAAAAAAATGAGTAGAGCATGACACCTACCTGGCTCCGTAGCGAATAGTGCAAGATACAGGACGAAACCCATCCTTAGTTACGCCCGATTCTTTAACGTGCTCGGTGTATAGCACCGTCATACGGGGTTTAAGTGTAACGTCTCATCTCAAATACATGTACTTTTTTAACCCTTTCCCAAACGATAAAATTTAGACTGGTCCAAACTGAAAGAGTTTGCAGAGGACAATTTTAAATTTGATGAAAATGACAGAAAGTTCTCCAAAAGGGTAGAAAACACTGTGGGAAAAGGAGAAATTGCTCGTTACGAGCAATTTCTCCTTTTCCCACAGTGTTTTCAAAAGACTTGTACTGCAGACACTTAAAAACCAGGGCTTGTTTGGGAAAGGGTTAAAGTAGTTTTACGGCCGTTGGGATCGAACCAACACCCTGAAGTGGCCCGGGGTTTGACTTTCACAAGTTTCATGCTCTACCACCAGAGCTATTTATTTGGGCCCGGCTGGGTAGCGTACCTGACGCATGACCTGGTAGTTAAAGGTTCTATGCCCGGTTGCGGAAACTTTCTTCCCAGTAATTTTTCGCCTCTCACCTCGGATGCATGCGAGAAAAGTAGTCAGTGGCTTGGAAAGAAAGCTGTGTCAGTACTGGTGTGAGAAAGCCGGGAAACACATACGTAGGTGCACTGACCGCTGTGATATGACCTAAGCTCTTAAACAGCGTTAAACTCCAATGCAAACACACAAGCAGAGCTATTGGGGATGAGTCTAGGACAATTCCCCCCCAGACAAATGCCCCCCGGACAACTCCCCCTTGCAAATTCCCCCTGGACAATTGCCCCCAAGACAATAGCCCCCGGAGACAATTACCCCCTGGACCATTACCCCCTGGACAACTGGGCCCCCCCAGCCAATTACCCCCTGGACAACTACCCCCCCTGATGATTTCCCCCCATAATCCCCCAAGAAATTACCCCCAGGACAATTGCCCCCAGGACAATTGCCCCCCCAGGACAATTGCCCCCCGACAACTCCCCCCTCCAGACAATTCCCACCAGGATGTTCATACCATCATATGCACAACTCGATGAACTCAATTTTCTGTTCGCGAGGAACTCCTACTCGACGTGCGTACTTCAAATGTGATCACATGAAAAATCTAGTAATCTAATCTAATCTAGTTCCAGTTGAACTCGGCCTTGGAAGTGAACCCAGGGTCTGACGCTGAAAGCCGACAATGACCTCGTCCCAAAGCAAAAGCAGAAGAAATTTCGAGTTAGATTGGGGATTGTCCGGGGGCAATTGTCCGGGGGGCAATGGCCCGGGGGGGCAATTGTCCGGGGGAATTGGCAGGGGGGAGTTGGGGGGGGGGGCAGTTGTCGGGGGGGGGATTGTCCGGGGGGTAATAGTCCTGGGGGCTATTGTCGGGGGGGGGGGGAATTTGCCGGGGGGGGGGAATTGTCCAGGGGGAATTGGCTCGGGGGGCTATTGTCGGGGGGGGGGGCGGCGCAATTGTCCAGGGGGAATTTGCGGGGGGTGGGTGGGTGTCGGGGGGGGATTTCCGGGGTGGTTGGTTAAATTATCCAGGGGGGGGGGGGGAATTGTCTCGGGGGGCAGTTGTCTAGGAGGGAATTGTCCTGATACGATTGGGGATGACCCAAGAGTTTATTCTATTGTTATAAATAACATATCCCGAAGTAGTGAATATTAACGGTTTGATAACTTTTATTATATCCCACTTGTGGTAAAACATCTCATGAATATTCATAGAAAAAAAAAATCCGGCTTGCAGATAACTTATTTATTGAAATGAAAGCCTCTGTTCTGTAAATAAAGAAGTTTTACTCGTCACTTTTTGGGTTTTTGAATGCGTTAAGAAGCACAAAATGACCAATCCATCTCTTCTTTCAAATTCCGGCAGTTGCAATGTAGGATCTATATTTTAATGTAAAGAAAAAAGCCGCATCACTCACTTTCCACTTTCCTTAAGGTAAAGAAATACCAGTATGAACATTATTTTAAGTGAAGATATGCAAATCAATCGGATAGGGTGTAAATGAAATATCACATTCATGTTCATGTTTTATTGTTGTTATCCAACTCTTCACAAAAATCGATAAAAACTCGGCATAGTCTCGTTAATCAATGTTAGAATGACTCGTTAGATAAAAACAATAAACAAGAGGGCCATGATGGCCCTGGATCGCTCACCTGAGTCAATAGGCAAAATTTCACTCCAGGGTCATAATGACTCAATTTAAAACTCATCTGAGATATTATTAAGACAAACATTCTGACCAAATGTCAGGTCAATTGAGCTGAAAATGTGGCCTCCGGAGTGTCCAAAATGTATTTCTTCAATTTGACCTAGTGACCTAGTTTATGATCCTATGTGACCATATTTTAAACTCATCCGAGATATTATCAAGACAAACACGCTGACCTATTTTCAAGGCAATTGAGCAAGAATTGTGGCCACTAGAGCGCCCACAAGATATTTCTTTAAATCTGACCTCGTGACCTAGTTTATGACCCTATGTGACCCAATTTTGAACTCATCCAAGATTTTATCAAGACAAACGTGCTGATCAATTTTCAGGTCAATTGAGTGAGAATTGTAGCCTTTTGAGCGCCCACGAAAAATTTCTTTTAGTTGACATAGTTTACGACCCAAGGTGACCAAAATTCAAACTCATCTGAAATTTCATCAAGAAAACATTCTGACCAATTTTTAAGTCAATTCAGCAATAAATGTGGCCTCTAAAGTGCCCACAAGGTATTTCTTTAATTTGACCTTGTGACCTAGTTTATGATCCAAGGTATCCCAAATTCAAACTCATCCAAGATTTTATTTAGACAAAGATTCTGACCAATTTTCAAGACAATTGAGCGATAATTGTGGCCTCTAGACTGCCCACAAGGTATTTCTTTAATTTGACCTAGTGACTTAGATTACGTCCCCAGGTGATCCAATTTTGAAGGTATCCAAGATTTCATCAAGACAAACATTCTGACCGATTTTCGGGTCAATTGAGCAATAAATGTGGCCTCTAGACTGCCCACAAGGTATTTCTTTAATTTGACCTAGTGACCTAGTTTATGATCCCAAGTCGTCCGAGATTTAATCAAGACAAACATTAAGACCAATTTTCAAGTCAATTGAGCAAACAATGTGGCCTCTAGAATGTCCACATGGTATTTCTTTGATTCGACCTAGTGACCTAGTTTATGACTCCAGGTTACCCAATTTCGAACTCATCCGAGATTTAATTAAGACAAACTTTCTGACCAATTTTCAACTCAATTGAGCAAACAATGTGGCCTCTAGAGTGCCCACAAGGTATTTCTTTAATTTGACCTAGTGACCTAGTTTATAACCCCAGATGACCCAATTCTAAAGCCATTTGAGATTTTATCAAGACAAACATTCTGACCAAGTTTCATGAAGATCGGACTGAAAATGTGGCCTCTAGAGCGTACACAAGGTTTTTCTAAGATTTGACCTAGTGACCTAGATTTTGACCCCACATGACCCAATTTCGAACTCATCCGAGATTTTATCAAGACAAACATTCTGACCAAGTTTCATGAGGATCGGACTGAAAATGTGGCCTCTAGAGCGTACACAAGGTTTTTCTAAGATTTGACCTAGTGACCTAGTTTTTGACCCCACTTTCGAACTCATCCGAGATTTTATCAAGACAAACATTCTTACCAAGTTTCATGAGGATCGGACTGAAAATGTGGCCTGTAGAGCATACACAAGGTTTTTCTAAGATTTGACCTAGTGACCAAGTTTTTGACCCCAATTTCGAACTCCGTCCGAGATTTCATCAAGACAAACATTCTGACCAAGTTTCATGAGGATCGGATTGAAAATGTAGCCTCTAGAGCGTACACAAGGTAAAGAGTTGACGACGGACGACGCACGACGGACGACGGACGCCGGACACAGCACGATCACAATAGCTCACCATGAGCACTTTGTGCTCAGGTGAGCTAAAAAAAGGACCACTCATGTAATGTCCTGTATCAACTATGCATGGCTATCAAAAACATTATTGCAAAACTTTTATTCTTATCTCTACTTTCTTAACCATCATCAGCAAGTTTTACCTGGCATTGCTCGCTTCAAATGTCTGTAGTGTTGAATGGTACAATAAATTTGAAGCATGCCCTGTGAAAAGAGGGTTCAATGCAGCTGCAAAGAATATCGACCAGGTATGCTGCGAAGTCTGCACATTTTGCTTTTGCTAAGTTTTCTGCATGTTCAGGGACTATTTTAACTAAGGGTTTGGCTTTGATTTTATGGATCCATAATTATGTAATGACTTGCCTGGTATAATACATCACGGAGATGCCGTGATTTACTCTTTACCAAAATTTTAGACTAGTCCAAATTGAAAGCATTTGCAGACGACAAAATCCATGTGACCCCAAAATTGAAATTTGTTTTGGGAAGGATAGAAAACATTGTGGAAAAGGGAGAAAATGCTGGTTACCAGCATTTTCTCCTTTTTCCCACAATGTTTTCAAAAGGCCTCTTTCTCAGCGTCGTTAAAACTCGGGATTGTGTGGAAAAGGGTTAAACCCCCTGCTCGTTTGTTTAGATGCAATTTTTATATCGCTGTAAATAATTTCTTGTTTTTACCTTTGAAGCTTTAAGCACTACAAAATTTATTTGCAAAAATACGGATTAAGAAAAGTCTGCTCCTTACGGACACTCCATATCAAGATCAAAACACCTAAAACACGAAGTCTAATTTTGGTTCTATATTGGAACCGGAAAAATGGCGAAATATTTAAGCATTTCATCACGAAATGATCTCTATCTGGGTGATTACTCGCTTGGCCTGCGGGAAAAATTCATCAAAAGGCTATTTTTGATAGGACAAAAGGGAACAAAGAGACGGCTTCTTTGTCTTAACCCGTATCCTGCTAAATCTAAGAAATGAAACTTTCAGGCCGACAGTAAAAACACAAAATTTCCTATTTCAAGAGTATTTCTGAAAGAAAGATATCTACTTATCGGACAGTGTAGATCCAAGATCAGACTGTGCAGTCTGATCTTGATCTACGCTGGCCGCAAAAGGTCAGTGAGTCGCGCTTAGCAGCCTAAGGATTAATCCGTCCATAGTTTCATTCCAGTGGCTCCATTTTCCTCATAAAGACCATGGCACCAATTTTCAGTCATGAGACAGGAAGGCACCGTGTCGCAATGTCAGTCCTCCGAAAAAATTTTGGCCGGGTCAAGATTCGAAATTAATACCGGTAGACTGCTTGCAAAGCACGCGGACACAGATCGAGCCACTATGACTCCTCTGTGACCACTTTTTGCAAGAATCTCCCCAGAGCGTTCCGCTTTGTTGCAATTATGGCACGCCGTATTCTATCTTTAACGTGGTTATGTTTCCCAAAATGTATTTTTCTATTAGGTTAGAGTGCAATAAAAGATAACTGTTAGCTATATGAAGCAAGTCAAACGGGTCTCGAGTGCCACATAAATCTTTACTCTAATTTTTCTTCCAAGTTTGTAACAGACTATCTCAGAAATAGGTTTACCATAGTGTATTGTGCCTCTACCGCGAACTGCATTGCTCCAACCAGCAAATAACAAACAAAAGAATGCGAATGAGGTAAACAAAGACCAGACTGTGCGTTTGTGCAAGCTTACATTGGTCTATGTACAGTTTCGAAACATTAAATCATTGGTAACAGTTGGCAAGATACGGTATAAAGCGAATAAAAGAATAAGGGTAAGTGTAAGAATCAAGTTATACACGCCTTTGTGCTTGGTTAATTCTTTATCAAACAATCCAATGGTAACCAGCATTTTTTTTTTCACACAATGTTTTCTACCCTTTCAGAGATATATCTAATCATATGAGCAACATTTTACTTGTGTGCGTATCCTAGTACCTTCTATTTTGACAAGTCCAGTATATTGTTTTGTGGTAAAGAGTTTATCTTGCGGAAACTACAACGAAAGGTGCGTTTGTGGACAGTGAAGATTCGGATAAAACTACAGAGGATGCTGTCCAGAGACATATCGAGGTATCTATAATTGAACCATGCTCTGTGAAAAGGAGGCTTAATGCATCTGCAAAAAGTTTCGATCCATGTCAGCCTGCGCAGTCCACGCAGGCTGACATAGGTCGAAACTTTTTGCCATCGGTCAATTTACTGCATGGCAAAGGGCCATTTTACCTCCAGAATTTGTCTTTTGTTAGAAAAAATGGATCTTATAGATACATAATTCTGAGAAAACTTGCTTGGTACTATGCATCACGGAGATGCATTAAGCCCCCTTTTGCCAGAGCATGGCTCAGTTCTATTCGTAATACATTATACCAAAGAAGTCATAACATAATGTGGATCCATGTTGTCAAAGAAAAAAATCGGCGACAATAAGGGAGATTGGTCCATTGACACGCACAAAAAAATTATCGTAGGCAAAAAGTTTGGACCCATGTCAGCCTGAAATAGGTTGATTATTTTTTTGCAGATACACAAATCCGCCTTTTCACAGAGAATGACTAACATATTAAGAAGAAAAAAATTCTGATTCCTTGTCCTCGATGGAGTAGAACTCTGTGAAACCGTTTCTTACTGGGCGTACTTCACGTATGTGCAAGCTGATCTTACTTTACTCTCCGCTAAATACATCCGTGGTCGCGAACGCAGGAGAAGAGTTCAACAAAGACATCACATTTTCTGGGAGAGTTCTCGTAATACTTTGACAAATGATATAAGGTTAGTTGTCGTTTCTTTCGGTCGTTAACATTTGCAGAGGCCCTCAAAGTGGATTAACGCCCGAGTGCTACTTCGCAGAGGCCAAAAAATAGTTTAATGCCCGTGAGCTGCATCGCACTGTTTTAACGACATAAAAACGTGAAATAACGCCATAAATGTATTTTAACAATAATATGCTACACAAGCAAAAACTGTTTCCATGGAAATGGAAGGAAACGAACTTGAAATGTTCTGGACTTATACCGGTCAAATCCGGAATTCGGTAAGGATATTTTGTTATGCGCAGTGACGGTCTATAATTTTTATAGTCCTACGCCACTTTTTTGATCTCTCGGTTTAATGCACTACTAATAATTTTTATTACAAATTGCACTTTTGTGGGATAAACTTTCCCCGTCACTACATGCTTTTGTGGAATAAACTTTCCCCCTGAATACATGCTTATAAGGGTCCGAAAACGTAAGTTTTGTGCAGTAATATAGGAAACAAGAAATCTCTTTTTAAAAAGATAGACGGCGTAACATAAGTGGTACTTTGATGTGAATATTGAAACTCTTTTGCGGTTCGATATGAAGAGAAATAGTGAAAAGTAACCCACCAGCAATTGCCTCTTTTTGCTCATTGTTTTGAATTGTTGAAAAGTGAAATTTTAAATTAAATCTTTGTTTCAACATTAGATTTTAATCCAAATCATCGATGGGAATGGTGCACTTGTTGCTTAAATTAATCTGCCTGGAGACACACGTAGACATACAAAAATGGGTTATAGTGTATAGGCTGTAAGAACTGACCTGACAGTGCGTGGCTAAACCTTTGACTTAAGTCGACCAATTTATTTTTAATTTTAGTGGCCTCGAGCAAGTTCGGAATTATTCGTCGTAAATCTACGTCAACACGTGCATCATAAAAGTACCCTATCGATCCTTTACGGCTACTCACGATGGTTTCCGAATAATCTATCTTGTCTCAATCTAAAATGAAGTGAACTGTAACGTAGCACCGCTGTCAGGTCAATTCTTACAGCCTATACCGCTTTAAAAACATAAACGGTAGCAACGGTTGTGTCTTGTTGTCATAAATTTTCCCCCAAGTAGAACTGCAGGGGCCCGCAGAATAATCATGTGCACATCTTTTACCAGTTGCAAATGACTATTTATCCATTCCAGGATATCAATACCAAGAAGTCAATACGAAGAAGTAGGTAAAAAAACCAGCGTTCTAAACGGGGGTTTAAAATCATTACGCACTCCGAATCGAAAGAGCTATTTGACTTTAGGCTGGTAGGAATGGCACAGTGCGTTTTTGCTGACAGTGTAAATCAAGACCAGAATGCACAGAAAGTGCATTCTGATCTTAATCTACACTATCTGATACAGTTAAACTGTTATATTTTCCATCGAAAAGAAATAGGAAGAAATAAAAAATTTGGCTATATACTATCGATTGAGTAGTTTTATGCTTTTTCAGCAGTTTTAGGCCTAACTATGAAGATGGGGCAGTTCTATAAAGTGTTAAAAGAATGTTTCGCCTATCCCCATTTTTTCCACATTACGCACTTGCGTATTGTGCGTTATGGACGCTGGGCCTTTGTTATACGTACGACATTAATACCGGAAACGAATTCGTAGCAGAACGCAATCACCCTTGTGAAAAAAGGATCCATCGGCATGGAGCTTTCAATCTATACCAAACCAAAATGTTCTAGACTCTTCGAAACTGAATGTCTTTACAGGCGACAAATGAAATGTAGTTCTATGGAATCCATGAGCAAAAGTGGAAAACGTTGTTGGAAAAGAAGGAATGCATTTGCTCCCTTTCTCAACAATGTTTTCATTAACCAATATTTAACTTAAATGATAGAATTTGTCTATGAAAAACATTGTGGGAATATGACATGTTTTTTTACCAGCTTTTTCTTCTTTCACACAAGGTTTTCAATAGCCTTTTTTGATTGAATTGTTAAAAGACGGGAATGTTCAATCACGGGTCAAAACATACATGTAAAAATATTGTGGATAAGGAAAAATGAAAAGGTGAGAATGTCTTAAGAATGGTTCTACCGCGAGACTAGGTGAAAAGAGATACAGTATCTGTTATAAATGTTTGATTACCATCCTCCAGGGCAATAATGGGAGTCGTATATCTAAACAGAAACTCCCAAAATCGGCACGTTTTGACAACAAAAGTGGTATTTTGGTGGTGATGATTAGAGAGTAAAGATGAGGAAATCGACGTTCTTAACAAATGAATTATTTTGTTCTTCTTGTATACTTATCTCGTGTAATACCCGAAGTAGTAATGCCCTGCGTTAAATCTTACAGCGGAGAATAATTGTCTTAAATATACATAAACAACAGGGACTATGCTCGTTTTAGACTGTTTGGTCACTTCTAGCGAGATTTCCTAGGGAGTAGTATTGTTTTTACGTTCAAATTCAATTTATTGGAGAGGTCATCAGACCTCTCCAACAGCGGAGAGTTTAAAAGGCAGACTGCCACAGAAATTGCAATCTAAAACCACCTTTTTTTGCAAAATTGCTCTGATAAACAGTCTGTTTCGTCATGGTTTTATAAATAAACCGAATTCAAAAAAATGAAATAGGAAATAGATGTGTTTTGTTTTTATGTGACGAAATTAAAAAAAAAAAATACTTTTTGTATTGATTTGATTGCAAATGTGTTTCGACGGTCGATACAAAAATCAAGATTATTTTCAATATTTTCTTCTTTTATTTTCTGTTCCATCATTCATCTTTTCGAAAACCAGAAACTAAAATTAAGGGAGGTAATTCTCGCTTAACCTCAAAGGATAGTTTTATTTATTCATTATTTTTATTCAAAGGATAGTTTCAATTCATTATCTTCAGAACAAAATGACCTCTCCAATAGGTGTAATTTTTCATAAAACAAATAAATCTAAGCGGGAAAAAAGATGAATTTCATTAAAAGAGAGAAAGAACACCTCGGGAAAAGATCACGCGACTTGAAAACGCGGTAAGGTTACGTGTCTGTCATGTAATGTAAAAGAGGTTTCTACGCACCGGCGATCATAAAATGCCTTACTTGTTTACATGTTTAAAGCCAATAAACTATTTGAAAACATTGATGCTGACCTCTCCTGGCTTCTTCTTTAAAGAAGCCAACTTGGTTGTCAGATAAGTTCAGTGTTTGTATACAGCTTGTATTATGCTCAGATATCATGTGCGAAGTTAAACAATGAAAGACTATACCTGGACGCAATCCAAACGTCTTATATTCTAGGAGTAGTCTGAGAAGCATGCCTATCACAAGTCATGGTTCACGCTTGTTTCCTCTCCAAAAAGGGCGGTTACAAAGAAAAGGTAAGAAGGCAGGTTTTCTTGGTCGACCAGAACTCCAATGATGAATATCTAGCTGATTATGTACTATGAATAAGCCAAAAAGACTGAAA
Organism: Tridacna gigas; assembly: GCA_945859785.2. NCBI lineage: Eukaryota > Metazoa > Mollusca > Bivalvia > Cardiida > Cardiidae > Tridacna > Tridacna gigas. Next base: position 26,146,486 of record OX244029.2, read on the forward strand.
ATGCATGCCCAAGTAAATTGGTATAATAAATATTAATTAAACTATTTTCCAAGAATCAATCTAACTTCTACAATATAATATGCTACAGTAAGGCATTTTGGTAAATTGAGCTTACACGATTAAACAATATGTTATATTTCAGATTTTGAAAATGAAATCTGGTGACCAACCACATGCTTTACACCCTTTCACTGTGGACGAGTCAATGCCTGTGGTATCTTTATATACTTTACCTCATACTGTTTATGCTAATTGAGAAAATGCTGTAAGTAATAATTACATATTGAAGTTTTTGTTCTCTAGAACGGTAGTACAACCACCATGCCATGCTTAACCGTAAATACAGTGTCGTTAAAAATATTTCCTACTGTTGCCAATGTTCCTGATGTTACTCAAGTATATGGATCTCGCCCATGCAAAACGAAAGAGTGCTTTGTTGGTCTTGTGGTAGTAGCAATAGTTTTGTGAGTGATATAGATGAGATAACTGGTTTCTAAGTTCGCTAGATATAGTTTAACCCTTAAGCTGCTAATCGCGACCCACTGACCTATTGCGGACAGTGTAGATCAAGGTCAGACTGCACAGAACGTGCAGTCTGATATTTGATCTACGCTGTCCGATACGGTATTTTCTTTCAAGTGAAATCAACTTTGAAACCACAATGTTTGGGTTTTTAGTATTGAGTAGAAAATTGCGTTTCATTTATTCAGCAGCTTAAGTGTTAAGTCATTGAACACTTGTCTTGTACATGCAGGTATGTCCTTGTCACGTACTAAACCTTCTGCACAATGTATACTGGTTATTCAGTGCGATTCAACTGCTAGACAATTAAACATGCTGGGTTGTTATGCTGGGTTGTTATTCACCAACAATTTTTAATTATATTCAAAGTCTTATCAAGGTTTAGAAAGTAACACAACCTCCTACAGGCTAAACAATGTCAAATTTAGAAAATTATGGAAAAAAAAAAACACTAAGAATATTCTTGAGAATGGCTGAAGACCCAGATATTAGTTGCTGGACTTTGGCTATTTCCGGCGCACCAGACTGGCGCCTGAAAACTCCGAAATGTCCGAGGAAGACTCCGTTCAAATTTATGCATTGTATCGTGGGGCGGTGTTTTGGGGTTCTCTAAGAACTTAATATATAATGCACTTGTTAACAAACAACCCCGCATCCTAACAACCCCAACAAAAGGGGTTGCTAGGCCGTGAGGTTGTTTGGTAACAAGCTAATTATTATTAGCGCTAATTTGGCCCTAGACAATGTGGTCGATGACTTTGACTTAAGTGACATGTCACTCAGATCAGCCTGCTTAACTCCATTGTCTGATCTTACTTCATTGCGCACTCTATTGTGGTTGCTAAAGTAGCTTTATTTTTGATGTAACATATAAAGCTCTAGTAAGACCTTGTCTGCATTGCTGTTGTTTTATTTTTTGGTTCATTTTTTTTCTTAACTCTTTGCCACATATTCCCAGATTTTGACAGCCGTACGGACAGAACTTTTGGGAGGATTGTAGGAGAGGGAGAGAATGCTGGTAACTTGCAGTTTCTCCTTTTCCCACATTGTTTTTTACTTTTCAGGTTCAGAGTGAACCATTTGAGCAATACTGAATTTGCCGCCTACAAATTTCTTGATAGTTATTACAGACATTTTAACATTAAGCCTTAAAATTGCATTTTTTCCTGTAATTATGCATCTTCTTTGACCCTGTTTGCGTTAAATATACTTAAATTATTTTTTTCGCCAAAGTCACTGCCATTTTTTGGCGACGTTGCCATCGACGTCATGTTACTTTGATGTCATCGATTTAAATAATACACAATATGTCTCTTGATAAAGGTTTGAAATAACCGAAACTAGTCGAGATTAAAATATTTTTACCAAAATGACACTTGGAGTTTGACCTCTTTTATTCATTTAAATTTATGTAATGCACTTGCATTCTTGCGTACTTAGATGTGGTCTAGTTTTACTATCTGATGTACTTGCATTCCTACCAGGCGTAGGGTCCTCTAGAGCAGACTATTAGTATGACTATGTATTCCTGTGTGGCTTTGTAATTCTTTAGAATTTACTATTACTGGAGTCTCTACTATTTACTATTTTCATGATAGTAAGTAAGTCTATTGTAGCATGATGAGATTTATTATCTAGAATAAAGTGGATGAGTTCCCGTACCTCTGTGGTAACGTGTGTGACGAGTGATCCAGGCAATTAACTCGTTACCATACGGTAAAACTTCGGACTGGACCAAATTAAAACATTCGCTGATGACAAATTAAATGTTTTTTATATGATGATTTCTGTCTATGTCTAAAACATTGTGGTAAAAAAGGAGAAAATGCTCGTTAAAAACATTTTTCATGTTCCCACAATGTATTTTCAAAAGTCATTTCGTTCAGGGCCGTTAAAGCTCAAAATTGTGAAGTAAAGAGTTAACGATCTGTAACTTTATCTATTTGTATGTGAACAGTTCTGACGCCATCAAATCGATGCATGTAAATTATCAAGTGTCTTCCCGACAAGCCTTTGGGGAAATTCTAGCGCAAAATTAAATCATACCGGAAAACGAAATATCCCAATACTGAAATACTGTTTTTACCAGCAGTTGTGGTAGTTGCAGTCGTATCTTACACTTGGTGTTCTTATTCATTGGTGGTTTGTCGGCTATAGCATATATATATAAATACACGTCATAAAAGAGTTTTGAGGTTTAATGTGAATACAATTAATATGGCCCTCTTTCACACAAACAACTATAATGACTGAAGTAATTACCCCCATTTAATGAACTCAAATGAGGCAAGGCAAACTATTGGGCTGCTTATAAGGGTTTGTAGGCTGAGGCTGAAGCATTTGCACTTAAAATCACGAATACCGTAATCTTTTGCCTACATAAAGTGCCCAATCTAGGAGTCTTTGCCGTACTTATCAGGCTTGCCCCATTTATTTTTAATTGAATAATATTGCAGACGACAATTTTAAATTTTATGAAAATGGCAAAAAGTTCTCAAAAAGGGTAGAAAACACAGTGGGAAAAGGAGAAATTGCTCGTTATGAGCAATTTCTCCTTTTCCCACAGTGTTTTCAAAAGACTTGTACTGCAGACACGTGAAAACCAGGGCTTGTTTGGGAAAGGGTTAAATATACTTCAATGTCTTAACCAAGCGATACTTTCAACAATTTGATTTGTAGTAGAAAGACGGATCTTCAAACAAAGGGAAAAAGCAAATGAATTTTCGCAGACAACAATTAACAAAGAAGACTTTGAATTTCAGTTTATTACCAAACAATTGTTTATATTTCTCTTTATTTACAATCTACAATAGTGTACATTTCTTTTTATCAACAAACAATAATTTATATTTCTGTTTATTAACAAACAACTGTTTATAAAACCGATAACAACATGTAACTAAGAAGTGCGTTAAGCGTTAGGCACTAAATTCTGTTTTAGCGTTGTGACCTTCTATGTCTACAAACTGTACATTTATTCTGAAAATAAAAACAAAATAGAATTATTTAAACTGGCAACAAAAAAGAAATAACCAAAAGCATTAACTTTCCGAAAGGATTATAAACGAAAATGGAGCAAACGAAACTTATCAATATGTCTTTGTGTCGCTTTCAGCATTATATTAGATACAGCACCGTTACAGCTTTTTTATTCACGTGTTTCAAAAGTACCAGGTTGCGGAACTTTCTTGCCCGGGAATACCCCCACGCAGAAATAAGTGCTTTAAGACTTGATCGAACCCAGGACCTCTGGATTTCTACTCGAAAAACTTAGCCACTCGGCCAGGACGGATCCACGCAGGGCCCATCAAAAGGATAACCATATGTATACTTCTGTACCAGAAGTAACAATTTCAGACAATTCAAAATTGAAAGCATTTGCAGACCATAAACCAAGATGTGCCTCAAAGGATGTGATTTGACTTTGAAAGGGCAGAAAACAATGCGAGAAAAGAAAGAAATGCTGATTTCCAGCATTTTCTTCTTTTCCCACAACGTTTTAAAATGATTTTCCACAGGATCTGCAAGATGTAACACAGTCCAGTGACATTCTAATTAAATAATATGGTCCATGCTCTGTGAAATGGGGGCTTTATGCATCTGCGAAAAGTATGGACCCAAGTCAGCCTGCCCAGTGCGCGCAGGCTGACCTGGGCCGAAGCTTTTCGCTATTGATCAACATTCTGTATGTCCAAGGACCAGTCTACTTCACGATTCATCCAGTTGTTGAAAAAATGTGCTATAATAGATCCATGATAATGTGATGGCTTGACTGGTATCATGTATCACGGAGATGCATTAAGGCCCCCAGAGCTTTCTCCTCTTGCAGCAGATTGCTTATAAAAACATTGCTTTATAAGGAGGAACTCGCACAAATAAATCTTCGTTTTTCCTTCACAATGTCCTCATATGTATTCGGGTATCAGCCCTTAATTTATATAAATTAATATTTATCACTACTACAAGGATGCCTTCGAATTCATTTGCCTCATATTTCGTACAGGGTGCCCGTGGTTTTCAGATAATGGAAATATTAGCTGTTCAAGCGGTTATTCCATTTAAAAAAAAGCAGCAATCTGACACATCGTGCGAGCAACAGGAATTGCCGCTGTACTTTTCCTTCTTATAAAGTAACTCGTTCATGTACGCATATCTTTTAAAATGACATTAAACCTTCCAGTGATAATGTAAAAGCGCGGATTACATGATCCAATATGTTTTTTTTTTTCTGTCTAATATGGTTTACACGAAAATGTCTTATACGCAGCTTTCAACAGTTTTCCAGTCATCGTAACTTTGCGACATCTCACTTATCTATGTATGCACTGGGTATCACCAGTGCTAGGCTGGGGCTCTGACATTTCTTGCTTAGGGAAATTCCCGCGTAAAATTTAACGCCTCAAGTTTGGATAGAACCCGAAAGCGTATCTCATCTAAGATCGAGCATCTGCCTCCTCTATCAGAGATTCTGGCTTCGAACCCCATCATGAACGGAATCAACCTTTGGAACTATCCCGCATATTGGGTGGAACTATTAAAAAGTTTTCAAGGTCACATTTAGCTGTGACTTCACCCATGTTTCGTTGCTGCAAATATCTTCCAAGCTCCGACCAACTCACTACCAGTTCAGGTCGGAAGTATTCTATGACTATGTTCAAGATAGTTATCTCCAGCTCTCTACCATGTTGCCATTCCATTCATGCTCTCTTGTGATGCTGTAAGACCAACTCAAGTCCGTCGCGGTTTTATCTGCGATTCATTTGCGTGTAAAGCTGAGCTCACAAAAACTTCAGGTCGGGAATCATCTGGGCTCAGTGGAATGTCGATATATATTCGAAACGAACAAATGCGATCCGTGATCGAGGATGCTTACAATGTGATCAATGACTGGACCCCGGAGATTACTGGTTTATATACAGACTCACTGACCTGACCTTGAACTTCATGTTTCTTAAAATTTTACCTTGTACGAGTAAACAATAGTGCTAGCTTTCAACTGATAATAATAGCTCAAGGCCTGTATTTACTTAAGATTCTAAATCACATTTTTAGTCTTATTCTAGATTTAGAAAGTAACGCAAGTATTGATTAGCAAATCATTTGGATCATTTAATGAGAACTTGCGGTACTTTGAAATTCAGAATATTTTTGTGGATTAGACCAAGAACGATATCAAGAATAGTTAACGGGATAACAAACTACCGTTAAGGGTATTACCTGTATACACACATTGTTACTTCAGAGACAGAAGACAGAAAGAAAAGAAAACAGCTAAAATGACAACCACAAAGAACCCGGAGATTTGCAGTCAAGCAGTTCTGGGTGCGATCAGGGCTCAGAAAAGACAGAAGACAGACAACAGCTCGGCCAGTTCTAAACTCTTTCAGTCACAAATATAATTATGATCTCGACCTCTTTGTTTCAAACCTACACCACAGCTCTACAATAAAATTGCAAAAGGTCGACCCAGTAATCGGGAGAGAGTCACAAGTTACAGGTGACTCCTCCTGTCTCGTTTGAAATCGGCATTGACACTTATCCACCTTCATACAGGCAATAAATATCGGTTTCTTGTGTCCCCTATAGGTGGGGACGGTCCAACATCTCGGAGGCGATTAATGTCTGATGTGCCAGGCGATTGTACAAAGACGAACAATTCAGCCTACCTGTGACCCTACATTTAATTCATGTCAGGTTTTGAGTAACAATGACTCACGACAGACCGTAATAGCGTTCCTTCACGCCTTGTCACGACGGAGTACGAACCGGTACGATGATTCCGATTGAGAAGTGACCGTGTTGATCGTCGAACAGTGTCGAACCGTTCAAAAATGTTAAAAGATTGACACTTTTACTATTAATGATGCCAGGATCTAATGTGATCATCACGTTAGCTCGAAGAAAAAGATTACGATTTCAAAAGTGTCTCTAATCGTGATAGTGGAAAGAGCATAAAGATGTTCTGGCATATTAATTACTGTCGTAAAGAAATACCTGTGGGCCGGCAGTTTGAGTTCTGTGGTCAGGAAATCAAAGAACTTCGAGAAGTACTCGGGATTTCTTTCCTTGTCAAAGACTCCTATAGAATGTATCTGCATAACAAAGGCTGGGTCCACACTTCCTGCCTTACAGATCCGGGCATTACAATTGACTATAATCGTAATTCGCTGAAAAAGAAAAGACAAGGTAACCATTTCAAAAGTTCTATAAACTCTGTACCAGGAGACAAGCTTTAATCTCGTCCATATCAAAACCAGTTACAAACGATAAATAATTTCTGGCTCAAATACTGGTATATGTCGAGCAGAGGATAGAAACATTGTTAGAAAAGGAGAAAATGTTGTAAAGCAGCATCTTCTTCTTATATGCAACGTTTCAAAGGGTTCCTCCTTAAGGACTGTTAAAACACTTGATTGGTTTAGACAAACAGAAGTTGTGTTACTTTGAAATTTATCAAGTTCTTGATAACTAGACTAAGAATGCTATTAAAATGGTTGGTGAACACGTGCCCTGATGGTAATTCGAATTCAGAACTTTCAAAGTCGTGCAAAGTTGGCCCCGTATACTAAACAAAAACCAATCAAAACCAAGTATGTCTATAGAATTTCGAACGATGACATCTGCACCACACAAAAAGGCAACATAAAAAGGTGAATTCTTATAACTTATGATTCAGTTGGTTTTAAGACAAAATGGATTTTAAGAATCCATATTTATGAGATGAATTGCCTGGTATAATGCATCAGAGAGATGCATTAAACCCCCTTTTGACAGAGCGTGGCTCATATCTATCCCATCTACGAAAAGCTTAGTTCAAGCTGTAATATTTCGGTCTCGTTTCTTAATTTGTGTATCAATATAATACCACTTCCGGTAAACGATTCCAAGAAAAAAAGACAAAAGCACAGTCAACTCTTTCCCAGGTGACAAATTTAGACTTGACCAAATTAAAGGTATTTACAAACGACATCTTAAACATGGCTCGAATGATGAAAATTATCGTTGAAAGGGTAGAAAACATTACGGATAAAGGAGATATTCAGCATTTTCTCCTTTTTTCCACGATGTTTTCAAAAGCACTTTTCCTCAGGGTTGTTTAAACACGGGGTTGTTCGGCAAACGGTTATACAAAAGAAATCAACATGGATAAGTAATTATCTTGATACTGGCAGTGTAAAGCAGAACTCCAGATAGAGGGAGTGATTTTGATTTCAAAATTGAAAATATTAATCACTCTCCACTAAACCCTATGTTATGGGTAATCATTAGAATCGTCCCATCAAGACAATTCAAATGAGTACCCACAACATAGGGTTTGGAAGAGAAATAATGGATTTAGAGTACGATCACTCCCTCTTATCTGGAGCTCTGTAAAGAACACATCCTGGCAGGATTCCCTCGGCAAGGGAAAAATATGTCTAGGCGAAAGCCTCTCGTGACCTCGTAGCAAAAAAAGCCTTCATATTTGAAAACAGCAACACAGACGTAATATTCTCTACATGTTATCTTAACCCTTTACCTCCTACGTAAGTTAAATAAAACTACCAAGTCAATAGCAAAAACCCCAATGTTGCTATTGCAAAGTTATATTTGGAGGAAAAAGTATCTCCTTATCGGACAGTGTAGATCGAAGATCAGACTGAACTTTCTGTGCAGTCTGATCTTGATCTACACTGTCCAAATACGGTTCGTTGGTCATGTATAGCAGTCGAAGGGTTAAAATACCGGTAATGTATTTTGTACATGTCTTTGAATAAAATTCGTATTTTTGTTTATTCGTCCACATGGTCGAGACGACCAGTTTTCAACAGATTTTGCACAACTTCTTTAACCATTTCAGCGCCATAGGCGAAAACAGGGACTTTTGCGGACGGCATAGATCAAGATCAGACTGCACAGAATGTGCAGTCTGATCTTTGATCTATACCTTCCGCTTGTTTGGTCAAGCCTATATGATCATCAAAGCGTTGAAAGCACTAGTGTGGCATTTGTCAAGGGAGGCATTCTGTGGAATTAATAATTTGAAAATAAACAAACAATAATGCATGTATGTATATGACGAACAAGCCCGGAACGAACAAACCAAAGGACGAACAAGCCCAGGGACGAACTGGTTTTGGGACGAACATGGTCAGGTGATAAAGGTTGTGTGGATCATTGCGCCAATAGAAGGCCATAGCGGGTATAGATATTTTCAATAAAAAAAGAAGTATTCCCATGATCGATGCCCTAATCCAGTTTATTTTAATACTCAGTTGTTGATTTAATATCTGAGTGCTATCGAAACACTTTTTTGTCTCAGAGAAATTGAGTTTAATAGGGTTTACTTTCTTCGGTTTTGCACAAACTATGATGCATGATTTTCAAAATACCGTATTGAACTCATAGTGGCATTGTCTTCGACAAATGCCACAAAAATCTTCCGGAGACTCCGTGGATTCTATTCACAGCCATCAAAAGAAGCCGAGTTTGTTTACTTTGGCGCCGAAAGAGTTAAAGAGAGCTACTAACCCTTAGGCTGCTTATCGCGACTCACTGACCTTTTGCGGACAGCGTAGATCAAGATCAGACTGCACAGAACGTGCAGTCTAATCTTTGATCTCCACTGTCCGGTAAGGAGATATCTTTCCTCCAACAGTACCTTTGAAACAGGAAAGTTTTGGGTTTATACTATCGGTTTTAAAAGTTTCATTTCTTTTATTGAGCAGGATAGGAGTTAGCCCTTATCCTACTGATTAAGTTAAATGTTACTTTCAAGTCGATAGTAAAAACTTAAATGTTGTTATTCAAAGTTATTTCTTTTGGGGGGGGGGGGATCTCCTGATGGGACAGGGTAGATCCAAGATCAGACTGCACGTTCTGTGCATTCTGATCTTGATCTACACTATCCGCCAAAAGTCAGTGAGTCGCGCTCAGCAACCTTAGAGTTAAGATTTTTTATAATCTCATCAAACTTCAAAAAATGATTAATCACTGACTGATGGAAGGCGCCAGCTGACGAACCATAAATGAAGAAAAAGGGGGGAAAAAATGAAAAAAAAAAAAATGCCCTCAGTTGAATTTCCTCACTTGGCTGCAAAATCTACATGCAAAATCTATAAACGCAATTTTAGATATAGAGTTATAATATCGCAAAGATTTTGGGAAATGTCATGAGATCAATAACAAGCTTCGATTATGTGGGATCGTAACCAACTAATACCTTTGTCACACAGAACTCGTTCTCACCTCGTTCCGAAAATTGTTGCCAAACGAACTTAGACTGTGTTCGAACGGAGTGGACATAGTGCAAACTTTTCACGATCTGTTTACGAACTTCATGGACCGGCTAGGACGGGAAGGGTGCTCTAGAACTTGAAGCCTGCGTGACATCGTACTTAACCGAGATAGACGTACTACAAATGAAACTGCTGTGCTGTAATCCTATTATGGATTTGTTTCGAACTGGTGCAGTCGAGCATAAATTTGCGGTGCGTGAAGGGGGTCAGAAAGATGTTTCGAGATGTTCAGGGGCACCTTTACCAAACTTCTTCTTCAGCTTCTTGAAACGGGTTCTACAGCTACTGCGGACGAGACATAAACGAGATGGACGTATTCATTACTTTTTATGAACGTACCAGGATCGTATTCTAGGCATTACGACACCAAAAATTACACGTTCTACCCCGACCCCAAACCATCTTACGATTTTGCTACGACTGGGTCAATCTCCGAGCAGAGTTGTCGTTCGTTACCTCACATACATCTCTGCGATGGGCTAAATGACAAGAATCTTGTCAAACCGAGGAAAACATGTTTTGTTACTGTTTAACTGTTTCATGTGTAACATGATAAAGTAGACAAAGCAAATATGATTCCAGATGCATTATAGGTGCATTTAAATTGATGAATTTACCTGTATACAATGGAACTATTTTTTCGAGTTTCTTCACTGATCAGATTCCTACGCCAATTGTAAACCGAATGGCTGCGCCCACGAATGAAGACAAGTTAAACAAAATTATACAGTCCTGTGACAGTTTCGACAAACCGATGGATCTAAGTTTGTAACATCAAAGAAGAGATTGTCGTCCTTTAAAACACATTTTAGCTTTTCAGAAAACCCCTCTTTTCCACATTTTCTCCCACTAAGTTTGATTGGCCGTATGCTGTTTGAACAGCAAACAAAACAATCGATACATCTTTCTTTCACCGGCGTTTGTGTCGCCATTTGGGGTTATGGTCATGTGACGGAAAATCTCGCGAGAGGACGGACTACTTTCTAAGCCCACTACAGAGGTGAATGTGAATGAACCGGAGTGCAAGAGAGTGTGACTGGGTAAGACGTTTTAAGAACTACTTTGGTGTGACGTGGGCTTAAGTACGATGACGTCATACATGATCTCATAAAAAAAATAGACGGGGTTATCGATCGCAAAGCGACCTACTCGTTATTCAAATGCCACATTTTCCACCTGTTTACTGCATGTGACCCTCTAGTTTCTTTCAATTGCAGAGACAAGAAATATGAGACAGTATTTTTAACCAGTGATCAACTACAATTTTATTTCGCAGAAAACAAATCTTAGAAGTCCTCCTCAAGTTGTAACATAACGAACCGATCCTTTGAAGTCTTTCATGACCAATAGTAGCCTATTTGTGCAAACTGAGGACCAAGATCAGATTTTTACAGAACCTTCAGTCTGATCTTGGGTCTAGATCTATATATTCTGCTATTCAGAAAGATTTTCTCACCAAACCAGCCTTTAAAGTGAAATATTCTGGCCTTAAGAAGTGACTTAAGCAACCTATTTTTAATTTTCAGTCACTATAAAGGCCCAGTAGCTGGCCTTAAAGTGCGTGCAAATTTTCAATCAACCAATTAAAAGTATGGAAATTATTGTGAAGATGACAAACTGTTATTGTACAGTCAGTCCAAGTGTCAGTCCCTGGCAGAAAAGTGAATTTTGAAGCGGGTAAAAAGTAAACAAAAGATAGAACGACTTGGCAACTTTTTACCTGGTTTTAAAATTCCCCTTTTCTGCCAGTGACTAACACTTGGACGGACTTCATAAAAATTTCTATACTTTTAAATAGTATGGTCAAAATATAAGACTAGCCCAAAAAGAAAGCCTTTGCATGCCACAAATTCAGTTTTTAAGGAAAGAAAACCTTGCATTTTCTCTTTTACCCACAACGTTTCCAAATGTCTTCTTCAAGGTCGTTAAATGGTTAAAACATGGGACTAGTTATCAAATGGAGGTTAAACCTGAGGTAAGGAAAAAGTTGGACGAAGACAAAACCATAACAATTTTGACACGCGGAAATAATTATTTATTTTGAGAATTTTTTTTTTTCTTCATTCTTCACAATGTTCTAGGCGGTGTCCTAAGTTACAAAGGCTATAAAACAGAATATGTGATGTTGGTAAGGACCCCGTTCACATACGTAATTTGGGCGTTTCGATGTTACCAAGACGAAGTCTTGACCCCTCCCCTTGTCCCACACAAATGTAATAAATAGTTGGATCTACCTACTAAACTGGGTAACCTGAAAACAGATACGATAAAACGAATTGGGCGAGGCTCCGGGAAAAGGGGATTTAGTGCACATACGCAATGTATCATGCTAAACAAGCCGTCACATAATCTTAAACGATTTTTTCTGAAAACCGACTAATTAATTAGGCAGAATGGTCCTTTGACATGCAGAAATTTACCAACAGTAAAAAAGGTTCGATTCCGCAGGCTGTCGAGGATATATACTGTTCGCAGATGCATGAAAGGATTTAAACGCAGACTGCTAATTATCATTCACGTGCAAAGATAGTACTGCAGAGACCCAAGACATACGTGACTATGCGAGTTGCCACCGTATTGTGGCTGAAATAACGTTGAAAGTAGCGTAAAGCACCATTCAATCAATCACTCGAACTATTTCAACTTTTATCACATAGTCCCGAGATTGAATGATCTTGAAGAATAATTCTTTTAAAAACATTGTGGAAAAAGAAGAAAAGGCTGGTAACCAGCATTTTCTCCTTTTCCCACACCGTTTTCTATCCTATCAAGGACGGATACTATCCTATGACCTACATTTGATTTGTCGTCTGCAAATGCTTTCAATTTAGACGAGTCATCTATTTGAGCGAGTCGAACACTTAGCGGGCTGAACAAAACGTGCAGTCTGATCTTTGATCTACACTGTCCGTTTAGCTGAAACATTCTGAACAAGAGCAACCTTATAATTGCAATTATTTCGGTCTACGTTCCAGCCTGAAAGTGTCTGTTGGCTTTAATCGGCGCTCTACAGGTTTAAAACATGTATTCTACCCAAAAATAGAATTGTAAATCACAAAAACATGTCGTCTGCTAATTCGTAGCGACATAAGTTTGATCTTGTATATGTATCTTTTATTTCTGATTCAAGTTTTTTCGCCCTTTTCCCGCTATGTTTTGTTTGTATTGTCTTTAACGCCACTTAAAAATTAACAGTATTTCATTTATAAATGGCAACGGCTAGCACACGTCCATGCTTTCCTGGAGTTTCTGTTAACCACTACTTCGCAATAACCATCGTCAAAACGATGATCAGTGGTGAGAGAGGAATGAATCCTGTCGCAATGACTATCATCAACTCGCAGGGAGCATTTTCTCCTTTTCCCTCAATGTTTTTATAATCCCTTCTTCCTCAGTGTCGTTAATTCAGATATTATGCATATCCGAGATCAATCCGCCCATTACCTGAATACACGCGATGTTATTGTATATGATCATCAATTCAGAGATCCTGTATATTGTACAATTTATCGAAATGTAATATTAAACATTAGTGACTTAACGTGTGATAATCATACCCTCACCTCAGTTGGCTTGTTCAGTACTTCCTTTACACAGTCGGACAGACGGTTCTCGAACCCCGCCTCTACAGCTGAGGAACTCAAGCTTGTAAAACAGTAGCACAGAGGCATCCTTATGTTTTGTGTTAATCGTATAAATTATGATAGAGTGACCTCCCTTTTCTCTCCTTAATTTTGACCTTGATCTATTTTTGAAACAGGACAGCCACGTGTGCACGTGGCCTCTTTAAAGTCGCAAGAGAGAGGGGTTAGATAGACAGAGAGAGAGGATTTGATAGACATTTTGATCGAGAGAGAGAGAGGATAAAGAGAGAAATATGCGAAGAGAGAGAAGGAGAGGCAGGCGGGGGCTTCTTATCGTTTTCATCTGCTTTTTCAAAGTAGAATTCACATTTAGATCTGATAAGAAGCTATGTTACTGAGATTACTTCTTTACGTCATCAAGAAGGTTATAGATCTATAACTAAAGCTTTATCACAGTGTAAACTTATACATGTGTATAAATGTCTTAAATCCTTAACCCTTTAGCAGACGACAAAATATTAGCCTTGTCCTCATTGAAAGCATTTGCAGACGACAATGTGGTTCAAATGCTGCATCTTTTTTCCTTTTAAAGGGTAGAAAACATTGTGGGAAAAGGAGAAAATGCTAGTTACCAGTATTTGCTCCTTTTCCCGCAATGTTTTTAAAAGAAGGCTTCTTTCCCAGGGTCGTTAAAAAGCGGCATTGTGCGGTAAAGGATTAAGAAACTGTTCGCTGATTGGCTTAGATGGATTCCGATTTATTAACAGCTGGCGTTATACCTGTGTAGGTCAACCCAATATTCCTTTTTATCTGCAAGTTCCTGGGATGTCTCGTGCTGTTAAAAGATATTTTGTAGTATTTGCCTTGATTAAACATTTACATAACTGATCTAATGCTATGAGGGATACTCTGTGAAAATGCTACATAAAGGTTTAATGCATCTGCAAAAAGTATCGACTCATGTCAGCTGACCTAGGTCGAAAGGTATTGCAGTATATCAATGGTGCATTTTACCTCATGATTCAGTCTGGTTTTACACCATATACGAGGGTTGTCCCAAGACTTCGTGACAAATCCTATAAACGGGCTATTTTTAGCGTCAGGACATTCCTTTTCACATATATTATCTATGAAGATGTTATTTCACTTTGTATTAAGTCTTTAACGAAATATTAGCTTTACTTTTACTTCAAATCTGCATAATTGATGAGGAAGTGTCATTTACCAGCGCACGTCAATTTATCCTTACATGTTTTAGTATGAACGCAGGTCATGCACAGATATTTTCAATATTAAATTTTGCTGTTTATCTCTGCTAAATATCACATGGACCTATTTTTCTGATACTTTGGTGTCATCACAGAAAATTTGAATGTGATCACTTAAACGACGGACAGTATACAGACAAACGAAAACGATCGGTAAAAAATAGGAAATTTGAAATGACGACGTCAGAAGATCTCAGAGCGCAGCAGTCAGTTATAAAATTTTGTGTCGATCTCGGAATGACACCCGTCCGTACTATAAAACAAATGTGTCGTCCTGAAAACCTTTCTCGGACACTGGGCTACAATTGTATGACAGGAAAAGACGCCAGGAAAAAGAGAAAGCACGAAATGAAAGGCTGATTTCTGTAAATGAAGAATCGTGTGATTTGGTAAAGAGATGCATTTTCGCAGATCGGAGACTAACAGTCAAGAGAGATATCATCGTCACCGCCATTTCAAGGTCTTATATCCACAGAATACTGATGGACAGACTGAGCATGCCACGCTTCTGTGTGAGATGGGTTCAACGTCTGCTGTCTGGTTTGAATTTCATGGAGAATGCTTTGAAAAAGGGCACGTAAACTTAACATTGACGCCGTTATTGACACCTGAAGTGGGCCGCAGCGTGTGCGGTTGTTGTGGTATTTATTCTACAGTTTTCTTATTTGTAAAGATTTTTGTGTGATTTTGTATCTATATGTTTGGATTACATAAATGAAAAACATATTTGAAAATTGCATCTGTAGTGTTTCATGTTCTTTTGTAAATGAAACTGTCACGGAGTTTTGGGACAACCCTCGTAGATCCATGTTATGTAACGACTTGCTTGGAATGACGTATTATGAAGATTCATTTACCTTCTCACACAAACCAACTGTAAATGTACTAATACGCAGTAGAAACATCAACACAGGATATGTACGAGTACTCAAGTCTTTACAAGACGACAAATTTTTAGACTTGTCCATATTGATAGAATTTTGCAGACGACAAATTAAATTTGGATCAAAAGATGGGATTTGTGTTTGAAACAACAGAAAATATTGCGTGAAAAGGAAGATTCGCTGGTTACTTGCATGATCTCCTTTTTCCGACATTGTTTTCGAAAGCCTTTTTCCTCATGGTCCTTAAAACTCGGGATAGTGCGAGAAAGGGTTAAAGAATATCAAGCACACACACAATAATTCTATAGGGTTAATAAAAAAACTTGTGATTGAAAAAAAGCGGTTACTTCTTACGAGCTTATTCCCTTTTCCCCTTTAGTGTTCTCAATAAATAAATAAATAAATACTGAATAAACTTTACGGAACTCGGCATAAAGAAGAAAACCCTCATTAAATTTTTACAGCTCTTAGTCATCTTAGAACAACTCGATCTACCGTTAAAAAAAAAACGGAGGCATTTCTTTTCCAAATGAAATTCAGTGCCGTCTGGGTTTTTTTTTTTTAAAGAAATGATACGTCTTTTTCAAGCAATACGCCTCTGCAATACGACGTTCCCTTACTGATTAAAATGCTAAAAATGTATTGATCTCAATCGAAGGCCCTGGTCTCACTTAGACCAAAGTTTATAAAGACGTTACTAAGCTCTAAAAAATTGACAAACGATTCATCAACCATTCTTAAGAATATTCTCGGTCTTGTTCTCCAAAATTTTCCAAATTTGAAAGTAACACACCTTCTGATTGGCTAAACCATTTGGTTTAGCCAATCAGAAGTTGTGTTACTTTCAAACTTGGAAAATCTTGAAGAATAAGTCCAAGAACGTTCTTAAGAATGGTTGGTGAATACGGAACCGGGGCGAAATGCAGGAAAATAAGCAGTATTCAAGATGGTTCGTCGTCTTCCCTACGTCTTTGCTAGGATGTCATTACGTCATGCACGGCCAATCTAAGTTTTGTCGCGCTCTTGATCAAGCCAGCAATACGGCAACTGCATTTGAGCCATGCTCTGTGAAAATGGCGCTTAATGCATCTGCGAAAAGTATCGACCCAGGTCAGCCTGCTCAGTCCGCGCAGGCTGACCTGGGCCGAAACTTTTCGCTATTGGTCAATTTTCTGTATGTCCAAGGACTAGTTTAACCCTTTACCACACAATCCCGACTTTTAACGACCCTGAGAAAGAAGCCTTTTGAAAACATTGTGGGAAAAGGAGAAAATGCTGGTAACCAGCATTTTCTCCTTTTCCCACAATGTTTGCTACCCTTCCAAAAACAATTGTCAGTTTTTCAGTCACATTTATTTTGTCGTCTGCAATTCTTTTCAATTTGGACTAATCTAAAATTTTGTCGTTTGGTAAAGAGTTAACTAATGTTTAAGTCGATTATTAAAACAAGTGGCTCTTATGGATCCAAAACGTTGTTACGACTTGCTGGGTATAATGGAGATGCATATCCCCTTTTTTCCAGGGCATGGCTCATTTTTATTCCATTGTAAGACCTCTTAGATCGCAAGTTACGCACTCACTGCGCGTCCGCTAAGTTCTCATTACTCTTTTCGTTATCTTACAAATTCAAGCATACGCAGACGGCATTATCATTCGTTTTGCAAGTTTTCTTGAAAGCACAGTGTAATCCGTCTGTTCAATAATGATAAGGTTTGTACCAAGTCATAGACCGTTTGAAGTTCATGCCCTGTCAGTACTACGTCAATGCCGTCATTTTCAAGTTTTTGTTCAGGCATCATTTGTGTCCGCATTCGATCACATTCTCGCTGTTTTCAGAACATGTTCAAAATTCATCCGCGTCGACTAAGACCATAAAGATCGCATGTAGTCTTTAGCTGTTTCTATTGTCTTCGTTCTACGCTGTAAACCTTTCATCTGCGTCGGTCCGGATTTAACATGTTTAAAAACGAGTGAAATGAAACTTTCAAGTGGATAGTAAAACCACAACATGTGCTATTTCACAGGTATTTTTAAGAGAAAAATATCTCCTTATCGGACGGTGTAGATCCAAGATCAGACTGCACGTTCGTTGCAGTCTGATCCCGATCTACACTGTCCGCGAAATGTCCTTGAGTCACGCTTGGCAGTCTAAGGACTAAATTGACGAAGTGAGAACTTGGTCTAGTGTGACTGGGGTTAAACAAAGATCTTTGGTCTTCTGTTTTTGCGATTATGTAAGCTTAGAGATGAATATTGGCACTCAGGGGCTTTTTAGATTTGTGAGACAGTTTTGCTCCGCATATCTTTACTGTGTCCATTAGAATGGAAACGATATCTCATTGACCATAAATAATGCCATAACGCTGAGTATTTGACAATCATTGCACACTCTATAAGCCTCCAATTGATAAAATAATAATAATAAAAAAACATATAACACTTCAGCTGCTTAGCACGACTTTGTTGGCTTTTGCGGACAAGATCGGACTTCACAGAATGCGCAGTCTGAACTTGGATCTACATTGTCCGATGCAATGAGATTTCTCCGAGGAGCAAATTTTTTTTAAATCATGAACTATTAGTTTTCAATATTGGCTAGAAAATTTTCAGTTTAATTTATTTAACAGCTTAAGGGTTAATAATCACTGCGATTTTATGTTTCCCCTGTGGTGTGTATGTTTCACTCCAAATGCTTTGGACTCATGTATACACTGTAAAACTGACTTAACTCTTTCCCAAACAAGCCCTGGTTTTCACGTGTCTGCAGTAGACGTCTTTTGAAAACACTGTGGGAAAAGGAGAAATTGCTCGTAACGAGCAATTTCTTCTTTTCCCACAGTGTTTTCTACCCTTTTTGAGACCTTTCTGCCATTTTCATCAAATTTAAAATTGGCGTCTGCAAACTCTTTCAATTTGGACCAGTCTAAAATTCTTCGTTTGGGAAAGACTTAACTCTTTATCAAACGACAAGGTTTTGGACTAGTACAAATCCAACGTGATTGCAGACAACAGATTGAAGGTGGCTTACATAGAGGAAACTGTCACTTAAAGGGTAGAAAACATTGTAGAAAAAGGAGAAAATGCTGATTATCAGCATTTTCTTCTTTAGCCACCATCATAAATACAAATTCCGTTGCGTTGTGTTTATAGAGCCGGATTCACCTGAGTAGTATAGGAGGGTAGACCTCGGACAAAAACCGTTTTGTCCGAGGTCTACCCTCCCTGAGTGCCATTTTGTCCGAGGTCTACCCTCCCTGAGTGCCATTTTGTCCGAGGTCTACCCTCCCGGGGAGGCAAAAGACCGGTCAAAATATCAAACCGGAAGTAGATGTCCGCTTTTTCTGCCCCCCCATGCCACGGTCAGAGCCCCTTTTTAACTATCTCTGTGAAAAGGGGTCTTAATGCATCTGCGCGCACGCGCGCACGGATCGTAATGATATGGTTCGGCAGAGACTATCGTTGGACTTAGTCTTTTTTCTTCATCGGAGATAGATGTTCACCATCTTTGACGCGACTGGGGGTCCTTTTTTTAAACCATGGTCTGTGAAAAGGGGTCTTAATGCATCTACGCGCACGCGCGCACGGATCGTAATGATATGGTTCGGCAGAGACTATCGTTGGACTTAGTCTTTTTTCTTCATCGGAGATAGATGTTCACCATCTTTGACGCGGCAGGGATCCTTTTTTAAACCGTGGTCTGTGAAAAGGGGTCTTAATGCATCTGCGCGCACGTGCACGGATCGTAATGATATGGTTCGGCAGAGACTATCGTTGGACTTACTCTCAAAAAGACCGGTCAAATTGTCAAAACGGTGGTAGATGTTCACCATTTTGACGCGGCAGGGGTCCTTTTTTTAACCATGGTCTGTGAAAAGGGGACTTAATGCATCTGCACGCACGCGCACGGGTCGTAATGATATGGTCAGGCAGACACTATCGTTTGACTTAGGCTTTTCTCTGTCATCGTTGGACTTAGTCTTTTTTCTCCGTCTTCGTTCGCCTCAATCTTTCTCTATTACCGTTGGACTTAGTCTTTTTTCCCACGATATGGGTTATTTCCCCCTCCTCAGCTTGGCTCAGGCAAATACCATCGTTGGACTTAGTCTTTTTTTCCGTCTTTTGTTCGCCTTAGCCTTTCTCTATCACCGTTGAACTTAGTCTTTTTTCCGTCTTTTGTTCGTCTCAATCTTTCTCTATCACCGTTGGACTTAGTCTTTTTTCCACGATATGGGTTATTTCCCCCTCCTCAGCTTGGCTCAGGCAGAGAGTATCGTTGGACTTAGTCTTTTTTCTCCGTCTTCGTTCGCCTCAATCTTTCTCTATTACCGTTGGACTTAGTCTTTTTTTCCCACGATATGGGTTATTTTCCCCTTCCTCAGCTTGGCTCAGGCAAATACCATCGTTGGACTTAGTCTTTTTTTCCGTCTTTTATTCGCCTCAGCCTTTCTCTATCACCGTTGAACTTAGTCTTTTTTCCGTCTTTTGTTCGTCTCAATCTTTCTCTACAGTCGTTGGACTTAGTCTTTTTTGAGTTGTTCTTTGTCTCTATTACCGTTGGACTTAGTCTTTTTTCCACGATATGGGTTATTTCACCTCCTCACCCACCGTTGGACTTAGTCTTTTTTCCACGATATGGGTTATTTCACCTCCTCACGCTGGTTCAGGCAGAAAGTATCGTTGGACTTGGTCCTTTTTTCCGACTTTGTCCGCCTCAATCTTTCTCTATCATCATTGGACTTAGTCTTTTTCTTCGGCTCCTAGCTGTATGATCTTTAGATATCTGTCTGACGAACTCAGTCTTTTTTTTTAAAACTAGCTTTAGGGGATAAAGACCGTATTGTTTTGTAACTTGTCTATAAGATCTGAGAGCTGAGTTTATTTATAGCACTATTTTGTCGATTTGATTGAATTAGTCAGACAAGATTTGACACCTTTATGCTATATGCTATCTTCTGAGTTGGTCAGAGATGGTTTATAGTATAAATCCTTACCATACAAGCATCGTGTTGGGTTAACCTTGTTTGAGTTAATTCGAATTGGAGAATATCGTTTGGAATGTAACTCTTGGAATGTAACTCTTGGGATGGTACTCAGTCGTAAAATTGACAAGTCTCGAAGATAGGACTTTCTGGAATGAATGTTAGCTCTGAAAAGAGCTGTTTTTATCATTCTCTGGATTGGAATTAAATTAATCATTCGAGCAAGTTAATTCCAAAATCAGAGAAAGATAGAGGATTCTAAACCTCTTCATCATCAACTCATTGGTTGGTTGATATCACAGACTCCCCAAAGATTGGATCATCAGTTGGCATAACCCAAAGATCGGGGTAGAAATTAGGTGCTGGGTTCTGGGTATAGGGGTTATACCCTTGTCTTGCAGAGAACTCAGCCGACGTCTTTGTCTTTTGGCGTTTTCTCTTCTCCTCATTCCTTCGACTTTTAGCAAATAGTCCACAGCAGAATCTGAACAAACCCATCGTGGAAATGAAATGGCATATAGAGAAATTTGCTGGTTTTATAGCTTGGTGGAGGGTTTGACCTACTTTTCGTCTTGAAATTAAGAGTACGAACGTGGGCGAGACCATGTAGATAGAATATAATGTACTATATGATCTATCTACATTTTTTCCAAGACTGATATTTTGTGGAGGAATTATCTTTGTGGAAAAAAGAATGAAAAAACACCATTTAAACAGTATAACTTTTATTTGAACAGAACTGAACAATGAACTGAGCAATGAACATATTTACAACAAACACATAGATAAAAGAACTATTATACATTTATATACTATTTGTGGGGAAAAAGTCTCTGAGCTTTATTGAATAGAATTCCATACTGCTGATTGAACCATAACACTACATCTCGATCGTTTCGTCGATGTTCCGTTGAGAGGAATTTCTGTTGAAGATATTTCTGTATGTTGTATCCTCTGGCGGCAGCATCCAATACGAAGATACAGTAAAATCCGCAAACTTTTCCCTGTGGACTCTGAAGAGTTTGTCGATTGTATCTCCACGAATAAGAATGATTGTCTAAAAAGTTAATGATTTCTGGCTCAAGTGGTGGTAGTCCGTAGGGATCAAAGTATAGTACATCACCATTATTGTTGAATATCACGGCTACCCAATGTTCTCCTGGACCGGTTGATTTCTCTGTGTTCACAATGTGGGCTTTCACATGATCCGGTTTTTGTCGAGGTAAGTGATCTTTTGCACAGACTTTTGCCTGTAGATTTTTTATCCACGTTCCATGATCCAATATGTATTGAATTTCAGAAGTATACATTTTTCTAATCACTTTCTTCCCAGGATTGTTTTACTTTGTCACACCAGTATTGTAACCACGACTCCGTGAATTCAGATAAAATGTTTTGTTTTATATTTCGCCATAATCTGTAGGCTTCCACATAGTCACTTTCATCGAGTTTCATTTCTATGAGTTAAGGATACCATTTTTCCATGATTTCGTATGGATTTAATTCCATCATGGCTTTTTCTATGAACATATCTGTATGTTCTTGTCTATCCTTGAATAAACACAGTTCATGCTGTGTTTGACTGGGATGATCCACTTGACATCCGTAACACTGGTTGGTAACTTCACTGACAATAAGATTTTTTAATTTTTCAGTCATATGTTTTTCGAAGCTGTTGTGAATGTCATTTTTCCGAGTAGAGATGCACTTCGACACAGAATATTTCACTTTTTCTGCTTCTTCTCTAAGTGTTATAGCAAATCTGAGTCCCAACATTGTTTTTTAGTTCTTTAGTCCTGTAGATAGTCCTGAAAAGGGCTGTTTTTCAATAGTCCTGAAAAGAACTGTCGTTTTCGATATTATATTCCTTAGTCCTGAAAAGGACTGTTTTTTTTGTGAAAGCTATCTTTTTGATCAGAGAGTTTCTGTTGGTTTTTCCAGGCTTAATAATCTGTGATAACTTCTCTCAAACTGTTGATTTCAATCTGATTGTCAAATTCAGCAAAGACAATAACGTTGATAGCTGCTGCCAGAGCTTGACCAAACTGAAGTTCAATTCGAAGATTTCCAGTTTTTATAGGATGAAGTTGTCCTTCTTCACTACCTTGATCCGCTGTCAAATCGTATCCCCACAAACAGTATCCACCAACATAGTCTTCTTTACCAATATTAAATGATTTATTAAGTGCTAAAGATGAGTTAGCCTGATACAATGATAGAAAGGATTTCAAATACAATCCTGCTTCAAAGTTAGGTTCAAAGGGTCTGTTATGAATACTGTGACCATTACATGATACATCAATTTTTGACAGATTAAAATGTTGAAAGAAAAATGGATTTCTGTTATAAGCCCCATTATAATCAGTATTTGCTACCATTGCAATGAAAATGCGTTTTGGAAGTTGTCCTTGAAACAGATGATCTTCAACTTTAGACTGAAGACCTGTAGAAATGGTAAAAGTTTTTACTTCAACCCTGCGAATAGGAATTTTCATGTTTTGCTGAGCAATAACATGATTTAGATCATTTGCAACAACAGGCAACAATTCGACATTTCGCACATGAAGACTGACTGTTTCCAGTACAATTTTTGGATCTGGTGCACCAGTACCTCCTGTGAGACAAAAGTTTAGCGAAGACCTGTTTAATCTAAGTCTGATTTCAATACCATTGGGTAAATATTTTTCTTGTTGAAACAGATCAAGATGCAAACGTCCAAAAAGTTCGGCGGTTCTACTTCGTTCAATTTCACGCATTCTAGCTTGTAAACCTTCATTAGTTCCATCATGGTTGAGTGAATTGAAATGAGCAGAGGTGTCTTCAATCCAAAGATTACCAGCTTTCAAATGCGTAGTCTTGCTGTCAGAATTATATGACATAAGATTTTCGATATATGCTCTGTATGGATAGGTATCTGAATTGCTGGTGATTAGTTTATTATTTAGATACAAATCGACACTGCTAAACAAACTGTGCAGGAAGTTGTTTACAGGGGCCACATTTGCATTGACATCTAAATCAGCACCGTCAGCTTGAACGACTTTGTATTTGACATACAAATACGATTGTGACAGATCTGTCCAATGTTCAGTTTGAGGTGGTATGATGAATTCTATCGGTGCATTGTTTGCCAAAGATGATATTGGGAAATGTTCAATCCATTGACTTTCTTGCATCGTTGTCATTGTAGGTGGTACAGAAAGAACATCAAGTTCTGACTTACTGCATTCACAAGAACCGTTTTGCATCATTTTTATATAATTCAAGTAAATGAATTCAATATATTAATCCAATATATTAATCAAAGATATCAAGAGGTCGTCTGTCTCTTTGCCTTATGATCTTACCACTGCGAAGGCGGTAGGGGGAATGACGTGGTTTTCGTGATTTTCTTTTATTTATCCCTGGTATTACCTTTTCTGCTAGATCATGAATGGCTTGTTTTCCCCTTGAAATTACAACTTTTTTGGGGTTTTTGCCACGTAAAAGGATATCTTCTACTACACCTATTCCTTGTTTGATTCCTTCTTTTTTCACAGCATTAAAACCAGATTTAATCAACGGTTTAAGCAATGGAGTCACTACTTTAATTGCCGATTTAAATAGCGAACCTAACCCATAGCCATACTGATGTTTTACACCACGATAAACTGGTAGCATTTTTTAAATGATTTTCAATGATTGTCAGTTAAACGTTGCCTGAAATGTAACTTCACTATTGTCTTACCAGTAATGAAATGAACCGGTATACCTAAATCCCCTGTTATTTGAATGTGAATATGATCGAAATCGGATTTCGAAACGGGAATATAATGCGGTATTGTAATTTCATGATTGGTATGTTGAGAACCATAACCATTTTCAATCAAATCGGATGTTTTGAAAGGCAGAACACGAAGTATGGGAGCAAGTGTATCACCCACTATAGTGTGTTCAGCAATATCTGAATAAATATACAGATGATTGTAGCCAGCATCAATGTTTGGATTATATTTAAAGTATTTGAAAATATTTTTACCCTGAAAAAATGTATCATGTTTGAATTCTGGTGATCCACCCAGTTTTAAAAACAGGGATGGATGTAATTTGATCCCTGTTTTTATAATATTATTAAATATAATTTTCGGACGTTTGGTTGAAGATGAATAAGTGATGAACACACCCGACGAATCCTTACGAAGAGCAGGACCTATAGTGGATTGAATCACATCATTGATCGTCTCTATAAGATGTTCAGGTGAAACGTAACTCCCGGCTGGAAAGGAAAATCGAATTGCCCATTTTATTATATCATTTCCACTATTTCGTCTTAATGGAATTATTTGTATATTATCTCCTCTTTTGTCTATCTGTGATATTAATTTGACTAATTCGTTATCCGTTGTTGTAAGATCGAACTCTGCTTCTTCTGCACTTATGTTTAAGAACTGAGAGGGAGTAATAAGTTGAACTAGTGCGACTTCCCAAGTTTCCTTGTCAATATGAACTGTCTTTGGTAAATGAACCTTAAAACAACATTGGGTGTTGTTCGGATAAAGGTCCATGGAACTATCACTGGGTAGAGTGAGATAAAACGAATTCATTTTTTACTATCAATCCACCCTGACTGCTTTTGTTCTGATCTGCTGAATTTTAACCCTGGTGATGGAAGAATATATCCAAGTGAGCTGCTTAACAGGATCAGCCACAATTCACGATCTTGACTTTGAATACTTAAATGTACTATTGAGGTTGCAATAATTGCATAAATGACTAAAATCTGTGAAATATAGGTAAACTGATTCTTTGGGACACGATTTCCACAACAATTGTAGTTCTTACTGATACTACTACTACTACTGCTATCGAAGTTTTCTATTCCGAACTTTTCTTCTATTCCAGACTTTTCTGTTCCACACTCAATGTTTGACTGTGGATTCATTATGAATGTGGTGACTTTTTATAACTTTTTCTTAAGTTATAAGATTTTTTTTTTTAATAAGAAAAGATGTTTTCACAACACCAAAATAGGATTACACCAAACAGGATTACACCAAATAGGATTCTGGTATCCAACTTTGAAATTTTTTTGGATAACCTTTCCAGTTGACTTTTATTTCTTTGATTAATTTTTTACCCTTACGTCTTGTACGTCTATCAAGAACTGAGTCAATTTCATAAATATCATCATCTTTTATTAATTGAAGTTCATATTCATAATAAGTTCCCAAAATCTGTTCTCCCAGTAGATCTTTTACTTTATAGGTAATAGGCGAAAATGTTTTGTTGACATGACTGATTTCAAATATTTCTTGCGTCCAATTTGGTAAATAACCCTTATCAAATGTACGTTTTGTTTTATTGATTCGAACATGATCTCCAATTTTGAATTTCGGCTTTTTTGTCATTACATTTGTCGGTAATTGAGGATACAGATTTCTTGAAATCTCTGCCTCATTGGATTTTGTTACCATTACAGGAGATGTTTTTATACTTCTGTGAAAAGTATGGTTGTAATTCTTAACTAAAGAATTCAATACGTCAATGTAACGTCTTGTTTTCTTGTACGTAAAGTATTTCCACATTCTCGTTTTCAAAGTTCGTTGAAATCTTTCAACAATGCTTGCTTTTGTCTCTGGGTTTTCAGTGGTGAAAAAATGAATCTGATTCTTTTTCAAGTAGTCTTGAAACGATTTGTTTTTGAATTCCGAACCTTTGTCTGTTTGAAGCGCTAAAGGTTTTCGTTTTGATTTCTGAACGATAGATTGAAATGCTTTGATTAAAGTTTTACCCGTTTTGTCTGGAATAGGGATAACCCATGAAAATCTCGAAAACACATCAATCACACAAAGTAAATATTTCTTGTTATTATTTTGTTTTGCTAAATGTTGCATGTTAGCCAAATCAGCCTGCCATTGATAATCTATACCACCTACAATAGTTTTTCGTCTTTTGAAACGACGACGAATCGGTTTGTGTAAGGTGTAGGTGGATTCACCCTGTAACCATTCTTGAACATCTTTGTATCTTATTCCTTTCAAAACAGATTTCGCAGCGTGATACAATTGCTTTACTCCACTAAATGCAACAGTACTTTTAGGATCATAAAACAACTTTCTTAACACGTAATCAAGTTTTGACTTTACCATGCCTCCCATGACTGAAGTGTTTTACGGCTCGGAGTCTTTTTTATAGACTTTGGGGGAGTTAGCAGTTCTTTAACATAGAATTGCTTCAATCGTTCTCTTTCTTCAGGTTTCATGTATGGAGATTTTTCTTTTATTCTTTTCATACTTCTTTTTATAGGAGTTAGCTTAGTACTTTTTCGTACACTTTTTGGTGTGTGAAATAAGTTATCGGAATCTCCATAGGATTCTGCATGGGAATCTTCATCTTCGCTCAATGATTTACTCGGTGATTTATCATGGACTTTTTGTATCCATTTCCATCTGTTCAAATTGCCAATAACTTCTTGAGGTATATTACTTTCATGTAATGCCTTTGAAAATGTTTTCCATCCTCTGGGCTCGATACCTTTTCTTTGACGTATCGCATCATTGACAAGATCAATAATATTGGAACCATGAATGCGTGTACCTTTATATGACACCACCCCTTGTTCGTCCCAAGTTAAATTATCGTTGTCTTTTATCATACTCAAAAGTAACTCAGCTTTTCTTTTCATGGTTTTTGGTACACTTTGCAAAATTCGATCATATAAGACAACAGATTGCAGTCCAACAGATGCTGATCCCTGTACACTATCATCAGTTTTTGGAAGAAAATTGATCGAAGTTGGTTTTGTTTTCTGAAGCGAATTTTGTAACTTAATCAAAGTTTCGCCATATCTTTGAGCCTTTTCTGTTTCTGACAGATCGGTACTTTGTAAAATCTGACTCATATCTTGTCGAAGATGTGATGCATCTGCAACTTGTGGATTAGGTGGTAAACGAGGTTTTTGAGCTTGTTCGGCTTTCCATCGTTTCATATTTTCTAAGACCTGGAAAGGCACGATAACCATTTTTCTAACAGACATAATTTCTTATCTATAAGATTTTTTATCTACAAGATTTTTATCTATAAGATTTTTTTCATTGAAAATTTTTTTATCTACAAGGCTTTTAGAGCTCCTCCTATTCCTCCGATAACGGCTTTTCCTAACAAAGGTAATAATGCAGGTGCAAGCAATGAAAGAAATCCACCTTTTTGATTTAAAATTTGTTTTTTATCTTTTACAGAGACCGATTTTGAAGCTAAACGTCTGAGATGTTGTCGGCTTGAATACAACTTCTTCTTCTGATCTGGTGATAAATGTACATTGCCTTTTAAAACATTATGACAGCATTCCGATATACACCTTATCGCTTCTGAGGGTGAATCTTTGACAAGCTTTTTACGTATTTTTGGTGTAGCCTGTATCATGGCCATAACCATCGATCCGTGTTTTTTTTATCAGAGGTCTTTTCTTCATGTTGACTTTATCACTATTTCACATCAAATGAAAATAAAAGTTCCATGTCACTATCATTTATACCTGATGTTTTATCATACTGTCTTTTTTTTTACAAAAGAAAACTACGAATCGGAATCAGTGAGTTCTTCATCCTCGCTTTCTTCTACATCTGACCCTCTGTCGGGCAGAGGAATGGTTCTTCCACCACCAAGATGAATCAGACGGTTGTCATAGTCAACACGATATTTTCCTGTGTCAAGGTTATATTGGATTATATCCCCAAACAGTCGATCTTCTGCCTTTCTACCTTTTTTATATTTAGCTAATGTATTTGGAGACCATGAGGCGGATGGAATGGATTGAAACTTCAATTTTTTCCCTGGTTCTATAAATTGTGAATACTTTGTTCTGAGTTTTTGCATTCTTTCACTTAATAGTTCCTTTCTGGATTTCGGATAGCGTTGATGTTCTGAAATGCTGCTTCCTACAGGTCTTCGCATAGTAACAAATCTTTCATCAATTATAGGTGGTGAGGTGGTGGTTCTTTCATCAATCATAGGTGATGAGGTGGTAGTTCTTGCATCAATTATAGGTGGTGAGGTGATAGTTCTTGCATGCGTTTTCGGGGGTTTTCTCTTCTTTGGAGATTTTTTCTTCTTTGGAGACTTTTTCTTCCTTGGAGAATTTTTCTTCTTTGGAGATTTCCTCTTTCGCGGAGCACGTTTTCGAGGTTGCCTTTCACCCCCAAATTTCCTAACGGTTTTAGTTCCATCCCATCTCAGTAAACTTCTGATAATAACACCACCTAGAAATCCACCACCTCCAGGTTTTAAAATAATTCTACGTTTAATTTCCTCATCAATATTCGGATCTGCTAACTGCTCGATATCTGCTCTATGTTTTGTCATATACGTGGTGGTTTGTTTTGGTAATTTGATTTTATCTTCAATGATGTTTTGTGCTGCCAACGTAAACCATTTTAAAATTTCTTTTAATCCTGCTTTCAACACAGATTCTCTTTCATATCTATTGGTTTGTTGACTTAAATTTCGCAAAGCAGCTAAAATTGAAGTTGGTGTGGTTGGTAAAGCCATGTTTACTCACTGTCGCCTATTGATAGAATGACAATATAAATTAAAATGAAGTCATTTTTATTTTAAAAAAAAAATTGTGACGATTAAGCAGGGGAATAAACGGTTGGACCTCTTTCGTCTTCTTCATAACGATGAAATATATCTGTTCGCAGTCTTAATTCTTTATTTGTTCGTGAATGGAAATCGATGACAAGATATCCATGATCCACCGATGTAGCATCTTCATAAGCAGACAGTAAATGTGGGGCTTGCATTTGGTGAGCTAGTGTTTTAATCTGATTTTTATCTCGCTCATTTCGAAATAAAATCATGTATCTTGAATTAAGACTGATGGTTCGACTCGA
This sequence comes from Tridacna gigas, assembly GCA_945859785.2. Taxonomy (NCBI): domain Eukaryota; kingdom Metazoa; phylum Mollusca; class Bivalvia; order Cardiida; family Cardiidae; genus Tridacna; species Tridacna gigas. The sequence goes on from OX244029.2 coordinate 26,175,871, forward strand.
TTTCGATTGTTGAAACATATTTTGTGTGATATAAATCACGGTTGCATTACGGTGATGTCCTTTTCTTGTAAACCAAAGTTTAATTTTTTCCTCATCTTTTTCACCCAGCATATCATCAAAGACGATTAAATGCGGTATAGATACATCGCTGACAAGCTCGTTTTCATCGTCAGGAATTCCTTCCACGAATTTTATTAATTCAAACTGCGAATTGAATTTCTCATGCATAAGATTGTAAGCATACTGCCATTCTTTGTAACACCAGACAACTCTTTCAGGAACGATATTGAACAAATCTTCTCGATAGTCAATTAATTTATGAACAAAGACTGTCTTTCCACAACCACTCGGACCTGTGATGAAAATATTACAAGGATGTTGAAATAAAATAGCTTGTACATCCACCTCCATGATTTCTTTACTTTTCTCTTTAAGGATTAATAATAAAATGACAACATAAATAACGATGAAAGCATTTTTATTCAATCATTTCTTCAAAAAAAGATCAGTCTTGGAAATTGTAGATAGATCATAACATTCTATGTGAATGAATTTTTACAGTACGTTATGTTCTATCTACATGCTCACCTACCGTTCGTACTCTTAATTCAAAGACAAAAGCAGGTCAATCCCTCCACTAAGCTATAAAAATCCAGTGAACTTTTCCTATAATCATTCATCTCTCGTTTCTCGAGTAGTGCAAATAAATTATAAAGTATACCAAGACGAGAAAAAAATCAAATATGGAGCAGGTAATTTTTCAATTTTAAAAAAATCTTGCAGAGAGAGAAAAAACTTTTTTTTGGGCGATAGAAAAAATTTTTACGATTAAAAAAATCTTGCAGAGAGAAAAAACATTTTTATCGATAGAAAAATTTTTTCAAAAAATCTTACAGAGAAAAATTTTTTCAAATAAAAAATCTTACAGTCAAATTTTTTCGATAGAGAAAATTTTTTACGCTTAAAAATTTCGGATAAAAATTTTCGGATAAAAATTTTTTACAATTTAAAAAAAGTTTTGCAGATTAAAAACTAGGGTCGAATAAAACTAGGGAGGAATAAATCTAAGATCGGGTAAGTCTAGACGAACTGATTTCCGGGAAATGCCGGAAAAAAACCCACACTCAGATCATATAATCAGGCAATGTCTAAAGATCATACTGCTAGGAGCCAAAGAAAAGACTAAGCCCAACGGTGATAGAGAAAAGGTTGAGACGAACAAAAAACGGAAGAAAAGACTAAGTCCAACGGTGATAGAAAAAGATTAAGGCAAATAAAGACGGAAAAAGACTAAGCTCAACGATACTCTCTGTCTGACCCAGCGTAAGTAGGGAATATAGTCCATATCGTGGAAAAAAGACTAAGTTCAACGGTGATAGAGAAAGGCTGAGGCGAACAAAAGACGGAAAAAAGACTAAGTCCAACGATACTCTCTGTCTGACCCAGCGTAAGTAGGGAATATAGTCCATATCGTGGAAAAAAGACTAAGTTCAACGGTGATAGAGAAAGCCTGAGGCGAACGAAGACGGAGAAAAAAAGACTAAGTCCAACGATCCTCTCTGCCTGACCCAGCGTAAGTAGGGGATATAGTCCATATCGTGGAAAAAAGACTAAGTTCAACGGTGATAGAAGATTGAGGCGAATAAAGACGGAAAAAAAAGACTAAGTCCAACGATGATCTCTGCCTGAACCAGCATGAGGAGGGGAAAATAACCCATATCGTGGAAAAAAGACTAAGTTCAACGGTGATAGAGAAAGGCTGAGGCGAACAAAAGACGGAAAAAAGACTAAGTCCAACGATACTCTCTGTCTGACCCAGCGTAAGTAGGGAATATAGTCCATATCGTGGAAAAAAAGACTAAGTTCAACGGTGATAGAGAAAGCCTGAGGCGAACGAAGACGGAGAAAAAAGACTAAGTCCAACGATACTCTCTGCCTGACCCAGCGTAAGTAGGGGATATAGTCCATATCGTGGAAAAAAGACTAAGTTCAACGGTGGTAGAGAAAGATTGAGGCGAACGAAGACGGGAAAAAAAGACTAAGTCCAACGATGACAGAGAAAGACCAAACCGAGTGAAGATGGTGGCACATCTTCTTTTTCCCCGAGTCATTCTGTGGTGTCACACGTTTTCAATTCAAATTTTTGGCGGGAAAACGTCTCGGCCAATCAAAATGTAGGATCAACCCGAACAAAACATGGTGACACACCATTCTTTGCTAGGAATTCCACTTCCGGTTTACTCTTTTGTTTTTTACATTTTTGCAGTGGTGTGAGGAGGGGGGGCAGAAAAAGTGGACATCTACTTCCGGTTTGACATTTTGACCGGTCTTTTGCCTCCCCGGGAGGGTAGACCTCGGACAAAATGGCACTCAGGGAGGGTAGACCTCGGACAAAATGGCACTCAGGGAGGGTAGACCTCGGACAAAACGGTTTTTGTCCGAGGTCTACCCTCCTATACTACTCACCTGTCATGTTAGAATTAAAGTTACAGCGGCTCGATAGCACGGTGGTTAAGTCGCAATCTCTGGTTTTGATGGTCGAGAGGTCGATTCCGGCCGAAGGCCATGTTCTTCAAGCATTCCTGTCTTAAGGTAAACAGTCACGTCCTTATGATTTTTTTTTTTTTTTTGGAATCGCATTTTTAACCCCCTTCCACCTCTTCAAAAAAAAACCCCCCAAAAAACTAAATTGGTCTAAACCTGATTTAATTCCCCTTGAATTACATGTATCCAAGTATCGTATCTAATGGGTTTTCAGGAGACGATCATTCTCATGAACATAGTTGGTTGGTTGAATGGTGTTTAACATCGTTTTTAACGCTGTTATAGTTATATCGCGGCAGCAAGTGCGCCTAACCATGCTTTCCTGCAGTTTTTCTTTTAACAGTACTTTGCATGCTATTCTTTTCAAGCCATTTTCTGCTTCCTTTCATAACCATCGTCGAAAAAGCAGCGATGAAAGAGGAATGAATCCTGTCGCAATAACTATCATCAGTCCTCGGAAAGAAATTGGCTGAGCTGGGGATTCCAACCCGAGACCAATTTGTTTCAAGTTCTGTACGTTACCAACTAATCTACCGGGCTCAGCGTAAAAAATATGGATAATCATGGATAACCAACATGATTTAAGACCAAAGACAGGAATTTATATGAAAACATTGTGACAAAATAAGAAATTGCACACTAAATACATTGATCCAGGAGACGCACGGATAGCCGCACTGGCCGCCCCGATATCACTGAAGTAATGTTGAAAACGGCGCTGAACCCCCCAAGCAAACAAAGCCATCATAGATGCCCAGTCACGGGATATGAATTAACAACGCCTGGTAAAACAGAACGAAAATCAAACGATGTGAAAAGGCTTCGGTCTTTAACGATCATTCACTTCAATTCTAACGTAGAATAATTAAGTTCACTTGTATCAATTGTATGTTGATTACTCTTGGGAAAACAAAGCGAAAATCACGCTCTCATTTATGCAAATGGAAATTAATTTTTCGTTCACTGCAATAAGAATCTACGGTTGCCCAGTTTAGCCCTTGCACATTTTTTTCGACCTTTTATTTTGACCATTTATGCCGGTCTCCAGTATCTACATCCTCTGGAATTCTTTCTAAGTTCTCGGTGACTTTATGACCATCTGAATACACCAAAAATTCGACATGTTTTATGCAAAAGATGGTTTATTGCACCGGATGACATGGTCCATACTTTTTGCTATTTGTAAATTCTTTTGCATGTCAGTTGACCATTGACCATTCTGGTCGTTTATTAGACAAACTTGCTTTTATGGATTCATAATCATGTTATGGCTTGCTTGGTATCATCCACTACGGAGCTCATGTAATTTTAAGCCTCCCTCGTTCACCGAATAATCAGCATTTTCATGTATCACTTGTCTCTAAAGGGAAATCAATAACAATTTGTAACTTAAAACATCGTAAGAAAGAGACTGTTAAAGCGTTAGCAAATTTAAACAAAAGGGCCATGATGGCCCTAAAGTCGCTCACCTGAGTCTAGCACTTTTCAAAATTCAAGGGCAAATAACTCAGGACATACTACCCCAATCCCGCTCAAAAGGAACTCATCTGACATCTTATTGTCATACATATTCTGTTAAAATATGGTCAGGTTTGGTGTACATTATGTTAAAATGTGATTAGGTTTGAAGAAAAAATTAAGTGGCTAGAGTCTAAATGAAGTCAAATTCAGCAATTTTTCAAAATTCAAGGGCAAACAACTCTGGACATACTACTCCAATCACGCTCAAAGGAACTCATCGGACATCTTATTGTCAAATATATTCTCTTAAAATATGATTAGGTTTGGTGAAAAAGTAAAGGAGCTTAAGTGTAAACACAGCAAATTTAAGCGATTTTTCAAATTCAAGGACAAATAATTCTGGACGTACAGGAAAATCAAGGATCCAACAACATAGGGCAAACTTCCATCCAACGTCCATACTTCAAGGTATTTTGGTAGATGTCTACTAGACGATGCTAAATGCAAAATATTACAGTTCTAGCCCTTACGGTTCAGGACAAGATGATTTTTTAAGATTTCCTACTTTATCTCTTTGTAAAATCCTGAATGCCACAAAAGAAGGCCAATTTCATCCCTGGACCAAAATTTGTAGCATTTTGGTACAGATCCACTAGACAAAGCTACAACCCAAATATGAAAACTTTAGCCTTTACAGTTTGGGACAAAAAGATTAAAAAAAAAGATTTTTCTTCGTTATCTCTATGTAAAATCTGGGAACCCACAACATAGGGCTCATTATGACACTATGGTTATAATTTGAAGTCATTTAGAAGGGGTCCACCAGACAATGCTACATGCCATATATGAGAGCTCTAGCCCTTAAGGTTCGGGACAAGAAGATTTTTAAAGATTTCCTTCTTTATCTCTATGAAAATCCGTGACCCCACAACAAAGGGCCAATTTCCACACAAGTGCCATCATTTGAAGTATTTCGGTAGAGGTCCACTAGATGATGCTACATGCAAAATATGAAAGCTGTAGCCCTGAGGATTTAGGACAACAAGATTTTTAAAGATTTCCTTCTTTATCTCTATGTGAAATCCGAGACCCCACAACATAGGGCCAATTTCCACACCAGGGCCAAATTTGAAGTATTTTGGTAGAGGGTCACTAGATGATGCTACATGCCATATATGAAAGCTCTAGCCCTTACAGTTTGGGACAAGAAGATTTTTAGATTTTTTTTTTTTTTTTTTCGGTTGCCATGGCAACCAGAGTTCTTCATGGAATTCAAATCTTTGAAGTCTTCTGAAAGTGCATCACCTAAGGATTATTTCTGTGAAGTTTCATTGAAATCTGTTCGCCGGTTTCAGAGGCGAAGATTTTTTAAGTAATTGTTCACGGACGGACGGACGTTCAGACGGACGTTCAGACGGACGGACGCCGGACGGTGATCGATCACAATAGCTCACCCTGAGCACTACGTACTCAGGTGAGCTAAAAAAAAAAATGTGGCTTTTGTTTTTCTCGTGATACGGTTGATTACTTTCAGCCGTCAACTTTTACATCGTAGATCAACCAGGGGACATTGGGCTGACCAAAGCTCGTTCCCATGTATAATTCGACATGACGCTATGCAGGAACATTTGATAAATGATTCCATTGGTTATAACTGACTAGTTTCACAGCATTTTCCTAGTCTTATTTTAGTTACTAAATCTCCATTTTGACGTCAGAATTCGATTTTTTGTCTGCTAGATTTCAACTGAGGCAATAACGTTGATTTGTTGAACATACACTCGTTTTAAGTATTGATGGAAACGATATTTTGGCAACAACTTCTGCATGGCTAGATGATGAGTAACTAAGAGACTACGGGGGTGGGGGTGATGATGATCTCGTTAAAGAAACAAACGGATCTGCCCGCAGTTATCGACAGGAGAGATTAAGCAGAAGGCTCTAAGTAAATTCCGTAGTAAATTTACCGAACCATATGTTTTATCTTTACCAGGACGCTTAGGAAACAGAGGCTGTTTGTCTAGCGATTGTCATTCAAGATAATTGTGCTTGCTGACGATTTCCAAGTTTAACTATGGATTATATCATGCCTGGAAATTGATGTGCTGGTCTCTGTTTAATACGTGCAGTAAAATTGAGGTGACTCTATTAATTGTGAGGAATTTTTTATCTCTAAAACAGCTTCTATGATTTTTAGGCGTATTGTGCGTATTAGTTACTGGGCAGTACAGATCAAGATCAGATTGCATATAACGTAAATACTGGTGTTGGATCTACACTCTCTGATATTTTAGATATTCAGTCAAAAATTAGACTGGAAGCGCAAAAATTGGATGTCTAAAAATTTCTATGTAAGCAATCAGGTTTAACCTTAACCCTTAAACCGTTAATAAATGAAACGAAAACTTCCCTTAAGCTGCAAAATAAATGAAACGAAAACTTCAAATCAATAGTGAAAACCCAAATGTTGCTACTTCGAAGTTATTTTTTGGTAAAAATATCTCCTTGTCGGACATTGTAGATCCAAGATTAGGCTGCACGTTCTGTGCAGTCTGATCTTGATCTAAGCTGTCTGCAAAAGGTCCTTGAATCGCGTTTAGCAGCCTAAGGGTTAATTTCACCGGAAAGAAAATACCGTATCGGACAGACTGCAGATCAAAGATCAGACTGCACGTTTTGATCTTGATCTATCATGTCCGCAAAACCCTACAAAGTCGCGTTTAGCATCCTAAGGGTGAATATACTTAATTGCTGTTACAAAAATTTAAGATATGTGAATGATAGGTAATTTATTTCGTCCCAGGACACACACAAAAAAAAAAACCCACACATAAAACTAGAAAATTCTACATGATTAGTGATCTAATGCATAAATACAAGGGAAAACATTGTGGTAAAAGCAGAAATCGCTCTGAAAAAAGTTTTGAAATTCCATTGTAGAGTTTGTAAAGTTCAACTGTAAAGTGTTCCGTGATCAAGGTTTTTCAGCAAAACTTTGGATTTTGAATGTGCAATATGTGGATCATAAAATAATACTGAGTACTCAATTTCGAGGGACTGTGGCTGTTTTATTTCAAATCTATCATATGGTGCTCTTTCCTGTCGTTCAGTAATTTTAGAGCAGAGAACCACTAGATTTATTTACATTCCCTTACCAACACCAAAAAGGCTGGATTTTCGAAGAGTGTTAAGAATGTTATAAAATTATGTGGGCAGAATCGGATTACAAGGCGTTACCGTTTGAACCCGAAAAGCACAATCATTTGAACATATATATGTAACTAAGCTAAAATACAAGTGTTTAGATTATGAATATTTAGGAGCTTAGACTTGAACAGAAATATTAGATCTAACTTCGGGACGAACAGTTCGAAGCACTGATACATGTACATTCAATAGGTTTGTAAATGCTTTCGATAGTCTGTAAGAAAATGATAAACGGATCATTTAACCGAGCAAGGATGGGAGGTGCAACGAGACTCGAAATGGTGAAAGACATGGCAGAGGACTTTGTGTCAAGGTCACAAGAACTGTTACATTTGGCCGGAAAAGGCCACCCACCCAACCCGTACACAGTGGATGTACACTTTGAAACGCGATATACGAGCAAAAGGGCGCGTCTGATTAGTGTGATACTGTATGTAATGACAGTTTCTGTAGGTGCCGTTATCATGGGAACTTACTATATGTTAGGATGGCACCCTGATACAAGTAACCTATTTGGAAGAAGGAAGGATGTTGTATAAACCAGTGTTGATGTTTTACCTATTACCTGCAAATCTGACAACTATATGTTGATCCTACCTAATTAATAACGTCACCTATATCTTGCCTAGTTAACATACGTTACCAACATCCTTTCGAGTTGATAACCCTTCATGCATGTGCCTAATTGATAACGCTATCAACATATTGTTCAAACTAATCCAGGTGTTTCTATTGTGACTTTGTCTTTCATTTACTAATTTGCTGTTCGCAAACTTTGCTCGCTTTAGCTATTGGTTTATTAAAAAATCGTAACTGCTATCTCTGAGCAGTGACAAAAATGACTTACAATCCCTGTGTCATTAAGTAGTTTGCCTAATAAGCCTAGATGCTGGGTGTTAGAGCACGGGATTTCTAGTCTCGGGATATTTGCAGGTGTTGATCGATTACCACGGCTGGCCAACAAGAATCACTAATTATCTTTTGGATGAGACCTTAAACTAAGGTCGCGTGTGGCGATGACTTTAAAGAACCAGGCATACCTAAGGATCGGGTTTCGTTGTTTGTCTTGGACCGTTCCTCACTAAAATGATTATCAGCCATCTTGGGGCGTTGCCTGTATGGGCAACCGGTGGCGATAAATAAAGGAAAAAAGGAAAAACAAACAAAACACCATTTATTACATTCAATATTACAATTCATTAGAACTGTTCTGTATTGACTGCTGATATTTTAAACTTCTATTTGATGTCTGTTCGAGACCTTTTGGACTTAACATTGTTTTCACTGGAAACTAGTGTGTGATAAATAAATGGATTTAACAATTCTGTAAATAACTGCATGGCACTGGGGGAATGTGCAGATTGCCATTAAGTATTACATACCAATTTAATTATATGTATAATTGTATGGTGCAAGATTATCGATATGGAAGATAGAAGATACCCCAAACAATGCTACAATATGTTAAAATCCCTCGATAATAATGGAAGAAAAACATGGACTAGCAAAATTGAAAATCTGCTATTTGAAAATGGATTTTGAACAGTATGGACTCAAAATGTTGGAGATACCAATCCTTTCTTCCACAATTCCAACAGAGATTTCATGGTGCAAAGCAAAATTGGGATTGTCAACGTAAATACGTAATTCGAGTAGATGTCAATTTTATGAAAAATTCAAATCACTTTTAACCCCAGAAATATAACTTGACATGAATATAAAAAAAATGTTGTTAAAAAGTCACAAGCCAGTTTTAGATTCTCTGGCCATAAACCAAAAGTAGATTTGGATCGACATCACAATATACCACAAGACAAAATGTGTTTATTGTTTGGTACACCTGTAGGTTAGGCTTATAGAAACACAATATATATATATTCTTTTTTTTAAATGCCCTAAATAAATTGGTTTACAGGCAAAATACTCAATCACAAGGTTCAGTGGCGCATTAAACAAAAACAATCTTTACAATCCTATGAACCAAGGGCCGTTTTACTAAGGTAGTTACGAACAAATTTTCGTAAGTTTTTACGTAACTCTAAAGAAAATGCGTAAGTGCGTTTTACTAAAAAAGTTCGTAACTGATTCAAGCGTAAGTTTTTGCGTAACTTTAAGAAACAAAAAAACATGCCTTAACTGTTACGTAAGTGTTGCCGATATCAGCGGGGTTCGAACTAGTTAGAATAATTAAGCGAGAACCAATTGGAATAAAACTATGGATTGGCAAAGTACACAATTCGCTTGAATAAGACTATCTTGGATGACATCTCAATCTAAATAAGGCGATTGATCCAGCTTGTGAAAACTATTTTCTCACTGTTTCAAGAAGGTTACGGCACACTTTTGCGAGTGTTTCATGTGTTTCGCCAGCACTAAGTTAGAGTCCAAAAATGCCTTGCGAAAGTAAAAATTTCATGTTAACGGTGATTCCGCTGAAGATCGAACCCAGGATCTCTTAATTAAAAAAGAATCCAACAATACATGAGCACCGAGCCTCGGACGAGCTATTCAACAATTTTATCATAACGAATAATATTTTTACATTACATCTGTACTCTATTGATGTATATCACTAATTAGATACGACCAACTGAGCCTTGGGTTAACCCTTAGGCTGCTAAGCGTGGCTCAAGGACATTTTGCGTACATTCTCGATCAAGATTAGACCTCACAGAACGTGCAGTCTGATCGGGATCTACACTGTCCGATAATGAAATATCTCCCAAATAACTTTGAAATAACAACATTTTGGTCCTTACAATCGGCTTTAAAGTTTCATTACACTTATTTAGCAGGATAAGGATTAACGAAAGGATTAGCGATGCAGATGGTCATTCGTATTCCGGAATTATCTTCACATATTTACAGGAGATAGAAGTATACAGAACACACTTAGATTGATTGATTGATTGACTGACTGACTGACTGACTGACTGGCTGGCTGGCTGGTTGATTGATTGATTGATTGATTGATTGAACGGTGTTTTACAGTGCTTCAACATTATTTCAGTCATATATCGTATGTCCTGGGTTTCAACAGTACTAGGCTGGGGCTCTGAAATGTCTTGCCCAAGGATACTCCCTCAAAAGACTCAGTGTTTTGAGTGAGGATCGAACTCGGAAATTCCAGGCCACGAGCTCTAAAGCCCACCACAAGCCACGCAGCCAAGAACCAGAGCATATTTGGAGAAGTACTCTATTAATTGACGCCTACTCTCCCATCCATTTCTTCAGGATATATATATATATGATTGCATTGTCTATTGTAACCTGTGTTCCATACCGACAAGTGAAATATATATTTACACTATATCAAACAATGTCAATACACTATCATGATCACCTAAAGCCTTCGATTGGTAAATGAGAACGTGCAGTCTGATCTTTGATCAACTCTGTCCGACATTGCAAGATTTCTTCGTCGGGAAAAAACATTATACTCGTAACATTGGGATATTTAAGCTCGCAATAGTCTGGTTTTTGCTGCTTGATTTTGAAAAAAAATATTTATATATATTTTGCATATCAAACAGTCTAATGGTAAAATTCGGTAATCATCTGCTTTTATTTTCTTCGCAAGCTATGTAGTTAGTCACAAATAGAAAACGTCGTTCCTCAGTCAGACCTGAATGTAGACTTTATACTTCAAATGACAAATTTTAGGCTCTTTCAAGTTGAAAGCAACTGCAGGTGACAAATCTGAAATTGGAATAAATGAGCTGACGTTTTTTGCCAGGGTAGAAAACATTGTGGAAAAAGTAGAAAATGTTGATTACCAGCCTTTTCTACGATTCCCACAATGTTTCAAAAGATCTCTACCTCAGGGTCGTTAAAACTCGGGATTGTGTGGTAAGACTGAGTGTCTGTTTGAAATTGGTCGATGGACCTAACTCAAAATATAACTTTGTTATTGAAGTGTCAGTTTTCATACTGATCTGTAATGGATTCGTATGCTGTATTTTCTGTGTCGTATTTATGTGTGTGTTTCTAATCTTTCTAAAATTGCGGTCACATTTGCAACAGTATTTACTATCTTGGAACAAAACTCATAATTATATAGTCATTACATGGTAGTTATTTGACTGATGTGTTTACACGTCAAAATAAAAGAGCGATAAATCCTCGGTCGAAAAGTGATTTTAGAGGACGAGACAAGCGACAGGAAAGCGGGCTTTCTTTACAATATTTCCATACATGCATCTATATCACTACTGAAATAAAGACATTAATATTCCATTATCCAGTCATTTCACGCGCTGTATCTTCAGCTTTAGATTAAGTTACATTCCTAGTGAGAAATCAGAACGTCTGATTTATATACCCACAATTGGACAGTTAAGAAAAGTTTACGAAAATACTTACGCAAGCTTTGTCATATAGGGATCGGTACAGGCTACAAAAAACGGGCGGAATTCTGCCCGTCTGTTTTTAGAACAGCCATGTCGTGAGACTACTAGAGATTCAGGGGAGGTCACTCTCACTTCCTGAGCAACGGACTTTCCGTTACTTTTGACGTCACGAGTAAGTGAATTGTAATTTTGGTATCACCTTTTAATGTTTATGTCTGCTAATATTCTTTTTAGTTTCGATCACCAATTTCAAATTGTGCAAAATATCGCAGTGTTACCTATACAGCCAAACTGGAAATGTGTAAGCTGCTCTGATTGGCCATTCTGTGATATACATGTAGCCAAACGGAAAGGAACCACACAATAGCCTGTGCCAGTTGTAATATGTATATCTACAACGGGGACCAGTTAAGCTTTGTCACACATACTTAAGAATTTCGTAACTTTTGAGTAGGTGAAAACTTACGAAAAAAGTTACGTAAATGTTAGTAAAACGGGGCCCAGCTCAATAAGAGAAAACTAAGACTGTTACTGATTTGTTCACCACCTTTTACAAAAATATGACGGCATTTTATAAAAAAAAAAAAAAAAAAACACGCAAATTTCAGAGGGCAATTTTTCAATATGTGGACTGATTACCTTCTCACTAACTTTACAGTGATACTGAAAATTTTACTGAAATTTTACTGATTTTTTTTTTTTTTTTAACTTGTACAATAAGGCCTCCGGTCCCAGATACAACATAGCTAGTACAATATGTTTGCAAGTTGTGTCCAGTTCATACATCAAATTGTAACCATAGAATAGAGTCTAATTATAAATGGCTGAAATAGGTTAAAAAAAAAAGTGTGTTAAATCTGTTTCAGATATTCTGCGACAGCAGCACATAATGTCCATGTAACATTTATATGTTGATGTTGCGGAACATCTGAAGGTCTTTACTTATTTCTCAGTCTCTTTAGCTGATTAGGTACTATTGATGGGGAAGTATTTTTTCTTTATCTGTTATTTATACTGTTCTGGAGACATAAATGGCTACTTTTCTTACTACGGCGTCGTTAGTTGATTGAAAGAGTCGGTAAAATCCGTAACGATCTCTACTTCCAGAATACCAGTTATATAGATAGCGGTTTCTTTCTATATTAAATCTAGAACATACAAAAAAATACATGGTATTCGTCTTCAACTGACAACTTGTCTTCGGTTATAAAACAATGTAAACAAATTCGGTCATCTTTATCAATATTATAGTGTCTTCCAATTTCAGTGTTAAACTTATGTCCCGAGCATCTGAAACGGGTGAAATATTTTCTCAATTTAAAGGAGAGTTCAAGTTTTAAATACTTTTCAAGGACAAGTAAAGATTTAAAATATCTGTATGTATCACAACGTAAAGAATTATGCATATTTGCGTGCCAGTTTTGTATCATGCAATCTTTAATCCTTTGCTTGGATACAGATAAGAATAAATTTTCGTCCCCAACATCTTGAAAGAGCCAAACATATCCGAAACCATACATGAAGAGAAGTTGTTTAGCTTTTGTAGCACATGCTATTCTACCACCGTCATCGATCTGTTTCAACATTAAGTAGCAGTTACGTGTGTAACGATAATGGGGCATATGAAGAAGTTTACACCAATATGAAACGCACTATGTTAGTGATAAGTTACACATAGTGGATATCGACCACATTCACCGAGAACCATGCAATTATTAACCGATTGGTTAACGCCTAAAAAGTACCGACAAAAGTCTGTTTGGACCTTTTGAATCTGTTCCGAGTAACTGTGGCCCCAAGTTTCTGATCCATATGTAAGTATAGGAACTATCATCGAATCAAATAGTTTGAACATCTCAGAGTATGGTAAAGTGCCAAAATTGTGTTGAAAACGTTTAAGAGTGAAAATGGCTTTTTGTGCTTGCGCACAAAGGTTTGATTTAGCAGAATACCATGATCATTTTGGGGTGAATAAAAGCCCCATATATTTATACACAGATGTAACTTTATTTGGTTTATCATTAAATTTCCAACTCTCATTTTTCCACAGTGGCCCACCGTTCCTGAATACAATAATTTCTGTTTTATTTAGGTTAACTTTCATACCTGAGGTATCACAAAACTGACTAATAGTATGTATCTGTTTCTGTAAATTATTGACGTGTCCGCTTAATTAGCCACGTCGTCTGCAAACAGAAGACAATATATTTCTGGTATTTGGCTTGAAATGAAAATACCGTTTCCACTATGTTCTCGTAAAAGTGGACATATATCAATAATGTAAATGCTGAAGATTACAGGTGATAGAGAATCTCCTTGAACGGTGCCAATATAACAAGGAAATAGTTGTGTGACATGGCAACTATCTATCTTTATACGTGCTTTTGATTTTGAATACATGGAAACCAAGACCTTCAATATGTTCCCGCTTAATCCTTGTTGTGACAAAGTGGAAAAGAGATTAAAATGATTTATAGTATCAAATGCCTTTTGGAAGTCAACGAACAAAACATAAAAACGCCCCCCCCCCCCACTTTTGAAATATATTTCTCATTCATGTTCTGTAGACAAAATATGTCATCTATAGATGAATATCCGGCCCTGAATCTAGCTTGAGATTCATCTATTACATTAGAATCGGTCGTCCAGCGTGTTAATCTTTTGGTCACAATATTAGAGAATATCTTATACGTAACGTTTAAAAGGGAAATACCCCTGTAGTTAGATGGGTCATTTTTGGATCCAGATTTATATATAGGCAAAATTAAGCTTTCGCTCCACATATCAGGGAAATTACCACATTGAAGAATTTTATTGAAAAGACTGTTTAGAAGAGGCAGTATACAGAAACAAGTTTTCTTATAAAATTCGGCCCCTATTCCGTCACTACCGTGAGCTTTGCCATTTTTTAAAATTTCTGAATGCCATATATTATTTCATCATTTGTAATAGGGGAGTTTAATAAAAAATTCGTATTTTCATTTTGTATTTCAGCCTGATTTAAGTCAAAGGTCGAAAGGGATTCTTGGTCAACTCTATACAGTAACTTACTGAAATAATGTACTCACGTATCACTATTTATATGAACTATTTTTTCTACATGTTTTTCCCTACCTATCACTAGTTTCCAGAATTCGTTTGGATTATTCCGACAATCAAAAAGTTCTTGTCTCTTTGCATATTGATAAATGGTCATTTTAAAATTGTTACGTGATCGTCTATACTTTTCAAAATCTGAATCTAGACTTGTCCATCTAAACCGACGCAGAAGTGCATATTTATCTCTCTTTAATTGGTACACTCTGAATCACACCCTAGGGGCTGACTATCATATTCTGTCTTTAAACAAACACGTTTTTTCATGCCACAGGCTGTGGCGGATTTCTGATAAAGCACATTTAATGAATGGGTACCAATATCAGCTCCTTGTTCTACTCGATCTATGATATAGTGTTCCTTTAGAATCAAATTTTGTTGAAAGTGTTCAGTTAAGGCGCAAGCTTTGTGTTCATCCCAACGAAAACTTTCTTGTTTGAATAAGACTTATAAGTTATCTACTGAACTAGATTCTGGAAGTAGAGATCTAAATTCAAACTGTACATAAAGCGGAAAGTGACCAGAGCCATCAACATCTTCTACATTAAATAAGTTACAAAAGGAAATAACTCTGTAGACGTAATGTGGTAATCCATGACACTTTTCCTTTTATTAGCTATATAGAAGATTTTACATGAGTGTTTATGTATTATCATTTTTATCAAACGAGTTGACTAAAAATGTATGACCCGAGCCTTGGCGAGCGTCAAATACATTTTAGTCAACGAGTTTGATAAAAATGATAATACATAAACACGAATGTGAGATTCTAAGTTTCACATAAAACGAATGACAGGCAAAATATATCCTGCGTCATCACCTTTAGCCTATACACCATTCACGGGTACATAGTTACAGTTGTAGTTTGGTTTCAAATGTGTACATACACAAGTAGATAGTTCTTTGATATTTACACCGAAAGTAGAATGAAACAGTTTCTAGAGGGGATAAGTCCACCCATTTCCGCAATTTTGTTGATTTAAAAGACTTTCGCTGCATTTCTTTGTTTTTATTAAACATGAAAATCAAAAACTTTCCGCGTATACGCCTTAGCAACAATGACGTCATTTTTCCCGCGAAACGGCGTAGTCGCACAAATTCCGGCACGTGCTCTGGCTGGTTTCTCCGGCTTCACGCGCTCACGACTAAAAACTGATCAGAACCGGGACCCAAAACTCGATAATACACTAGTGTATTATCAAAAATAAGTCACGGGTTTAATACACTGCCGGAGGAGGTTTAATGTGATAAACATGTATAATTTCCCCCAGTGTCTTCAAACAGTCGTACATTTAGGATATGCAAACTGTGGGTGCAGCACATTTCAACCAATGACTTACCAAATGTGTTCAGCTTCTCAGAGTCCATGTTTTTTCGAGGTAGATCAAATAGATCTCCTTCATAGTCTAGAGATGTATTATACAAATAAACAATAGTATCAAAAGGAATATAATCTTTCAAGTCTTTGGTTCTGGCACTGAAATATCCAGCTAAAAATAAATTGCAGTCTGGATAGTTTATGCGTAAATATGAAATATTTTGCTCTAAAAGAATTATACCATTGTTTTCACTACGATCAAAATACATGTTCGATCCCTCGGGTGAGACATAAGTAATGTACAGTATGACATTAGAAAAATGAAAAAAAGCCACTACATCTAAGCAGCAAAACTATACAATTAGAAAAATTTTCACAAATGCGATAAACCAGACCAGACCGTATTAAATCTTCTTTGACAAAAACGCTAACAGCTCCACTGTTACGAAGTGATTAAAGCCATGAAACATATTATCAAATTCCCCTTTAAAGTCACTCCGGGTTTCAAGTAACCCAAATAAATCAAATTTTGTAATATACTGACAAAAGTTAATATCAAATTGGTATTTCTTTAACCCACAAATATTCCAGGTGACAATGTTCAACTGATTATTTACAATGACCTGTGTATTAATAGAACCTTGACCTAAATCCTATTCATGTCCTTCCAGACCTCTCCTGGAGGGTGTTCGGCTATTCTCACCACTATTTCGGTTTTCTTCGTCGCTTGTTCGCACATCATCGTCTTCCCGCCTTCTATCGTTGCGCGTGGCTCCACGAGCACGATGTATTGCAATAGTTCCACCACGTGTTTCTCATAATCTGTAAATAGAGTCCGAATCTTCATCATAGCCATATATGGAATTGTCTATTATTAATCGGTCGTAGTTCATGCTTGCATAATTCCCTTTTTGTCTCTCTTGAACCAATCGTTTACCGAGTTCTCTACGATGAACTTTCACCCTATCGGTGAAGTCCTCGTGCACCGCTAATGGAGACTCCTTATTAAATTTACCCTTAGCCCCCTTCAGTCTAGCGTCACGGTCTTTAAACTTGAGAAATTTTGCAATAATAACTGGGCTGTCATCGTTCCTAGATTTCAATCTATGCGCCCGTTCGATCTCGACCGCTTCGAACTCCGGCATATTCAAATCATGTTTGATGAATGATTTTAGTTTTTGCTCAGTTTCATTCCAAGACTCATCCTTTCTACCCTTTATTCTAGTAAATCTCAAATTAGTTCTCCTTGACTGCCCTTCTATCTTATCTACTTTGCTTTTTAATGATCTAACCTCCTTCCACAACTTTTGATTCTCTTCTTCCAGTTTATCATTTTCATTTTTTAACTCACTTAAAGTAGCATTAACATCATTTATTTTTCTGTCTATAGAAGAAAGATCGGTTTTTACCTCTGCTCTCATCTCCCGCAAAAACAGAAACATGTCAGAGTCGGCGCCATTTTCCTCCTGTCCAGTGTCTTGACGCTGAGTCTGAGATCTCAATCTTGGCATATCTGTGACCTTGCTTCGCGAGGCTGATAACGTCGACTGTGAGAACGATAGTAGCCGCTGTTTACTCTGTTTCTGTGTACCGGAGCTCGAGCTCGAGCAAGCACTGGGGTTCGATCCAGGATTATTCGGGCCGGGATTAATCTCGACGTCTCTAACCAGTATGATGATGCTCAACACGATGAAAAGCCTCAAGCACAGGCTTACCTGGGTGCCCGGTAGTACAAGTCCACGCAACAACGACCCGGTCTTTAGAGGAATGGAAAATGTCCCTATACGTGCTCTATATGCCTGTAAATCGACACCCATTTTTGATTTCACTCGAAAAATTCTACCCGTTTCAAAATACAGGCGGCCATTACAGGGGACCCAACTACTATTCATATAGATATACTGAACATTGTTTTCCATCAAGGGTGGAGCTTCAAGATGATCAGGTGGAGTTTTACTATCATTTAAAAAGAACCTGGCCCCGTTTTACTAACATTTACGTAAGTTTTTTCGTAAGTTTTCACTTACGCAAAAGTCACGAAATTCTTACGTGCGTTTTACAAAGCGTAAGTATTTTCGTAAACTTGTCGTAACTCTCCAATTGGAGGTATATAAATCAGACACTCTGATTTCTCGCTAGGAATGAAACTTTATCTAAAGCTGAAGATACAACGTGTGATATGACTTGATAATGAAATAAAATATCCTCATTTCAATATTGATGTAGATGCATGTGTGGCATTACTGTAAAGAAAGCCCGGGGATTGTTCGCTCTTTTATTATGACGTGTAAACGCATCAGTCAAATAGCTACCATGTAATGAATATATACATGTATTTTATGAATTTTGTTCCAAGATAGTAAATACTGTTGCAAATGTGACCGCGATTTTAGAAAGATTAGAAACACACACATAAATACGACACAAAAAATACAGCATACGAATCCATTACAGATCAGTATGAAAACTGACACTTCAATAACAAATTTATATTTTGATTTAGGTCCATCGACCAATTTCAAACAGACACTCAGTCTTAACCCCTTTACCACACAACCCCGCGTTTTAACGGCCCTGAGGTAGAGATGTTTTGAAAACATTGTGGAAAAAAGTAGAAAAGGCTGGTAATCAACATTTTCTCCTTTATTCAACAATGTTTTCTACCCTAGCAAAGA
The DNA here is from genome assembly GCA_945859785.2 of Tridacna gigas. NCBI lineage: Eukaryota > Metazoa > Mollusca > Bivalvia > Cardiida > Cardiidae > Tridacna > Tridacna gigas. The sequence continues at coordinate 26,194,521 of OX244029.2, forward strand.
ACATCAGTTCATTTGTTCCCCTTTCAGATTTTTCCCATGCAGATGCTTTCAATGTGAAAGATCCTAAAATTTGTCAGTTGAAGTATTGAGTCTACATTCAGGTCTGATTTTGCTTGAACGACGTTTTCTGTTTGTGCCTGATTACATGGCTTGCGAAGAAAATAAAAACCGATGATTACCGAATTTTACCATTAGAGTACGTGATATACTAAATAACTTTTTTTTTTTTTTTTTTGAAAATCAGGTAGCAAAACTCCGACTTTTGCGAGCTTAAGTATCCGAATGTTACCAGTTTAAACTTCTTCCCGAACGAAGAAATCTTGCAATGTCGGACAGAGTTGATCAAAAATCAGACTGCACGTTCTCGATTACCAATTGAAGGCTTTAGGTGATTGTGATAGTATATTGACATTGTTTCATAGTGTAGATTTCACTTATCGGTATGGAACGCAGGTTACAACAGACAATGCAATCATATATATCCTCCAGTGAATAATCTAGATTTTGCTAACTATAAGTCCTTTAAGCTTTAAAAATACTGAGTCCCACTATGGTTTGTTAGCAAACATTTTATGATTTAAGCACTTTTTTGACAGAAGTAAATAACAAATAAAAAACCGAAAATAGGTTTTTATTATGAACAAATTAACATAACGATATGAAACTATTTAAAACCATTTAACAAACAACCCCCTTATTTCATTCGTCTTTTGAAAACATGGTGGAAAAAGAAGAAAGCGCTCAGAACAAGAAGTCTCTCATTTTCCCACAATATTTTCTATCCTATCAGAGAATTGGAATTCATTAAAACCAGTGTTTGAATTGTTCTCTGCAAATGCTTTCAATGTGGAAGAATCTAAACTTTGTTGTTTGGTAAAGAGTTAATATCTAATAATAATATGACTAGTTTCACATTAATTGTGCATCCGAACTTTGTGTTAACACTTTAACAGTAATAACTTATGACAGTGAATAAACACGTCTGTCTCTTTTCCCCTTCCATCTCTTCAACACATCATCATAGTCTGTCTCACCACGCGACAATTTAACTGCCATAAGTTTGTACTGAGTATCAAGAGTCAACCTGTTTCTAGCTTTGACCAGAATCTTGTTTTGAACGGAAAACCCTCTTTCGCAGCCTGCCGTGTGAACTGCTGATGTAAGAGCTAGAGCTGCAAGCTTTACTAAATTTGGTAGGTCATTCTTGTGGTATTTTGAAATCAGCTACCAGAGGTTACTCATTCTGTCTCTTGGATATTTCTCAGCTAAGACTATGGGTTTAACAGCTCTCCATTCCTGTTTTGTTTCATCTGTATCAATGACTGGCTGAGAACTATTAGTTTGTATCTCACCATTTTCATCCTTCCAATTTACTACCTGCTCCTGGCCGAAGTAATTGCAGAGCTTACTTATTTCCTCATTACCAAACTCGTCCAATTGTGTCTTGGATAAAAAGCTAATTGGACGAAGATACAGCACCCCAAAGCTGCTCAAGAGGTCATCTACTGGAAATCTATTAAAAAAGAGATACAGCGAATTGTTTTCGAACAAGTGACAACTGAATTCATACAATATTTGTTGTTTAATCCTGTAACGAAAAACACCTTATATTGTGTGTCTGCAGAAAAAATCTTTTGGAAACATTGTGGGAAAAGAAGAAATTGCTCAGAACTATCAACTTCCCCTTTTTCAACAATGTTTTTTTTTTTGCTTCCAGAAAATTTCAGTTCATGAAGACCATTTTTTGAATAGTTGTCTGAAGATGGTTTTGTCATTTTGCAGTTTAATACTGACTTTCAGAGAAAAAGATATCGATTCAGTATATTTTTTTCAACAAATGTAATTCTAGTAATTCTAAAAATGACCTATTCTTTTATTTGCATAAAGTTTACCTTGAATGAATGTTGTCAACCAAGTTATCAACAAATGAGTTAGTGATCCCCTTTAGGTCAAAGTTTGTGGTAGTCACATGATGGGTGCCCTTTTACTGGTCCCCAATGAGATCCTCGTGTAGCTTCTTGAGGTATGGGGTCTGCATCTCTCGTACATCGTCAAGGGCTGCTACACATTCATTTAGCTTTACCTAAGTAAAAATATACATTTTTTAACTTCAGGAATAAAGAACAGATGGAATGAAAGAAATTGAAGACCAGACATTTTTTTTTATGATTTTTTATGTTTTTAATAAATGAGTCATTGACCATGTTTTGCACTAATGCAGCTTATGTAGAAAAACTTTTGGTTGTAGCAATAAAAACAAGATACCTTCACCAATGCTATGTCAATGTTCTCTGTCTGGAAGAATTGGCCCAGAACAGTCACTGGAACCATAGTGTCCATCAACATGTAGGTTGTGCTAATAAAAGTATCAGTTCCAATCTAAAAAAGAGGTGTATTTTTTAAGATTATGAACGCAATGAAAAATCTAATTCTAAAGGGCTTTTGTTTAAATGATAAGTATGATCAAGAAAAATGAACCTTTTTGTAAATTGTTTGTTTTGAATATTGAATATTCACCAGGTATAAAATAAAGTTTTGCTTTTTATATACAAAAATCTATGTTTATGAAATTCAGTAATATCAATATAGCATAGCTCAGTCGGTAAGGTGCAGGACTTGAAAACAGGAGGCCGCTGGTTCATTACCTGGCTCGGCCAATATCCTTTCTGAGGACTGATGATAGTCATTGCGACAGGATTCCTTCTTCTCTCGTCGCAATGTTTCATTGATGGTTATGTGGTAAAGCAGTCAGTGGCTTGGAAAGAATATTGTGCGGAGTACTGGTGAAAAGAACTCTAGGAAAGCATAAATATGTGCACGATGTAACTTAATTAATGTTGAAAACGGCGTTAAACACCAATATACCTTCTTTTTTAAGCCCTTTGCCTTGTAATCTTCAGAGCTTGCCTCGGCTAGATAAATAAATAAGGAGTCGAGAGTCCCCCAAACTGCTGTCAATGCCGTGAAGTATGAAAGCCATCTTACACTATGGATTTCCTTGATAGTTAACTTTGGATCGTCCAGCACTTCTTGCACCTCATGCAACCTTGCCTCACGCTTTCCACTCCCCTGCAAAGTACATGCTTATTCACTTATATTAATTGCAAATTAACTCTTTACCATACAACAAAATTTTAGAATTGTCCAAATTGAAAGCATTTGCAGATGACAAAATAATGTGACTTAAAAATTCAAATTTGTATTTGTATTGTTACCAGCATTTTCTCCTTATCCCATAATACATTTTAAAGACTTCTTTCACAGGGTCGTTAAAATTCAGGATTGTGTGGTAAAGGGTTAATTTTGGATTTATTTATTTATCTATTGTCCATGAAGTTCAATAACATTAAATTCATTAATTATAATTACATGTTGCTGAACATTTTAAAAATAAAATTATAATTGATCCATAGTGTTCATTAATGTTCATTATTCAATAATCTTCATTCACAGACAAATGCATCCACCATTGATTTTAAGGTATGACCATCCTAACGCGCACCTTTCAATACAAATGTTTAATTAGTATAGGGTATTAAAGTACTGTATTAGACATAAAAGTGTGAAATATGAAAGAATTTCACCATGTCGTTTTCAAGAAAATTGAATTTCCGTTACACCACCCCAACCCTTTCGAAATTCCAATATGGCCGCCACCACCCAAATTGTACAATATTATTTTTCTCAACAAAGAATGATAAAAGTAGTCCATCTTTATGTTTTCATTATCACCAGTATGATTGTCCTTACAAATATATGTAACAAAATAGCCATTGCATGTATATGTATAAGATATTGCCAAATTAACATGTGCACCCCACAGGGTTAAACGCTCATTTTTTCCAATGTCCGAAATAGGAGGGTGTGAAAGAGCAGGTAATGTTGAAAGCGGCGTAAAACACCATTTAGTCAATCAATGAATCCCACAAGTTACCATCTAGCATGACAGGTAGTTAATATATCAAACTATATGTATATATATATGAAATTTACATACTTAAATCAGTAGTTTCAAGGTCTAAAACCCACATATGCTGGAGCCACAAACTGTCCTGCTCTGTATTCCATTCTTTGGAGATTTTCGTTTAAAATGGGCGTGACATTCAAGGGAATTATTTGTCTTTCCACATCTCCAATGCTGTCTCTCAGCACTAAAATTAAGAAAAAAAGTGTGCAAAATTTACCCCAAACCTATTTGTTTCATAATCAAGGGTTTTCACTATACAGCCCGTAAAAGTTAATACATGTAATAAGTAGAAATTTCATTTATCCTGTCCTATACCTTAAAAAGAATACGTTTTTAAGAGTCCGCATCATCTATAATCTTGGAAACATTGTGGGAAAAAGAGAAATTGCCTGTAACAAGAAATTTCTCATTTTCCCACAATGTTTTCTGTCTACATCTGAAGAATTGTCGTCTGCAAATGATCCTAAGTTTTGACAGTCTAAACTTTGTCTAAGGGGCATTTAATATAAGAATTATGAAAAGTAAATGAAACCATCAGTACAATAGCATGTAATTTATGTGACAGAAAACATGTTTTCCAGTTATTCATTCAGATCAGAGGTTTTAACCCATTACCACGGCCCCATCCTGCACAAACGAAAATATTTTGGACTCGAATTCAAAGCATTTCCAGATGGCAAATTAAATGTGGCTTATTACATGTTGATAACCACCTTTTATATGCTTAAATGATAATTTCTGTCTTTGATATGGTAGAAAACATTGTAGAAAAAGAAGAAATGCTGATTACCAACATTTTCTCCTATTCCCACAATGTTTGCACAGACCTTCTGGTATTGGGTCGTTACAACACACGATTATTTGGTAAAGGGTTAATCAAGCCTAATGGAGGCTAGCTGTATAAACATACGTAAACCCGCTTTGGTGTTGACAGCAAAATATTTCAGTCTTTTTCAGTCTCTGAATTTTCCTCTAAGCAGCAACACGATTAACTGTTTCTGTAGGGAATTGTGGAGCCCTAATTTAGTCTGATGTGGACCTCCGCTGTAGTCTTCTCTCTACTCTAAGGAATCAATCACTGCGAGTTTATTTTTGGATGCAAATTAACAGTCAATTAATCAGTGTTCTTACATTTGAAATACAGATTCCATCCAAGTTCCTTTCGTAATTCCCCAACAACATTAGACAACGTCGAATACAGCGATAGGCCAACATCCAACACGAACACGATCGCAAATTGTGAAGTAAAACACCAAGTTTAACAATGCGTCTCCCATCCTTCCAAATGTCACGACTTACTGTCTGTGGAATCTGCTCGTGATAATAATTTCCTCGGTTTTTTATGAACTCATATCCAATACAGTATCAAGAAATATCGTCATAGTTGTGATCTACACGTATGCTCTTGGTAAAACCTCTTTTTTCTTCTGTCTTTCCTGACACAACACGGTCGGAATTGTTAAGGGACGCCATTGTGGAATGCTGGTTCTGCGTTTTACCAATACATTGAAGAATAAAGCGAGGAACCAGATCCTCGTTTCCGTTATACTTCCGATACTGCCGAAATATACGAATTATTACGGAAAATGTCGAGATTGGACCGAAAGTAACGAGATCGCGAAGGGCGAGTTAGGATGGCCATACCTTAAACATAAATCATAAATATTAAAATCTAAATGTGAATTGTTTGTGAGGAGATAAGACTGAAAAAAATTTACCTTGAAATAATAAAACAAATCAGTGAGAATTTGCTGATGCTTTTTCAAGACCGGAATTTTCTCTGCAGCCTGCGACGTACAGAGAGCCAGCTTGTGTGCAACACAATGCACATTATGCACGTGTGGATTTGATCGCTTCATAACTGCAGCTGCACCTGGAAAAAATGAGTTATTATTGCATATTTGGGATCATATTGTTGTTTTAGTTTCACATATTCAAATTATTAATCCATTAACAATCCCTTATTTTCACTTGTCTGCAATAGAAGTGTTATGAAGATTCTGGGAAAAACAGAAATTGCTCAGAATGATCAAGTCCTCCTTTTTCTACAATGTTTTCTATCCAATCAGAAAACTACAACTCATTGGAACCAGATTTCGATTGTCCTAGAGCTGCAAATGCTCTCAAGATGGTCCTGGAAGAATCTAAAATTTGTAATTTGGTATAGAGTTAATGCAAACCCCTACCTTTGAAAACTAAACTAGGTAGCAAGCGGTTAGCAGAAAACTGCACAAGCAATATTCTCATTTTTTAAGAAATTTATTTTTTGGAAAAAAGGTGTTTCAGATTCATTTCTGAAGGATTTTGTAAATTAATTGTTTCAGGGTTCACTGACGAAAATCATAAATACCTTTTTCTTTGCTTGTCATTGCGGAGGCCCCATCTGATCCCAATGACATGATTTTCGAAGGTTCAACCCCTCTAGATGATATTTCTTTAAACACAGCTCTTGCAATTCCAACACGCGTTGCATCAGTGCATTCAATGTTACAAATGTACAATGTTTCAGGAATAAGTCATTCGATAAAATCTGAGCGTACAACACTTACCGCTTTTCATTGGTAAGGTCAGTACTTTCATCGGCGAGAACAGCGACAAAAGGTGAATTTGCAAGCTTACTGATAACATTTTGTTCGGCATATTCAGCTAAACTATCCAACAACTCGTGCATGGTAACTTGAGATTCATAGTTGATTTTACTTCTCTGTATTATTTCAATGTCATTGACATGAAAGCCATGTAGTAATGTAACAAGGGACTTAAATTTAGATAAAGGCAAATCTTCAGCTATAACCCATTCAGCAACTTTCAACAGTGCAATTATAGCCCTATCTTGTTCACTGCCAGATTTTTTTCTGTACTCTATCCATGTCATATCTAAGTTTTGGCGCCATAATAAATTTTTGGTGCTCATCCAGTTCACTATGCCTGTAAAGCGTTGTCTTTTGGAAATTTCTGTTTTCTGACAATTTGCACATACCATTTTTTTTTTTTTTTTTTCACACAAGTTACAATACATATAATTTTTGTCTTCAATATATTCAACCAAGAAAACTCCTTCAGCCAGTGCTTTTGAAATGTTCTTATTTTCGTTTTGGTCTTTTCTTCACAATCGGCTTGGGCCTTGTCGGTTGATTTGGCATTTTTGGTAGATTCAGTTTCATTATTATTGTTATCACAAGAAGGGTTTGCAAGTTTAAAAGAAGGGCCATTTAAACTGAGAGTTTTTTGTCTCGGGTCAAGCTTTATAACCTTTTTGGGGGCATTTTGTATCTCGCTATAGCAACGATGTAAACAAAGACCAAGGTTCTCGAGGCGCTTTACGATTTAAAAGAGATCAATTTCTATTGGCTTGAGGAATGACAGCAACCAATCAAAACCGCTCTTTCATGTGAGTACCGAACGAGAGCGAGAACGAGAACTCCGCCGCTGCAATATACCGCATTCGTATCCATTCGGTAATCACCGGTACAACCCAGTAAATATGCGAAAATATTATGTTAGTATGATTTGCTTCGAGGAAGTTGACGTGATCCGAATGCAACCAACGAAAATATCGATTTACATTCGTGCGCTTTACTAACTATTCGTACCAAATGCATTTCGTAACCTGTGCGTCCCGAGGGACGCACATTTCTTAATTTTGTGCGTCTCCGGCGGTTTTTGTGCGTCAGGGACGCGGGACGCGCAGCTGGATTATTCTCTGATCCTCAAGAAATGGATGGGAGAGTAGGCGTTAATTTATAGAGTACTTCTCCAAATATGCTCTGGTTCTTGGCTGCGTGGCTTGGTGGTAGGCTGTAGAGCTCGTAGCCTGGAATTTCCGAGTTCGATCCTCACTCGAAGCAATGTGTCTTTTGAGGGAGTATCCTTGGGCAAGACATTTCAGAGCCCTAGCCTAGTACTGGTGAAACTCAGGGCATACTTGAGTATATGACTGAAATGTTGAAGCACTGTAAAACACCGTTCAATCAATCAATCAATCAATCAATCTAAGTGTGTTCTGTATACTTTTATCTCCTGTAAATATGTGAAGATAATTCCGGAATACGAATGACCATCTGCATCGCCAGTCGTTTCGTTCACCCTTATCCTGCTAAATATGCGTAACGAAACTTTCAAGCCGATGGTAAGAACCCAAATGTTATTATTTCAAAGTAATCTGGGGAGATGTTTTCTTATCGGACAGTGTATATTCCGATCAGACTGCACGTTCTGTGCGGTCTTATCTTGATCTAGACTGTACGCAAAATGTCCTTGAGCCGCGCTTTGCCAGCCTAAGGGTTAACTCAAGGCTCACTTGGTCTTGTCTTACTAGTAATAGAAGCAAAAGAGTACTGTAACATAAAAATATTATTTGTTATCTTATAACATGATATAATTGTTGAATAGCAACATCGGCAGGGTCGTCCGAGGCTCGGTGCTCATGTATTTTTGGATTCCTTTTTTGATTGAGAGTTTCTGGGTTCGATCTTCAGTGGAATCACCGTGAACGTGATTTTTTTTACTTTCGCAAGGCATTTTTGTACTCTAACTTAGTGCTGGCGAAATACATGAAACACTCGCAAAAGTGTGCACGTCGTGAGCTTCATGCGACAGTGAGAAAATAGTTTTCACAAGCTGCAACAATCGCCTTATCTAGATTTAGATGTTATCCAGGATGGTCTAATTCAACCGAATTGTGTACTTTGCCAATCCATATTTTTATTCCAATTGTTTCTCGCTTAATTTTTCCAACTAGTTCGATCCCCGCTGATATCGGCTACACTTACGTAAAAGTTAAGGCAGTTTTTTTTTTTTTGTTCGTAAAGTTACGCAAAAACTTACGCTTGAATCAGTTACGAACTTCTTTTAGTAAAACGCACTAATGCACTTTCTTTAGAGTTACATGTACGCAAAAACTTAAGAAAATTTTATTCGTAACTACCCTAGTAAAACGGGCCCCTAGTAATTAGTTGTTTCCTTCCTATTACCGAAATTGTACCCATGACAAGTCTTTCAAATTGCAATATATTTTTCTTGTTTCACCACATTATACTAATCGAAGCTACACACCAATTTTCTATAAAAATAATCTAATGATCTGACACTTTTTTCACTAAATGTATTGTCCTAAAGATTAAATTACTGAAATCCTGGTTTAGAAGATTAGTGCATAACTGTTCTGTGTATGATTTTTTATCAGATTTTTAGCTTTAAATGTAAATGTGGCAAAATGTGGTTTACATAACATATATAATTTAAATTCAGGTAGTATGCTTACAATCCTTATATTGGAGTGAAACATGAATGGTAACAGAAGGGAATTAGCAGAAAACAAAAAAAGGGTAACTGAACAGTTAAAACTGTAAAGAACTATTTGGGAACCAGAAACAATAGTTAACTTTGTTGTTAGACATATACGAGTAGAATATGTCTTAAACACAAGGCATAAAGAAAGAATATTACCTAATCATACCAGATGTGTTGGCTAAACATCATGCCCCCCACCCTGCAGTTACCATTAGAACTAGTGACCTTCACCTGTGACTTAAATTTTGATCAAATGATTCTAGTGCATACATGTATTAAATTATTTAATTATGTTGGCATTGTACCTGTAGATCTTTGAAAGTTTTAGGCATTTACTTTGGCAGACAGATGGACAGACACTGGGTATGAATAGGTATGGGATCATAAAAATAATTCAATGCTAAACATTTTTTTTTTTTTTTTTTCAAATCTTTTAAAACTTGAACGACCAACAACACTGAATCCTTGAACTGAACGCTTCTTGTGCTGGCAGAGACCTAGGACACTGATGCGGACAGTGTAGATCAAGATCAGACTGCAAATAACGTGCAGTCTGATCTTCATTGTCCGCTGGTTCTCGATATTTTTAAATGAACACCCCTGAATCATAATAACAGTAGTCAAATATCTCATCCAGAGTAGTCAATTTTATTTAATTAGCACGCAAAGATGTTATAACGCAAATTCAAATTTAGTCCAATGACAAAATGTAGGAATCTGACAGCTTGATAGTAACTAGCATTAATGATTATTTTTTCTTTTTTTGTATGGTTTTCATTCTAGTCCAATGTGATACAATTCTCTCCTCTGTTTTAACTGTTTGAAAGCATTTTCTCCTTGTTCTACTATGTGATCTCTTATCAGTCTCATGTGTAAACATAGATAGGAAAAGATTTTCTTAGTAGCATGAAACACTGTTGCGCAAAATACATCTTTGAAAAACAATGTCCTGTCGGCTCCATCACGTGTAAGACAATGACCTTGACCTTGATAACAGGATATTGCAAGTGTCACCAGCTGATTTATATTTATGCATCGTTCCTTTATACTAACAAGAGGGTCATAGGCCCTAAACAACTCACCCCAGTAAAGCCATCTAGGATTAATAAAGCCATAGAGATCCTGGTTGTGATGGTGTAAAATACGGGTGTTAGTGACTTACCTTTTGTCCGGCCATGACAATTTTTGAACTTGTACGAGATATCAAGACAAACCTTCTGACCAAGTTTCTTGAGTATCAGACTGAAAGTGTAGCCTCTAGTGTGCACACAAAGTTTTTCTAAGATTTATCCAAGCGACATACTTCAATGGCCTGGCGTGACAAATTCTAAATTCGTGCAAGATATCATTAAGAAAGCATTCTGACCAAATTTCTTGAGTATCAAGCTGCAAACGAAGCCTCTAGAATGCACACAAGGTTTATCGAAGATTTGTCCCTGTGACCTACTTTTTGACCCGACATAACCCAATGTTTTACTTGTCTAAGATTTCATCAAGACAAACATTCTGACCAAATCTCATGAGTATCAGACTAGAAAAGCGGCCTCTAGAGTGCACACAAGGTTTTGCTTAGATTTGTCCCCGTGACCTATCTTTTCACCTAACGTGACCCAGTTTTGAACTTGGTCGAGATGTTATGAAGATCTGCATTCTGACCAAAGTTTCCTGAGTATTGGACTGAAAATTTGGCCTATAAAGGTAATTTTTGACGACTCGATAACCGACGACGGTAGGATCACAAAAGCTCTTCTTGAGCACTTCGTACTCAGGTGAGCAAAAAATGGCTTTACTACCATTACGTATAGGTAATACTGGTGTTGAAGGCATTCCAGAAACTATCACTTTGATTGTATTCTTGACCTATAACTTTCATCAGGTTACAATGAAACTGTCTCCAATTGATTCATAGTGAAGCAAACTACATGTCTTTCTAATATACACAATGGAACTTGAGTATGTTGGAAATTAAGTATGTTGGAAAGACGCTTGATGGTTTTGTAGACAGCTGAATGGACGGATGAACAGATGTACAAGGTTATTAGAATATGTAGAATATGCCCCTTCTCACTCCTGTTACCGTGTGATTCCCTCCTGGTAATGAAAGGATCTGGTAACAGGAAGGAAAGTAACAGGAGGGAAAATAATGCAATAAATTTCAAAGAAATGGCAATTGGTCCTTTGAAAAGTCGATGCAGTGGGATATTTTGAAAACGTTTATTGTGCTATACTTTGTTTCATGAAAATTGCCTTTTATGGCAAGCATGTTTAACAAAAGCCCAGTAACAGGAGGGAACACTTTAGATGTACTCACCTTTTAAACAGACAGTAATTTCAACCAGGCATCTCCATCTTCATCATATTTTTGCTTAGAAAGGAAGAGCATTCTCAGGAGATTATTTCAGTTAAAAACAACGGAGGAATGATTATTTCTAGGCATTTTTATGTCATGGTAACAGGAAGGAATCAAAACCTGTGAGGAGCATTTAAAATGAAAAAGCACTCTAAAACATCTCGGTTCTCATGCTTTTCACAATACGAGTACCTAAATATTAAAAAAAAAATCATGGAATTTTGTGTTCAAAATTGCTTCAGAAAATGATTTTAGATCGTCTCAAATTACACAATACTGTGCTGTTACAGCTATTTTTTTACCTCCTGAGTTCACGTTAACATATGTAATTTTAATATTGAGCCAAACATTGTGGATTTTTTTGTCTTTTTGTATGTTACAAAGTTCGTTTAAATATTTTTGTCTGACAGTGAAGCTAAAAATTTAAAGGAGTTGAAACAAGGTTTGTTTATTCCCTTGGAACAAGAAATTGCATTTTTTAAATATTTAAACTTCAAAAATAGAAACACATTAAACTTTAAAGAATTTATATTTTATTCGCAACTTTAATTGAAAAAAAAAAAAAAAAAAAAAATGTTTACACAATAATATTATGAAACATAGTGATATCATCGTTTATTCGCAACATTAATTTCCAAACCTGTACCCCTTTCAAGCTAATGAGAGCGTTTAAATACCAAAACGTTAAGAATACAAACTTCGTAACATAATTGAAATTAATTTGATTGTGCCTATAGCTGAAATAAAAATATACGTTAGGATTTATTCTGAATGTAAATGTTAACACAATAATATTATCAAAGACAATAATATTATCGTTTATTCTGCGGACTGATTGTCATGCGTTTTTTTAGCTTGAACATACCCATACCCTTTAATCCTGCCCCCAAAACGACCTACAATTACAGATTTTTACGATACTGCAATAAAAGAAAACCAAACCTATTTAAGCAAAATTTTCCTCAACATCTGAAAAAGGTACAAAATGCTAACAATTTAACAAGGTATGGTCAGATACATGACAGGCCAATATTTTGAAAGGGCCAGATAATTGTTTTTATTATGATACTGATAAGAGCTGTATACCACCAAAAGGAAGTGTTGGGTTTTTTTAGTTTGCAAGCTTCAATTAAACATTAGAAATCCTTTTATTTTAAAAGCATAGAACATCTGTCAATAATTAAAACATCAGTGTTTTGTACTCTTTGCCTCAGATACCTGTACTAAACATCACTTTCTACAAGTTTCCTAGTAGCGTTTTTATCATGCCAACCACCCCCATATACCAGACTATCTGTGAACTGTAGAAGCGTTTTTACGCTAAACCCGCCATACCAGTTGTTGCAGTCACTGCTACTGCTTTTACTGCTTTACCAGAACGTTAAAAAATATTTTACAATAGTTTTTAGTACAGACGTTTTTTATTATTATTGTTTTGTTCAGTAGCTGCTTGCCACAGTTATAATCATTAATTGCATAGTTAAGCGCTAAGCGCTGTTTAAGATTCAATGCCATGAAAATACCGCAAACATACACCGCGTTCCTCTCCTTAAAATTGGTGTTATCTGTGACGTTGTACGCTCTCCTAGAATTATCTCCTACGTTCTTATCTTTAGCTGTATATTTTCAGATATTTCAGTTTTACATAAACAACGGCCATTTTGTATCGCCCAATAGGTTTTGCTATGTACATGTACCAGCGTGTCACTGAGATTCATGCCCCTTCTAAAAGCTACTTAGTGGTTCTTGGAACATGTGCCTCATTCGCCCAGATTCGTGTAACACACTGTTGTGTATGTACAACATTCTTTGAATATTGAGTAACGGTGTACTCAAGTAGTTTTCTTGGTATTAATCTATTTTTTTTTTTTTTTTTTTCTTAAGAAGTTTTTTAACTTTCTATAGCTGTGCCTCCATGGTTTTCCCACCAGATTCTCTCTTAGTTTGTTTCAATGTTTCCCTTTGTTTATTGTAGTCGTTATCCATTTCACAGATTCTTTAAAGACGAAACCTTAGGCCACAAGCTAATCCTTTCTTTGTTGAGGGGGGTGGCATGATTTGTGATTTAAGTATAATGATTTATTTGTTAGTTTAACATATAAAACTGTTTATATGTGACAATTTTTAGCTCGCCTGTTTTCAAAGAAAACGTCGAAGTATTGTCGCAGCCCTGATGTCGTCTGCGCCGTCGTCGTCGTGCAAAAACTTCGACATTTTGTAATACTTCATTACTGAAGATGTTCAAACTTGAGCGAGCTGTTAAATATGAAAAGGGGAGCCCATTGAACAGGGGCAGGTAACCGTCAAAATATTTTGACACAATTATTCCACTTTGGCGAATTGGAATTTTCACTAAGAGCAACTGCAGCCGAGCGTCGGCACCTGCATACGGTGCTCTTTGTTACAATTGTATCAAGAATTTCAGTCTCTCGTTCAGTATCACTGCGTTCCATTTTGATAGTGTCATTGGTGGTAAGACCGGCAAACTCTTAAATTTCCTCCATGGAACCGATCCATTACCCGAAACAGTCATCAAAGATTCTTTTGCAGAATATGGTTGTTCATCCCATGTTCTCATATAGGTGCACGCAAAATTCTTCCAAAGCCTTCATCAAATAGTAAAACCAGCTGTATGCAGTGGTTTCTCCAAACTGGAAAACATTGTTTTCAAGGACTGTTTCTACCGTTTTCATTCTCATCAATGGTACTGATATCACTGCTCTCAGAGATGTTGATAACTTGGAATCCAGGTTTTGGAGCTTTGGATACTTTCTTTTGTTTGTTTACAGTTTGACATTTTCTCTTAACAGCTTGGTTTTGACATTTCTTTGCTGATTTATGGTGATCTTCTAATCGTTCAACAATGGTATCATCAGTTACTGACCTACCACTAACAATTTTAATCATATTTCTCCTCTCCTTCGTGTTTTCAGACTTCAGACGGATAGAGTCGAAGTCAGTTTCGGCAGTATGATCTTCACCAATCTCCTGTAAATCATCAAGCTCTGCAGGCTGTGTCACAGTAGTTGATTGTTTTTGATGTGTAATCACAGTGACTAGTTTGAAGTGGGAAGAATCTACAGCAGAGGAAACAAGCATTCTGATAGTATTGCATAGCAATACACAGTCCCCTACCGGCCGTATGTATCGCTGGCATGTCAGTGAAATTTTTAAAGTCCAAGGCCTGTAAATGCATCAAAAAGCAGTGGAGCGGGACGAAACCCGAACTTGATGTGTAAGTCATGGTTGTTGATGTACACACCAAAAATCAGCTCTATATGTAGCAGCGTTTAGAAAAAAAGTGTGGAAAAATGTTTTATCAGTGAAATTTTGTAAGTCCAAGGCCTGTAAATGCGTCAAAAAGCAGTGGAGCAGGACGAAACTCGAACTTATGTGTAAGTCATGGTGGTTGATGTACACACCAAAAATCAGCTCTATATGTAGCAGCGTTTAGAAAAAAAGTGCGGAAAAATGTTTTATCAGTGAAATTTTGTAAGTCCAAGGCCCGTAAATGTGTGAAAAAGCAGTGGAGCGGGACGAAACTCAAACTTGATCTGTAACTAATGGTGGTTGACTTACACAGCAAAAGTCAGATAATTATCTACCTGCATTTAGAAAAAAAAGTCCGGAAAACTGATTTATCAGCGAAATTTTGTAAGTCCAAGGCCCGTAAATCCGTGAAAAACCAGTGGACCGGAACGAAAGTCGAACTTGATCTGTAAGTCATGGTGGTTGAGTTACACAGTAAATCTGAGATCAATACCTACCAGTGTTAAGGAAAAAAGTCCGGAAAACTGATTTATCCGTGAAATTTTGTAAGTCCAAGGCCCGTAAATCCGTGAAAAACCAGTGGACTGGAACGAAAGTCGAACTTGATCTTTAAGTGATGGTGGATGACTTACACACCAAAACTCGGCTCAATATGTACCAGCGTTTAGGAAAAAAGTCCGGAAAACTGATTTATCAGTGAAATTTTGTAAGTCCAAGGCCCGTAAATCCGTGAAAAACCAGTGGACCGGAACGAAAGTCGAACTTGATCTGTAAATGATGGTGGGTGACTTACACACCAAAACTCAGCTCAATATGTGCCAGCATTTAGAAAAAAAGTCCGGAAAACTGAATTGCCGGACTGACGGACAGACGGACAGATGGACAGACGGACAGACGGACGGACGGAGTGCAAACCTAAAGTCCCCTTCGGCTTCGCCGGTAGGGGACTAAAAATACCAGACTTCTTGAAAGCGGTCTTCAGATTATCAGGTGAAAAGGCGACAAGTATATGTTTTAATTGCCAGCGAACAGACGTTATACCCTGTAATTGTAGACGAAAGATTGAGTTGCATAAATTTATGGCATTCAGAATTATAAATTCTCTGTAGGGGCCAAAACATCCTACAACTAGGGGCTGTAGAACATGATAGTAGAACGAATAGTAAAATGTTGTGTTCAATGGCCAAGTTAGTAAGTGGTAAAGACCCGTGAGACCTACTGTGGCCATCATAAATTATAATATCAAAATGGGTTGGTCTTTGTGTCTTCCCTGTACTTATTTCAAACAAGAGGGCCATGATGGCCCTGTATCGCTTCACTGGACCCGTGGGACAGGGCCAATTTTGACTTCGTGGCTGTAGTATGAAGAGTACCTTTAAAGGTTTATTAGATAAAGCTACATGCAAAGTTTTTAGTAGCCCCAGGCCATATGGTTAAGGAATAGAAGACTTAAAGTTTCCACCATAGAAGCCTATGTAAAACTTGTGGCCCTAGAGATGGGGCCAATTTGACTCTAGGGCTATAAGTTGATGAGTTTTTTGTAGAAGTCCATTAGATGAAGCTACATGCCAAAGTTGGTTGCCATAGGCGATATGGATTAGGACAAGAAGATATTTAAAGTTTTCACTATATAAACCTAAGTAAAACTTGTGACCCTCGCGCGCCAAATTTGAACCCGGGGCTATAATATGATGAGTTTTTAGCGGTCTATTAGATGAAGCTATATGCCAAATTTGATAGCCCAGGCAATATGGTTTAGAGCAAAAAAATATTTAAGTTTTCACCATATAAACCTATGTAAAACTTGAGACCCCTCGGGCGGGGCCAATTTTGACCCCGGGGCTATAATTGGAATACTTTTTGTAGAGGTCTATTAGATGAAGCTACATGCCAAATTTGGTAGCCCTAGGCCATATGGTTTAGAACAAGAAGATATTTAAAATTTTCTTTATATAAACCTCCATAAAACTTGTGACCCCCGCGGCGGGGCCAATTTTGACCCCACGGCTATAATTTGAAGAGTTTTTGTAGAGGTCCATTAGTAATGCTCTGTGAAAAGCGGGCTTAATGACAAAAAAAAAAAAAAAAAAAAAAAAAAAAAAAAAATCGAATTTCACTTTTTCAGATTTTCTTTAAAGTGGAGATATTGCAATAACTGTAAGCATACACAATAAAAAGAATGTCAGTTTTGTAACAGACGTTGATGACGTCGGTTTTTTTTTTTTTTTTTTCTTTTTTTTTTACTCTGTTTACCGTCGTTACTTTTAGCCGTTGCTAATCAGTTGCTAATATTTACGCTGTACAAAATATAATTTCAGACGTAGTTCTTGCATAAAAAGCTTCATACAAAATTGTTAAAGAAGCATTAAAAATCATATTAGCAAATGGATAAAAAATGGAATTTTCCCGCCACTGTTACCGCCCAAATACATGTATAGTGATTTCCTAGTTCTTTTTGCCGATTAAGTCTCACCATATATGACAGCGTAGATCTAAAATCAGACTGTTCCCTCACATCCATCACAGGTGGAAAGCGTATTAAAATCACCAGGAAGAGGTTCTCCAAGACGGGGTATCGGACCCGTGACCTCCAGCTTATGTATCAGATAAGCTACCCACGGAGCTTACTGGGCCGGGGTTCGACTTCTGAAGCTTGTATAAAGGTATTTCTGTTAATCTCTCCTGTTGTTGATCAAATGAATTGGTAAATACGCATTATTGAATCTTTAAAATCGATCGCGACAGATACGTTACATCTACAATACGCTTCCTCCTACCATGATTTTCATTCACATCTCATATCTGATGTAAGTGATACACAAGTAAATGGTTGGAAACAACGTTGTGCGATTTCTGGTGTGAGTAAGCAAGAAAAACAAGGATACAAGCAGGTACGATGACCGCTGTGATATGACCACAGATGATGAAATCGGCATTAAACAATAGCCAACCCCTCTCCGCCATTATTATTTATTCTATAGAACACGGATTTAGAGTTCTTCTATTTACTTTTGATAAAAACAAAGCTTGTTCTACACCTCTAGATCACGTTTA
Source organism: Tridacna gigas (assembly GCA_945859785.2). NCBI lineage: Eukaryota > Metazoa > Mollusca > Bivalvia > Cardiida > Cardiidae > Tridacna > Tridacna gigas. The sequence continues at coordinate 26,212,454 of OX244029.2, forward strand.
CTTTGTATGTTTCATAAAAAAAAATGTAAGCAAAAAAAGTGACAGGCTACATTTTACCTTTGGACATTTGCATTTGATACTGCTACATGTTTGACTAGAAACTTAAGCGTATCAATTACATCCAAACAATTAATTACGTACCTTTCAATTTGGATGAAATACCGTTTGTACGGTGCTTTATTAAGATATAAGCAATAACATCTTGAATAGAAAATTGTATTTGTCTTTAAAAAAAAATCGGCACTACATGAAATGGAGACAACATTGTTTTCAGTTCGGCGATTTCTATCGCTTGAGATGCATTTAATCCGTCAACGTATTGACTTGACATTTTTTAAAGGCTCTGATTTTTTGAGGGGATTCTGGGGTTCGATCACTAGCTTCCATGGATGTTCTCTGATACCCGGGAACAGGCCATGCCTTCTGGATGTCGCTCCTCTTTATCTATGTTGGCCGAGTATATCATCTGGGTAACCCTGACATGGGGAGCTGGAATGCTGCTCCATTACACATGTCCCCTTGTTGGGCTCCATGGAGGGCTGGGGCCGTAGATGACGAAGTATTAAATTTTAAAAAACGGAATAACAAACAAAAAAACGAACACGCGACCAACTGGATATGGTCTCGGGCAACGAACAATCACCTTCTTCTTTCCCTCGATTTCTCATTATTGAATCAACTAAAGCAGATCAACCTTTGACGAAAATGTCATAGAGAAAGTTCTTGTTTCTCTAGCAGGATCGCCAAAGTGAGTCAAAAAGTTAACTTCTGGCTCTCTTCTGGTTGAAGTCGAGAAAGCCAAACATGCAGAAAACTTACTGAAATTACCTCGCTTTTTTGAAATCCCTGCTAAATGCTACCCCCACACCTCTTTAAATACTTCTAGAGGAACTATCCGATATCCGGATCTTGCAGGTGTGACTGAAGAAGAAATAGTTTCAAATCTGGCAAACCAGAATGTAACCGCAGCTCGCCGAATTACAGTCTTCAAGGACAATGTTAAAAGGAGTACGAATACTATAGTTCTGACTTTTAGTACTTCTATTTTACCAAAATGCCTGAAAGTTAGATACCTTAAAGTGCCTGTTGCCATATACATACCCAACCTGCTTCAGTGTTACGTTTGTATCAGGTACGGACACCATGAAAGAAAATGCAGGTTGCATGGAGGAGATGAACTCTGCCGACGTTGTGGTATTACTGTAATCACCCACAACGAAAGCAGGTGCACAAATGATATCAAATGTGTAAACTGTGGCGAAGATCATCCCTCGACGTCTATATCATGCTACATTTGGAAACGGGAGAAAGAGATTGTTACAAAAATATAAAGAGGGCTTATCATTCCCTGAAGCTAGAAAGATTGTCGAAGCGCGTCACAACGTCTCTTTTTCTACTGTATTGAAGTCAAGTAAAACAAGTTGGTCGAGCTCAAATATGCTCCAACTCAGACAACCGATGCGTCAACGCAAACGAATACGCCACAGAAACAAATGCCCACAAATGTTAAAACGTCTCAGAAGCCTTCAGTAAACAAAAAGCCAGAAAAAATTGTTCCCAAAAGTCCAATTAAATCCCCCAAAAAGGTCCTCTCAGATCACCTTCCAAAGGGATCTGATGACCTAATTATTCAGCATAACCGCTTCCAGTGTCTCGATGAAGAAGACATGGAAGCAGATATGAACCTTGCTGAACCACCAAATACAAATAAGCAAGGTCGCATTATCAAACTAAACAAGATGTCTGTTTGTAAAACAGTCATGCCCCCCTACTGCCACATTGATACAGGAAGTGGCACAGTTCATAAACCGGTATCAAAAGAATTGATTGGGAAATATCGAGCCAACCTTGATAAAATTTGAGCAACTTGAGCCAAGATAACTTATTGCATTATAAAGTGACGACCTCATTCATTAGTCACAGTTTTGTTTAGCAATAATGGAATCTCTATTTAAAAACCATTGTGAAAAGTCAAGCATTTGTTCTCAAAACCAATGCTTGTTTTTCTACAACGTTTTTCTGAAAGTTCACTGTGTAATAGTAGTAGATGTATAATAACCCGTTCTGGGACATTTGCCCTTATGCAACGCAATATGCATTACACAATACGATATAGGTTAACAAATAAAATCATATGTTAAGTGATGCTGGGGTGCTTATACAAATCCAATCACGCTTATGTTTAATGACCTAGTTTAACAAATCCAATCACGCTTATATTTAATGACCCACTTTAACTAATCAACTCACGCTTAAACACACACACTCCCACATCTCATCAATTTCATGTGACACACAGCCGCATGCTCATAAAATTACCAAGTTCATCTAACTTACGCAAAACCAATTAACAAGCCTTCATAAATAAAACTGACTAACCTCTTTCTTAATCGTTTTGACTTAAATTCAAATTACTAAAAAATAAAAAAAATTTGATTAAGAAAAAAAAACCAACGCATCAGCTAACCAACCAACGCACCAGCTAACCGGCTAACACATCAACCAGACAATCACTTACATCAGACAATCGCTTAACCTTTTTTCACAACCCATCAACCAACGCATCATACAAAGGCTAACCGGTTAACAAGATGCATCAGCTAACCAATGCAATAACCCCATCAACCAACGCATCATACAAAGGCTAACCGGTTTATGAGTTAGTTGATGGATTGGGATATTGATGAAAAAAAAAAAAAAAATGAATTTATCTTTAAAATTCTCCCAAACATAATATATAAAGATGAGTGTGTTAAACAGACTTACTAAAAAAGAAAAGAAAACATTAAATAGATGTTTAAAAGATAGAGTAGTAGACTTTGAAAATGATTATTATATTCCTGATGAAAAAATTGTTGTTATAGGATTTTATGCTGCTGGGTTTAATAGAAATTTTAAAAGAATAAATGCAGCTTTAAAGTATTTTATAAGCAAAGAAAAAATTAGAAATGAAAATGATTTTAAAATAGGTGTTAGTTATCTCACAGATATTGTTACCGCTGGTGAGAAAACAAATATTTTATTTGAATTATCTTCTCATATAAATTATTCAATTGCATTGTTTCCTTTTCTATTTTTAATAACAAAAACAACTGATAAAAAATTTGTTTTATTACTTAAATTTAAAGATGGTAACTTTGAAGAAAATAAACCAAAAAATATTATTAAAGGTAAAATATTTACATTTGATAAATGTGTTATTTGTTTAGAAGAAGAACCAAAGGTTCATTTTGTTGATTGTGGTCATATTTGCTTATGTAAAAACTGTGATGAATATAACGTTTCAGTTGTTTGTCCAGTTTGTAAAACTAAAAACAATATTAAGCGAAAAATTTAAATATTTAATCTTTTTACTAGATTAAATATTTTATTTTGTTTTTGGTCTTGCCCCTTGTTGATCATATTTTTTTTTCTTCATCAGTCAGCCTATAATGTCCATGTGATAATGTTCTATAACTACCATCCAAGAGTATCAAACCCTTTTTATCATCCTCAAAGCTTAATGCTATTTTATTCATTTTTATAGTGGATAATTCATGAAGTTTACTTTTTATTCCTCCCATATTTACACAAAAATCTTTTCCTGTATCTAAACAATCTTTATAAGTTTTAAATTTTAGGTCAGTTTTAATCACAGACTTTTTAACCCCTTTACATTTTTTAGTTTCTGATGAACTATCTTCATAAACAAACATACCATCTTTATCAGTTACCGCATTACCTTCTTCATCCTTTTTTAAGACTAATTTTTTCATAGCATAAGTTTTTGCTCCAGGACTTACAAATTTAGTTAAAAGATCCCCCTCCATTTCATCCTTAAAAAAACCTAGTACATTTATATTTTCTTCACTATACAATGGATGATTAGGTGGATAATTACTAAAATCAAACATTGCATCTGCATCCTCTTTTAAATCTTCATACAAGTCTTCAGTTTCTATTGTTAAAACAAAACTATCAGTATCAGTATAGCACATAAATACTTTATCTTCACCAAATTTATTTTTAAAATAGTTATAATAATCTTCTAGCATTGTTGTTTTGCTAATATCAAGTATGCTTACTCCTAAATAAATTGGTTTATCATATTTAATCCATGTTTTTTTCATATGTACCGCAACCAAATTTTTATCAAATATAGTACGATTATGAAAGTTATGTTTTGCAGTTAACTTTTTAAATCGTTCACTATTTTCACCATTAACTAATTCTAAATTTACTCTATTTCTTATGTTTTCCATGGTTTTACCAAAAACAGAATTCATTGCTAACTTCCATAACTGATCTAAAAATTTATTATCATCCTTCTTTGCTTGTGTTCTTAATTTTACACACATATCAACATATTTTTTAATAGCGGTACTCTCTTGATATTTAATTCCACGATGTATTTTTTTAATATTTAATCCTAATCTCAGGTAAGTTTTTAAAGCTTCATAATGAAGTATATATTTTTCCTTATCATTTAAGTTTGGTATTAACTTTTCTACTTTACTAACTTTTAATTTTTCTGCTGCTAAAGGCATTTCATTATGCAAATCATGTAAATCTTTAGGATACTCCAAATCAACCTCCAGGGTACACGGATATTTTTCCCAGTTATTTAATTGTTCATTAGTCATCCACTTAAAACCGCCTACAGGTAAAGTCTTACTCATAGCCCAAGGATAAAGACTGTTTTTATCAATATAAAACATATATTTACTAGGTTTTGTTTGATCATACTTATCACCCATATATTTATTGTTTGCCTCTGCATATCTAATACTAGTCATACAAACACCACCCCCTTTTGATGCTTCAAAAAAGTTAAGCATATTAATATCAGTAAGTTTTTCTAATTTTATTTCGCATACCTTAAGCATAGCATCCCATCCATATCCAGGTAAAGTATAATACCAAGCAGGATCTAAACCAAATTCTTTATGCATAGAAAATCTAAAGTTTTCCATAACATCGGCTAAAAGTACAACATCTGTTTCATTGTATAGTTGTAAATAATCCTTAATATTTTTACATTAAAAAAAATCAAATACTTTTAAAGCATGTTCATAATCTTTTTCTGAAATTCCTTCTCCATTTAAGCTTGAATAAAATTCTTCTATAGGCGGTAGTTGTGTTTCTTCTAATTTTTCAAAACTATCTAACCATTCATAAGGAAAGATACCCTTTCTTTTTAACAATTGTAATTTTTCATTTGTGTAACCACCGCGATGATTTTCTAAATAATCTTTTAAATTTTTAAAATCACCATCATTTAAATTTACTACAATTTTTTCTAAACTACTAGCTAAAAACTTAAAACTATCAAGAAATCTTAAATTAATATTTTTATTTCCTACCTTTAGATGTTTTGTAAAACTAATATATTTTTCTTCATTGATAGGAATACAATCAATTTTACCATTTGTTTTACCAAGATACTTAATAAAAATATGTGCATCATAACCAGATAAATTATGAAAGATAACAGGTATGAAATTTGGAACTTTTGCTTTAAGATTACATTCGTTATGTGCGGCTCCGCTATATTTGCCAGTAAAATGACAATGATCTCTTGCTTTATAATTTTCATGAGTAAATTTACCACCGCATATCCAACATTTTACTTCATTTTTATGTTTTCTAACTTCATCTTCTGTTATTTTAATTTTTACTGGGTTTTTAAAAAATTCTTTATAAAGTTTTTTGGTATCCTCAGTTAAAGTATCTATAAAATGTTTTTCAGCGTCCTCACCTACATATCCTCTTAATACTGGTTTTAAAACATTTTTATCAAAACTACTAATTAAATAGTTATAACTAACAGGTATATGCTTTTGTGTTTCAATAGTATTACTTTCTTTTTGTGTATCTGGTTCTGTTTTTTGTAATATACATTCAAAATCAGCAATAACAACAAATGGTACCATAATTTTTCTACAATAGTTTTTAAACTTTATTAAAATTTCTTCAGGATTTTTAGGATCAAACTTAGGCATTATTAAATCAACTCCATCATGATCTTCACAACGCTCCATATGCTTATTTAAAAGTTCTTCACTACCAAAATGGTTCATACAAAGCATACAATACCTTACATTACTATTATCACTTACTTGTGCTCTCATTAAAGCATTAAATTTTCCATATTTTATTAAAACATAATGAGATTTTTCACCATCTTCATCTTCAATATATAACAAATTTACATGATTTTCTTTTAAACTTTTTATAGCTCTAATACGTTTGATTTTTCCTTACCTTCTACTATACCAAAAACATTAACACTAATTGTTGGATTTTGTCTTTCAAACTTATCTATATCAAGTAAAGAAACAGGATATTTAATTCCTTTCATATTTAAGCTATTTTTCTTAGATTTTAAATTATTGTCTACTATTTCAGGATGATCATCTTTTGGATATAAATACCTCAAAATACAATCTGTAAAACATTCATTATCCTTATTTTTCATATTAATACATGCTTTTTTGTTAGCAATCCACTTAGGTAAAGGTATCCATCCACCTGCTCTTAATGGTTCATAAATAACACTATGTAACTTTAAATGAACCACACTATTAAACACCCAACCACTACCACTTGAAACAAAATTAATAAAATTTTCTATAATTCTATTTATCATTTCATAGTATACTTCTAATACATTTGTTCCTTGTAAAATAATCTCATAACCATCTTCAGAAGAAGAAGAAAAATTAGCCTCTACTATTTGTTTATTGTCACCCTCTCCTCTTTCCATTAAACATTGAAGATTTAATTTTACTTTATGACTATGCATGCTTTTTAAAAGTTTTACAATTGCTGGTTGTGTTAGCTCTAAAAACTCTTGTGGTGTATCAACAGCTATTCCTTTTATTTTATGTTCAGTTGCATAATTTTTTAAGGCAGATTTATTTTTTATTACTTTTATCTTATCCACTTTATCATAAATACTTTTTATCTTCCTTTTTAAAGCGTTAAGTTCAGGTGTTATACTTGGTTGATTAACTCTAACATTTTCTAAGCTCCTTAACAAATCATCAATCGATGTAGTAGTAGGTCTTTGTCTTGATGTAGAGGGGGTAGGTTGTGTAATTGTTGTTGGTTGTAATATTGGAGCATCAATGGTTTCCAGGTCTCTATCTAATATAGAAGGTCCTGTATTAATCAAAAGAGTTATTAGTTCATCACGTCTTAGTCTTGAGTATCTTCTTAATCCCCTTTCCCTCGCTAGATTTCTTAATCCTCTAACTGTATATCTATCAAATTGTCGATTCATGATTTTTTAATTTAAAAAATATTTCATTAAGTCAAATTTTATTATTTTTTTAAAAAATAATAAAATTAAAGAATGTCAATTTTATATTTACCATTCCAAACTCTACCATTCCAATTTTCAATCGTTTGCGGGCATCGGTCAATAAATTTACTTGCCTTGTAAATTGATGGAAATTCAATCACCTCTTCAGTTTCAACATCCTTTAAGGTAACCCTCTTTGGGTTTTTAGCAATATCCTTTAGTCTATCATAATTAGGAATTTTTTTAAAACATTTTTTATTTTCTTCCTCTTCAGGATATAACCCATGTTCCTTTAAAACATCAATATATTTTTTTTTGTCCCAATAGGAATACCACTTAATATTGTTATCTGTTAATATCTTTTTAAAATCAGCAACCTTTTTCATATTATTTTATTTAAGTAAAAATTTACTTAATATACTACACTCATTTTATTTCCATCACTCTGGAAGTTAATTAACCTATCACTAAGTAAAACCGCATATGCTTCAGTATTTGGTGGAGCAGCTAGATTGAATGTTGCTTTAACATGGATATCAGTAACAGAATACTTAAGCCTTTCACTTTGTTTTGATAAATCAAACACAAACAAAGGAAAAAGAAATTTAAATTCATAAGGATTAATACTAGGGTTTGATACTAATTCATCCATGTTAAAAACCTTTTTTCTAAATGAAGCAGCTTCACTATATATTCTACTAAATTGATTAGTATTAAAATCTATATCATGATCATATAGTGGATATTTTTTTGAACCTAACATTACATAAATATTTTTAATATGTATGCTGTCAAATATAGCTACGTTTTGTTCTTGGTTATTACTTTTGCCTGTTTGAAAACCTACAGTTAAGAAACGTGGCACCTCAGGAGATGATTTAGATGATAACCTCCAAGTAAAACCTGTTGCTTGTGGAACCGCAATACTATCACTTTGTATCATTCTATACCCAACTGGGAATTTTTCTTTCTTCTCGACAAATTTAAAAAGTTCCATCTTATTACCATCTTCTGGTGTTACATGTGGTATAAACCAAGATACTTTACTTAATACAACTTTACCAACATCAACTGCTGGAGTTGCCACGGTACCATCCGGGGCTAAAATGTCCCCTCTTCTATAAATTGCATCATTATCATTATTTCTTGTTAAGGTTAAAGTTTGCTTCATACCATATATAACTTTGTTATAATCTTCACAAAAACCAAATATATGTTTTAAGGGTATCCTAAAACTAAAACCTCCAACTGGATTTGAACTAAAAATATACTGTTTTCTTATTGAAAAGCCACTATTAGCAGCACTATCTGCGGTGAGATTGCCATCTTTAAACCACAGTTGGTTTTGTCCCTGTGATTTAGAAAAGTCATCAGGGTATTTTAACAACCCTAGAATTGTTGTAGTCTGACCAGGATAATTAATTGATTCTATCTCTTGTCCACTAAGTTGATATCTTATATTTTTAAACAGATACATCAAACCATTATTTGTTATGGTAGCATCATTAGCTGCACCGTAACGTGTACCATCATCTTTTACTAAATCACCTATAATTTGTAAATAAGACTCTGAAGGGTGATAAAAAATATCTTGAGTTTCGATATCAATCCTAATATTTCCTCCAGGGTTGTTTAGATTAGTTCCTGTAATAGGTAGATATTCATAATATTCATATTCATCAATACTATCATCTTTAAAAATTTCTGCTTTAATATTTAAAATATCCATTTTATTATATACAATTATAATTTTTAAGTTAAATTATAATTGTTTTAGTTTTCTACCCATAGTTGAGGGAATGACTTGTTTTCATCATTTACATACACACCCTTAAGTTTAATATTTTTAAGTTTTTCTGTAGAAAGATCTTTTCTCATTTTAGGGTAAATTTTATTTCCGTAAAGAATGGTTACCTTAGGCATACCATTTTTTTCTAGATATTGATTTACATCTTCTTCAAATTCCTTAATGATATCAGCTTTTTCAGGTGACAATTCTAAAACAACTTTATCATGATCATATTCTGTATTACTACTATCTAATACTTCACAATCATCATCAAGTTTTAGATTTCCATAAAGAATGGTTACCTTTTTTGTGTTGAATTTTTCATAATGTCTTAAATTAAATTTTAGATTTGGCATTTTTTTTTATTTAATGTAATAATTTACTTAAATTAAATTTCATAATACTTTAACTCCAGAACCCTTAATACTATTTAATTTCTTAACTAAATCTTGTATAGCAATTGCACCACCATCCATTAACTTACTAATATCTTGCATTACAGGTTGCGTTGTTGCAGTAGGCTTTTGAGTATATTTTTCTAAAATCTTTTTAGATTTTGGTGTTAAAGCCTTTTGAACTAACTTTTTACCTGCTTCAATTGCTGCCGTCTTACCTACCTCTAATGCTTTCTTTGCTCCTTCCTTAGCCACACTCTTACCAACATCAACTGCTGAAGATGCAATTTGTTTAGCTGCTTGACTCGTAAATAGTATTGTAAGAAAATTAGCTAAAGTATCAAATATTCCTGCTCCTCCATAAGCATAATTTCTTTTAAATCCTCTTTTTTGTGATGTAATCATTTTATAGTATAGACATTAATTTTTTATAACTCTTTGAATTTAAAACACGTTGTCTTTTTAATTCATCACAAATACTTACAAGCTCATTTCTTACACCTGTATTACCAGCTCCTTTACTTGCCATTAAGAGGTCTAATCTTTCTAATAGTGCATTAGGGTCAGATGGGATAATGGTAATTCCTTTTCCAAGGACTGTATCATTCCAAATATGTCTAAGAATGTTATTCCACTTGTATGCTTTACTGCTTTTTGGAAATTTACTTTTCGGATCATTATTGCGATGGAGGGTGCCGCTTTTTATCATTATTTCCTTATAATTTTCAAAATCATTATCAGTATATTTATCTTTGTCTGGTTTTTTAGCTATAATTAATCCCCACAGACCAGGTGTGCCTTCATAAGTTTTATTTGAAAATAAAATATCATCTCCTAAAATTTCAGTTTCCTTATCACCAATATAAAATTTACCTTTTTTGTCATATAACCCATACGTTGTATCAGCTTCATCCTTATTGGTAAATCTTCTTAGTTGTGTTGCTGCAAGTGGTCCAGTAAGCAAAAATGGGTCTTCTTCTTCTTTTCCAAACATTTCATCCAATTCTGCCATTATTCTTTCCATTTCTTCAGAATCAGTTTCCGATTTCTCATATGCTTTTATAGAAGGAAAGGCTGGAAACGTAATAGCCTGTGGTAATTGTTCAATCCCCTCTTTAATAGGTTTAAGCCCTTCTGTAATCTCCTTTGTTGCAGCTTTTTGTGTTTCTGTAATTGGTTTAAAAAACTTTGAAAGGTCTTTTTGTAATTCAATGTCTCCTGTTTTTTCTGCAATATTACTATCTCGTATTCTTTTCTTCAGTGCAAGATAATCTTTTACTGTTTGTTCCCTTTTTAAGGGGTCTTTTATCTTTAAAAATGACATTTTTTTTTAAGTAAAATTTTTTTTAATTAGTATTATCTATTTCACATGCGCAAGAACATTTAAACTTGAGCGGTTTTAGTTTTATTCTTAATGGCTTCCATTGTTTCTTTCTACTAGTCTCCTGAATTCCTCCCGTGCTTCTATTCTCCCCTTCTCTATTAAACTCTCCTGTTCCTCTAGCTTGCTTTTTTTCTTCGACTTACTCCTAATTTCCTCCTTCATTGTCTTGTATTTTTCCAATTCATCCATAATTAAAGTAAATTCTGAATGGTCAATTTCATTATCTGTTATTGCTTTTGATATATGTGTAAGTAGTGTATTTAACTTTGAATCTGCTAACATTTTAATCTGAAGATGTTTTTCTGATTTTGTTCTGCTTCTTCTAACCAAAAACTTACCTACTAATGCTACTAACCCAACAGCTAAAGCCCAACCTTCTAAGGCTATCGTTGCAGGTATCGCTACCACAGTTGAGAGTAAAGCAATTCCACCTGCACCTGCACCTAATGCTATAACAGTTAGCCCAGCTTCAACATTATCTACTGTTTTACTAATCTTTAAATACTTTTTACTTAACTGTTCTCTTGTCTTAACTTCATTTTCCAGAAATGTTTGAATTTCTGATATCTTTTGTAGTCTAAAGGATTGACCATTGTCTCCTGTTGTTAATAGTGTCGGTGCATTTGGTATATTTCGTGCTTCTGGTAAATCTGGATAAATTTTTTCTTTTAGTTCCATTTTATTAATTAAAACTTACTTTTTAAATTGAATAATAAAGTCGACACAAAAATTCATTTTCATTAATTTTTACTAACTTTTTTGAGTTGTTTGTAATTGTTGTAACAAGATCATCCGCTTCTTCTAATGGAACTTTATTTGTTATAGATATTTGATTAAGTTTTAGATTATAAGATAGAGAAACTAAAACAAAACCTTTACTCATATTAAAACCCATACCTAAAGCTATCGTTCTTGTTTGTCCTCCTTCTAATACTAACGGTTGTTGAGTATAAATATCCCAAGTAACAGGGTTAACTTTTTTAGCTGGATACTTAACTTCTACAGGCTTCCAAAAAATAGTTTTTGGTTGAACCATTTTAGGTTTGTTGTTTCCAAATTTATGCACATTCATATTTTAAATTTATAATATTGCGCCTAATATAGGAATATTAGCAAATGGACTATTTGGACCTAAAAGAAGACCTTTTCCATCATAAATTTTCCACCTTGTTTTAAATACAATCCATCACCAACGGAACTCAATCCTTTACCTTTTGCTGGACCAAGATATAAACCTTCACCATCTGTTTCAACTTGACAGACACAACCACCTTTCTTAAGATACAATCCATTACCCATTGCTTTTTGAACACCTGAAGATGCTAAACCAGATAATGCACCAACTCCTAAAGCTGGTAAAACAGTCCTTGCTAATGTAGGTAGAACTGATGAAGCTAATCCTGCTAACAAAGGTAAAAATCCACCTTCTACTTTCATATTGTGTTTAAGTTGTTTAGTCGACATTCTAAACGTTGCTCCCTTTCCACCTTTATAAGCTTTTGCAAGTTTATTTACTTGTGATTTGGTTAATGCTATTACATCATTACCATGTATATCTTCATGTTTTAAACGAATACTTGCTGGACTTTTGTTTTTAAAAGAATGTAAAATTTTTTCCTTTTGCCCATCTGATATATTTATTTTTGCGTTAATGTAGTTTGTCATTTTTTATATTTATCTTGCTTCTCTTATATGAAATCTAATTGTTAAATTTTCCCCTCTAAGATTTAGTAATGTTCCATCTTGATCTGTAATTGATACATTAAGATTATGTATTTCATTTAATGTTAGTGGAAGGTAAACTAGATTAACTGGATTTTCTATTATTTTATAACCTGGTGATACATTAGGAAAAAAACTATAAATTGTGTTTCTTTGTGAACCGGTAACATAACTACCTGAAATTAAATCTATATTAACTAGTAAGCTATTAATACTAAGAATATTTACTACATTTTCTGATTCATGAAATCCTTGTGTATATTTAGCACGAGTGAATCCTAATACTTTTGCAATAGAATTTTGTTGGTTAAAATCTACCTGATAACCATTTTCTAAAAAAAGAACAGACTTTAAATAATTAGTGTTTGCAGAGATGTTAATATAATATTCTTCATTAACTGCATCATAATGACCTTTTTTTCTCCTTTCTTGTTGAATAAAATCATTAATATCAACTAAATCGTAACTTCCTTCAGGTATTTTTATTTTTACCCATGTTGTACCATTGTCTGGTGAATAAACAAAAATGTTATTGCTTGCATCAATATTAGGAAATGAATAATAAGTTTCAAGATTAACCAATGCTATTTCATATTCTTTATCCTTTTCTAATAAAAGTGGAGGAGTAAATCTTGTTTTAAACTCTGTTTTGTTGTCGCTTACGATAATTTGAAATGATGTTTTATGGTCAGTATTTTTTACTATCTTTTCAAGTAATTCTGCTTCCATTTTTTATATTTAGTAAAAATATATTTTAAAACAAATATATTTTTAATAGTAATCTTTGTAATCTCGTGGTATATAAAAGTTGTCAAAACCACATCTATATTTTCCATCCTTACGGTTCTTAGTTAAATCAATCACAACAAAACCATGAGGTCTTTCCCAACAGTTTTTACAAAAATTGATAAACTCTGTTTTAGTCATATCATCCCCTACATGATCACCATAAATATGATTAAGATTTTTTAAGTCTTGTCTAAACAAGCATATTAAGTTAGCATTTTCTCTAATAGTTTGACGGGGTAATCTAAAATAATTTTGTGCTAGATAAAAACAATCGGCATTACTATGTCTTCCCCTTACATAATAGTTTTCACACTTGTTTTGTCTTTCTAAAAGTAAGTCATCAAATATCATTAAGTTTTTATTTGATGCATTTAAATCTCTTGGGTCAGGAACATCACTAGCATATTCAAAAAATTCACAATTGATATCAGATTTTTCCTTAATTGTTTTTGCCCATTCTTCAACTAATGCTGTAGGTGAAATATCACGGTTTTGAACTTCATCTTTAAGTGAAAACAACCTTAATATATATTCTTTTGGTATTTTTTCTTCAAAAGCTTTTTTAAGTATACGATATTCTGGTTGAAACAAACTTTTACCAAAAACGCATAAGTTGTCATAATCTAACCAATCAGGGCGTAGTAAAAGGTTAAGTAAAAGAGTAGTTTTACCACATCCTGATTTACCTACTATTAAACCTCTAATACTTCTTGGTAAAAGGGGATGGTTAAATCTTTTTGCTAACGCTTCATTCCATGATAAATTAACAATATCCATTTTATATTAAAAATTTTATTTTAATATAAAAAATGTATTGCGTTAAATGTAAAAAGAAAACTGATACTACAGATATAGAATGTGTAGTAAGTAAAAATGGTAAAAATATGATGTGAGGAAAATGTGTTAATTGTGGTACAGCTAAAACACAATTTATTAAACAAAAAGAAGGTGGTTCATTGTTAAACAAAGCAATCAATAACTTGCCTGTTGAAATGCATTTACCTGGACATAACTTTACTGGTCCTGGTACTAAGTTAAAGAAAAGATTAAATCCTGATTTAACACCTAAAGAATGGTCAAAGCCTGTAAATCGTGTTGATAAAGCAGCATATCATCATGATATATGTTATCTTAAGCATAATGATACTAAAACACGTAATGATGTGTGTGATGCTAATATGCTTAAAGAGTTAAAAGGTATCTATAATCCAACTATTAAGGAAAAAATGGAAAGAGGATTGGTTTCCTCATTAATAGGAACCAAGAAAAGATTTGGTATGGGAATGAGTAAAAAAAAAAATTCAGAAAATATAACGCTAGCAGAAGAATTACATAAACCTGTAAAAAGAAAATTTAAGAAAAGGAGAGTAAGAGTAAATGGTATTGATAGAATATGGGCTGCAGATTTAGTAGATATGCAAGCATTTTCTAAACTTAATCGTGGAGTAAAATATCTTCTTGCTGTCATTGACATCTTTTCAAAATATGGATGGCTAATACCATTAAAAGATAAAACAGGAAAATCTGTTTCTGTTGCATTGAAGAGTATTTTTAAGGAAAGAAAACCTGAAAAAATGTGGGTAGATAAAGGTAAAGAGTTTTATAACAAAGATGTTAAAGACTTGATTGAATTGTATTCTACTGAAAACGAGGAAAAATCAAGCGTTGTTGAGAGATGGGTAAGAACAATGAAAGAAAAATGTGGAAGTATTTCTCTGCTCACTCAACAAATGTTTATATTGATGTATTACAAGACCTTGTTAAAGAATATAACAACACTAGGCATTCTTCTATTAAGATGACGCCAACTGAAGCAAGTAAGAAAAAGAATGAAAATAAAGTTTGGATAACATTGTATCCTGATTATAATCAAGTAAGGGAGGATATCAAACCAAAGTTTTCTGTTGGAGATAAAGTAAGGATAAGTAAAAAGAAAAAGACTTTTGAAAAAGGTTATACCACAAGATGGACTGAAGAGGTTTTTACAGTTTCAAAAGTAAAACATATATCACCTATAACATATAAAATTAAAGATTTAAATGGTGAAGAAATAAAAGGTTCTTTTTATGAACCTGAACTACAAAAAACAAGACAAGAGGTGTATAGGATAGAAAAGGTTATTAAAAAGGGTAAAAAGAAATCTCTCGTAAAGTGGAAAGGCTATTCTGATGAATTTAATTCACGGGTTGATAATAATCCTATTGTAAATATTTAAATATATAAAAATGAAAAATATTGTAATTGATAATATAACTTTACCAAATAAACCTTTAAGCAATTTTGAACTTCAGGATGTCGCAAAAAAATTAAAAATAAAAAATTTTAAAGGTATATTTTTAAGAGATACCTTACCTAAAAAAGTAAGAAATAAAGAATGTGGTATATTAAATCTTGATGACGCAGGTGGACCTGGTACTCATTGGGTTGCGTGGTTTAAGGATGGTAAAACAAAAATTTATTTTGATAGTTATGGTATACAACCACCTCTTGAAATTATAGATTATTTAAAAAGTCCAATACACTACAATACAGATCAATTACAACAATCAGGTGAAGTATTTTGTGGACATTTATGTTTGTACATTCTTAAAGAGTTGGGTTTAGGTAATAAATTTCAAAATATTTTAAATAAACTTTTTTAGTAATATTAAAAAAAATGCCTGTTGATAAATTTGGAAGAATGGATGATGTAAAAACAAGTGGTGATGGTGTGTCGCTTGCTTACATAAGTAATAATTTTTTACGTAAAGATGGAACAACTCCCGTTGCTGGTTCTATAAATATGAATGGGAACACGCTAACGAGGGTTAGTAATCCAGTAAATCCACAGGATGTTGCTACTAAGAGTTATGTTGATGCAAACTCAGGGCTGTTAGATGAAAGTGGAGGATATCATATGACAGGGTATTTAAACATGGGTTTTAATAAAATAAAAAATATAGCTGATCCAGAGGAGCCGAGTGAAGATGCTAATAAAAAATATGTAGATGCTGCTAATAGTGCTTTTGTTTTGGGAGCAGATGGTACAGCAAGTGGAGACATTTCTATGGATGGATTTAGGATTAACAATGTTGGTTCGCCTATAGATAACCAACAAGTAGCAAATAAGTTTTATGTAGATACCGCTGTTAAGACAATATCCGCAGGTAATAATGCTTTAACAAAAAACCGATATGGAACTTTTTTAGCAACTGGTAAAATAGATATGAACACTCACCCACTTACTGGATTACCAAATCCGACAGATCGTGATGCTGCTGCTAATAAAAATTATGTTGATAATGGTGGTGCTATTGTAAAAAATCCTGATGGAAGTTTTACAGCAATATCTGATGTAGATTTTCAAGGCTTTACTATAAAAAATGCTGCAACACCAGTAGAAGAAAGAGATTTAGCAACAAAATCTTATGTGGATGGAAAAGTATCACTTCCTTCTCTCATAGGTCCTAAACCTATTATAAGCGTGCATGCCGAGGAACAAGGTTCATTAGTAAGTGGTAGTTATGAGTTTGCTTTTGGTAATGGAGGCGTTGGAGAAAGCCATGGGTTAGGAGGTTATTGTATGGTTGCTCCTGGTAGAATTTTAAGAGGAACTTTAATAGTTGTTAAGGGAACCGGTGTTCTAAAAGAAGAGTCAAAAGTCAATATAGTCGTAAATGGAGTTGAACAGCCTGACTACTCCTTAGTAAAAAAGAAAGGAGAAGGTTGTAGTTGTACAGTTTTTTCTCAACCTTTAGAAGTGGAGCAATGTGATGTTATAAACTTTATAACAAAGAGAAACAATCCTAATGCAAAAAATGCATATTTAACAATATTAATAGAATTGGACTTGTAAAAAAAAAAAAATTTTTTTTTTATAAAAAAATTTTATAAAAAAAGATGACAGAGAACATATGTTTAACGAATGAACTATATGATCCAGAAGTTATTTTGAATAACAACTTCCCTATAACCATGAAGCAAATTATTTCTTCAATCTATGGAGAAAAAGTTTTAAACAACACAGACCTGGAATGGCTTATTAACAACTACATAAAATACATCAGATACAAAGCAGAAAACAAGAAAGAAATAGAACGAAAGTACCTAATAAACATTATTGATTGTGCACGAGTCTATGTATAAAATTTTTATTTTTTATTGAATAAAAATTTTTATTACTGTTCTTGTTTATTTTCATCATTTTTTATAACTATGTTATATTCCTTTTCTAATTTATCAAATATTTTTATTCTTCTTTCTGGTAAAAGATCTAAAAATTTTTTTATAAATCTTTTTGTTTCTTTTCTTTTTTCTTGCTCAACTTTCCACAAAGGCTCCCCATCAGTATTCTCAGAAACATTTAAAAGATGTCTATGCAAATCTTCTCTTGCATGATGTAAAAGTCTATCCGTTTCATATTTTATTATTTCATTAACTGAATAAAAAACCTTTTCATAAAATTTATGAAACATACGTCCATCTATTTCATCAATAACAACTAATGTTCTTTCTTCTTGTGTTGTATTATCCATTATTTTTTTTAAAAAAACTTTTTTTTAATTTATTTTTTTAATATGCTATTACATATTTTAAAATTGAATTAAAGTTTAAAAATCCAGCAAACTAATATAGGAAAGATGAGTGAAACATATGAACCTATAGATGAAGATGAAAAAAAGTATCGTGATGAGTACTTACGTGAAAAACAAATACTTAAAGAAGCATGTGGGGAAGAAGAAAAAGACAGAGAAACCGAACTAGAAGAAATAGATGAACGCATGCATGATAGACTAGATAAAGCTGTAGCAGGAGTAAAAGAAAGTCTTATACAAACTATTAATCATTTTTTTAATGATTTAGATGATGACTTAAATTTGGTGTTAAATGATGCTATGGAAAATGAAGATGAAGATAAAATAAATGATAAACCTTTATGGAAAATAGAATATGAAAAAGAAAGTCTTGTTGATGGCTTTGTTGATGAACTTGATTATCATATAGTAGAACTAATAAAAGAAAGGTTAAGTAAGTTAAATTGGTTATAAAAAAACAATTAAATTTTTTTTATAACCCATAAATTAACATCACTGTGGGTTCCCCTTACTCTCAACATCTGGGGTTTATATTTTTGTTCTAATGATGGTTAAGTTATTATTTTTATTCATTATAATATGTTTACTCATGTTATAAAATTAAACATATTAAAATATGAATGCACAAAAACTAGCATACATAACTAAACAACATTTAAGACAAAATCAAACATGTTTTAATGATTATACAATTAAAGAAATAGCAGTGTACTTTGAAGAGGAAGGTTATGTTGAAAATTTAATAAAACAGGTTGAAGAGTGTAGTTATAAAACTTTAGAGGGAATTTTTTACTCTATTAAAAAATGTAAAAAGAAAATCAAAGGAGAAATGAAAAATTTTATTATAGACCATATTTATGAACAATATGATTTACTAAAACAAAAGGCAAAATTTTTTTATAATCATGAAGAAGACAAAACTAATAAATATCACCTTAGACGAAGAAGGGAAATAGTAAAAATTGTTGATGAATTTATAGATATATTTAACTTTACATGTTTTACATTAAGCACAAAAGGAGAGATTTTTAGATTTAATTAAAAAAAAAAAAAAAAAAAAAAAAAAAAAAAAAATGAAATTTATTTTATATATTTGATGTAAGTATATAAAATGAGCAAACCAGTATTTAAAGTATTAGAGAAATATATTGAAGCTAGAGACGTAACTGAAGAAGGTGATAGGCGAGGAACCTTTTACTGCTTAGCCGATATAGTAAATTTTATAGAAATGAGAGTTAGTGATAAACAAAATACTTATCATCCGGCCTATACAGATAAAAGACAAATAATTTTACCTAGAGAACTTGATAATTTTTGTGTTTATGATTTATACATAGATTATGACCCTAATGTTTATTATGAATACTCTCGCATGAAATATGAACATCCAGGGGAAATCTGGTATATGTATTTAGGTATAAGAGACACAACTAGTGAAGATGTAGAAAATTTTATTAAACTGTTACAAGATGATTTATTATACTTACATCACAAAGTTACTCTGAGCTATATAAACTATCTTGAGCGTGAAATTGATGAAAAATAAATCCGGTATTTCATTCACTTTGAAAATAATGAGCGTCATCTTAATTGTATGTTCCCTCGCTTAAATAGCCTTCCTCATATGCCACTTGGATATATGAAAGATAATGATATTATTCATGAAGTTATTCCTGATGATGTTGATCAGGCTAATGAAGAGCTAGAAGTAGAAGAACACGAAATAGATGAAGGAATAAATGATATTATAGATGAATCGGAAAAAGAGTTGATAAGGCTGGAACCAGTTAATGCATTTATAGAAGAATTATGTTGCATATATTTTGAAGCTAAGAGTAATATTCTTTTTGTTTCTTGTTCTCATATTTGTATATGTGAAAGTTGTGATAACAAGAACAAAAACTCAAGAAAGTGTCCAATGTGTCGGGGTGTAGCTACACGAAAATTTATAATTTAAAGAAAATATATATATATTTTTTTTTTCATCAATATCCCAATCCATTAACTAACTCATAAACCGGTTAGCCTTTGTATGATGCGTTGGTTGATGGGGTTATTGCATTGGTTAGCTGATGCATCTTGTTAACCGGTTAGCCTTTGTATGATGCGTTGGTTGATGGGTTGTGAAAAAAGGTTAAGCGATTGTCTGATGTAAGTGATTGTCTGGTTGATGTGATAACCGGTTAGCTGGTGCGTTGGTTGGTTAGCTGATGCGTTGGGTTTTTTTTTCTTAATCAATTTTTTTTTTATTTTTTAGTAATTTGAATTTAAGTCAAAACGATTAAGAAAGAGGTTAGTCAGTTTTATTTATGAAGGCTTGTTAATTGGTTTTGCGTAAGTTAGATGAACTTGGTAATTTTATGAGCATGCGGCTGTGTGTTACATGAAATTGATGAGATGTGGGAGTGTGTGTGTTTAAGCGTGAGTTGATTAGTTAAAGTGGGTCATTAAATATAAGCGTGATTGGATTTGTTAAACTAGGTCATTAAACATAAGCGTGATTGGATTTGTATAAGCACCCCAGCATCACTTAACATATGATTTTATTTGTAAACCAATATCGTATTGTGTAATGCATATTGCGTTGCATAAGGGCAAATGTCCCAGAACGGGTTATTATACATCTACTAATAGTCTATATTAAATGGGAGCAGTTTGGTGTAATTCAAATCCTGGAAGGGAAAAATCATTTTGGTAAAAGGAGAAAATGTTCATTAAAAGAATTTTCCTTTTCTTCAAAATGTTTTCTAAGGCTTTCTACTGCTTTGAAAGCTTTGAACATGATGGGAAGTCTAAAGGAAAAATAAATAAATCGACACAAAACAAACAAAAATCAAATTCAGCAACTTTTATTACACCCTTTTAATCTCTTTCTCATGTAACACTTTTAACTTTTGGTACTGAAACCAACTCTCAATCCCTGAAAGAAAAATAAGAAATATTTTTAGATTAAGATGAATGTATACCGACCTTTTGATTTTGCATGTTTTGACACAGAATCTCTCTTAAGAACTGTGCATCCCACAGTGAATGTGTTTGATTTCTGCATTTTGCTACATAAGTTACAGAACATTGCTTTTGAACTTGGCTCATAACGTAGCCATGGATTTCCAATTTTCAAATTTTCTTGAAATTGTCTACATGGAGATTTTGTTTCAAGCTTAGTTTTTTTAGCTGGACGTGTGTCAAAGAAGTCTAAAGAACGTTTAGAAGCCATAGTGACAACTGATACTTTCCAGTATTTCCCCATGTTTATATACATCATCGTAGATAAATTATAAAGTTTGCGATGTTGTGTTTTTCACATAAAGTCCATGAAAATCATTAGATAATTGAAGTAAAAAATTCCACATACCTTTAATTATCAATCGCCGAAAAACATCCACATAATTCGATCCTTTAATTGCCGATAATTTGTTGACAAGTCCATCTTTAATTGGAGATGGGTCAAAATACCGACATGCGTCGGCAATAATCGCTAATCAAGTAATTAACATCCTCTAACTGTCTGATTTACAGCCCACTTCAATTGTTAAACGTGATAATCTGTCAACAGTTCGCATAACTATACACACCGCCGTGTGTATACATACAAGATTGCAAACAGTCGCCGATACACAGACTGGGTTATCGATTTTCTTCTCGGCACGTGCATTCGATTTCCGCTTTTTCCCGGTGGACTTCGATGCTTACTACGTCCTCGATAATATGCGAATGAAATGTTGGAGCCACAAGTTGAGCCACATATGATGATTTTTGAGAGACTTTAATTTTTTTTTAGCAAATTGCTCAAGTGGCGAACGGCAGCGCGGGTCCTGAATCATCTGGTGGTCACTGTGACGTTGACCTTTCACGGATTAACCTTAAAATCGATAGGGATCATTTACACTCCAAGATGAATATCTGTACAGAATTTGAAGGACTTAGGTCAATTCTGTGTGTAGTTATCATCTGGACAAGGTTTGGTCTATATATCATTAGATTGAAGGCCACTGTGACCTTGACCTTTGATGGATTAATCTCAAAATCGATAAGGCTCATTTACACTCCGAGATGAATATCTGTACAGAATTTGAAGAACCTATGTCAATTCTGTGTCTAGTTATCATCTGGGCAAGGTTTGGTCTATATATCATTAAGTTGAAGGCCACTGTGACCTTGACCTTTGATGGCTTAATCTCAAAATCAATAGGGATCATTTACACTCCGAGACAAATGTCTATGCCAAATTTGACGAACCTAGGTCAATTTTGTGTCTAGTTATCATCCGGACAAGGTTTGGTCTATATATCAACATGTTGACGGTCAATGTGACCTTGACATTTGACCGATTGACCTCAAAATCAATAGGGATCATTTAAACTCAGAGACAAATGTCTGTGCCAAATTTGACAAACTTAGGTCAATTCTGTGTCTAGTTATCATTCAGACAAGGTTTGGTCTATATATCAACATGTCGACGGTCACTATGACCTTGACATATGACCGATTCGACCTCAAAATCAATAGGGATCATCTACTCTCCAAGACGCATGTCTGTGCCAAATTTGACGAACTTAGGTCAATTTTGTGTCTAGTTATCATCCGGACAAGTTTTGGTCTATATATCAACATGTTGACGGTCACTGTGACCTTGACCTTTGACCGATTGATCTCAGAATCAATAGGGATCATCTACTCTCCGAGACCCATGTCTGTGCCAAATTTGACGAACCTAGGTCAATTCTGTGTCTAGTTATCATCCAGACAATGTAAGGTCTACCGACCGACGGACCGACCGACATGTGCAAAGCAATATACCCACCTTCGGTGAACGGGGGCATAATAACAAGAAATGAATCAACACATGCTCCCATTGTTCTATGGTATCTTCTTTACTCTAAGTATAGCAATGACTAATAACATTCTGCAGTGGCATTGTCGAAGCATTAAAGGTAATTTCGAGGAATTAAACCTTTTAATAAATGAAAAGAAACCAGTAGCAGTTTGTTTACAGGAGACATTTCTTAAGGAATCCGATAAGTTCTCTTTGAAATACCACTCTTGTTACATCAAGAACTTTGGTGGCAATGATAAAGCCTCTGGAGGAGTAGCCGTCATTGTGAACAACAGTGTTCCCCACCACTCTGTTGAAATTCAAACTACTCTACTTCTGCGATGAACATTTCACTGAATAAAACCATTACTTTATGTTCTATCTATCTCCCACCTAGCTCACCAATCGATATTAAGAAACTTGATGATCTTGTAGATCAATTGCCGAAACCGTTCATTATAATGGGAGATTTTAATTCTCATCATACATTATTGGGATGCACAGATACGGACGATAAAGGTGGAACCTCTGAAGACTTTTTTACGAAGCACGACCTCATTTTACTAAATGAAAAGTCTTCAACTTGTCTCCATCCTGCTACTGGTTCTTATTCATCTTTAGACTTAACTGTGTGCAGTTTTGGAATTTTTCCTGACTCAAATGGAAGGTAGATGATGATCTTCATGGAAGTGACCACTTCCTGATCCTGGTATCGGAGGTAGGACCCTCAGTGCAACAACGTTTAGAACGTTGGAAGCTTAATAAAGCAAACTGGGAACAGTTCAAAGTTCACTCTGAACAATCAATTTATCCCATTGCTTTTGAAGGCTGTGAAAATCCAGCAGAACATTTCACGTCCTTACTTTAATCGGCTGCTGAAAAATCAATTCCTCGAACATCGACAAACCCGAAAAATCCAAGCAAGCCATGGTTTAACGGTGAATGCAAAAAGGCTATAGCTGAGCGAGTCTGTTCTGAGACAATTTAATCTGAGATCTACCCAAGAAAACCTTTCAAAGTTCAAAATTGCACGTGCAAAAGCACGCCGAACTATCAAGCAAAGTAAACGTGCGTCTTGGCGACAGTACGTATCTAGATTAAAATTCTAGATCGACCGTCAAAAAAACATGGGACATGATCCGAAAGATTAACGGAAAAAACTCCTCCATGAATGTAGGACATTTAAATGCTGATGATGGTGTCGTCACCTGAGAGGCAGATATTGCCAATGTCTTGGCTGACACTTTTGCAGAGAAGTCCTCTTCTTCGAACTATTCTACATCATTTCGAAAATTTGAAAAGACCAAAGAAAGAACTAAACTGAATTTCAAGTCGATTAATAACAAACATTACTATAAAGATTTTACTTTAAAAGAATTGCAGAAAGCACTAAAGAAATGTCATGACACTGCTGTTGGGTGTGACGACATCCATTATCAGTTTTTAAAACATTTACCGTTTCGATCCCTTGACAGTTTACTTCGTATATTTAATCAAGTCTGGCATACTGGTATTCTTCCAGATTCCTGGAAGGAAGCTTTAGTTATTCCGATATCAAAGCCAGGTAAAGATTCTACAAATCCTGCAAATTTTCGCCCTATAGCCTTAACAAGTTGTATGTGCAAAACCATGGAAAGAATGGTTAATGACCGCCTTGTTTAGTTTCTAGAGAAAAACAAACTTATCACTACCGCCCAATGCGGCTTTCGTAAACAAAGAGGCACTCTCGACCACTTAGTTCGCTTCGAAACTTTTATTCGCGAAGCTTTTATTAAAAAGGAACATGTTGTTTCTGTATTTTTCGATCTAGCGAGTGCGTATGACACCACATGGAAGTATGGAATCATCAACGACCTCCATGATTTCGGTATAAGAGGTCGCCTTGCTTATTTCATTTCGGCATTTTTAAATGGACGTCAGTTTAGAGTCCGGGTAGGAAATACTTACTCCAACCCCCATGAAGAGGAAATGGGTGTTCCCCAGGGAAGCATTCTTTCCGTTACACTCTTTAGTGTCAAAATAAACAATATTGTTAAGTCTGTTTGTCCTGGTGTGGAATGCTTTTTATATGTTGGCGACTTCTGCATTTGCTATAGGTCTAAGCATATGCATACCATTGAACGGCAATTACAACAAGTTTTAAAGAACTTAGCTAAATGGTCAGGAGAAAATGGGTTTAAATTTTCAAAAACCAAGACCAAATGCATGCATTTCTCCCAGTAAAGAAAGTTTCATCTGGACCCAGAACTTTATGTAGATGATGTACAAATTGAAGTCGTCCCTAAATTCAAATTTTTAGGTCTTTTATTTGACTCTAAGCTGTTGTTTATTCCTCATATCAATTACCTTAGTAATAAATGCCAAAAAGCTCTTAATCTTTTACGTGTTGTCTCCAGTATGGACTGGGGAGCCGACAAAAAAGTCCCTTTGAGACTTTATAGAACACTTGTCCGTTTAAAGTTAGATTACGGCTGCATTGTATATCGCTCAGCGCGGCAATCGTACCTTCGTAAATTGGATTCTATCCATAACCAAGGTTTACGCTTAGCACTTGGCGCCTTAAAAACATCCCCAATCAATAGCTTGTATGCAGAGGCAAATGAACCATCTTTAAATTTACGTAGGAAAAAACTTGCCTTGCAATATTACTTGAAGTTAAAATCAAATCCCGACAACCCCACGCATAAATCAGTATTTGAACCCCTCTACAAGGACAGTTTTAAATAGAGAAAAAGTAATACCACCTTTTAGTTTGAGCTGTGAAGCGGACATCAGTTGTCTTGATTGCGATCTCGATGATG